>JBBPBO010001984.1:14178292-14207601 GCA_037974295.1 Cicer cuneatum
ATGCGTATATATATATATATATATATATATATATATATAGTTTATAATAGTCTATTAGATACATTTTTCAAATGCTTATAAAAAGATAGATTTATCACTATTTAAATTTTATTATAAATCAAATATAGATAAATCCATACAACACTAGTATTGTATCTTGATTATTTATATTTTGAAAAAAAATAGAAAAAGAGAATTTATTATTAATAATAGTAGTATTAATTAATAACTATTTTATAAATATTTAAAGTAAGATTTGAATTACATCATTCAAGATTATAATGTCAAACATGTATTACTTAACTGCTGACAACTTATGGAACGATATATAGTTTATCTATATAAATACAAGTTCAATCCTCAAGTTATACTCCATTGTGAATATGAATTTCCCAAAAAATTCAGCTATCAAATTTTCCATCTTACTAATCTTTGTCATAACCATTGCATTAGGTCATAAATCATTCTTTAATCTCAATCTCTTCCAAATTTTTCCAAATATTACATTTGTCACATTTTTTTGACAAAACATTTAGTTACCTCCATCATTTTACCTTAAAAGATTTCATACAATAAATATGATCTATTTTCTAATTATGATTATGTGATGTTTTGTGTGTGTAGATATGTGCAAAAAATCAGATGCAAGGGGTCCTGTTATCTCTCTCCGTTGCCATAGTAATGACAATTGCGAAGCTCTTAATCCAAATCATGGTTGCAAATGTATTAATACTTGGTGTAAATGTCCAGGAGATCCTCCACAATTAACCAACAATGCCAACATTTTGTCATCACCTAAGTTAAGTACTTAGACAATATTGTGATACAATTACAAAGAATAAAAGTATAGTAATAAAGTATTGTATTGCATTTCGTTGTGTATTCCAACATTATATATGATGTGAAATAAATGTTAAGCTTTTAATTAACAGTTTCCCTAATATTTCTTAATTGATTTATTTTCGTACATAGTTTAGCTTTATGAAAACATGATTAAAATAGTTACCTATAGTGATGACAAATTTTATCTTTCATGTGTTCAAATTAATAATAAAGACAAGTTTTACTATACAAATACAATAAAAAATATAATGTGTACAGATAACATGAAATTTCTCCCTAAATCAAGTAACGAGAAAATTAGAGAATTAAGATTTCATTTTGTTTTTTCTGTAACTAATTTTTATCAATAATTTTAATTAGTATTCTCCCTAGTATATGAATTTTGGTTTTTGCCGTTAAAAATACATCCTTCTTTTTGCTTTATAAACATTATTAGGAAAATGACAATTTAAGACAGAGATTTGGAACAGAATAGTTTTTGTTTGAAATTATATTAACTCTTTCGATACATTAGGGACAACTTGAAGACAAAATTATCATCCAAAATATTATGTCATGAATTTCGTCTCTATTTGAGATGGATTTAAGACAAAATATATTGCTTTTGTTGAAGTAAATTTTGTCCCAAATCTGTGTTAAATTATAGTTTTATGTGTTGGAATTACATTGCTAGTTCATGAAGCTCAATATTTCATGATCATACTTTAGTGCGGAAATTATATATATATATATATATATATATATATATATATATATATATATATATATATATATATATATATATAAAAGAGCATGTTTATAAACATAAAAAACAAACTTAAAATCTTGATTACTTTAAGATCTAAGATATGTTGATACCTACTATAAGCAAACAAGTTGAAGGTGTAAACACGAGAAGGGGGGGTTGAATTGTGTTTGACTTACTTGAATATTTTTCCTGTTTTTACACTTTTAAAACAAAACTTGATGTATGAATAAAAATAGAGTTAGCAGCGGATATAAAGTAAAAATAAAACACAGATTTTTTATACTGGTTCACCGTTAACGAGGCTATGTCCAGTCCCTTCACCTTGAAGGATTTCACTAATTCAAACCTTGAATTACAACAGTTCCACTGACCCTCCAAGTCAATCTTCTCAAACAGTCTAACAATCCTAGACTATTGAGGAATACAGCACCTTGACTTCCTAAGTCAAGTCTTCTCCTGCCAATCTGACAACCCCATATTGTAAAAGGAATTACAACGCCTTGAATCTAATTGCCAAGTAATCTGCTACCCATTTTGACTCCCTCAGATTGTAGACTCTACTTCAACAACTTAGATCTAACACAAGGGAAAGAAAATAACACGTGTGCTTGCTTCTTGAAAGCTGGAACTCACAATTAACCTCACTGAAAACTTGAGTGTTTGCTTTGGAAGTGTATGACTCTTTTGTGATTTTTGATGCTAAGTATTCTGCCTTGAGCCTCCTTTTATAGATGCAGATTAGGACCTCTTCCAAGCTTAATTTTGAGTTGTATCTTGTTGGATTCTCTTGCAAAAATATTTTGACCAATCGGGCTTCATATAAATAAAAAACATATCTTTTTTAAGCTTCAGATTTTCTTTCAAAAATAACTGGCCAATCATGTCTTTAGTTTCTTCCCGCCAACAGCTTCAGCCTTTGCATACGACTTCACTTTATATTTGTAACAAATCCTTTTAATACTTTGATCAAATTTAATTAAATCTCCATTGTTAATCCTCATGATTAAATCTGGACCATTTGATCTTCTTCGCTAGTCCACATCTGGACCATACTAAGTGATCGGCTGTGATCCTCTGATTTCGGCCAACCCTATTCCATACTTTATGATCTTCTGATCTTCTGATCTCGACCAACACTGGGCCATGGTCTGATCTGCTGTGATCCTCTGATCTCGGCCAATGCTAGACCACACATTATGACCTTTTGATTTCGGTCAACACTGGGCCATGGTCTGATCTTCTGATCTCGGCCATCACTGGGCCATATACTTAAATCTGAACCATTGATCTAAACATCTTCCCTCTGATCTGGACCAATTATGGACTTGGTCTGGATTAAACTGAAATTAACTCTGGACAAATAATATTTCAGTCTGGACATTTTACCTTTGATTCTAGATCAGGTCTGGATCAATTCTGGAAATCATTTCTTCTGGTCTGGACTTAGTTTCATACCCTGATTCATGCTATCTTCTGGTCTGGGTCAAATCTGGACTGATTTTCTTGTTCTGGACCCATTAACTTATCCTCTGATTAAGTCTGTATCAAGTCTGGGGTGTTTATTATTTCACTGCTATGCCATCTTCTGGTCAGAATAACTTCTGGAATAAATCTGACATTTGATTCCTTTTGGTCTGGATCAAGTCTCTCTCTAGCAGGCTTCCTTCTGGTCTGGACCAGGTCTCCTTCTGACTTTGCTTCCTGCTGATCTGGGCCAGAAAAGATATCTTCTGGTGATGTTTTGACATCCTGGAGTATCTTCTGGTACCTTCAGGATTCAATCTCAGGAACCCTTTGATTTTCTACTTCTTATTTCTTCAGCTTCTGGTGACATTTGATTTAATAATTCAAGGTTCAAAATAAGATTACATGGAGTGCTTTTGTAAACATCAAAATCCTAAGTACTTAGAACCAACTTGGTTCCAACAATCTCCCCCTTTTTTATGATGACAAAACCTTAACTTATTTTGCTAGTTTATAACTCGAAGACTTGCATTACTCCCCCTCAGACCAATCTCTCCCCCTAAGTCTGATACTGACTTTTTCTTCTCCTTTTCAACTCCTTCTCTTTTAACTCTTTCTTTTCTTCTCTTCTCCTCTCCTTTTCAACTCCTTCTTTATTCTCTCTTTCTTTTCTCCCTTCACATAGCCTCTCATTTTCAACTCCTTCTTTTTTCTCTCTTTATTTTTCATTCTCCCTGTTTCCTCTCCTTTTCAACTTCTTCTCTTTTTCACTCTTTCTTTTTCTCTCTCCCTGATTCTTCTCCTTTTCAACTCCTTCTCTTTTCATCTCTTTCTTTTTCGCTCCTCCTTTCTTTTTATCTCTCCTTTTCTACTTATTTCTCCTTTTTTTTCTCTCTCTCTCCCCCTTTTTGTCATTAGCCAAAAAGAGGTCCTACTATTTTTGTAATTTTTTGTTTTTCTCTTTACAAATTACAGAAAGTAAAAACAGAAAATTAAAAAGCATAAAATAAAATTACAAGAAAATTAAAAAAAAAAAACTCTTAAGAAGACTACTTGAGCTAGTCAGATATGGAGACAATGTTGAGATGCTTCTTGATGAACTCGAACCTATCTTCAGGTAGTGCTTTGGTGAAGATATCAGCCCATTGATGATCAGTGTCCACAAACTGGATGCTTAAAGTCCCTTTTTGAACATGGTCCCTAATGAAATGGTGTTTTATTTCAATGTGTTTGGCTCTAGAGTGTAAGATAGGGTTCTTGGTTAGGTTTATGGCTGAAGTGTTATCACAGAACAAAGGGATATTGGTTTCAAAGATGTTGTAATCTTCAAGTTGGTGTTTCATCCAGAGTAACTGTGAACTGCATCCTGCTGCTGATATATACTCAGCTTCAGCTGTTGACATGGCAATGGTGCTTTGTCTTTTGCTTGACCAAGAGATCAAATTATCACCTAAGAAAGTGTAGTTGCCACTTGTACTTTTCCTTTCCAGCTTTTCTCCAGTATAGTCGAAATCACAAAAACCTCTGAGTTTGTAGGTGGGGGATTTCTTGTATAACAAGGTAAGGTTGGTGGTTCCTTTAAGGTATCTCAATATTCGTTTGACAGCAGTTAAATGGGATTCCCTAGGGTCAACTTTGAAAACGGGCACAGACACAAACACTAAACAAGATGTCAGGTCTAGACGCAGTTAAATAAAGAAGGGATCCAATCATACCTCTATATGTTTTCTGGTCTACCTTTTGGCTGGTTTCAACTTTCTCAAGTGAGCAGGTTGGGTGCATGGGGGTGGCCATAGGCTCACATTTACTCATTTTGCACTTCTTAAGAAGTTCTTTTGTGTATTTAGATTGGTGAATGAGTATACCTGATTTACCTTGATGAATCTGAATTCCCAGGAAGAACTTAAGTTCTCCCATCATGCTCATTTGGAACTCTTTCTGCATTAGGTCAGAAAACTCCTTGCACAAAGTGCCATTAGTTGATCCAAATATGATATCATCAACATAAACTTGAATAATCAAAATATCATTTTTAATGGATTTCCTAAATAGAGTATTATCAATCTGGCCTCTATTAAATTCATTCTTAAGCAGAAAGTTAATAAGTCTGTCATACCATGCCTTTGGTGCTTGTTTTAAACCATATATATATTTTTTAAGTTTAAAAACATGGTCTGGAAAATCAGAATTTTCAAATCCAGGGGGCTGTTTGACATAGACTTCCTCACTTATATAGCCATTTAGGAATGCACTTTTAACATCCATTTGATACAGAACTATATCATGATTAGCAGCAAATGATAAGAGATATCTAATTGCTTCTAACCTAGCCAAATGTCTCAGTGTAATGGATACCTTTCTGTTGACTATATCCTTGAGCTACTAGTCTGGCTTTGTTCCTTACCACTTCACCCTTTTCATTGAGTTTATTCATGAACACCCACTTGGTTCCAATAATGTTTTTGTTTGGTCTGAATACCATATTCCAAACATCATTCCTTCAACTCTTCTAGCATTGCAAGTATCCAACCTTCCTATGCCAAAGCTTCATCAATATTGGTTGGTCTGCATCAACTTCTGTTTCTGGAAGATCTGTAACAGCTTCTGATTTTGGTAGATATGTAACAGCTTCTGATTCTGGTAAATATCCAGATTTCTCTTCTGACTTATCTTGGCTGTTTCTGACTTGATCAGATTTATCTATGTGTTGCTGACTTGTTTGTATCCTCTACCTTTCCAGGTACTTCTGTTTCTTCTACTTCTGCTTCTGCTCCCTTTGGTTCTGGTGAACCTGCACTATCTTTATCTTGCTTTGATTTGTCAAGATCAAGCAGTTTGTCATATAACATAATATAAATCAATTAATTTAAAAATGAACTCAATACAGTCAAACCATTAATACTGCTTATGGTGGTTTCTGCTTGTTTTTGAAACCACTGGAATGTTGTTTCTGCTGAGGTGTTCAATTCGTGTGAATCACCTGGTTCCTCTGACAATTTGAAAACTTGCAGAATACTTATATAGCTTTGATTTGTTAAGATCAAGCTTCTTGTTATCACAGTAAACATAAATATCAAGTAATAATAGTATTTACAGCAAGATGTAACCTCTATGTCAGCAGTTTCAGTCTTACTCTGAAAATCCTCTTGCTTCTGATTTTCAGATTTTGAATCTGTATGTTCTGTGATTACATGGTTTGGATTAAGGGATTTGAATTCCCTGTTAGGTTTGTAGTCTTGATGAATCTCACTGGAGTGTTTGAAGAACTCTCCTGATTCTGATTCCTCTCTTTCTACTTTGGCTGATACATGTTCCTCTGGTGATTCTGGAACTTATGGTGATTATACTGATTCTGGTAATTATGCTGGTTCTAGTTCGGGTTCTGGTACTAATTCAGATTCTGGTTCCAGTGTTGGTTCTGGTTCCAGTTCTTGTGCCTCTGATACTGGTTCTAGTTCTAATTCTGCTTCCAGTTCAGTACCTCTGATACTTGTTCCAGTTCTGATTCAGGTTCCAGTTCTTGTTCTGATTTGTGTGATATGTGTGATTTCATTGATATTTCCTGTTCCTCCTATGATTTTGGTTTTGGTTCTGGTTCTTCTTCTACCAGAGTCACTTGGCTTCTGTTTGGTAGATGTTGGAACATAAACCTTTTTATGCTTGTGCATTGCCAACATCCATTGTCCAAGCACCATTGTTGGTGTCTCCTTCTGGTTGCTTAGAATATCTGCAACATAGACAATTTGATCTTTTGGTACCCATAACTGATTGGGTCCAGGTTTGTTAGTTTTAACAACTCTCTGATCTTGTTCAGATTTTACCATTGGACAAGATAGTTCAGAGTGACCTTTCTTAGCACAAACAATGCATAAAACATCAGAATGACCAGCTTTACTTTCAGTAATTGTTTCTGTAAAACCAAGACCTCTTTTTCTAGTGTTACTGTTTCCATAAATCATAGATGCATATTTACTTCTTTCCATTCCATTAGAAATAAAGTTTTAAAAAAATTGCTCATGCATATCAGATTCACAAACAGTTCTGGAAGTGGAACAAACATTACTTTTGAGAGTTTGGTTGTCAGATTTGAGTCTTGCAACTTCAGTTTTAAAATCCTTGTTTTCAGTTGCATACTTAGAATTTTGATTCTTTAAAACTTGGACTTCTTTGGTCAGATTTTTCTTATCTTCCCTAAGAGTTTTCAGTTTTAAAGCCATCTTATTGTTTGTATTTAAAAAATCTTTTAATGCATCGATTAACTCAGATTTAGAGAGATCAGAAAATACCTCAGCGTCTTCATCCTCTGAATTTGTTCCAGAGCCTAAGCTGTATTCAGAACTTGAGTTTGTATGAGCAATCAGAGCCAGAATTGCTCCCTCTGATGTGCTTCCAGACTTGCTTGAATAACTGCTTTGATCATTCTTCCTTCTGCCTGCTTTCCTTCCTGAAATCATGCCTTTATGAGGTCCAGAAGCAGACCTGATGTGTGCCATCATTGTTGTTTTTGCCTCTTCTTCATCAGACGATTCTTCTTCTGATTCTGATACATCCCAGGCAGCCATCAGACCCTTCTTTCTGAATCTGGAACTCTTCTTGTGTTGTTTGCCTTTTTCCAGATTTGGACATTCTGACTTATCTTTGCTGTTATGTTTCTTCTTGGAACCTCTCCTATTTCTATTTTCCCAGATCTTAACCATCTTTTTGGTTAAGTAAGCCATATCATCACAGTCACTGTCACTATCCTCTGATTCTGATGCTGCCCTTGCAGCTTTCTTCTATTTCGACTTCAGAGCCAGATTCTTCTTCTTAGGTTCATCTGCATTCAGCTCTATTTCATGAGACCTGAGGGAGCTGATCAGATCTTCAAGCTTCAAGGTATTCAGATCCCTAGCTTCCTGTATTAGAGTAACCTTTGGTCTCCATTTGGCTGGTAAGCTTCTGAGGATCTTCTTTACATGATCTGCAGTGGTGTAGCTTTTCTTTAACACCTTTAAACCTGATACCAGAATCTGGAATCTGCTGAACATTGCTTCAATGTCTTCATCCTCTTCCATCTTGAACAGCTCATACTGTTTGACCAGTATGTTATCCCTTGCTTCTTGAACCTGCTGGCTTCCTTCATAGGTCAGAACCAGATTGTCGAATATGCTCTTTGTTGTTTCTTTATCTGTGCATATGTCAAATTCCTTGAATGTGATGGCACTGATCATGATGTTTCTGGACTTGTGATGAAGTTTGTATAATCTGCTCTGATCTGGTTTCATATCATCCATGTCTAGTTCTTTAGTTGGATCTTCTGGATCAGTAGGTGCAGTGTATCCTTTGACTACCATCTTCCATAATTCAGGATCTTGAGATATGAAGAAACTTCTCATTCTGTCCTTCCAATACTCAAACCTTTCTCCATCAAACAGTGGTGGTCTGTTGATGTTGCCTCCCAGTTCATATCTGGATTCTGCCATGTTGAACCCCTTGGACCTTTCCTCAAACACTGTTAAGTGCTCAGCCTTGAGACCGAGCTCTGATACCAGTTGAAGGTGCAAACACGAGAAAGGGGGGTTGAATTGTGTTTGACTTACTTGAATACTTTTCATGTTTTTACACTTTTAAAACAAAACATGATGTATGAATAAAAACAGAGTTAGCAGCAGATATCAAGTAAAAATAAAACACAATTTTTATACTGGTTCACCGTTAACGAGGCTACCTACAGTCCCTTCACCGGAAGGATTTCACTAATTCAAACCTTGAATTACAACAGTTCCACTGACCCTCCAAGTCAATCTTCTCAAACAGTCTAACAATCCTATACTCTTGAGGAATACAGCACCTTGACTTCCTAAGTCAAGTCTTCTCCTGCCAATCTGACAACCCCAGATTGTAGAAGGAATTACAACGTCTTGAATCTAATTGCCAAGTAATCTGCTACCCCTTCTGACTCCCTCAGATTGTAGACTCTACTCTAACAACTTAGATCTAACACAAGGGAAAGAAAATAACACGAGTGCTTGCTTCTTGAAAGCTGGAACTAATAATTAACCTCACTGAAAACTTGAGTGTTTGCTTCGGAAGTGTATGACTCTTTTGTGATATTCGATGCTAAGTATTCTACCTTGAGCCTCCTTTTATAGATGCAGATTAGGGCCTCTTCCAAGCTTAATTTTGAGTTGTATCTTGCTGGATTCTCTTGCAAAAATATCTTGACCAATCGGACTTCATATAAATAAAAAACATATCTTTTTTAAGCTTCAGATTTTCTTTCAAAAATAACTGGCCAATCATGTCTTTAGTTTCTTCCCGCCAACAGCTTCAGCCTTTGCATACGACTTCACTTTATTTTTGTAACAAATCCTTTTAATACTTTGACCAAATTTAATTAAATCTCCACCGTTAATCCTCATGATTAAATCTGGACCATTTGATCTTCTTCGCTAGTCCACATATCGACCATACTAAGTGATCTGTTGTGATCCTCTGATTTCGGCCAACCCTGGACCACACTTTATGATCTTCTGATCTCGACCAACACTAGGCCATGGTGTGATCTGCTGTGATCCTCTGATCTCGGCCAATGTTGGACCACACATTATGACCTTCTGATTTCGGTCAACACTGGGCCATGGTCTGATCTTCTGATCGCGGCCATCACTGGGCCATATACTTAAATCTAAACCATTGATCTGAACATCTTCCCTCTGATCTGGACCAATTATGTGAAGGTGCAAACACGAGAAGGGGGGGTTGAATTGTGTTCGTCAAACTTAATTACTTTTGTTGTTTTAGCAGATAGATAAATAATATAATAACACATCAATTTATAGTGGTTCACCGTTAACTAGGCTACGTCCAGTCCCTTCCTCCAGAAGGCCTTTTCACTAATTCAAACTCCTTTGAATTACAACACCACTGACCCTTCAAGTCAGTCTTCCCAAACAGCCTGACAACCCCAGACTTTTGAGGAACAACAACTCCTTAACTAAACCAGCTAAGTCTTCTCAAACAGCCTGACAACCCCAGACTTTTGAGGAACAACAACACCTTAACTAAACCAGCTAAGTCTTCTCCTACCAATCTGACAACCCCAGATTGAAGAAGGAATCTACACCACTATAATAAAGGTTTAGAACTTTGCAACGTTGCTTCTGGAAAGCTGTTTGCTACACTTATTCTTGCACTCTTGTATTGCTTTTGGAAAGCTGATTGTTGCACTGTATTTCTCTCTCGAAAACACTTAGAAAATATTGCTCTTGTTCATTTGTGTTTCTTTCTTTTGAACTCTCAGATAACTTTGAATTGAAGCTTGAGTTCTTGTGTTTTTCAATGCTTTATTCTTCAGCATTAAGTCTCTATTTATAGTTGAACTTTTGAACTTCACTGATGCTTTTCTTCTTGAGTATATTTCGATTAATCTGTTTTGAGAATATTCTGGAGTAGTTTGCTCAGATTATGTTTTGAGTCTTTTGCTCACTGATCTGTTTTGAGCATTTTGCTCCGCTTCTGTTTTGAGCATTTTTCTCAGATTTTGTTTTGAGCCTTTTTCTCCAATTCTGTTTTGAGCATTTTTCTCAGATTCTGTTTTGAGCATTTTTCTCAAATTCTGTTTTGAGTCTTTTTCTCCAATTCTGTTTTGAGCATTTTTCTCTGACAGATTCATCTGACGATATCCTCTGGAGATATCCTCTGGTGACGTCATCTTCTGATTTCTTCTTCTGGTGACGTCATCTTCTGATCTATTCTTCTGATGACATTTTTCATTCTTCTTCTAAGTCAAATATGTTATTTTTATAAAATACATTTGTTAACATCAAAACTTTAATTGCAAGAAACAACTTGGTTCCAACATTATGGACTTGGTCTGGATTAAACTAAAATTAACTCTGGACAAATAATATTTCAGTCTGGACATTTTACCTATGATTCTGGATCAGGTCTGGATCAATTTTGGATATCATTTCTTCTGGTCTGGACTTAGTTTCATACCCTAATTCATGCTATCTTCTGGTCTGGGTCAAATCTGGACTGATTTCTTGTTCTGAACCCATTAACTTATCCTCTCATTAAGTCTGGATCAAGTTTGGGCTGTTTATTATTTTACTGCTAGGCCATCTTCTTGTCAGAATAACTTCTGGAATAAATCTTACATTTGATTCCTTCTGGTCTGGATCAAGTCTCCCTCTTGCAGGCTTCCTTCTGGTCTGGACCAGGTCTCCTTTTGACTTTGCTTCCTTCCGATCTGGGCCAGCAAAGATATCTTCTGGTGATGTTTTGACATCCTGGAGTATCTTCTGGTACCTTCAAGATTCAATCTCTGGAACCCTTTGATTTTCTGCTTCTTATTTCTTCAGCTTCTGGTGACATTTGATTTAATAATTCAAGGTTCAAAATAAGATTACATGGAGTGCTTTTGTAAACATCAAAATCCTAAGTACTTAAGACCAACTTGGTTCCAACACAAGTAACACAAACAAATCAACCATTTCCCAAATTAAGGTGTCCACCATACATCGACGTCCAAATGATCAAAGTTGAACATATTAATGATCTCCAAATTATTAGATATCTGATTTGCACTACGCCAAAAATGGTCCTTTACAGCGCACATTTTAAAGCGCTTAATAACTAAAAGCGCTGTTGTATAATATTTTAAAAATAACGGAGGATACAACAGCGCTTTAATGACAAGCGCTTTAGAAAAAGCGTTGTTGTAGGGTCATGAAGGGTTTAGGATTTACAGAAAAGTAATGTTGTAGGGTCATAGTGATTTCACATAATGTTTACAGCGCTTTTAGAGCGCTTCGCGCAAAAGCGCTATAAAATATAGCGCTCTCATATAAAGTTTATAGCGCTACATTTACAACGCTTTATATAAAAGCGCTGTAAACTCAATAAATGTTTTAAAATTTTATTTTTAAAAGCAATTTACAGCGCTTATAGATAAAAGCGCTGTAAATTATAGCGCCCACACACTATATTTACAGCGCTTTTAAGAGCGCTTTTTTAGAAAGCCCTGGAAATGTTGTAAATGTTTTGAAATTTAATTTTTAAAAGCCTTTTACAGTGCTTATGCACAAAAGCGCTGTAAAATTACAAGCAGTTATATATAAATAAATAAATACATAAATAAATAAATAAAAACATATTTAATACGTTCTATCCCTTCGAATCCTATTACGAACTTTCCTCTCCTCTACTATGCGCCCATTTTTACTGAGTGATTGTTGTCTCAGGTACTGTATTAATTTATTAATTTGTTATTGTCTCTACAACTGATAAATTGTTACCTTATAAACCATGCATATAAAATTTTAGATGATAAATCTGTTCTGTTTTGAAATTTGTTCGATCTGTTTTGTTTTGAAATCAGACTTGTGTGCATGACCTTGGACCTTGGTTTCCATTTTCCAATATTAGTCTATATATACTATAGATTTGTATGATGTTATAGATTGATAAATTTGTGTAACACTGCATTCATATATACTCCATTCATAAGTTGCATTCATAAATTCTTACATGATAAATCATATAAAATCTGTTCGATCTGTTCTGTTATGTTTTGATAAATTTGTTATAGATTGATTTGTTCTTACTACATTCATATAGGTCATATAATTAAAATGGACCGGAAATGGATGTCTGCCAATTGATTGTCAAAAGAGTATGAAAATGGAGTGAAGGAGTTTGTTGAATTTGCAGTGAAGAATGCAAAAAACCCAAATCGAATCACTAGTCCTTGTTTAAAATGTTGTTTTGGAAAACGCGTTAGAGCAGATGAATTGGAAGAACATTTAGTATGGCATGGAATTGATAAAAGCTATACATGTTGGATAAAACATGGTGAGAAAAAAAAATGGAACACTTATTTTGACAATGATGCGAAATATGATTCAAATGATTATTTCGACACAGATACATATGAGCAGGACTGAGTTGAAGATATTGCAAAAGAAGTTGAAGATCTTCGGGATTGTCCTAAAATATTTGAGAGTTTGTTGAGTGATGCAGAGAAACCATTATATAATGGATGTACTAAATTCACAACACTTTCGACGATATTAAAGTTGTACAACTTAAAAGCGAGAAATGGATGGTTTGATAAAAGCTTCAAAGAATTATTAACACTCCTAAAAGATATGTTGCCAGATGATAATGAACTTCCCAATCGAACCTACGAGGCTAAACGAATTTTGTGCTCTATTGGCATGAGTTACGAAAGGATTCATGCGTGTCCTAACGATTGCATTTTATTTCTAAAAGAATATGAATTACTAAAGGCGTGTATGAAATGCAATGTCTCTCGATATAAAAAGAAAGAATCTACTCCAGCAAAAGTCATGGCGTATATTCCTATAATACCAAGATTTAGGCGAATCTATCGCAGTGAAGAAGATTCAAAACACCTGACATGGCATGCAGATGAAAGAATTAGAGATGGAAGGTTACGATACCCTACAGATTCTCCACAATGGGCAAAAATTGATCACGAGTATCCTGATTTCAGTAGAGAGGCAAGAAATCTACGACTTGCACTTTCTACTAATGGAATGAATCCACATGGTCTTCAAAGCATCACACAGCACGTGGCCTGTGATTTTGTTGATTTATAACCTACCTCCATGGTTATGTATGAAGCGCAAGTTTATGATGTTGTCACTGTTAATTTCTGGATCCAAACAATCGGGGAATGACATCGACGTTTACTTAATTCCTTTAATTGAAGATTTAAAAAAGTTATGGGAGTCAAGTGTGGAAGTTTATGATGGGTATAAGAAAGAATGTTTCAATTTTAGGGCTATGTTGTTCGGCACAATTAATGATTTTCCAGCATATGGTAATTTATCAAGGTATAGCATTAAAGGTCAGTGTGCATGTCCTATATGTGAAAAGAGTACAGATTGGATGTGGTTGAAACATTGTAAGAAGAACGTCTTTCTTGGACATAGTAGATTTTTACCTTTTAGTCATCATTATCGTGGGTGGATAAATGCACTCAATGGAAAATCAGAAGAAGGTACTGCTCCAAAAGCACTGACTAGATATCAAATATTGGAAAAAGTACAAGGTTTGACCAATAAATTTGGCAAACCATTTATGGGAGAGCTTGTCAAAACTGGGTGGAAGAAAAAGTCAATTTTCTTTGAATTGCCATATTGGAAGTCATTGTATATAAGACATTTTCTCGATGTGATACATATCGAAAAAAATGTCTTTGATAGTGTTCTTGGTACATTACTCAGTGTTCCGGGAAAGTCTAAGGATTGCATCAATGCAAGATTTGGATTTGGTCAATATGGGAATAAGGAATGAATTGGGTCCCGTAAAGAAAGGAAATCGCACATATCTACCTCCAGCCGCTCATACTCTATCTAGAAAGGAAAAAATTGTTTTGTGTAAATTTCTACACGAAGCAAAAGTTCCAGAAGGATACAGTTCAAACATAAAAAATTTAGTTTGTATGAAAGACCTCAAGTTAAAAGGTTTGAAGACTCATGATTGTCATGTTCTAATGGAGCATTTTCTACCAATAGGTGTACATTCCATTTTACCTGAAAAAGTTCGACGAGCCATAACTAAATTATCTTTCTTCTTCAAGGAAATTTGTAGTAAAGTGATCGATCCTCAAAAATTACCGACATTGCAGATGGAAATTGTTGTTACTTTGTGTGAGCTTGAAATGTATTTCCCACCCTCGTTTTTTGATATAATGGTTCACCTTACTGTTCATCTTGTTAAGGAGACACAACTTTGTGGGCCAGCTTACATGAGATGGATGTATCCGATTGAACGATATATGAAAATATTAAAAGGGTGCGTAAAAAAAGTAGAAGTCGACTATAAGGTTGTATTGCTGAACGGTACATTGTCGAAGAAGCTGCTGAATTTTGTACTGAATATCTATCCAATGTTGAATCCATAGGTTTTCCTATGTCTCGTCATTCGGGAAGAATAATAGGAGAAGGGATAATTGGAAAGAGAGTAATGACTATATCAAGAACAGAATGGGAGCATGCACAATTGTATGTTCTGCACAATGATGATGAGGTTCAATCGTATGTTACAATACACATGGATCAGTTATCTAGTTTACACATGAACAAGAATAAAAATTGGATAACACGATAGCACAATCGAAGTTTTATCCCTTGGCTAAAAAATCACATTAGCTCAAAGTTTGATATAGACCCTGCTTCAATTTCAGAGAGATTGAGGTGGCTAGCAAATGGCCTAAGTTTACATGTCTTTTCTTACACCAATTATGTAGTTAACGGCTATACATTTTATACCATAAAACAAGATGAGCAAACCACTATGCAAAATAGCGGAGTCACTCTAGTAGCTGAAGCGATGCATATCTCAAGTGCAAAAGACAAAAACCCAGTATTTGCAAATCTATCATATTTTGGGGTTATCGAGCACATATGGGAGTTGGATTACACAATGTTTTGTGTTCCCATCTTTGGTTGCAAGTGGATCGATAATAATAATGGCGTTCGGATTGATGAGTCATGGTTCTTGTTTGTCGATTTTAGGAGGGTGGGATACAAAGATGAACCTTTTATTTTAGCGTCGCAAGCTCAACAAGTGTTTTATGTCACTGATCCTGCTGATGATAAATGGTTTGTTGTCCTATCGACCAATAAAATAAGTGATGATAACAACAACGTTGAAGATGTTTGTAATGATATTTTCTTTGCGACATCACAACCATGTAAAATTGATTCAACTGATGATGGTTTATATCTTAGAGATGATCATGATGAGGGAATTTGGATTAATCCATCGTTTCGTATCGTTAATGGACAAACAAATATGAATCCCACCAGGAAAAGAAGAATGACATCATAAGTGTGTTTATGTGTTTTATATAAGTCATGTAATGATCTGTACTCATTGTGTAAAATTTCAGGTACCTTGACCTGCCAGAACTGAGTATTTGATTTTATGCTTATATAATTCATCATATAATTTTTTTAATTATATTATTTAATTATTTTAGAGATGACAATTTGATAAAAAATTTAACTATAATCTGAACTCATCATATAAGTTGATATGAACAATTTGGTATCCATGAGTATGGATATTATATCACAGCGCTGTAAATGGTTTCAAAAAAAAAATTACAATTACAAGAGACAAAACATTTACAGCGCTTTTGCCCACAAGCGCTGTAAATGGTTTCAAAAAATAAATTACAATTATAAGAGAGAAAACAATTACAGCGCTTATAGCAAAAAGCGCTGTAAAATGCAAAATAAAATACAAGTACAAAACATTTACAGCGCTTATGGATAAAAAGCGCTGTAAAATGCTCATATAGCGCCTTTTATATAGTGTGTATATAAGAGCTGTAAAATACTATTTAAGACGCTTTTTATATAGTCTTTTAAAGCGCTCTTTGGAAAAAGCGCTGTAAAAGGGTTTTTTATAATATTATGTAAATTGATAATATAAGAAACTGCCTATTCATTTTCTTCTTCATTGCGTATATTCTCATCCCTTACGAACTTGGCAGTGTGAAACCCTTATCATTACATACTCTCTATACGAACCATTCTCCATATACGAACCCTTCTCCCCAGTGCGAACCCTTCTCTCTGTCCATATTCATTATATACTATATGTTTTCATCATTCTCCATTTTCACTAAGTTTTATCCATGCGACCATAAAAGTTTTTAAGGCGCTTTTTGTTTAGTTTTTTAAAGCGCTCTATGGAACCCTAGTGATATCTTCTCGTTGCACAAGAGATTTCTATTTTGTATTTCTGCGACGTCGTAACCCTAAACTATAGGTATTGTTATTCATATCTAGTTGTCACTAAACTTATAGTGCATGTTGTATTTATTCAATCTGTTGTTGTCACTAAACTGCATTGTGAACTTATACTCATGTTAAATTGAAGGCGCAAACACGAGAAGGGGAGTTGAATTTTGTTTGACTAACTTGATTACTTTTTCTGTTTTTGCAGTTTTATAACAAAACCTGATGTATGAATCAAACAGAGTTAGCAGCGGATGTAAAGTAAATATAAAACACAGAATTTTATACTGGTTCACCGTTAACTAGGCTACGTCCAGTCCCTTCACTTTGAAGAATTTCACTAATTCAAAAATCTTGAATTACAACAATACCACTGACCCTCCAAGTCAGTCTTCTCAAACAATCTAGTAATCCTATACTTTTGAGGAAAAGAACCTTGAATCTAATTGCTAAGTAATCTGCTACTCCTTCTGACTCCTTCGGATTGTAGACTCAACTTCTTCAACAACTTAGATCTAACACAAGGGAAAGAAAACTTCGAGTACTTGCTTCTGGAAAACGGATACTCACAATTGACCTCACTGAAAACTCAAGTATTTTGCTTTTGGAAGTGTATGACTCTCAAGTATTTTCGATGCTAAGTCTTCTACCTTGAGCCTCCTTTTATAGATGAATAATTAGGGTTTCTTCCATGCTTAAGTTCGAGTTGTACCTTGCCAGATACTCTTGCAAAAATAACTTGGCCAATCGGGTTTCACTTAAATAAAAAACATATTTTTTAGCTCCAGATTTGCATTCAAAAGTAACTTTGGCCAATCCTTTTCTTGATTAATTCTGAACCAAATCTTTCTTCCCGCCAATAGCTTATGAATTCCCACAAGACTTCAATTTATTTTTGTATCAAATCCTCTTAATACTTTGATCAAATTTAATCAAGTCTTTGTTGATTATCATCATGATTAAATCTAGACCGTTTGATCTTCTGATCTCGTCCACATCTGGACCATACAATCTGATCTGTTGTGATCCTCTAATCTCGGCCAACACTGGACCACACATTCTGATCTTCTGATCTCGGCCAATCACTGGACCATATGATCTGATCTTCTGATCTCGGCCAACATTGGGCCATATGGTCTGATCTTCTTATTTCGGCCAACACTGGGCCATGATGCTTAAATCTGGACCATTGATCTGAACATTTTCCCTCTGATCTGAACCAATTCTGAATGAATTAAATCTGGACATGATATTTTAATCTGGAAATTTACCTTCTAATCTAGATCAAGTCTGGATTAAATCTGGACAATCATTTCTTCTTATTTGGACTGAGATTCATGCTCTGGACTATGCTATCTTCTGGTCTGGGCCAAGTCTGGACCAATTCACTTGTTCTGGATCAGTTATCTTCTGCTCTGATGAAGTCTGGATTAAGTTTGGACTGAATTTTATAATCACTGCCAAGCTATCTTCTGGTTAGAATAAATTATGGACTAAGTCTGACTTATGATTCCTTCTGGTCTGGAACAAGTCTCCCTCTGGCAAGCTTCCTTCTGGTCTGGACCAGGTCTCCTTCTGGACTCTGCTTCCTTCTGATCTGGACCAGGAAAGATATCCTCTGATGATGTTTTGACATCTTCTGATATCCTCTGGAGGTGTATCCTTTGGTGCCTTCTGGAGGAGTATCCTCTGGTGCCTTCTAAATGCATCCTCTGGTATCTTCTGGAGGTGTATCCTCTGGTCTGATTTTATCCTCTGGTCTGATTTTATCCTTTGGTAACTCATCTTCTGCCTTTGGTGACTTCATCTTCTGGTGCCATTTAATATATTAATTCTAAGTACAAAACAAGATTACATGGAGTGCTTTTGTAAACATCAAAATCCTAAGTACTTAGAACCAACATGGTTCCAACAAAACTTATATTGTTTGAAATATGTAGATAAATGGATTCCAACAACGATTTAGGTTGTGAAAACGAGGAAGTTGTAAACAATGAAGCTATCAACGCTAAAGGCTATGAAGGCGAAGTGAAGCGTGGGGCAACTATAATGCAAAAAGTCATTATAGCAAGAAGTACTGGAATAAAATTTGAGGTATATATACTATACTTTTGTTTAGATTTTTTTTCTTTTTTATTTTTTGAAAGCAATCACTTACACTATATCTATGAGTTTATTAGGTGGGATGGAATGAAAGTGGCCAACCGATTGAGCCCAACAGTTCAATGATGGTAAGCTACATCGGTGCTATTGTCCGCCAAAATATCCCAATAACAATCAATGACTGGAAAGACAGAGCATTAAAGGATGTGAAAGACATAATGTGGAGTGATGTACAAGTAATCAACCTTTTTACTCCACTTTTTGGTTACTTAATTATAATTTTTTCCATTGAAATACTTTTATTCAAACTCTTTATTTATTTGGTTTTCAGAGCGCTTTTAACATTGAAGATGTGCGTAAAAATTACGTACTTAGAGTTTCCGGTAAAATTCACAGAGGATTTAGATCCCATCTTTCGAATTGTTACCTGAGAGACAAGCAAGGAAATGTGAATGTTGAAGCTCCAAACATTTACAAACACTACATAACACCTGAAGAGTGGACCTCTTTTGTTTCTAAACACTCAGACCTCGCATTTGTGGTAATATTTATTTTATTAGTATGTGTGTTTTATTCATATTCATATTTTATATTTTTTACACGATCGTTATTTTTTTTATTTATGTATAGAATATAAGTACAGCAAATTGGGAGCAAGCAAAAAACTCATTGCATCCATACAAAAGATCGCGTATGGGGTATGCGCGTTTAGAGCAAAAAATTGTAAGTAAACATCACTTTTATAACTAGATTATAAACTATAGTTTATAACTAATATTTTGTTTATGTCTTAATGAACAGCTGCAAGAGACGAAATCCGATCAACCATTGGGTCGTCATATCTTGTGGAAGGAGGCTTGCGTAAATAGAGATGGAATAATGGATAACGAAAATGTTCAACAAGTTGTCCAACAATGTGTAAGTATATATCACTTTAATATTTTTTAATATTGTCTTTTAAAAATGATATTGAACTTATCTTTTTAATACTACATGTATTTTAGGAAAACTTGGAACAATGTCTTGAAAATTAAGATGAAAATAAATAAGTTAATTGCAGGGACATTCTCGGCAAGGTATTCAATGTTCCTGAATATTCTGGCCGTGTGAGGGGTAAGGGAGTTGGCGTGACTCCCAAAAGTTATTTTTCACATGAGAAGCGCACAAATCCCTCGAATGATCAAGTATTAGAAGCGTTGAAAACCCTTTCGAAGCAAGTTGCGTACTTGGTTAAAAAAGATAAGGAAAAGCAACTTCAACGTGAAATGCAAATAGAAAGTGAAGATGGAAGTTCCAACATTAGTTGTAAAAGTCTACCAAAGGTAATTAATTATTTAACGAAATAAGAAATTCATTCAACCTAATTGTTTCACATACTTATGTATTAACTGTTGATTTAATTTAGGGTGTTTCACGTTGCTGCCTATACTTGTCTTCCCCTACCCGCATGGTTGGGAAAGGAACATTGTACTATACTTTGGGAGAAGTATTGGACAACAAAGATGTCCCTGCCGGCCATGTTAAAGTTTCACCTGTGGTGGCTTTAGAACCACTTGCACCGTTGCCTATCCCTGACAATGACGGAGATATGAAACTTTTGGGAGAAGCAATAGGTAGCTATGTGGCATGGCCGAAATATCTTGTTGCCACTGATTGGGAGGTATGTTTTAATTGCTATGTATGTTTAGTTGTATTATTATGATTGATTATATGTAATTACTGATTTTTCCGCTTTTATATTGCACATTTATTTAGATTGTTGCTAAAGGGAATTATGATAAGATCCCTCGCAGCGAGTCTGTCACTTCGCCAGAAAAGGCACCAGAAAAGATTTGACATATACATCAATTCATGTATAGGAAATGATTAGTTTACTATAATAACTAACAAACTCATGAACCTCATTTTTTCAAATTCAAACAAAAAATAAACCCACTGCACCGCAGGTGCAAGTCTGTGGTAAAAATAAACCTTCCAAAATGCAAAAACTAGATCGAGGAAAATCAGTTGCTCTTCCTAAAATAAGTCAACCACGTCTTGCTCGATTTGGTGAGTTTCTTGACAAAGCAAAAAAGATGAATATGAAGAGCAACAATGATACACGTGTGCTAGACATGGAAAAAAGTATATTCAGAGAAGAGTATTTAGAACTACTTGGCAAAGAGCACATATATGAACTTCTCGATCATTAAGAGCTGAGTGCTACTGTAATCAGCACATACATCAGGTAATATAAATACTTTATGTAATATATAAAATATTACCTTTTAATCGCATCACTGCCACATTAATTTATTGATATTATAATCTAATTTTATATTTGAAGGTTTTTGTACGAGAAGTTGGTATGCGAGCAGAAATTGTCAAGTAGATTTTCATTCTTATCTCCGCATAAACTATCCATGTTTAAACTCAATCTAGATAATGTAAATAAATATGTAGTTGATAGACTTATAGAAAATAAAGATGAGGACAAGATGTTTCTGGCACCATATAACTCAGGGTACGTAATTATATACTTTATCTATATATTTTTTAATTTATGATATTATGAGTTGTGTAAACAAATTTGCCAACCAATTTTGTGTTGTTGTAGGCAACATTGGGTGTTGTTTGCCATAAATGCGACTTCTGAAATTGTATATTATTCAGACCCATTGCACGGTCATTTCAACAATCACCCTGATATAAAGAACATCTTTGACACGTAAGTAATATTCATTTATTTCTTACATATATAAATAATGTGTTTGGTCATTGAATAATAATCACATTTATTTGATAGTGCTCTGCAAGTTTTCCGCGCTCAAATAGGTGCTTCAGTGTCGAAGAATAAGTCAAACAACATCAAATGGGTTCCAGTAAAGGCTATAGAACTTAATTATATGTCTTTAAATTTTCATTTACAATATCAATGCATAAATATTTATTGGCGTACATGTTTTATTTTATAGTGTCCGCCTCAAACTAACAACATAGACTGCGGATACTATATAATGAGGTTCATGAAGGAGATTGTTGATCTGAATCAACATATAATTTCAGAAACGGTACGTTATTTTCATTATATTTTTATTTTCATATATAAACTATATATATGTATATATATTTGATTCTAACTTATTTTGCTTCAGTATTTTGACAACTTCAACCCAACTTACTCTGAAAATGATCTCAAAGAACTGAAAGAAGAATGGTGTTAGTTTGTCCTCGAAATGAACATTATATAATTTGTAATTAATTTATTGATATACTGTTATGATGTAATTTGTTCTGTGAATATGTAATTCATATTGTGAATATATTGATACTGTCATGATGTAATTTGTTCTGTGAATATGTAATTCATATTGTGAATATGTTGAATGTAATTTGTTTTGATAATATATGTAATTCATACTGTAATTTGTTGATGTGAAACACTTGTAATTGATATTGTTGAATGTGAATATGAATTTGTTGTTGTGGTGTGAATTTTAATGTTGAAAAGAAGAATCTGAATGTGATATTTGATGTTCATAATATATAATAAAAAAGACAGCGCTTCTTTAAAAAATGCCATATAAATTCATTTACAAAGCTTTTTAAAATGTTTTACAGCGCTTTTTTTAAGCCTTTTACAGCGCTTTTTTTGAACAAGCACTGTAAAACTAGTATAAGAAGCGTTTACATATGGACATATTACAGCGCTTGTTTGAAAAAGCGTTGTAAATTCAATATAAGAAGCGCGCTTTATATATGGACCTATTACAGCGCTTGTTTGAAAAAGCGATGTAAATCTAATATAAGAAGTGCGCTTTATATATGGACCTATTACAGCGCTTGTTTGAAAAAGTGCTGTAAATCCAATATAAGAAGCACGCTTTATATATGGACCTATTACAGCGCTTTTTTGTATTTTCAATAGCGCTAATGTATCCTTTTACAGCACTAGATACTAGAGCGTTGTAAAGGGCTTAAAAAAAGTGTTGTAAAAGGCAATTTTTGGCGTAGTGTTGTGAGCATAAATTTTATTGTTTTCTTTAACAATCCTTATGGTTGTCTTTGTCAAAATTCAAACATAAATTGCTCAAGTATCTATCATCGCTAAACTTCTCTTAAAGATACACTACAAGAAATTTACAAGATTGCAACACCTAACTTGCGACAGTTGCTGTAGAACCGCATGCGCTCTATTTTTAAGACAATTCGTACAACCAGTGTAGTCAACCGTCGCTACCGCTAAAGGAAAAGCAAGTTGCGCCTCATCATTTTCACAAGTCCCGCTTTCTAATTTTCCAAGTCCCGCGTTGCAAAACCCTCATCGCCCAAAACACCATCCCCGAATAATCTTTTTCTCCCCAAATCCAGCGTTCAATTTCATTTTCTTCAAAACCATTATTTCCAAAGTCTCGCGTTCTGATTTGCTTCCCTCAAATCTCTCAAATCCCCAAAATCTCAATCTCCCACAAATATCCTTGCTCTCACGATTTCACTTTTATCTCTTACTACCTTTCAATTCGATCTCCATTCCTTGCAACCTGTGTTACGATTTCATTTTCGTTGTTAGGGTTTTGATTACATTGTTCCAATTGGTGTTGATTTTTTGCTTCGAATGTCAATTTTGTGAAACAAGAGGAAAATGATCGCATGTAGTGTTACCGAACGATAAGGTACTTTCAGTTTTATGTGTAATGTATCTATTTTAACTTATTTTCTAATATATATACTCTCTTCCATTTATGTTTTCTTTTCTGCGATTTGGTATTTTCATTTGCATTCATTTATCAATTTGTGTTCTCTTCTAAGCTATTGTGCAGTTTTTTTACCATCCTTCTCATTTGTGTAAATATACAAGATTACTTATGTTTTTTATGAAGACAAAGACCAAGCAAAGTGATCAAGTTGCAAGTTCAAAATAAAGTCAACAATCAAGTCAACTTTTGTCATCTTCAAAAAAGGAGCAAATGTAAATATGCAAGAATACTTATGTTTTTGATGAAGACAAAGACCAAACAAAGTGATCAAGTTGCAAGTTCAAATTCCATTTTCGAAGAGTTAAAGAGATTACTACCAAAGTCATTGCTTTGGGAATCTCTCTCACACAAACCGCCGTTTCCATAAAAAAAGATAAAATTTTCCATAAAAAAATAAAGGGCATTTCAATGGCGCAAATATAAAAAAAAAAAAAAGCAACAATAAAACTAAAAACAAAGTTCTATACCAACATCAATTTCCTTCAATATTTACATATAATTCACAATAATTCTCAATTTAACAAACTCGGTGTAATTTTTTATAATAAAAAATTGCTTCCTTGTGGTCGGTATTTCAAACAACAACTTCATCTTTTCAATTAGTGCCTTCATTTTTTTCTACTTGCATATGAAAAAATATTGTTCAATGTACACATTTGACAATAACCCACAAACTTCTTCTTTAACTTCTCTTTCTCCCTATCACACTATCTACTCTCAAACATGTTAGGGAAATAATGAATAAAATGTGTGTACTCAATTGATTAACAAAACATAAAAAAATTGTTATATAAACTTGCATTGCTTGCTACACAAACTAACAAAACTAACTACTTCTAGTTAACAAACTAATTAACTAACTTCCCTTCTTACTAACTTACTAATACAAACTAACACTAACTAACTTTATTACACAATTATCGCGACAATACATCATCTTATTCACATTGAATTACATTCACAACACTACTCTTTAATTCAATGTCTCAAAGTTCACAATGCTCAGCTTGTTCCTCAACTCCTTAAAACGATCAACTCTAAATGGTTTGGTGAAGACATCAGCTATTTGAAAATTTGTCTTGCAATACTTCAATTCCAGCTTTTCTTTTCTCACATGATCTCTTGAGAAATGAAATTTGGTCTCTATATGTTTACTTTTCCCATGTGCAATGGGATTCTTGGCAAGGATGATGGAGGGCTTGTTGTATATATTGAATTGAACAGACTTCTTATGCTTGATCATCAACTCTTCTAGAAGTGATTCAAGCCATACTATTGTTTTCTTTTTAGAAGACCATGAGATTGGTGAATCTTTCCATCTAAATTAGTAACCTGAAGTACTTATCCTATCAACCTTGTTTCCACACTAATCTGAGTAAGAAAGTCCTTCTAATTTAGCTTCATTTCCACTCATGCCTTTTGGAAACAACAAACCATGCTCTTTTGTTCCTTTCAAGTACCTTAAGATTCTTTTAGTTGCAACCAAATGCGAGGTCTTTGGCTCACTCATAAACCTGCTCATTGTCCATACTGCATAGCTGATATATGTCCATGTATTACAAATGTATCTCAAAAACCCAACAACTTGTTTAAACAAAGTGTTGTCAACTGATTGTTCATCTTCCCCATTTGTCAACTTGAGATTGGCTTCCATGGGAGTCTCAGACGAATTACAAGATTCCATATGAAATATTTTCAGTACGTCTTTAACATACTTCCTTTGATGTAACACAATTTTTGTATGAGTATAGAGAAATTCCAAACCAATAAAATAATTCTGAGTGTCCCTAAGTCATTCATTTCAAATTCCTATGTGAGTCTCCCCTTGAATTTCTCTATTGTTGCAATGCTGCCTCCAATAATTAGGTGATCATCAACATAAAAAATAACATCAATGATGATAGTCCCCTTCATGTAAACACCAAATTCCACATAACACTGGACAGAACCTTCTTATTGAAGAAATGTATCAATCCTTTTATTCCAAGCACTAGGAACTTGCTTAAGCCCATACAATGCTTTCTCAAGTTTATACATCTTATGTTCTTCACGTTTGATCTCAAACCAAAGTGGCTGTAGGACATAAACTTCTTATTGCAAGGGACCATTTTAGAAAAAAGACTTGATCATCCATGTTTGTGTTTATTTTATTAATTAATTTTTTTTGATTTGGTTGTTTGTAACAACGATGTGTTACGTTTGTTTTCACTTTTAGTATTTCACTAAATTTTTGAATAACTTAAGTAAACCACCAAATTATTTGTAGGTATTGGTGATGTGATTGAGTTTGTTGAGCAACACAACATATAACAATATGTGGTAGAAATAACCGGATCCAAATTGTTTCCCTTTAAGGTGGGAAAGACACCATACCATGCCTTTTAACCAATCTCGTAGTCTGATTAATTGAATGCATCAAATTCAGCCGCAGTGTACTTTTATTTTTATTTTTTAAAAATTGTAACACATGTGAACCATAAATCAGAAAACATGCGATGCAACACCTTTTATTTTTTTTAATGGTGTCGCACCAGTTAGTCATCATCGTCGTTTCTTTTCCTTTCATTCTTGAGGAAGAATTTTGGTGGAAGCTGGCGTATGCATTTGGGTGTAGAAAAGTTCTAATACTTTAGAATCAATTTATTTTCTATATTCCGTGCTCCAGATACTATTTGTTTTCTTAAAAAATAAAAAATAAACTGAGCACATGGCTTAATTAGGTACATCAGATTGATCAACCAAACACAATTGATTTAAAGGCACTATGCCCGCTTTTAAGTTAGGGATTGCAATTAGACTCAGACTCAGTGGGTACCCTGCAAAAAAACCCGCAATGGGTAGGATAAAAACTCGTATAATGGGTATGAGTATGGAGACGGGTAATTACCCGCAAAATTAAACGGGGTATGGGTACTATAGTACCCACCCCGCTCCACCCCACATTTATATATTATTATTATTATTATTATTATTATTATTATTATTATTATTATTATTATTATTTGATGTGTTCATTTGAGCTTAAATAAAAATGATTTTTGTTTTTAATAATTTAGAGATTATTTTTTTGAGATTTTTGTAAAATGATTTAATCTGTTTGTATATAATTTTATAAAAATGATTTTTTTAAAAAACAACAAAATTACCAAAAAGGACATAAAAATAATTTTCAAGAAAACATGTTTATTTGAAAAAATATTTTATAAATACATGGTTTTTCTAAATACATATATGTCCCTCTAATTTGTTATGCATCTTTATCTCCTCTCCAATCTCTATCTATTATCTCTCTCACTCTTTATTATCTCATGTCTCTCTACCTCTCATTTTTATTCCAAGCAAATCAATGAATTTAGGTCTTCCATTTCATAATTTTTGGATCTTTCTAAAAAATAAATATATAAATAAATCATCACGAAAATATGCTAGTAATAGATTTTGGAGGTTCTGTTCTAATCTTAAAAATTGGGCCTTAATAAAAAAAATTCAATTTTAATAATTAAAAAAATTGAAAAAATAAATAAATTTTAGTCCCTATACACATATCAAACTACATGATGCTCTGTTCATACCAATTTACATATGTTCTACCCATACCAATTTTTAAATTTGATCAAAACAATACCATTTAATCAAAACAATAGCGATTATTTATCGATATATTTGTTAAAGTGCGGGTAATAGGTATGGGTACGGACACTTAAGTACCCAAAGGGTAATGGTACAGGCACGGGTATTTTTTTAAACTGCGGATACGGGTATGGGTACCATACTACCCTACCCAAACCCTATCCATTGCCATTCCTAAGTCAGACAATCCTAATATGAAATAGCCACACACAATACAACAAATATAGCAACCACAATATTATAAATTGTAGCTAAGGGCGAGAAAAAATAGCTATGATTTGTAAGGCTTGACTGTCACAAAAATTTAAGATTTAAATTTGATTTATGGTTTATTATGAACATTTTTTTAGATCTGAGCTTGAAATTTATGAAAGGCTTGTAAAGTCTATTAACCTATTTAAAAATCTATTTCATATTAATATTTTAAATAAGTATTTAGATGTATTTTTTTAACAGATTAACGAATTAATATATTAATGAAATTAAGTATTTTGTTTTATATTTAACATGATATTTTAATAAATTTGATTTTATAAGACATCATATTTCAATTATATATTATTAGTGGGAGTGAAAATAGGTCGGGGTCGGGTCGAACTCTGCTTAAATAGGTCAGATCTACTTAAAAAAATTAAAGTTTGAGTTTGACCAATTATCTATCAAAGATTTTATTTAAAGTCTTGTTCTAAACTTATTTTGTGTTAAGGCGTATAAAAAAATATTTCACTTATTTCTAGAAAGGCTAATAGACAAATAAAAAACGTGAATTTTGTTGAACTTGTACAACCATTACATCATATTATTTTTTTTACATTTTGTAACAAATTTGATGTAAATATGAACAAAAATTATTAATAAAATAAAATACAAATGTTGAATTCATAGCACAATGATTTTGAGAGAGAAGAACAAGTATAAAGTGAGAGCAAAAAGTTAGGGTTCAAAATTCTAATAAAGAGTCTTTTATTATAGAAATATAAAAGTCTTTTTTTAAATAGAGAAAATAAAGACTTTTTAATATACAAATATAATGAATCTTTTATTTTATTATTACTATATATATATATATATATATATATTAATTACATATATACGGACCGACATGTAAGATCAAATAGATTTTTTTAGAGAATATGAATTTAGTCTATTTAAATAAATAAGCTTTTTAAAAAGTTTAAGTCTAACAATTTTACTAAATGAGTTAGGCAGACCAAAATCAAATAGCATGACCAAAATCAAAAGATATAGAATGAAAAAACAAGTTCAAGGTTGTTGAACAACTTATGCAAATAGCATGTATTCACTACCAGCATTAGCAACAAACAAAATTGCTGCATGAGCTCCTGCTGTAGATACAGAATCTTGCCCCACAGAGGGCAAATAATTTTTTCGATCACCATCCGCCTATAATTCACAAGAATTTAGTAAGCACAATGATGAGGGTCATTGAAGTTGCATTTGCATTTGTTTAGATAAATATCTTATCCCATTTTTATTTTTTGTTATGCCTACCACCATCCCGATTAATAGAATCTGCAGCAGGAGGCACCAATTGCATACCACCTGTAGTTGTAGCAGAACCGCCTATGCAAAAAGTCAACATAGAAGCACCATAAGAATAGAAAACATTACATTGATAAATGGTTTTCTGGGGTCACGTTCTAAACATTTCTCAAAGTCATCTTCGAAAACTCTAGGAACCTTGAAAATATGATTCTCATTTTCTTCAATTCTTGGATTCTCATAGATAGTTTCAGATGTAGAAGTTATAATTTATTCATCTCTTACTCTCACAAATTTTCCTTTTGAAAAAAGAATCAATTCTTTTACTCGTATTCATTCTCACAAACTTCTCTAAATCAACAAATTTAGGAAACATAAAACATATTTTCAGTGAAAATTAAATGGAAACAAAAATCAAACACTTTATATGCAACAAAAAAAAACTCGAACATCTTATATGCAACAAAAAGTCAAACACCTTATATGCAAAAAAAAAAAATCAAACGCCTTAGATGCAAC
>JBBPBO010001984.1:14207650-14364808 GCA_037974295.1 Cicer cuneatum
ATGCAACAAAAAGTCAAACACCTTATATGCAAAAAAAAAAATCAAACACCTTATATGTAACAAAAACATGATCACTCTTAAGTAACACCATGAGTAAAAAAAAGGTCCAAAGTCTCATTTTTAAATATGCCCTCAAAGCATAAAAAAAAAACCCCAAAGTTCAAACTTCAAAGCAAAAACTAATCAATTTTTCAATCTCAACAAGTTCTTCTCATTTTCCTTCACCAAACACACTGTAAAAAATGAATCACAAGTTGAATTTCAGAACTACCTATACTACATGAATGATCAGTATTACAGTTTCAAAATCAATCACAGCAAAAAAAATCAGAACTATAAATTTCTTAATAGAAACAAAAAAATGGGAAAAAGATCAAACACCTTATGTGCAACAAAAAAACTCCAAACATCTTATATGCAACAAAAAATCAATGAAATTGAAATCCAAACTCCAAACATCAATTATGAATCTGATGATGAATGAAACAAAAACACAAAATTGAAATCCGAACCTTTTGAGTTTTGACGAACCACGAAAGGCAAGGAGGTGAGGCGAGGGCGAGGCCGATTGTGGAACTTGAAGCAAGATCAAGATGGACCAATTCTGGACTGGAAGAAGGAGAGAGAGGAAGTCAAGAAGAGAGAATTGATTTTGGAGCTGGAAGAGGGAGAGAGAGGATTAGGTATTTTTATAATTTTCTAATTTTACTAACGGCAGTTTGGTCATTTTACCTATAAATTTTATTTTTTTCTTGGGGTGGCTGTGGCCCTGTCCCCACAATGCTCCGCCCCTAGTTCTAATTTCACGGCGCTACACTTTTTTTCTCACAGTGCTTTTCTAGGCAAATTATATATCTCGGGGATTTCAATCCCTTCTCATAAAAAAATCCCACTTGAGGAGAGCACCCACAATGTTTTGCGTCTGCTGTACCTTTGTTGACTATGAATTATTGTACTGTTTGATATTTTAATTTGGAGGGAATAAAATAGTAGCACAAATGTTTAATTTGTTGTGGTGAATTATCATAGAAAAATTCCAATATGTTTTCTATGAGTTTGGTGAATTGGGTAAAATTACTTGTTGTTTAAATGTTTCCAACGAACTCAAAATTGGATAGAATTTTATGAGAGAACAAAAGCAAAAGACCCTCACTTGGAAACTTGTGGATTTCCCTTTCTCATTTCCTTTTAGATGTTCAAAAATTTCCAAAGTGTTGGAAGGAAGGAAACTTAACTTTTGGCTTAGATCAAGTTGGAATTTGTAGAAGTTGATAGAAGATAAAAGCTTAGTCTCATTCTTGTGGTTCTATTAGTCATAGTTAAGGTAACAAAACTCAACCTCTCCATCGTTTCCCCCCTTGGCCAAAACCACACTTGTGTTCTAGAAAAATGTTTGTTTTGTCTTGTTGAGATTTTGTGGATCCATGAATCTTAGAGTAGTCGTCTTAAAAAAATCTAGCTACTTTGAGTTGATGATTTTTGTTGAAAGAGTCTTGGTTATGTAAATATTACTAAATATTAGTTGAAAGAGAAAAAATTAATGCTTTCAAAATGTGTTGATCTTGGTTGATTTGGATATATTTGATTGTGAAAAACAAAGTTGGAAAATGATCATTTAAGAAAAATGATGTTTAGATGAAAAGAATCAAACATTTCTTAAGTTGTGATTGAAGTTGTTTTATAGATTTGATAGAAAGAAAATGTTTCTAACTTTGATAATTTTAAAATAAGTGAATGTAAAACTCTTGGGTTTTGGTAGTCCAAAACATCGCATCCTTTAGGGTGGGGAGACATGCTTTTTATTTTGTTCCATTGTGTGCATTTGTCTTTTGATTTGAAAATTTCAAAAGAAAAAAAATTCTTGTTTTGTCAGGGATAAAGTTTATTTCAAAAAGAGAAGGTAAATATTTAGTAAAGAGTTAAGTTCTTTTGACAAATAATTGATGTTTTTGAATTGAAGAAGATTTTAGCTTTTAAAAATTAGCAAATCGTTGATTCTCAAATTTGAAGAAAAATGATATTAATGTCTTGAAGACTTGTTTTAATTTAGTATTTTGGATTGATTAATGGTGGAAGTGGATTAAGAGAACAAAATACCATCATTTAGAGGAACGTGTGTTTGATCGGGGCCAAATATATGAAAAGTATATATAATATTATTGGTTGATTGCTTAGGCAGCTTTGCCACTACGCCGCTCAACATTCTTATCATTTTAGTTTTAACATTTTGTGTTAGTTAAATTTTAAGTTTGTTGCTTCCTTTTCTTGTTTACAATTTTCTATTTTTCAATTTATTCAAATTTAAATTTACAATTTTAATTTTTAAAATTAGATTTAAGTTGTGACACCCTAAACTCAAAAACAATATATATAGTAATTTATACTATATTTTTTTAACAAAATTCGCAGCAGATAAAGAAAACATGTTTCTAAGAAAATGAGAATTTTTATAATTAATTTAGGATATCACTTTCCTCTAAATACACATGTAAAAATTCAACTTTATTCTTTAATTAAAACAATGTAATCTCAATGAAGTTAATTTAACTATAATTTTTTGGTTTAATTCCAAAAGCTTACTAGTACTTACAAGGTTTTCAAACAAAAAGTCTTTTCTAATTAAACAAGTGAAAGTAAAATACAAATTATAACTCTCAATTCCCAGTATCACATATCAGAGTGGAGTTTCTCCCAAATTTTAACTTTAATACTCATTAACCAGTAATAACTGCAATTTCGCAAACGCAGGGCTAAGCTAATCAAACACAAACAACGAAGAAGGTGAGTTTCGAAATCATGTTGATAATATAATATAAGTAAGAAGAACACGCAATCAATCATAACAAATTGTATCATCATACAAACATTCTTCAAGAAAAAACACATCACATTATAAAGTCAAAATCACTCAAGAGAAATCAATATATTTTACTATCACATCAAATCAGCTGAGAGAAATTATTATTCACACACGATATATATTAATCACAACAAAACAATCACAAGAAGATGCAATGTTATGCATGAGTTTAGACTCTACTTCACAATGTGGTACCATTCTAACTCTAAAGTACTTGGTTATAAGGCTTGATACTATGCCACCATCCTGGTGGACGGACAATTCAAATTGACCTTGTCCTCATAAATCCCATCAACTCAACCCGAGACACATATACGCGACAATCGAGGTAAACATGTTTTGTATGGTAGCTCCCGACATTTGGAGTGCTACCCCCAAGTCACATAGGAATTCCCCACCCGAATACCTCCAAGGTCTAACAATCTTGCCCTAAGGTTCAATAGCATACCGCCACGATCAGGTTCATTCAGTTGTACTTCCCCAAAATCACTAGGTTTATCAGGCCCTACCTATATGGTGACAAAATAATCTCCACTTCAAAATTCACATCGACTTCAAATATTCCAAACATCTATTTTCTCCCCTTCATCACTATTTCATCAATTATGGGGCACTTCAATAATTTCATCACAAATTCATAACGTCACTATAATTAATCATATCTCATCATTTAAACTAATTACAATTTTACAGCATCACTGTCATTAATCATACATCATCACATACACTTACGACAAATTTATAACATCATTATTATTAATTATACAACATCATAATCACATAAACTTACAAAAATGCATCCATTTTTTACTATCACATTACATAAACAATCATATATATAAAATTCATTCGACACCCAATATAACAACAATATCAAATATCATTTAACGAAATTAAATCAATCAACAACTTATAAATATTTCTATTCCACATTTTATTCTCACAATTTCCATATTTGTACATTAATTAATTTATCCCTCAAATGGCTACTGTCGTACATAGCGAACCCCGAATGAATCGTTGGGAAATACGGTTCATCTCACAATATATTATACTCATGAATTCAAATTCTCTCCCACCCCTTACCTTATTTCGACGCTTTTCACACACGAATACGATTCCACGAGCAAACAACTTTTGTTTTTTGACACTTTGTTCTTCAATCGATCTAACTCGACAGTTTATGGGTAAACGTCAAAAATAAATTATAAGAAGACACTCTAAAAACTAATTTCGAAATTCGGTCAAGGAAACTTATCATAAATTAGAACATCAATAAGTGGATAGTATAATCACTTTTCACACGATCGTTTTGGCGTTGGTTTCACTCAAATCGGACTTACGGTGAAGAAGAACGGTGCAAAATAACGAATTCCGTAAACAGAGAAGTCAGGTATTTTATAGAGAAATTTGAATGGTTAAAATATGGAAAAATGCGCGTTTAATTGACTAACTAAAAATGAGTGGAACAACATACTAAAGTTTGGATGAAAACGAAGAAAGTTTTCTGAAACAGTTATCAATTGTCTATGCCGATTTTCTTCTTTTTCCCCAAGTGCGGCTGGTTTTGCTGTTTACGTTTACGGGCTACTCTAAAACTTTTTGATACTTTTTTTATTATTATTATTATTATTATTATTTAATTATATTTTAGTCTTTTAAATGGGTTTAACCCATAAAATACATTTTACTCATTTTCTTTATTATTATTTTTTTTAAAATAAAACCAACAATTATCCAAACTAATTTTTATTAATATTCTTTTTAAACACAATTTAATTTATAAGATGTTACTACTATTTTAAAACTAATAGTATATAAAACAAAATAATTAAAATAATTAATCTTTTAAAATACATTAATAACCAAAACTCTCATATTCAAATTAATCACTATAATTATATTTATTTTTTCAAATACTCACATTAAATTACTATAATAGTTAGAAAATATTTAAAATTATAAAATAAATAAATATAATATCAACACTTTATATTAATTAATAAATCAAAATAAATCTATATATAAAATCACAATGTCATAACAAGTATATAAAAATAAAGGAAATCGAACACAATATCACTACTATCCCAATATAATTATTTATAAAATAAGTAACTAACATTAGAAAATAGTTGGTTCTAAATAATTGAAATATAACTACGCGCATACTTAACATCAGTCAAACGTGCAGAAAAATATAACATTAATTGGGTACGCGTAAATACACTTAAAATCGCATGAAATCTTATTCTTTAAAATATTACAATAAAATACAATTATTTTTAGAAAAATATATAAAATAAAAATAAAATAATTTATTATTTGTATTATTCATTTAATATAAATGTATCAAACTAATACATCATAGAAAGTATCCATATAACGAAAAATAATCACAAAATCTATCAACATATATTCTAAAATAATTTTAAAATCAAATTAATTATTTAAAATCTTATTTCATTAATAAAATAGTTTATTATAAAAATTAGGGTGTTACATTAATATCATTAACTAATTTAAAATATAGGTTTCTATGAGTTTTTTTTTTTCTTTGGTTCAGATTTGAAAGATGAGAAAAAGAAGAAGATGAACTTGATATGAACAATAGGAGTTAGCATTATACTACCACATGTGTTTTTTTTAACAGAAGTATTAAAAAATAGTAATTTGCAAATGAATTAGAACATAAAAATTAGCACTGTAAATATAAAATAACTTAAATAACAGGAAAAAAAAATCTTTAAAAATCTAAACTAAAATTGAACCAAAATTAAACGACTACAAGTGAAATTTAGCCAATATAAATATTACTTGAGACTACAATAATACATATATTTCATATTTAATAAAAAAATGATTGTTTTGGGGTGGCCATGACTCTACTTTTTCCAACCAAGATCAGCCCTTAGGTTTGATGTCACCAGTGAGTCTCCAGTATCCAGCAGTCTTGCAATCATTGTTTTGGAGTTTTGTGAAGTTTTTACCAATTTATTTGATTTTTGAAGAGAAAATGTTTTATTATGAAAATCACAGTCAATATATTAAAAAGGACTAACATGTATTTGTAGGATCAGTCTTAATCTTAAGGTTTGTGTTTATGTTTTGAGATTAGCTAAAGTGTTCGGGTTTCCGCTATGTTATGTGTTAGAGATTTGGTTTTCAAAACGTGGTATCATTGAGTTAAAGAAGAATGTGGTATCACTCAGATTGCCATTTTTCTATAAAAAAATTAAAACGAAGAAAAGTTTGCACAGGTTTAATGTGAAGAGACTATGATTAAGTTTCCAAGATTTTTCAGTTTATTAAAAATAAATAGACTTCCACTATTATAAATTAGGGTGTTATAGGAGTTCCATTCAGGGGTTGGATGGTTAGCACTAATAATAGATGTTAAAGACATTTTGCTTTCCATTTCAGACATAAACATGAATAAAAAATTAGGTTGTCGTACATTGTTGGAGTCCTACAACATTTATTGTATTACTTCAATATTTTTGTTTTTTGTCCTAAATATTCATAAAAAATTAATTATTTTTCGGAGGCTTAAAGTTCTGGCTTTTCTGGCTTTGGCCTTGGATAAGTTGTACTATTTAAAGAAATGTTTGGATAAGGTTGAATACATTGAATTGAGGTGGCAAACTTCCTAGTTAATTTTGTAGAATGAGAAATACAAGAAATGAGAGTTTGAATTGTATTTTATTTTAAAGCCGTTTTACCGAGACTAAACTAAAGTGATGAAAATAGAGCAGAAAAACAGAACACAACCAATTTATCCTAGTTCACCACCAACATGTAGCTACGTCCAATTGCTTCAACTTGAAGAATTTAATCAACTAATTCACCAACTGAATTACACTTTCACTGAACATCTACTAGTCAAACTGACTGTGTTCAAGTCTTCTCATGAAGTTTCGTATCAAATCTTATGAGATTGATGTGCCATTAAACCTTGTAATTGATTATGTGTGTCTTGATATGGAGACAGAAGGAGCCGAAGATATTATGATAAGAGCATGTTGCATAGACCTTTAGACAAATAACGAACTAGGGTGTTTAGCATAGGACGCACAAAAGCTTTGTCTTTTTCAAAGCTTTGAATTTTAAGAGCGTTGATTTTCATCAGAGCAAAGACAATTAAACAGAGTCAGACGATCGGATGTTTGATGCAATTATTAAAGACAACCAATCACTTGCTTTCTCGAAATCAGATTGCTTAGATGCTTGTTGTAGTCATCACAGACAGATGAATTAGAGCATTACTTGTATTACCAGAATCACTATAGGCGCGTTTCAAAATGCGTTCACCATACTTAGAATACATAAATTAAATGTGAAGTCTTGGTATTCCTTTAACTTAGTCTAATCATCAGAGAATGCAACGTAAGATTCAAAATAAACTTGATCCGGGAAGTGTATACTTAATCAGAACGATAGTGCTTTGAATTGTTCTACATTTTTTTAACAAAACTAACCCAAAAAAAATGATATTTTTGCAACTGCACAATAACATAAAGACTAATTTACAAATGAAGTACAACTTAAAAGACCTAATTGAGATAAAAACATAAATGACATATACGATAACTGAATTAAACATAAAAAGACTAAAAATACAATTTAAGTTTTTTTCTTTCAGGAACATGATAATACTAATTTATCAATACATTATAATAAATAAGGTTAATTTTATAAAAAATATGACATTTGTCACTTAATTACAATACTTATTTATTTAATTTTTTTATTAATAGTAGCTTTTCTATTTTAATTTTATTGTTTTATATCTATTTTTTAGTGATTAATATTTATAAAAAAAGTAGAAGTCTCACTTTTTCATGTTTGTGTGTTCAATCAATGTACACATGTATTGTGTAGGAAAAAAAAGCGTGAATCGAATGAATTGAAAGGGCAATGTTCATTTAATAAAACTTCGATCCATCTAATCTTCTTCTTCTTTAATATTCTAGAGTTTAAGTAACTTATACTTCACACCTAAATCCTGAAATAATATATATATATATATATATATATATAATAATTTATATTATTTTTTTTTTTACAAAATACGTTGCGAGTAAAGAAATTTTTTTTCTAAAGAAATAAAATGTATAACTAATTTAGGATATTACATTCCTCTAAATACATATGTAACAATTCAACTTTATCTCTCAATTAAAATAATGTAATCTCAATGAACTCAAGGTAACTGTAATTTCTTAATTTAATTCTAAAATGTTGCTAGTACTTATAAAGTTTTCATACAAAAAGTTGTTTCTAATTAAATAAATAAAATACAATTTATAACTCTTATTCCCGGTATCATCTATGAGAGTGGGGCTTCTCTCAAACTTGAACTTCAAGACTTATTAACATGTAACAACTATAATTTCGCAAACGCATGGTCAAACCAATCAAACACAAACAACAAAGGAGGGGAGTTTTGAAATCATGTTGATAATGTAATACAAGTAACGAAAACACACAACAATCATAATAGACTGTATCATAAGACATCATGATATATCAAAATACTCAAAGAAAATAAGATCATATTATAATGTCAATTACTCAAGTAAAATCAATAGATCGTCACATATCCTAGGGAAATTACTATCACTTTTGAAACACATTAATCACAACAAAACAATCACACAAAAATGCAATATTACGCATGAGCTTAGACTCTACTTCACAATTTGGTATCATTCTAATTAAGAAGTACTTGGTTAGGAGGCTTGATACTATGCAACCATCCCGGTGGACAGACAATTCAAATTGGTCCTGTCCTCATAGATCCCTTCAACTCAACCCGAGACACATATACGCGACAGTCGAGGTAAACGTGTATTGCTCCTGATATGTGGAGTGCTACCTCCAAGTCACCTAGGAGTTCCTCACTCGAATACCTCCAAGGTCTAACATTCTTGCCCTAAGGCTCAACAGCATACTGCCACGATCAAGCTCATTCAGTTGTACTTTCCCAGAATCACTAGGTTTGTCATGCCCTACCTATATGATGACAAAATAATCTCCACTTCAAAAATTCACATCAACTTCAAATATTCCTAACATCTATTTTTTCCTTTCGTTAGCCTAGACTACTCCATTAAGAGCATAATTGTAACACCCCGAGTTTAAAACACGGCGCAAGTGTATTTTTTTTTTAACCAAAATAAATAAAAGAATTTTTTTCAATTTACTTCAGAATGATTAAAATCAATTCAAATTAAATATCGTTCGACGTCGTCATCCAAAATAGAGAAGTAATTAAATAATTACATCACGATTAATTAAGTAAATTATTTTTGGGAATTTAATTCTTCAAAATATATCAAAATAAAGATACATCCAACAGCTGTATCCTGGACCCACCAAAATATTATCAGAGTGCGGAAAAGTATTAGCGGAAAAGTTATACAATAATTCCCAAAATAACCAATTACATTCCCCAAACTCAAGACCCTATACAAAAGTCTAGTCTGATCATGTATTAAGCTACAGTAGCAAGCAATTTCCACCACCTCCTCCACAAGTCTCGTCTTCACCCCAGCTGTCCGTCCCTCTACGTTGCCCACGAATACTCCGTACGTATAGATCAGGGGAAACTAACAACATCTCCGTCGTTAGTGTAACAGTCGGTAGGACGAGTTTGGGTATCATCTGAGGGCAAAGCCCAATTTCCACAATAATAGTAAAGGGTCACCGACCGAAATTAACAATTAACACATAGCATTTATATCACAGTAACAAACATATCCATGACATATCATATATCAATGATGATAAATAAGGATCCTCATTTTGAAATTTCATGACATGTATGCCTTTTCAAACAGCAACCAATTAATATGGAAAACATGTTGTAAGTACAACTAACACTCCAGCAATCACAATCATTCATCAGAAATTCAGATTTTATAAAGTACTTACACACATCAATTTCCAATCATCAACATATATCCAAATCGTGACCCACCGGTCAATCACCCCGATGCAATATGTATATGCTCATGTATTCAACTTCTTGGAATTACCAAGGTGCAGTCGCTCACAGACCAGCACAATTTAAATATGTTTGACTTAAACGGCCCTCAAGACCAGGGTGCAATCGCTCAACAGATCAGCACCAGTGCAGTCGCTCAACAGACCAACACTCGTGCAGTCGCTCAACAGACCAGCACGTTTTACATATACCAAGGTACAGTCGCTCAACAGACCAATACCAGTGCAGTCGCTAAACAGACCAGCACTCGTGCAATCGCTCAACAGATCAGCACGTTTTTGCGCATTTCAGGGTACAGTCGCTCAACAGACCAGTACCAGTGCAGTCGCTCAAAATACCAGCACTCGTGCAATCGCTCAACAGATCGGCACGTTTACGCATTACTCTGTAGCCCATCGCGGGTACCACTTGACTATGCAGTGCATGAACATGCAATGTTTTCTCTTCACTGAAAACAGTATGCAACATCAGTAAAATTCAGCCTTTCCAACATTTCCCCAAAATATCTCAACACAATTAATTTCATTATCATCACATCAATAATTAAACATTTCAAGAATCTCATCATTACCACTTCACATTATCTCAAAACTCCATTCTAATTATCATAAGTCTTCCCAATGTTCCCCTAACTCTTAAAATTCATAAAACAGTGTTTAAAACTGAGATTTCTGGAAAAACACAAATCTGTATTCGAATACAGCTTCCTTGTATTCGAATACATAAGCCAAAACAGTGCAGAATCAACACTCTGTATTCGAATACAGCTTCCTTGTATTCGAATACAAAGGCTGTCACAGTGCAAAAATTAGTATTTTCACAACATCAGTAGAGGTCTCAAAAGCTTCATCATTACCACTTCAAATTATCACAAAACTCCATTTTAATTTATCACAAACCTTCCCAATGCTCCCCAACACTTAAAGTTTATAAAACAATGTTTAAAACTCTGGATTTCTGAAAAACACGAATCTGTATTCGAATACAGAAGCTGAAACTGCAATTTCAACACTCTGTATTCGAATACAACATACTTGTATTCGATTACAGAAGACAAAACAATGTATATTCAACATTTTCCCAACATCATTAAAGGTTTTAAGAACCTCATCATCTCCTCTTCAAAACTATTTCAAAAACTCCATTTTAAATCATTTCAAACCTTCCCAATGTTCCCCAACACTTAAAGTTCACATGACAGTGCCTGAAACTTGATTTTCTGGAGAAACACGAATCTGTATTCGAATACAGCTCCCTTGTATTCGAATACATAAGCAAAAATAGTGAAAATCAGCATCCTGTATTCGAATACGAGGGTGTTGTATTCGAATACAGATGCGAATACAATGTTAAAATTTCACTTCTGTATTCGAATACGGCAGGGTCGTAGTCGAATACAGATGCTAAGTCAGAAGCAAAAATCCTTCATCTGTATTCGAATACAGAAGCTCGTATTCGAATACAAGTTCAAAAATTTGAATAAAACAGAAGCTTTTTTGGTTGTATTCGAATACACTCATGCCGTATTCGAATACACCTTCGAATTCAGTGAAATTTTCTTGAAACTTCAACACAATTTTCAAACTTTTTCCTTTGAAAAACCAACACAACACCAAAACAGATTCAACATTCTTTTGAACCACAAAACTCAGGCATTTTTCATCAAGAACAGATTGTTCAGAAAAGCACTTTCATCATTTTAAATCATTTTCTTTTGAAAACATTAGCAACACCAGAATCACCCAAAACAGAATGACAACCCCCACAAAACAGACATTTTTATACGTTTACATTTGGATCATTTCTCAAAACACATGCAAGGTATTTTCCAATATTCTTACACAGTCAAAATAACATGCAAAGCATTTTCCAGCTTTCTCACACAAACAGAACATCACTAATGTATTTCAGCCAAAACAACAAACATCACATAACATCAAACATCAACAGGAAGCATTTCTCGCATTTTATAACATGCAAAACAGTTTTATGAACATGCATTTTGATCATCTTCAAAATAACATGCAAAACCTTTTTCAGCTTTCCCACGCAGACAAAACAGCATTGAGGTAACCACCAAAACAGCAACATCACATATTGTTAAAACCTCAACAGAATGCATATTTTCATCCTTCAAAGTGACATGCAAAACAGTTTTTCTTCAAAAACAGTAATGAAACATCATTAATGCCATAACAGTATGCATTTACAGCCCTAATGCAAACTAGAAAGTGGAAGGTGCCCTTACCCCTGTTACGTTTCTGCTCCCGTTCACGTTTCTGCGTCAGAAATCGGCGAAGTCTCCGTTTGCGTTTGCCGCTACCAAAGTGGGCTCTCTGGCTTCGTAATAAGGAGAGGAACAACTTTTGTTCTTGGTACTTGGTGTTTCGGTGCTCGAATTTCCAATTAATCTCACTTTTGAGCAACTCTTTTTTTTTTAACGTGAAACAGAAATCAGAATGGGATGAAGAAGGTGATGGTTACTGTTACATGCAGTATGGAGGAGGAAAGGTTTTCTGACTTTGCCCTTCCTTCTCACTCCTATATATAGGCATATGTGGGTGCCACCTCATCAAAAATAATACTAAAATATTGCTGAACCCTCCAGCACTTAACCGATTTCGTCGCAATTAGCCGATAATCCCTTAATTAACTGTCCGATAATTTAATTACTCGTAATTAAATTAATTTACTCTTCATCCAATAATCTTAATTCATCTTCCAAAATAAATATTTATCTATATATATATATATATTCACTCAAAACATATATATATTAAATATTTTACAAATATCCCCAAAATACACTTAATATTAATTCCATAATTAAATTTTAAATTTAAGGGTCTTACAATAATCTTTAGTACAAGTTGGAATCATCACTATTTCATCAATTATGGGGTACGTCAATATTCTCATCACAATTTTATAACTATTTCAGTTCTAATAGTAAAAAAGAGCAAAACAAAATTATGTCCAACATTTAGAGGCACATTAAAGGTTCTAAGCTAAAAAAAATTATTAAAAATCTATTTAGTTCAATTTTTTTTATATTTACTTTATTTATTTCTTCCTTTCTTCTACATTAATTTTGAAAATTGCAATGCCTTATATTGGGTTTATTATGCATATATTTTATTTACAATCTTGAGATGAGCAAATATGTGATTGCTTATATTGAATTTGTCAGGATAGTTTCATTGCTTCTAAGCAAAGCACTCATCAATTTTTTTTACATGTATTTATGATTTATAAATAGTTATTATTCATTTGAATTACAAGTTAAATATATATTGACCGTTTTCAAACCTGTGTAAAAAGCAAAAGTGATAGTCAATGTAATTTTAAGCAACATGTCATTCTCTTTAGTCTACATAAAAAATTTGAATTTAATGGAACATTCTTCTTTGCTAACTAATTTATTTATGTAATCATGTGTATTTTGAACATGTGTTGACTACTCTTATATTATACTTATTTTAAAAAGATTGATTTTTTTTTATATGAAGATTGATATATTATCCTTATTTTTTAAGACAACACTACAACATTTTTGAGACACATATATTAATTGATTAATTAGTTGGAATATATCATCTTCTTCTCCATTCTCTTCTTCACTATTTTTTCTTTAAATTTAATGATAATAAAAACTATAGAAAAATGCATGCATATGAGACAAAAACGAATGCATATGAAGCTCTCTCTATTGTAATTATGATGAAACATGTGAAGCTCGTCATCCCCGGTTACAAATGTAGAAATAATATTACGAATAATAAAAGTATATTATTGAAGGATTGTATTATGTTAACTTTTAAAATAAAATAAAAAATTGTATTGTGTCTTATAATGTATTCCAACATTATATATTGATATGAAATAAAATTAAAGTTAAGCCTATAATTAACAGTTTTACTCATATTTCTCAATTGATTTATTGTTGCACATAGTTTAGCATTGTCAGGACGTGATTAAAATAGTTATCTATAGTGATGGCAAATGCTATCTTTTCACGAGTACTGATATAAATGATAAATCTAATTTTTTTTATTCTAAAAACTATAGTATGGAATAAATTCCAATTTTGAATTATTTTACATTATTTCAAATTGATATGATTCCTTATTTGTATATTTTTATGAAGTTACTTTTTAATACGAAATTAAAATTATAAAAGACCGACACTAATGTTAGAATTACTTTTTAATATTTTTAAATACTTTATTGATATTATAAAATTTATAAATATGTTTTTTGACACAAAATATCAGTTATTAAAATATGTTCAAAATTTCAATAAATAATATAAATTTTTATTAAAAAAAAAAACTGTTTAAGGAGAACATCATATAATTTGTGATTATATAATTAAAAAATATATACTATATAATTTTAAAATATCTATTTTTAAATATATTTTCAAAATTAATAATTTGAACACATTTTTATAATGTTTTTGAGTTGGTTTATTCGATAATTGTCTATCTTGCAAAATTTATACAGTACTGTGAAACGTCTAGTATGTGACTCATCCCAGTAATATTTTCGGTGACATAAATTGATTTTTAAATAGTTTTCAAGACTCAAAAATAACATAATGTTATATATGAAGTTGGGACTTTATTTTATAATTTGATATTGATGTGAAATAATTGTTACAAATTAAGCTCTAACAAATCAAATATCTTCAACAATAAAATTTAGATTTGAATTGTCATCGAGTTATAATTATAAACAATTTTTTGATTAATTTTTTAAGGTTAAATTGCACTTTTAGTCCTTTAAGTTTAACTCATTTATCGTTCAAGTTCTTTAAGTTTTATTTTCTGATTTGATCTTTTAAGTTACATTTTGTTTGTAAAGTTATTCTTTATGTTCTAATTTGTTTGCATCAATGCTCTTTTTGTTAACATTTCAGTTAAAAAAATGTCATTAATTTTTTCAAAAATTGCAGGACAATTAATCATGTTTTATTTCAACGAGACTAAAACTATTTGCTGAATATTTTTGTAGAGACTAAAAATTTTAATTTTTTATTGAGACAAAAATTGTTGTAATCATATATGGACTAAAAAACATATTTGACCATTTATTTTATAATGACAATGATATTGACAAATCCAACCATATTCCTTATATATAGTTATTAATATATTTTTAATAGTATGAAATTCCTTTTATTTTAAATTATATTCAAAATAATTATATATTTATCAATATACTTTTTAATCTCAATTAAATATATATGTTACAATAAATATGTACACTTATAAGAACATTTAACATTATTTGGTTTATATCATGCTGTTTTTTGTTTTTCTTTCTCCTTATTGAATTTTTAGATTAAAAAATAGGCTAAATAGCACTCGTGGTCCCTTAACTTAATTTTAATTAACGTTTTAGTCCTTTATCTTTGTTTTTGCCGATTTGGTCCTTTATTTTAATTTTAAGTGACAATTTGATCTTTTATATTTTAAAATGTCAACAATATTATCCTTTTTTTTTTTACAAAAATTCAAACAACTCATCAAGATTTTCAACCAAAACCCATAAAATTAATTATATTCTTTAATATAATACAAATTTCATCAAATTCGTAACTCAAATCTTCAAATAAACTCATACAAAAATTTCATCAAATTTTATTCTTTATTTGATGTTGATAAAAATGGAAATATGAGTTTATTTGAAGATTTGAGTTTCGAATTTGATGAAATTTATATTATATTGAACAATATAAATAATTTTATGGATTTTGGTTGAAACTTTTGATGAATTTTTTGAATTTTTGTAAAAAAAAAGGATAACATTGTTGACATTTTAAAACATAAAAGATCAAATTGTCACTTAAAATTAAAATAAAGGACCAAATCGGGGAAAAAAAATAAAGGACTAAAACGTTAACTGAAATTAAGTTAAGGGACCACAGGTGCTGTTTAACCTAAAAAATAATATTGTAATGCCTAAAATTTAACTATGAATCTAAACAAAATATATACAATGTAGATAAAACTGAAATTTTCAATTTAAAAGTATTTAAGTGCTTGCAAATAAATGGAAATTCTTTTCTAAATTCTTGAAATAACTTAGAATGCTAAAATACTTACAAACTTTAAAACAACTTTCAAGTGAGACTTAATGAAACTATGACTCTAATTTGGACTCAAGATGTGAGCTGACATCAACTCATGACATTGAAGGACTAGTGAGCAATCCAGATACTCTTCAGACTTTCAACGTTTACTTGTTCTCTAGAAAACATCATCCTCAACATAGTGAGCATAAAACTCACTAACATAGATTTAATAAAAAAATTATAGATGTTTCTCAGTCATGTCGTTGTGCTAAGCATGGAAAATCCTATCGACAAACTATACTTCAATTTAATATAATACTATTTCTTCGTAAGCTATACTCAAATACAACTTCTACCTCTAGCCTCAAATCTAATTACTTAAACTCAACATAACAAATAAATCATAAATAATACATTGATTTTACTCAATGTCCTCTACTTGAATAACCTCTTTTGGTAACATTTGACATAATTAAGTCCGTAAGTGGTACCCCACTTACTCTCGCTCCCGTCGTATATAGACGGAGAATTCATCTAGCTAAAATGAATCAAATATAATAATAATAATAATAATAATAATAATAATAATAATAACAATAACAATAATAAAAATAATAATAATAATGCAATATATATCTGATAACATATGAGTAATCATTTACTCCATTTACACAATTGAATATGCACTTAAAATAGAATTCATATGAGTGCATATATACACACATACACACCATGTATTAGCATCAAACTTGAAAGAAAAAGTGTTATATTAAAGCTTTCAAACACAATTGGTTTCACCCGAAACTAATCTATATAACTCAAGTTATGATATTCTAAAGTCAACATTACCTAATAATCTTATGACAAAGCAATTGTATTTATAATACTATTGAACCATTTCTATGTTTATTAAAATTATAAATTTTAATATGATAAAACTACCATATGTTTTCTTTCAAATCCAATTAATTTCACTCAAAAACGAATTTTCTAGCTCAAAATATACATATTTCAAGTTGACTAATGCAAAACAACCTATAATACAGAACAATTCACTTCATAAAATCACAAAAAATTTTAAGTTTAATATAAACTTTTAAAAATTTATAGTAACAAAGTAATAGGAATAAACTTTCTAGTCCAATTGATTTCACTCAAAATCAATTTCTATTGCTTCTATTATACCCATTTTAACTTAGCTACATCATAATTTTTTTCTGCAACAAACACTATAACTTTGGTAATTTAATTAAAATATTTAATGATGTTCAATTTGAATAAACAATAACATTTTGGAGAGCTTAAGATATCAAGTTAATAAATATAATATTTATTTTGTATAATAGACATTCAATTAATACAGTTTAATAAAATAAGGTATAGAAATACAAAAACGAAACAACATATTATTTTCCAACTTGTAACTCAATTTTCTCTATCAATTCTCAATGAAAATTAGTGAAACCAGTGTTCATTTCTTAGATAATTAAGTCCATTTTCTAATGGGATAAAAATCAGCTCAAAACACTACCTATGGAGAAAGTTATGAACAAAATACCGAAGGTAATACCTATACTGGTTCAAAGACAACATTATACTATTTTCACTTCAAACTTTATATTTTCAAGTTCATATGATCAATTAAGTAAAATAAATTCAAAATGCAGCATAAAATCAATTAATTACCAATACTAAACAATTATTATCTATCACCAACCCAACCACAACACTCAACAATCATAATAAAACAACAACTCTTCATAGTAATTAATACAAACACCTAACATGCATTACTAATAATCAATGATGTTAAATCAAGTAGGATTATCTCAATACATAAATATGTAAATCATGAATTGATATTAGGAACATGCAACCAATATCTCTAAGCACACCTAAGAGGGGTTTTAAGATGGTTTTCTATGTTACGTTATGAAGAGATTTCATACCCCAAAATTTGATTCTAATTCCTTCTTCTACAAGTGAAACCTTAATTACTCTTCAAGTTTCCATCTTCTTTCTCAACATGCAAACCCTATAGGCACACCACTCCTAAGTGGGTTGCACCCTCTATTAAACCTTCAACAATATTTTAGTAGTTACTACTCACTTAAAACTACACTATAAACAAATGTATTACAAAATAACATACAGTACGCATGACATGATATTAGGTCACTTAATATTTAATGATTTTATATTGAGTGTTCACATTGTGGGATGTTAAAAAAAACAAAATGACTTTGGGACAAATAAAGTCATAGTTATGAAAAACTTATTATCATAATTAAAAACATATTAAGAATAATAAATAGTTATAATTAGTGTCGATATAACGGATTTGTCAAAAGAAGTATTATAACTGATTGTTAAGACTTAAGACATGTTATCAACTATACAATATATGTTTTGGTATTAGTAAAAAAAATGTTCTGCTAAACATAATATATATAGATATTATCCTTAAATGACACTTATTTTTCTATATTAATTTATTTGTATCAATTTATTTTCCTTTATTAGAACTTATAATTTTTTAATATCGGTATTTCAAATTCTAAACCACAAATTTTTGAACGGTTTTCAATTACATCAGAATCATTTTTTTTTTTGAAACTGTATTTCATGTCATTTAATTATCTGAATTATATATGTGACTCAATTAAGTCATAAAGTTAATAATTAGGTCATGATAATTGTCTATTCATTTAACCATCAAATTACTTTCATTTAAGTTTTCAATTAGGTCAGAAAGGTACTGATAATTTTGATTGGTAATTATTAGATATCAAAAAATCAAATTATTTAATAGTATAACAATATCGGCATTTGCCAGTTGAGCTAAGGCTTAAGGACATTGTTTCTCATCCTTTACTAAATCATAACTCTCCATCAAGCGATTGTATGATTATTTTTCATTCGTTGTAGTTCAGTGTTGAAACCATGATCAATTTCTTAAGATACCCAATGTTTGAAAAAATAAATAAATAATTAGACGTCCCATCATGTATAAATATTATATTATATATAAACAAAGTGGTGTGGTAATGTAACATCCATTTCATTTATATTTTATGGTGTAGATAGATGATTAATATTTAAATATGGAAATAAATCTACTAGCATCTCAAATTTTTTTAATAAAGGGAATCCTTGTATGTAGTGTAGGCTATTAAGAAAAGGAACACTTACAATTGATTCTTTGTCATTGTTTTTTAACACTGGTACGAAGTGTTAGATTTCGATAGTAAGTGTTCTTTCTAAAAAAAATAGAACAATTATTGCAATATATAAATTTAAGAAAATATACAAATTTTGTGTTATTAATTAAAAGATTAATAAAATTCACAATTAAGTCAATCTAACTAAACTTGAAATGATTTCAATCAGCAAATAATAAAACTTTAATATTTACGAGATTATTGTTTAATAACTTATACAAATGGATGTTAATCTTAGTGGGACAAACCAATAGAAATACAAAGTTAAAGAATTGAAGTTTTCCTTTGCAATAGCAAGACCTTGCAAGAGTGATGGTTCAATAATTTTTATTTTTATTTTAAATCATTGATGATTCAATAATGAATTCATATTCATCTATTATAACAAAGGAAGCATTCAAACACATAGGTAACACATTAAGAATACAAATTTTAGGCATCTAAAAACACAGCAAAGAAATTGAGTTATAGAGGAATTAACTTAATCACAACATACTGAAATTCCCAAAATCGCTAGCCATATAAAATACCTTAATTCTAAGGTAGTTAAATCCTAATAACATATACAAGTTTTTGAATAAACAATACATGTCAAATAACATAATATCAGAAGAATTGAAAAATGAAGCATTTAATGTGAGAAATCTTAAATAACATTAAAAAATACATAGGGTATTTGAAGATAAATTTGGAGCTTATGCACAATTAGAGTCCGATAGATTGTAGCATTGTGATCAATAAAAAAACTCATATCTAAACATATGCAAAGAAGATGAACCAACTTACCTTTAGCAAACAACAATAGGAAGAACAAGATATAATTGATTAATGTGGAGATCAATTACAAAAAATAACACTGGCAAACAGAAAGATAGCCATGTATAGAACTTTTAAAACGTATAATATTGAAACTGTGACAAAAAGTCTTATATTAAAAACCACTTATACATTTGCTTTATATTTAATTATAAAAAGCCCACATAATCTATTACAATTTCAAATATATTATACAACATGTAATCCATAAAAAAAATAAAAAATTCAATTCAATTTTTAAATAAGTTTCAAATTAATTATTTTAAATATTTTGAATTGTTATTTGTTACAATTTAATTCCAATTTATAAAATTCTAATCCCGTATATGTAACATCCATCATTAATTACACCATTTTCAATTTTATATAAAATTAATATATTTATAAAAAGGAAAGAGAGGGTAATATGCACATAGCACTAATTATTACTTCTTCCGTTCTCGATCTTTTATTCGTTTAAAAAATCAAAATATAATAATGTTTTATTTTTTATACTTTTAAAAACTCAGAATATACATTAAATGTTTTTATTTAATGAATGAAAGAAAAAATTAAATTTATTATTCTTTAATATTTAAAAAAAATTAAATTTATTATTTTTTAATATGTGTGCTAAAGTTAAATAAATAGAGTTGGGAGTGCTAATATTAATCAATGCAAATAACATATTTTCTTTTAAAAAAATGATTTTCTAGTGAACAAGGAAGCACTGACTTTTTTATTATTTTACAAGAAAGAGGCACCGACTACTCAAATGCAATACACATATTTTGCATTATCTCAACCTAACAATTATAATAACTTTTTGTGGTGATACCTAACAGTTATAGCTGCCATACTGAAAGGAAAAGAAAAACAATTATAGCTAACATACGGTAAAAAAAAAAACAATTATTGCTAGCATACTAATTTTTTAAAGCCAATATAAGGTGGATGTTCTTTTACCCAAATAGTATCATCTAAAATTAAAATAAATTTAATTAAAGTGTCAATAGATACATTAACCATTATCTTTGCATGAGTTACTGCATATAAGAAAAGTAAATAGCAACAATCAATAATAATTGGACTTAGATAATAATTGGTTGAAGAAAAGGCATTGATAGCTTTGATAATATTGAGACAGTTTTATTCAATTGTGATACACGAAAATTCAAATAAAAAACAAATTAAAATATATTTATGATATATATTAAGGAATTAAATATAAAAAAAATATTTTTAAAATTTTTATATTTAACTCTTTAAAATTTCAAATATTATTTTGCAATAACAAAATTCTACATAGAATTTTTAATATGTGTCCTTAGGACACATGTCAGCAACGACAAAATCAAAAATATATTTTTAAGTGTTACCTCTTCTAAATGATGAATTTGCATATCATGAACTATTGATCGAACCTTTAATCACATATTTAAGGCATAAGTTATATATTACCTTGGAAGAAGGATAACCGTCGAGGTGTTTATGCTGTTACGGCTTAGAAGGATAACCATCAAAGTATTTATGTTGTTGGGTCGTTTAATGTTGATCAGACAGTGAACTGTTATCAGAGAGACTGTACAGTGTACTCAGTTGTGGTCTGCCTGCATAAGGCTTTGCAGTTGCGAATAAGTTGGACTTGATGCGGATTGGGTCGAGGCCTACTGTTGGGCCAGAGTCCACTTCAAAACAAATATAATGCATCTTAGTATATATTGTCTCTAATATTACAAGTTTGTTACTGTCCAATTTTAACTTTTTGGTTAAATCTATTTGGTGACAAATGAATATAGTTGCTCGTTACTTTGTGAGGGTGACCGTTTGTTAGACTAATCACCATCCTTTTCTTTATTTTTTTACCTTAGTGTATTCAGCATATTTTGATTAATCATTTAATTTGCTTTTAAAAGTGATCAATTAATCTAATCATCATGAATCAAAATGAATTTATATTAATATATACTTTTACTACTCACTCTCATCCTTTTTGTAAGAGACGGTTGAACAAACAAAAATAGATTAACCTCTTGCATATGTTTAGGGGGAGTTTAATTAGAATGCTAAGAATTAAACTCTTGCATGTGTTTAGGGGGAGTTTAATTACATATCTATGAACATTCTTACATTTTATTTATATCCATCCATAAAACTTATGATTTATTCAAAAGGTTTGCATCATCAAAAAGGGAAAGATTGTTGAAGAAAAAATCTTTTTGATATATGTTTTAATGACAACAAACCTTACGAAATAAATGATTAAGTTTTATGAATGGTGGTATACTAATGATTTCACTTAAGTTTTGTTTAAGGAACATGAATGCATAAGTAAACAAGCAAGAATCAATTCACTTCATCAAAGTGCACAAGTATCCACTCAATAATGAAATAATCTCAAAAGGAATGCATCATATATCAATCATTCAATAGAATGATTATTACACCTTCAAGATAACATATTCATGAAGAAAGATGAGCAAATACATTCATACAACAAATCTATGATCAAACTATGCTATAAACCAGAAGCAAGATCATTAGAAATAAGCAAAATTACAAAAAACATACCGGAGAACGTTCTTGACAGAAATCTAGAAAACGAAGAATGTTCTCCAAGTTCAAATAAGGTCATGATAGCATAAAGACCAATTAATCTCCATTACTTAATTGAAGTTATTGCCTATGGAATTTACATCAGTATTGAGAGTACTTGACAAGAAACAGATGTGATCAATTACAATCAAAAGAAGTCATTCGAATCACAAAGAAAAAAGACCATGAATCAAGCTGCCCAAGCAAGACTGAGCAGTCTCCAGAATGTCCAGAATGATCAGATCAATCTCCAGAATGATCAGATCAGTCTCCAGAATGATCTGCTATCTAGAATGATCTTCTATCAAGAATGATCATCAGTCTCCAGAAATGATCATCAGTCTCCAGAATGATAAATCATTCTCCAGCATGTTAACATCAATCTTCAGCATGTTAACAATCAATCTCCAACATGTTAACATTAATTCCCAGCATGATAACATCAATCACCAGCATGTTTTCCATCAATCTCCAGCATGTTAACATTAATCTCCAGCATATATAACATCATTCTCCAACAGTGTATCATCAGTCTTCAGATTGATAAACAATCTCCAGCAGCAAACATCTTTCTCCAGCACGATTAACCATTATATCTAGAATGATCAAACATCATCCTCCAGTATGATGACATCAGTCCAGAATGATACAATCATTCTCCAGCATACTGACCATCATTCTTCAGCTTGACTGCCAAGAACGTTCAACGATCTTGAAATATATTAACATCATAGCAGATCTAAGAAAAGATCAGGATTACATCCAGAATGATCAAAACTGAACCTCCAGATTGATTATCAATCTCCAGAAAGTTCAGATACTAGGACTCCAGATTGATTATCAATCTCCAGAATTTTCATTAACATTCTGCATAAGTTCATCATCATTCTCCAAGATGTTTTGACATAATAAAAACTCCAGATCAAATCAAAGATATTAAAAAATATATTTGAAGTATAAAGGATCATTAAACAAAGGAAATCTGATCAATAATCGAAGAACTCAGCCATTTCAACAGAATTCAAAAGTGGTCAAAATCTGGAACATTTTTTTAATCATATAAATTGGTCTTTGGTCAAGACTGACAGAGCACTACCAACAGCACTATTTGACCATCATTAAATGTCCTAAAAGCCTATAAAAGGAAGGCCAATACTCAAGGAAAAATAAGAGCTTCAAGTACAAAGCAAAACATCACTCACATCAGAAACAAAAGATTGAGTTCTGTTTTTCTTCTTCATATCAGAATCATTCTACTGAATTCTTTTGTCAAGAATCTAATCTCAAACACGAGTTGAGTATACTCAGATTCTGTCCAAAATCAATGACATTCAAGTGCTAATAAAAATCATCAATCACTTACATTCACACTTGAAAGTCTCACAAGAAATCGGTAACATTCTCTCACGAATTTATTAGCTTACTAAAATCTCTTGTAAATAATCTAAACCTCAAAAAAAAGTTGAGATTAAACAGATTATGTCAAACACTTTAAATCATTATTGTGTAAACTCAAGTCTATAAGGTTTGTTTATAGCTTGAGTGAGTTATTTAGAAAAATCCTTCTAAGGTTAAAAGGTGAGTTGTAAAAATTCTATCAAGGGTTGATAGGTGATTTGATTGAATTCCTTTCTCGGTGGAAAGGATTGAAGATTGTAACAGATCAAGGTTGATCTGAACTAGGTGCTGTAAAAGCAAGAAGATTCTTTGTTTTAAACACTTAGTGGAAAATCTCACCGTTGTGATGATTGGACGTAGCTCGGGTTGGGTGAACTAGAATATATCTTTGTGTGACATCTCTTCCCTTATCTCTATTTACTTTCAGTTTTTTAATTATCAAGTTAAATAGATAAACTGAACTGTTGATTTTAACTAACCAAGAATGTTCTCTGTTTTCTGGTTAAAACCAAGAACGTTCTCTGTTTTCTATTTTCACAACCAAGATCAATCTTGAGTTATTTTCTTAAGTTTTAACATGAATTTTAAAAGGGCGAATTTACAATTCAAACCCCATTTTCTTGTAAATCGACATTGCTACTTCATATCCATCCATAAAACTTATGATTTATTCAAAAGGTTTGTTAGCATAAAAAATGGAGAGATTGTTGCGGAAAAAACCTTTTTGATATATGTTTTAATGACAACAAACCTTATGAATTAAGTGATTGAGTTTTATGGATGGTGATCTACTAATGATTGCACTTGAGTTTTGTTTAAGGAACATGAATTTCAAGAAGTCATTCACATCATCAAAGTGCATAAGTATCTACTCAAAATTGCAAGAATCTCAAAAAGAATATATCATATGTCAATCATTCAAGAGAATGCTTATTACATCTTCAAGATAGCATCTTCATGAAGAAGGTGATCAAATATTTTCATACAACAATCAATGATCACACCATGATATAAATCAAAGCAAATCATGTCTTAAATTGGAAATTGATGACAAGATCATTCTGAAACCAAGTGCATTCTGGTTTTGACACCATTAATCCAAGAACATTTTGGACAGCTGTTTGAAAAAACAAAGAATGTTCTGGTTTAATTCAAAAACATTTTGGACAACAGTCTGAAAAAAAAAAGAATGTTATGGTTTAATTCAAAATCATTATGGACAGCAGTTTGAAAAAAACAAAGAATGTTCTGGTCTAATTCAAGAACATTCTGGACAACAGTTTGGAAAAACCAAGAACATTATGGTTTACTAAGAACAAAGCCTTCTTAATTCAAGATTATTCCAAGCTACAAAAATGCAGCAAGCTACATAGAAAAGCATCAAGAACAACATTACATACTCAAAGTTACTATTTGGGCAGATTCATCAAAAGAATCAACAAAGCCAAAATAATGTAGAAAGAGTAACTTGCAAGATTGATCTTCAAGATTGATGGCATAGATAAAGCATGTACAACTTGGACAAATGAGGCACTACATCAATAATACAAGTATAGTATAGTTGGTCTACAAGCAGCTATCATAAAGTAACAAATTCGTCAAAAGATTAACAAAGGCAAAAGCTAAGCATCAAGAACTAACAAGCAAATCTCCAGATTGATAAAGCAACAAGTACAGCCATGACAGACGTAATAAGACACTGCAACTACACCTCTGAACATCATGCACACAGAGCAGAAAAGCATGACACAATAACATATGTCAAAGCTCTAAGTCCAGCATTCACTCATACAAAATAGAAATGAAGAATGTTCTGGTTTTGCAAAAGAACATTCTGGTTATTCTCTTTTAAAGGCTGAATTAAATTATATCATTATCTACAAGCAAAATCAGTTTAAGGAAAAAACTAAAGTTGAACTGCCAAGAACATTCTGGACATTTTCTAGAAAAACCAAGAACGTTCTCCACATCTTTTTCACTTCATCAAGACTATTCAAACCAACTTTTTATAAAAGAGAATATCATGCTTATTTCGAATGGATTACCAGTTCATGTACAAGGAATATACAACTTTAATAAAAGCAAAAGAAGTATTCCAAAAGATCTAAGAAGAAAAGATTTAAATCAAGGCAAAGTGATCAAATCAATTTGAGTCAATCATTCTCCAGGCTCAAGAACATCCTCCAGCTTCTGTGATACAGCTCCAAAACATTCTCAAGTTCTGTGATATAGCTCCAGAACATTCTCCATTTCTGTGATACAACTCCAGAACATTCTCCAGTTTCTGTGATACAGCTCAAGAACATTGTCCAGCTTCTGATGTACAGAACAAGAAAGTTCTTGAAACTGAAACTTCAACATGACTTTCAAACACATATTCTCGTGCAAAAGAGACCCCAAGCACTGTACAAACCAGATGACAGAGAGTACACAAAGACCAGAAAGTCTTAAGGTCAAAAAGGGAAAAAGTCTAGTCAATAGTCTTAAATTAAAAACTGATTATTTTAATTTGCCCTTTGACCAAGGGAAGCCTCTCAAACGGTAACATTAAGCTGACATAGACCTCCTCAAATGTCTATAAAAGGAACCTCACAGCTTAATGGAAATCAAGACATTCAAGTGCTAAGAAAAATCATCAATCACTTACATTCACACTTGAAAGTCTCACAAGAAATCAGTAACATTCTCTCACGAATTAGTTTACTAAAATAACTTGTAAAGAATCTAAACCTCAAACAAGAGTTGAGATTAAACAAATTATGTCAAACACTTTAAATCATTATTGTGTAAACTCAACACTATAAGGTTTGTTTATAGCTTGAGTAAGTTGTTTAGAAAAATCATTTTAAGGTTAAAAGGTGAGTAGTAAAAATCCTATCAAGAGTTGATTGAATCACTTTCTGGGTGAAAAAGATTGACATATGTAACAAATCAAGACTGATCTGAGCTAGGTGTTGTCAAACCAAGAAGGTTCTTTGTTTTTAACATTTAGTGGAAAATCTCACGGTTGTGAGGACTGGACGTAGCCTGGGTGGGTGAACTAGGATAAATCATTGTGTGATATCTCTTCCCTATCTCTATTTACTTTCAAGCTTTCATTTACTTAAGTTAAAAATTAATTTTTGTTTTTAAACCAAACCAAGAACGGTCTCCGTTTTTCTGCTTTCACAACCAAGATCATACTTCCTTCTTTAACTAACCAAGAACGTTCTCCGTTTTTTATTTCCAGAACCAAGAACGTTCTCCATTTTTTGTTTTCTTAACCAAGATCAATCTTGAGTTATTTTAAGTTTTAATAGGGAAAATTTAAATAGACAACATTACAACTCAAACCTCCTTTCTTGTAAAGTGACATTGCTACTTCAATTGGTATCAGAGCTCTACCTCTAAGGTTTGAGCACTTAACGGTGTAAGAGGAAAAGATTCAGGAAGAAGAAGTAATGTCAGAAGCCAACCTGTGCTTAATGGAAAACATAGAAAATAATGAGGAAACCATATCTAAACTCTGTCCTACATGTGAACAAATGAAAAAAGAATTTGATAATCTTTTATGTGATTCAAACTTTCTTGCTAAAAAATGTGGTTTATTAAAAAAACAACTTCGTAAAGAAAAAGAAGAAACAGAGAAAGTCCAAGCAATGAATGACGAACTCATAATGGTCATTCAAAGCCTGCAACAATCTCAGTTAAAAATGGTTGAGCAACAAAATATTTTCAATGAGATAACCATAAAAAATCATCTTCCAAAATGTTTTGAAACTAAGGAAGAAAGTACCTCTTTAAATATAGAATTTCCTGATTTGAAAAATAATTTAACTAACTTGGTAAAAACCACTGAAAATTTTCAAGAGAGCATGATATCTAAAGAAGGGATATTTGATAAAGATGATTTACATTTCAAAACTTCTCAAAAAGAAAAGCTTTATCAAAACCTTTTTGTGCCAAAAAAGAAGGATGATAAAGGTAATAAAAGATATTCATATTGTAAAAAAAATTGGACATCTAGAATATGTCTATTATTTCAAAAAAAAAGGAGCAAAAACTTAAAGAAAAAGGGTCATTTAAATCCCAAGAATGTTATGCAAACAGACAACAATGTTCTTCTCAAAATTTCAAAAAGGGAGAACGTTCTGGACACAAACCAAAACATTCTTCGATAAGAAAATATTATTTCTACTTAAAAATTGGTGATAAATATTTATTCAATAAATTGATGATAAATATTTATTTAAAAAGATCCAACATTTATATTTAATAATTATTTATTCAAGTTTTAAAGAAATATGGTGATAAATAATCAAATTTCGGAAAAATAAAGTAAGAAACCTATAGTAAATGGGTAGAATAGAAACAACCTCCTTCTCGTACACAATGTATTGGAACTTGCATAATGATTGCAAGCTTTTGAATCCAGCCAATTTTTCAGAGACTTATGTCTCGTGTTATTCATGTACGTATTCTGCTCCACCGCCCTTTTTTTATATGGTATGATTTATTATGCTTCATTCCTCTTTTTGTATTATTATATTTGATTTGATGGATAATAAATTATTAAAATGTGAACCGGATGGATCCATACAAAAAAAATGAATTAATGGATTGTGGCTTTGCATTGGCCAATAGATGCTTAGAGATACAAAGGGGCCACTGCATGGCTGGCAAACTCTAATGGGACAATCTTTTTTTTTTTTTAATAATTGCATTCACTATTTTCACTTCAATATTGAACTATCCTTGTAATTTTTCTTATATATTTTCATAATTTAGATTATATAACGATACACAATAAAAGATATGTCGTTAACTAAAGAAAAATAAAATATGAACACAAAATTAACAAGGGCAATCAATACAATATAGGACGCCTTCAATGTCTAGGACTCATGTAGATTATCGCATCATTGATTACTTCACGTGACACTTTGTTCAACTCCAGACTAAAAGATGAATGCCTTCAATAATTGGATGTTTAGAAGCTACTGGATGGTTAAAAGTCACTCTAAATCTTAACTTTTTTTTAATAATATTATTGAAACACATCATTTTGACATAAAATAGTATACAAATATAACATTATAGTATGAAATATAATGGGATCAAGTTTTGTTTTATATATATTTAATTTTTTCTTCGTGTTTTTTATGGTTTTATTGTCTTAGTGTAACATTATTTATTTTAATTATCATTTTAATGTAATGTTATTTTGATTTATCATTTTGTTGTAGTGTTTATTTTGATTCTCATTTTAATGTGTTTATTGAATTGTTATATTTTTAATTTTATGTATTTTGTCATTGTTTGCTATTAATTTAGGTATAGTAAAATTATTATCATATTCATTCTTTTTTATTTAGAGATTTTAAATTGTTCTCGATCATTATATTTTACTAAAAATGAATGTCATAATTTTAGTAAAAAAAACCCTAATGAGCCTTTGACAAGCTGCCATTTGCCATTATACAAGAGATACCTAAGCAATATAAAACATCAACACACACTTTTCCAAACAATTTACAAATGAATAAAAGGTGGTTGATCAATTCAAGAGCTCTACAATAAATTAAAATGCCACGTTTTAACGAATTATCTTTCATTGGTAATATGTTGTTTAAGAATTTCTAAGCAATGAATTTATTGAATAAGTCTCACGTTATTTCAAATTGTAAAAGATTAGAAGAATATAATTGAAGAATAAACTCCAATTTCAATAAATTCATTTGTCATATATTGTTTGGAATTGTAAATGAATACGATGAATTGTAAATGAATACGATGCTTAAGGTTTCCTATATATATAATTCTAGTTCTACATTACAAATTACATTGTGTTAGAGAATTTCTTTTCTCTTCTACTCTTGTGTTAGAGGGGTGTACTTGGGGTTATAGGAAGTTTGAGATAAATTTATGTGTTGTAATAATTTTCACATAGTGTTATACTCTTATTCTCGTTAAACAACCGTCGTGGTTTTTCTTCGGATTTAGAATTTCCACGTTATTTTTTTGTGTTGTGATTGTTATTTAAATTTTTCTATTTGCTTATTTTTTTCAACATTTAACATTGTTGCCTTAAGGTTTTGGGTTGAGATGTGGTGTCAAAGTCTCTTGTGGTCCTGCAATATTTGAAATGTTGCGGCTCCCAGTGCTCCCCAAACTCCCTAATAAGTAGAATCAGAGCCATGGTTCAGCTTGGTGGGAGAGTGGGAGTGAGATTCTAATGTTGATCAAGTCTAGTGATCTGATTGGCTCACACTTGAGATAGAGATTGTTAAAATTCAAGTGTGAACTGTAATCTCACATCGACTAGGACTTGAGGAAATGAATATATAAGGGAAAGACTCATATATCAATTACCTTAAGGTTTTAGATTAAGATATGGTATCAAAATCTCTTGTGATCTTAGAACATTTGATTTATTGCTACTCTCGGTACTTTCCCAAACTCCCCAACACGATTGTCTACACTTCTCTACAAGATTTTATTCCCAATTAAATAAAGAGTGCTTCCACCTCTAACCCTCACTTCCCTCCCCCACCACGCATCTTCATTATTAGCTAGTGAATGCAACTTGTGAAACCTCTCCAACACACCTCTATTTAGGCAAGTTTATATCATGCCACCGTATATAATTTAATATCGGCCACACCTTCGCCACTCTCAACCAATTGAAGATTTTTCCACCAAGTAGAATCTCTTATCCAACAAACCACCCCTCATTAAGTTCTAGCCCATATTTATGAGACAACACGTTAAACTACAAACTCTTCCTAACTATATATCAGTTTTTGTACAACACTATTTACTTAATAAAACTACATTAACCTTATGATTTATTTTGTATTAACTGTACCGTAAAACTATTTATACACTCCTTTAATCGCATTTTATTATGTGAGATTCAGTTAGATATGCGTAAAAAATATATAAAAATTAATCAACTAAACTAATGTCGAAAAAAGAATTAATTATATATCACGCTTTACTCTTTTTAAGAGATTTTTAAAATCTAAAATTATATCCACGTCATAGTACCATTAAGTTTAAATCTTCATATTATAGTGTCTTAATCAGCATGTATTTGCTACATTTTGTTCATCAATTATTTTGTTTCAACAAGGTGGATGTGGGTATCAAAATTATTTCCTCGTGGGATGACACATGCCTCTTTGTTCATAAATAATAATAATAATAATTAGGTTTTATCTTTGCCGCCACCTTAATTAATAGATCCGATATTCTTAATAAGTGAACAACTTTCATAAATCAAAGTTAAGTAAATCACCATCACAGCCGTTAGATTGATAATTGATCAAGATCAGCCGTGAGAATGAACGGCTAAGATTGAACTATTGGTGACATGTAATTTTCTTGAACGAAATCATAAATTTAACGTAAGGTTGAGTCATATAAATAATAAATGCATGTCCTTATCTTGTCCAATTGTTTCTCCCTTGCTTCGTGGCAGGTGCTGCTTACTTTTCTAAAAATCATTATCAATTTTTTTTTTTTTATGAATATCAAAATTGTGTTAAACAAGATGATGAAGAAATGGACACGTACCCGCCACGTAATCTAAATTGGTCACATGCCAATAATTTGTAAGACTGAAGTGATATATGTCTGGCTCGCATATTCTACGAAATGAAAGGATTGACCTTAAGGTTTTAATTTGCCCTTAATTCTGCTGTTAGTTTGGTATTTAAATTTCCTTTATTTTGTAAAATTATTTTTTATTTTTTTTAAATTGTGTTAATTTTAGTTTTTTAGGTAACAACATCACAAAAAATAATTTATTTCTTAGGTTGACATTCTAAAATTTAAGAAAATAAAGATGAATAAAACTTTTCTATTAATTTAAAAATATAAAGAGATAAAATCAAAGTAAAAAAAAAGAAAAAAACAATAACAATGTCCATTGCAGTAAAAATCATTTTAAATATAGAACAATAATAAAACTTACTAAACAAAACAACGAGTATAAAACTCTAATTTAGTAAATTTTTAGAAATAATTATTTATATTTTTAAAAATAATAAAAATATCAAAAAAGTTATTTTTTAAAATATTATTTTATTAATTAATATTTTATTTTTTCAATGTAACAGTAATTATTCATTTTAAAAATATTTTATCAAAATTATAAAAAAATAACTAATTATAAACATTAACACACAAAATATTTTTTCAAATTAAATGAAGTCTAAACAATTCAATTGTTTAAGTTATGTTAATTTGATTTTTTTTATAAAAAATTGAATGATCAAATATCACCATCCTACTGATTATATACTGTAGGACGTCCAGAACTAACTATTCTTACTGTCATTGTACTATATTCAATAATTTTGACATCAATATTTAAAATTTTATATGATATATCTATACTTTCTTCGTTACATCCATTTTATTTGATTTAAGAGTGGAAGAAGTTGGAAAAATTAAATGAAACTTTAGATATTAGATATAATATATATGTGTATAAAATTGGTTTTTAAAGTATGAAATAATTCTTTTATAAATTTTTGTTGAGCCTAATCTCTATTCCATGAAATTTTATATATATATAAATAGTAGTGATTCGATAAATAAACTGTAATATTAATTCATATTTTTATATTAAGTCTAAATCATTTTATAAATCGACGAATATTGGGAGAGATATTTTTCTTTATAATATGTTTAGGTCTTATTTTAGTTTTAGATTTAAATTTGTCTAAAGAATGAAACAATTCTAACACAACCTAACTCATTTTATAAATCGACGAATATTGGGAGAGATATTTTTCTTTATAATATGTTTAGGTCTTATTTTAGTTTTAGATTTGAATTTGTCTAAAGAATAAAATAATTCTAACACAACCTAACTCATTTTATAAATCGACGAATATTGTGAGAAATATTTTTCTTTATAACATGTTTAGATCTTATTTTAGTTTTAGATTTGAATTTATCTAAAAAATGAAACAATTCTAACACAACAAAAATATTTATCTGTTAAAAATAATCATATTTGTCAATTTTGATATCCACTGCATTTTCCACTAAAAAGGTTATTCATTGCACTTTTATTTTTAATTTTCTTTATTTCCTTTTCATCTCTTCCTTTTCCCATAATTGTACACGTTCCTAATGGTGTCTCATTATTCCTCTGTAGTAATGTTTTTCTTCTAGAGAAGTACCCGTGAAACTTTATTAAATTCCATAAATAAATTGCATAACGACTAGAAGCATAAATAGAAAAGGAACTCAAAAGTGTCTCCAATCGCACACCTTTTATTGTTTAGAATTTTTTTTCTTTCTAAAGAGTATATATAAAAAAATGATAATTTAGATATTAAATGGAGAAAGAGATATTTCAAATTTTAATATATTAAATATTCTTACAACTATTAAATTCTTTGTTTTTTGGTTAACAGATGAGATGATAAATATGAAACACACAGTTTCATAAATAAAATAATAATAAATAAATAAATAAATAAAACAAATAAATGGAATCAAACTAAATCAAACTCCACCTTCTTTTTCCACTTCACCCTTTTCCTATCCGCAACAACACCAAACCCTCCCCTATTTTTATTTATTTTTTCTTTTCTTTTATTCTCATTGTTTTTTCTCACTTCACAACACAAATTTGCACACATAAACCTTCAACATTTAAAATGAATTTAATATCTCTAGAATCATAACTTCTCATACCCCTACAAATGCTTTTGATTAGAATTTTGGGGTTACGGTTAGTGGGTTAAGGAAGGAGAAAAGTATCCATTATTTGAAAGGTGTTTATTGAGACAATTTGAGATAAATACACAACTCTAATGCTAAAAATAAATCTCTAGAAAAAATGTAGTTTTGTTTAAAATTCTTATTTTGGTGCTTAGAGTAGATTTAAAGGATTTTTATGGTTTTATATAGCTAGCTAAACTTTAAAATAATTTTTTCTAAAGTTTTGAGAATATTTTTTATATTATATTTGTTAGCTGAGGTTTTGTCTGCTACTCTAGGAGTTGTTGGAGAGCAAACTTAGTCGATTCTCCATATATGTGAGTAGACGACGATCATTGTCACATATTTTTATTATGCTATAATTATTATTTTACTAGTTTTCTATGTTAAAGTATTTATTTAAAAATTAGGGAATACAACATTTGAATTTTTTCTCGATTTCATCATTTATTTATGTTCATAATCTTTGTTATATAATATGTTTATAGTTTGATTTATCTGTGAGTTTTAAAGTATTTAAATATTGAATTGATGCACATTTGAATATGTTTTCCATGAGTTAAGATGAAATGAAAAATGATCTTCAAATGTATTTTGAAAATCGTTGTTATAATTATGAAATCATTGACGGATGTAAGTGCACCTAGTTATATCATTTTGATTAGGGAGAGTTACCCGTTAGATGGAGTCACCCCTATGAGATATGTTGGAACCAAGTTGGTTCTAAGACTTAGGATTTTGATGTTTACAAAAGCACTCAATGTAAACTTATTTTATACCTTGAATTATTAAATTAAATGTCATCAGAAACTGAAGAAATCAGAAGCAGAAGATCAAAGGAAAATGAATTCTGGAATTTCCAGAAGATGTTTCAGGATGACAAAACTGACCAGAAGATAACTTGGAAGGCCTATATCAGAAGGAATAAAATTCAGAATGAAACATGGATCATATCATTGGAAAGCCTGCCAGAAGGAGAGTTGATCAAGACAAACAGGAATCAAATATCAATCTTATTCCAGAAGTTATTCTGACCAGAAGATGGCCTGGCAGTAAAAATTACACAGCCCAGACTTGTTCCAGACTTGACCAGAAGGTATGTTTATGAGTCCAGAACATGAAGATCAATCCAGATTTGGCCCAGACCATCAGATAGCATGATTTAGGGCATGGAACTAAGTCCAGAACAAAAGAAATGAGTTCCAGAATCAACCCAGACCTGATCCAAAATTAAAGGTAAAATGTCCATACTGAAATATTTTTTGATCAAGTTTATTTCAGTTTGTTCCAGACCAAATTCCAAAATCTGTCCAGATCAGAGTAAAAATATCCAGATCAATAGTTCAGAAATAATTTTTTGAGTCCAGTGATGGTCAAGATCAGAAAATCAGACCATGGCCCAGCAATGGCCGAAATCAGAGGGACAGGATGTGCAGTCCAGCAAAGGCCGAATTCAGAGGATTTTAGCACATCAAGTGCGTGTCCAGGGAAGGCCGAAATCAGAAGATCAGAGGGTTAGGAAGTATGGTCCAGGAATGGCCGAATTCAGAGAACAATAGCATAGCAATCAAGCTGGTCCAGCTGTGGACTATCGCATGAAGATCCAATGGTGCAGATTTGATCATGGGAATTAATGGTGAAGATCTCATGATATTTTTATCAAAATATTATAAAAGATTTGTTATAAATTAAATTGGAGTAGCATGGAAGTCATGAGCTATGGCGGGAAGCAATGCACAGATTTGATTGGCCAGTTAAGATATGAAAGAAATCTAAGGCTTAAAAAAGATATGTTTTGGAATTAATTGAAGCCCGATTGGTCAATTTATTTTTGCCAGAGAATCCAGCAATATTTAGCTCGAATTTAAGGATTGGAAGAGGCCCAAATCAGCATCTATAAAAGGAGGCACAAGGCAGATTACTTAGAATCGAAAACCACAAAAGGGTCATACACTTCAAAAGCAAACACTCTCAAATTTTCATATAAGTCAATTGTTGAGTCTTAGTTTTTAAAGCAAGTACTCTTGTTGTTTTCGTTCCACTTTGTCAAATCTAAGTTGTTGAAGTAGAGTCTACAAGTTGTGGGAGTCAGTAGAGGTAGCAGGTTACTTGGCAATTAGATTTGTAGTGTTGAGAATTCTTCTACAATCTGGGGTGTCAGATTGGCTGAAGAACATAAGCTGTTTTTCCTCAAGAAGTCTAGGATTGTTAGACTATTGAGAAGACTAACTTGGAGGGTCAGTAGCAAGGTTGTAATTCAAGTTTGAATTAGTGAAATCCTTCAAGGCAAAGGGACTGGACGTAGCCTCGTTAACGGTGAACCAGTATAAAATCTGTGAGTTTTTATTTTTATTTTTATCTGCTGCTAACTCTGTTTTAATTATACATCAAGTTTTGTTTTGAAAGTATTAAAACAGGAAAAGTTTCAAGTTAAGTCAAACACAATTCAACTCCCCCTTCTCGTGTTTGCACCTTCAATTGGCATCAGAGCTCGGTCTCAAGGCTGAGCACTTAACCGTGTTTGAGGAAAGATCCAAGGGGTTCAATATGGCAGAAGAATTGGGAAACAACATCAACAGACCACCACTGTTTGATGGAGAAAGGTTTGAGTATTGGAAGGACAAAATGAGAAGCTTTGTCATATCTCAAGATCCTGAACTATGGAAGATGATAGTCAGAGGATATACTGCTCCTACTGATCCAGAAGATCCAACTAAGAAACTGGACATGTTTGATATGAAACTAGATCAAGTCAGATTACATAGACTTCATCACAAGTCCAGAACCATGGTGGTCAGTGCACTCACATTCAAGGAATTTGATAGATGCACAAATAAAGAAACAGCAAAGAGTATATTTGATAGTCTGGTTCTGACCTATGAAGGAACCAAGTAGGTTCAACAAACAAAGGCTAACATATTGGTCAGAAAGTATGAGCTGTTCAAGATGGAAGAGGATGAAGACATTGACACAATGTTCTGCAGATTCCAGACTTTGGTATCAGGACTTAAAGTATTAAACAAAAGCTATACCACTGAAGATCATGTCATGAAAATTATGAGAAGTCTTCCAAAAAGGTGGAGACCAAAGGTTACTGCAATTTAGGAAGCTAAGGATCTGAGTACCTTGAGGCTGGAAGATCTAATCAGCACACTTAGGTCTCATGAAATAGAACTGGAATAAGATGAACCTAAGAAGAAGAAAAATCTGGCTCTGAAATCTAAACAGAAGAAAGCTGCTAAGGCAGAATCAGAATCAGAGGATAGTGATAGTGATTGTGATGATATGGCTTACTTAACCAAAAAGATGGTTAATGTTGAGAAAAAATCTCTTTTAATGATAACAAAATTATCTTAAGATTATGATTACACTAATGCGTGCATTTAAGTTTTGTACTAAGAAAGGAACAAGATCCAAAGATCGCAACCTCCTATCCAGAAGATTGAATGAATGCTTGAAACAAAGCTGTTAAATCCATAATTAAAATCTGAAGTTAAAACACCAGAAGCAGAATATCTGAAAACACCAGAAGCAGAACATCTGGAAAACACCAGAAGCAGAACATCTGGAAAACACCAGAAGCAGAACATCTGGAAAACACCAGAAGCAGAACATCTGGGAAACCAGAAGCAAAACATGTGGAACAGAAAACCAGAAGCTGAAGCAGAAAACCGAAGAGTTGAAAACACCAGATAATGCATCTAGAAGATACCAGAGGATGCATCCTGAAATCACCAGAGGATATCTTTGCTGGCCCATATCAGAAGGAAACAAAGTCAGAAGGAGACATGGACCAGACCAGAAGGAAGCCTGCCAGTGGAAGATGGGATCCAGACCAGAAGATATCATAAGTCAGACTTATTCAACAAGTTCTTCTGACCAGAAGATGGCCTGACAGTGAAGTGAAAAAACAGTCCTAGATTAATCAGAAGATAAGCTAAAAGGTCCAGACTGAAATATCCTTTGTCCAGAACTAATCCAGACCCAGTACAGTGTTGGCCAAGATCAGAAGATCAGACTATGGCCCAGAATTGGTCGAAATCAGAAGGTCATAATAAATGGCCCAGTGTTGGTCGAAACTAGAAGGACAGAATAAATGGTCCAGTGTTGGCCGAGATCAGAGGATCTCAACAGACCAGTTTGCTAGTCTAGATTGGCCAATATCAGAAGATGAAAATCATAAATGAATATCAGAAGATATACATCTGAAGATGAATTTCAGAAGAAACATATCAGAGGATAAAAAGATGAACATCAAAGGATAAAACTCAGAAGACGAACTTCACATGAAATACACCAGAAAATGAATACCAGAAATTCAGAAGACAACTTCACATGATAATCATCAGAAGATGAATTCCAGAAAATAGACACCAGAAGATAAATATCAGAAGATAAACTCTGGAAGGTAAAACATCAGAAGTCAGATACTATAAGGTGAACTTCAGACACCAAAAGGAAATTACCAGAGGATAATTTCCAGCTGCTCATTCATCCTCTCACATTAAGAACAACTAACAGTTCCAGTGTATCAAAAGCTGCATCATCCACGACTAGAGAAGGGTCATGACTTGGAACCAGAAAGAGCACGACCAGTTGTTAAAACCATATGGAATGATCTATCCTCCTGGAAAGCCAAGCAAAGAAGTAACCTCCCATGTGTCAGGCTGTAAAAGGACAGAATGGCAAGGCTGTAAATCTGCAACAACAGTGAGGTTCATTACATCTTGAAAAAACGGTCAAAAAGGAAAATTTTCTTGAAGAGAAAGTTTCCTTCTCCCTATAAAAGGAAGGCTGCTCTTCTTCAGCAAACACACACAACTACACAAGCAAAAAACAGAAAAATATCAGAGGCTATCAAGAGCATTATCAATCTCCTTTCAAGCTTTCTATTATCTTAAACTAGATCATTGTTTAATCTATGTAGAAAGTAAATCCTATCAAACTACTTCATATTATCTTTAGAACTTCAAGTGAGAAACACTTGAAGAGAAATCAGAAGGAAAGAATTGTAAGCTTGGTGAAGCTAAAGAATACACAGTTTGTAATCAACCTCAGTGAGAGGCTGATAGCTTTTGATACTTAGTGAAAACTCACAAGAGTGTGAGGACTGGACGTAGCCATCTTTGGGTGAACAAGTATAAAACTTCGTGTGTCATTACTCTCTCTCTCAACTTTCAGCTTCTGATAAATCATCCTCTGAAAGAGGACAGCAGGTTAAAAACAATAACTGAATTTTAAAAACCTTGAATATCTCTATTCAACCCCCCTTCTAGTGATATTCTAGCCACTTCAATTGGCATAATAGCAAGGTTCTCTAAAACTACACCTAACAGTGTAAGAGAAAAAGATCCAAAAAGAAAATATGTCAAAAGCTAAGTATATCCCAGAAGGAGGATCATCCAGCAGACCTCCCTACTTTGATGGAACTGACTACTATCACTGGAAAGGCAAGATGAGATTGTTCCTTATATCTCAAGATAACAACATGTGGCCAGTGGTAGAAAAAGGAAATCATGTCATCAGAATCAACAGTGTAGATCAAACCTCTGACGAAAAACCTCAAACACAATGGACAGCTGAAGAAAATGCCAAGGTACTTCTAAACTCTAAAGCTCATTTATTTCTAACGTGTGCTTTGAGCAGGGAAGAGTATGATAGAGTTGAAGAATGCCAAAGTGCTAAAGAACTATGGGACACCTTGAAGATACATCATGAAGGTTCAAGTCATGTTAAAGAAGCCATAATTGACATGGGAGTAAGAGAGTTCGAGTTGTTTGAAATGAAGGAGGAAGAAACAATTGATGAAATGTTCTCAAGACTGACAATCATCATCAACAACTTAAGGTCTCTGGGAAAAGAATACTCTGTCCAAGAGAGAATAAGAAATATATTAAGGAGTTTACCAAAGGAATGGAGGCCCATGGTGACTGCCATCACAGAAGCAAGAAATTTAGCCACCATGAGGTTAGAAGATCTGGTTGGAACTCTTAGAGCTCATGAACCTCTATTGCTTGCTGATAAACCAAGCAAAAAGAGAAAAATGATTGCATTGAAATCCAGTCAAACTGAAAGTCCATCCTCCAAAAACTCTAAAATTATCTCAAAAAGGGATAACCCAGAATATCCTCTCTCTGAAGAGGAGGATGAACTGGCTCTAATCTCCAGAAGAATCCAAAGAATAATCAACAGAAGAGGACAAGACAAAAGATCATCTCAGAAAGAAAAGATTGACAAAAGCCAGATAACTTGTTATGGATGCAATAAAATGGGACACTACAAAACTGAGTGTCCTCTAAACAAAAGGAACATAAAAAGATTTCACAACAAGAATAAATCCATGATGGCAACTTGGGATGACAGTGATGAATCATCCTCCGAGCAAGAAAAGGAAGAAGAAGCCAACCTTTGTCTCATGGCTAACTCAGAAGCAGATGAGGTAAGCATCACTGACTTATGTCCTTCTTGTGAAAAGTTAGAAATAGAATTTGACAATCTCTTGAATGACTCAAACACTTTATCTCAAAAATGTGGTTTACTTAAAAACCAAAATTATGAAATAAAGAAACTGAATAAGGAACTTCAAGCTAAAAATGAAGAATTTCCAAAAATCATTTTTGACTTGCAGCAATCAAATAAAAAATTGTCTGAGCAACAAAACACTTTAAACAAAGAGAATGTCAAAATCCATCCTCCTGAAGAGGACACAGAGAAGAAGGACTTGAAACTCAAAGTTGAAGAACTAAAAAATGACATTACCAACTTTGTCAAATCCACAGAAACATTTAAAAAAATTATGGGATCTCAATCTGGTATATTTGACAAAGCTGGAATTGGTTTTAAAAGTTCTCAAAAACAAAAACTATATGAAAACTTCTTTTTACCTAAGAACCTAGAGGATAAACCTAAGTGCTCTTTCTGTAAAAAGCATGGACATACTATCAAAGTATGTCTTGCTAAGAAAAAAGCTGAAAGTAACAAAAGGAAATGTTCATTTTGTAATAAGCATGGACATCATGATTCCATTTGCTATCACAAAAAGAAAATCATTACAAAAGGAAGGACTAACCACCAAGGACCCAATTCTATATGGGTACCTAAATCTCTTCTAAACTCTGACACAGGTACATCCTCTGATCAACAAAAGAAAGCCCTGGTTCTTGGACAGTGGCTGCTCAAGACATATGACAGGAGATAAGCATTGCTTTATCTCTTTGGAATCAAAAGATGGAGGATCAGTTACATTTGGCAACAATGATAAAGCTCAAATCAAAGGAACAGAAAACATGGATAAAAATGAAGAAGATGAAAATACATCCTCTAAAGTTCACAACCCAGATGAGGAGGACATCTCTGATCCAACTTCTCAGCAGCCTCCAAGAGGATGGAAGACTATAACATATCATCCTCCAGATCTGATCATAGGTGATACTGCTGATGGAGTTAGAACAAGGCAATCATTGAGAGAAGATTCAATCAACATGGCCATGATATCTCAAGTTGAACCAAAGAACATTGATCAAGCCATAAGTGATCAATCATGGATGAATGCCATGATGGAGGAGCTGTCTCAGTTTGAAAGAAACAAAGTGTGGAATCTTGTGCCCCATCCTCTGGAAAAATCCATCATTGGAACCAAATGGATCTTCAAAAACAAACTGAATGAGGATGGAGAGGTCATACGAAATAAAGCTAGATTAGTGGCACAAGGTTATAACCAACAAGAAGGAATTGACTATGATGAAACATTTGCACCTGTTGCAAGACTTGAAGCAATCAGAATCCTCTTAGCTTATGCCACACATAAAGGAATAAAACTGTATCAAATGGATGTCAAAAGTGCCTTCTTGAATGGATTCTTAAATGAAGAAGTGTATGTTCACCAACCTCCTGGATTCAAGGATAAACAGAAACCAGATCATGTGTACCAGCTCTCAAAAGCTCTTTATGGATTAAAGCAAGCTTCTAGAGCTTGGTATGAAAGGTTGAGTTGCTTCTTGAAAGAGAATGGCTTTTCAAGAGGTCAGATTGATACTACTTTGTTTAAAAAGATTCATAATGAGGACATGTTAATTGTTCAAATTTATGTGGATGACATAATCTTTGGATCCACAAATGAGAATATGTGCAAAGAATTCTCCAACCTCATGCAAAGCGAGTTTGAAATGAGCATGATGGGAGAATTAAAATTCTTTCTTGGATTACAAATAAAACAATTAGAATCAGGAATCTTCATTTCTCAAGAAAAATATACCAAGGATCTCCTAAAAAAATACAACATGAATCTTGCTAAATCAATGAGCACTCCTATGCATCCATCCTCCTCACTACATCAAGATGATGAAGGAACCTCTATTTCTGAAAAGGAGTACAGAGGAATGATAGGATCCTTGCTGTACTTAACAGCCAGCAGACCTGACATTGTGTTCTCAGTAGGTTTGTGTGCAAGGTTTCAATCATCCCCTAAAGAATCACACCTCACTGCAGTAAAAAGGATTTTCAGGTATCTAGTTGGAACCACAGATCTAGGAATTTGGTACAAGAAGGATTCAAATCTTGATCTTCTGGCATATTGTGATGCTGATTATGCTGGTGACAAAATTGAAAGGAAAAGCACAAGTGGAGCATGTCAATTTCTTGGCTCATCTCTCATTAGTTGGGCATGTAAAAAACAGAATACCATAGCTCTCTCCACTACAGAAGCTGAATATGTTTCTGCTGCTCAATGTTGCTCTCAAATCCTCTGGGTAAAAAATCAACTGGAAGACTACTCCATAAGGTACACAAAAATTCCTATCCTTTGTGACAACACTAGTGCTATTAATCTTTCCAAAAACCCTATTCAACACTCTAGATCTAAACATATTGAAATTAAACATCATTTCTTAAGAGATCATGTTCAAAAAGGAGATGTTGAATTAATTTTTATTGAAATTGAAAATCAGCTTGTTGACATTTTCACCAAACCTCTCCAGGAGAATCGTTTCAAAACTATTTTAGAAAAACTTTCCATCTTAAATCTTTCAAAAATTGTCCAAAAATAGTTTTGCAAAATCAGAGGATCATAATGTTATTTTATTTTTAAAATAAAAATCTGAGGATGGACAACTCAGAAAAATCTCTATCCTCCTCCAAGATTTGAAAGTTGCAAAAGTCAGAGGCAGGCAAGTCACTTCACTGCTGATTACACTCCTTTCTGCAAAAAGGTGCCTCGATTTCAGTTTCTTACTCACTGCCCAACGGATAAGTGACCTGTGCATCTCCCTAGATTGTCATGATTAACCTATGCCTCCTTACTTCTTCCCTCCAATCTGTTCAAATTTTTTCTCTATAAATTAACTCTTTTACCCTTTGTAAATATTCAAAACCTCCAGCATTCAAAAATGGCTCGCACCAAATCTGCTAGAAAAAGAAAATTTTCCTCAAGCCCTTCTGAAATTCAATCTGAAAACCACTCAAATGACTCTGAGGCAACTCACTCTGATTCTTCAAAAACTCCTTACTCCAAACCTACCATTTTAGCCACTTCAAAAAAGAAAGTTATTCAAAATTAACCAGCTTCAAAATCACCCAAAATCCCTCTCTTCGAAAACTCTCTCCTAGAAGCAAAATTTTTAGAAAAATGGCAGAACAAACTGTTATAAATGGAAAAATTATTGACCTAAAAGGTCTAACTCTATGAGGAGTTTATGTAGAAGATATCTTTGATCAACTTGGTTCGTCTCCTTTCCTTCTTATCAATGAACCTCAATATCCAAAACTTGTCAGAGCATTCTACACTGCTGCAAATGTGTCCAAATGGGACAACTGCATGAGTGTTATTCTAAAGGGGGCACATATTGAGCTCACCCCAACTTTGCTATGTCAAATTTTTGACATTCGTGATGATGGCCCCTATCTTTTCTCTGAAGCATGGTATTCCAGCTACATGATTACTCGCTCAGCTGTCCTTGCCAACTTTTTATCAATCCTCCAAAGCCCCAGGTTGCATCCAATCTACTTCCAATCTGTAGGGTGTTGCACAATATTTGTGTACACTCTGTTGTTCCCAGGGCTGGCAATTATGAGAAAGTAACTGAGCTGGACATTCTGACTATTCATCACCTCATTTCTGGAACCCCTCTTCATCTTGGAAACATTATCTTTAGGTTCATGGTCAATGCTGCATATCTTGGGAGATCAGCTCCATATGGAATGATTCTCACCAAAATCTTCAAATTTTTTAATGTACCATTAGAGGATGAACAATCTATCACCTTCAACAACACATTCTCTGCAAGAAATGTTAACCAAATGAGGCTTGATCCCACTGAAAAGCCCTCTCACAAACAGCCATCCAAGAAAAAATCAAAACAGTTCTCAACTTCCAATCCACCATCTCAACCTCCAGTCGCATCAAATTCTTCTTCTGACAAAGAACCAAATATCCCGTCCTCACCACCCTCCAAAAATGTCCACCCTCTTGAACTACTTCAAATTGTCCCTTTTGAAAATCAAAACCTTTGTTCAGCAGAAGGTGAATACCTCAGTTCACCCTCTCAACTTGTGAAAAACTGTGCCATACATTTTTTTGATCTCAAAGGCTCACCTCCAGATACTACGCTTCCGTCTGACCCTCTGGACACATCCCAAAATCTTCAAGAACCTTTTTTCTTTCCTTATCCTCCTACTAGTCCTTCACAACCAGCTCAACTCTCATGCACCATGGCTCAAATCTTCTCATCTCCTTCAAAAATGTACCCTACAAATTCTATCCCTACTCCCTCTGCTCATCAAACCATTTTTGATCTGGCTCCTGCACCAGTTCCTGAAGTTACAGGACGATTCAGCTCACTTGAATCCTTCCTGGCTAAATCTGGAGAAAACTCTTCACAAAACAAAGGAACCTGCTCCCAAATGAAAAGCACCAGCATCAATGCTGATCCTATTCCAGATGACTTCACTCCTCCCACCATTGATACCAAGCCTGAACAATGTCGCTCCCACAAAAAACTTCGAGCTCTGAAAAAGATCCGCAAGGATCAGAAAAAACTTTTTTCAACAATGGCCACATTTCATCAAACTCTGGCACAATTTAGCACTCTACTAGAATGGGTAACAGCTCACCTGGTCAAGCCTATTGCTCCAGAAGCACGGCCTCCAGTACCCTCTGTTCATCCTCCATCACCACTGCCTCGTCCCTCAACCTCCTCCTCGTCTGATGATTCCTCTCCTTCAAAGTAGTTTACCATCCTCTGGGCTCCCACTGACTTTTTGCTGTTGACAAATTTGGGGGAGAAAGATTAAAATTAAAATTGTCAAGGATTAGGAATTTAGAAAAGATATTTTTTTGAAATCTTCTATGCTTTTTTTTTTGAACCATTTTTTGTATGATCTTCTAATAATCAATATAAAGTATTCAGTTTGGTTCAAAAAATCTTTAATTTCTTTTATGCACTTTCTGAGGGGGAGCCCCTATTCTTTACAGCTCATACTGAGGGGGAGTTTCATACTCAAAAACAGCTCCTTTACAATTTTATTTTAAATAATCTAAAGAAATTTTGTCATCATCAAAAAGGGGGAGATTGTTGAGAAAAAATCTCTTTTAATGATAACAAAATTATCTTAAGATTATGATTACACTAATGCGTGCATTTAAGTTTTGTACTAAGAAAGGAACAAGATCCAAAGATCGCAACCTCCTATCCAGAAGATTGAATGAATGCTTGAAACAAAGCTGTTAAATCCATAATTAAAATCTGAAGTTAAAACACCAGAAGCAGAATATCTGAAAACACCAGAAGCAGAACATCTGGAAAACACCAGAAGCAGAACATCTGGAAAACACCAGAAGCAGAACATCTGGAAAACACCAGAAGCAGAACATCTGGGAAACCAGAAGCAAAACATGTGGAACAGAAAACCAGAAGCTGAAGCAGAAAACCTAAGAGTTGAAAACACCAGATAATGCATCCAGAAGATACCAGAGGATGCATCCTGAAATCACCAAAGGATATCTTTGCTGGCCCATATCAGAAGGAGACATGGACCAGACCAGAAGGAAGCCTGCCAGTGGAAGATTGGATCCAGACCAAAAGATATCATAAGTCAGACTTATTCAACAAGTTCTTCTGACCAGAAGATGGCCTGACAGTGAAGTGAAAAAACAGTCCTGGATTAATCAGAAGATAAGCTAGAAGGTCCAGACTGAAATATCCTTTGTCCAGAACTAATCCAGACCCAGTACAGTGTTGGCCAAGATCAGAAGATCAGACTATGGCCCAGAGTTGGTCGAAATCAGAAGGTCAAAATAAATGGACCAGTGTTGGTCGAAACCAGAAGGACATAATAAATGGTCCAGTGTTGGCCGAGATCAGAGGATCTCAGCAGACCAGTTTGCTAGTCCAGATTGGCCAATATTAGAAGATGAAAATCATAAATGAATATCATAAGATATACATCTGAAGATGAATTTCAGAAGAAACATATCAGAGGATAAAAAGATGAACATCAAAGGATAAAACTCAGAAGACGAACTTCACATGAAATACACCAGAAAATGAATACCAGAAATTCAGAAGACAAACTTCACATGATAATCATCAGAAGATGAATTCTAGAAAATAGACACCAGAAGATAAATATCAGAAGATAAACTCTTGAAGAGAAAGTTTCCTTCTCCCTATAAAAGGAAGGCTGCTCTTCTTTAGCAAACACACACAACTACACAAGCAAAAAACAGAAAAATATCAGAGGCTATCAAGAGCATTATCAATCTCCTTTCAAGCTTTCTATTATCTTAAACTAGATCATTGTTTAATCTATGTAGAAAGTAAATCCTATCAAACTACTTCATATTATCTTTAGAACTTCAAGTGAGAAACACTTGAAGAGAAATCAGAAGGAAAGAATTGTAAGCTTGGTGAAGCTAAAGAATACACAGTTTGTAATCAACCTCAGTGAGAGGCTGATAGCTTTTGATACTTAGTGAAAACTCACAAGAGTGTGAGGACTGGACGTAGCCATCTTTGGGTGAACAAGTATAAAACTTCGTGTGTCATTACTCTCTCTCTCAACTTTCAGCTTCTGATAAATCATCCTCTGAAAGAGGACAGCAGGTTAAAAACAGTAACTGAATTTTAAAAACCTTGAATATCACTATTCAACCCCCCTTCTAGTGATATTCTAGCCACTTCAGTTAAGATCTGGGAAAACAGAAAGAAAAGAAACTTCCAGAAGAAACATAACAGCAGAGATAAGGAAGAATCTGACCAGAAGAACATCATCTATTATGGATGCAATGAACCTGGACATATCAAGTCAGAATGTCCAAATCTGGAAAAAGGCAAACAGCACAAAAAAAATTCCAAATACAGAAAGAAAGGTCTAATGGCTGCCTGGGATGTTTCAGAACCAGAGGAAGAATCGTCTGATGAAGAAGAGGCAGAAACAGCAAAGATGGCTCACATCAAGTCTGCTTCTGGACCTCATAAAGGCAAACAAACCAAGAAGAGTTCCAGATACAGAAAGAAAGGTCTGATGGCTGCCTGGGACGTATCAGAATTAGAGGAAGAATCTTCTGATGAAGAAGAGGCAGAAACAGCAAAGATGGCTCACATTAAGTCTGCTTCTGGACCTCATAAAGGCACGAATTCTAGAAGGAAAGCAGGCAGAAGGAAGAATGATCGAAGCAATCATTCAAGAAAGTCTGGAAGCACATCAGAGGAAACAATTCTGTCTCTGATGGCTCATACCTACTCAAGTTCTGAAACAGAATCAGAAGATGAAGACAATGAGGTATTTTCTGATCTGTCTAAATCTGAATTAATTGAGACTTTAAACGACTTGTTAAATGCAAACAATAAAAGGTCTTTAAAACTGAAAACTCTTAGGGAAGATAAGGAAAATCTAACCAAAGAAGTCCAAGTTTTAAAGAATCGAAATTCTGAGTATGCAACTGAAAACAAAGATTTTAAAACTGAAATTGCAAGACTCAAGTCTGAAAACCAAACTCTGAAAAGTAATAATTGTTCCACTTCTGAAACTGTTTGTAAATCTGATATGCATGAGCAAGTTTTTCAAAACTTTATTTCCAATGGAATGGAAAGAAGTAAATATGCATCTATGATTTATGGAAACAGTAATTCTGGAAAAAGAGGTCTTGGTTTTACAGAAACAATTACTGAAAATAAAGCTGTTCATTCTGATGTTTTGTGTATTGTTTGTGCCAAGAAAGGTCACTCTGAATTATCTTGTCCAATGGTAAAATTTGAACAAGATCAGAGAGCTGTTACAACTAACAAACCTGGACCCAATCAGTTCTGGGTACCAAAAGAACAAATTGTTTATGTTGCAGATATTTTGAACAACCAGAAGGAGACACCAACAATGGCGCCTGGACAATGGATGCTGGCAACGCACAAGCAGAAGAAAGTCTATGTTCCAATATCTACCAAACCGAAGCCAAGTGACTCTGGTAGAAGAAGAACTGGTCAACACAATCGGAACCAGAACCAGAACCATAGGAGGAACAGGAAATATCAAAGATATCACACGAATCAGAACAGGAACTGGAACCAGAATCAGAACTGGAACCAGTATCAGAGGAACAGGAACTGGAACCAGAACCAGTTTCAGAGGTACAGGAACTGGAACCTGAACCAACACTGGAACCAGAACCAGAACTGGAGGCACAGAAACTGGAACCAGAATCAACACTGGAACCAGAATCAGAATCAGTACCAGAACCAGAACCGGAACAGGTATCAGTATCAAAAGGTGAGGTATGATCATTAGAACTACTTTAATTATCATAATCAGTATGATTACCAGAATCACCAGAGGAACATGGTGTATGTGCCAAAGCAGAAATTAAAGAATCAGAATCAAGAGAGTTCTTCAAACACTCCAGTGAAGACTACAAACCTGGAAGGGAATTCAAATTCCCTCATCCAAACCATGTAATCTCAGAACATATAGATTAGGAATCTGAAAATCAGAAGCAAGACGATTTTCAGAGTAAAACCGAGCTACATCTTGCTGTAAATACTATTATTATGTTATATTTATGTTTACTGTGATAACAAGAAGCTTGATCTTAACCAATCAAAGCTAGATAAGCATTCTGCAGGTCTTCAAACTATCAGAGGAACCAGGTGATTCACACAAGTTGAACACTCAGAAGAAACAGCATTCTAGTGGTCTCAAAAACAAACAGAAACCACCAGAAGCACAATTAATGGTTTGGCTGTACTAAGTTCATTTTTAAATTAATTGATTTATATTATGGTATATGACAAACTGCTTGACAAATCAAAGAAAGATAAAGATAGTACAGGTTCATCAAAACCAAAGGGAGCAGAAGCAGAAGCAGAATGAATGATTTGGCTGTATTGAGTTAAATTTTAACTTATTTGATTTGCATTATGTAAAATGACAAACTGCTTGATCTTAACAAATCAAAGCAAGATAAAAATAGTGCAGGGAGCAGAAGCACAAGAAACAGAAGTACCTGGAAAGGTAAAGGATACAAGCAAGTCAGCAACACATGACAAATCTTCAAAAGATAAATCTGATCAAGTCAGAAACAGCCAAGATAAGTCATAAGAGAAATCTGGATATTTACTAGAATCTGAAGCTGTTACAGATTCACCAGAACCAGAAGCTGATCTATCAGGATCAGAAGATGTTACAGATCTTCCAGAACCAGAAGCTGATGAAGCTTTGGCAGAGGAAGGCTGGATATTTGCTATGCAAGAAGAGTTGAATGAATTCCAAAGGAATGATGTTTGGGATCTGGTACCCAGACCAAACAAAAACATTATTGGAACCAAGTGGGTTTTTAGGAATAAACTCAATGAAAAAGGTGAAGTGGTAAGGAACAAAGCCAGACTTGTAGCTCAAGGATACAGTCAACAGGAAGGTATAGATTACACTGAAACTTTTGTTCCAGTGACCAGGTTAGAAACAATTAAAATTCTCTTATCATTTGCTGCTAATCATGATATAATGCTGTATCAAATGCATGTTCAAAGTGCATTCTTAAATGGCTACATAAGTGAAGAAGTCTATTTCAAACTTAAAAAGTCTTTATATGGTTTAAAACAAGCACCAAGGGCATGGTATGACAGACTTAGTAACTTTCTGCTTAAGAATGAATTTAATAGAGGCCAGATTGATAATACACTATTTAGGAAATCCATAAAACATGATATTCTGATTATTCAAGTCTATGTTGATGATATCATATTTGGATCCACTAATGGCACTTTGTGCAAAGAGTTTTCTGACCTAATGCAGAAGGAGTTTCAAATGAGCATGATGGGAGAACTTAAGTTCTTCCTGGGAATTCATATTCACCAAGGTAAATCAGGTATACTCATTCACCAATCAAAATATACTAAAGAACTTCTCAAAAAGTTCAAAATGAGTGACTGTAAGCCTATGGCCACCCCCATGCACCCAACCTGCTCACTTGAGAAAGATGAAACCAGCCAAAAGGTAGACTAGAAAACATACAGAGGTATGATTGGATCCCTTCTCTATTTAACTGCTTCTAGACCTGACATTATGTTTAGTGTTTGTGTCTGTGCCCAATTTCAAGCTGACCCTAGGGAATCCCATTTAACTGCTGTCAAAAGAATTCTGAGATACCTTAAAGGAACCACAAACCTTACCTTGTTATACAAGAAAACCCCCACCTACAAACTTAAAGGTTTTTGTGATTCTGACTATGCTGGAGACAAGTTGGAAAGGAAAAGTACCAGTGGCAACTGCACATTCTTAGGTGATAACTTGATCTCTTGGTCAAGCAAAAGACAAAGCACCATTGCCATGTCAACAGCAGAAGCTGAATATATATCAGCAGCAGGATGCAGTTCACAGCTACTTTGGATGAAACATCAACTTGAGGATTATAACATGTTTGAAACCAATATCCCTTTGTTCTGTGATAACACTTCAGCCATAAACCTCACCAAGAACCCTATCTTACACTCTAGAGCCAAACACATTGAAATAAAACACCATTTCATTAGGGACCATGTTCAGAAAGGAACCTTAAGCATTCAATTTGTGGACACTGATCATCAATGGGCTGATATCTTCACCAAGGCATTACCAGAAGATAGGTTCGAGTTCATTAAGAAGCATCTCAGCATGACCTCCATATCTGACTAGCTCAAGTAGTCAACTTAGGAGTTTTTTTTATATTTCTTGCAATTTTAATTTCTGTCTTTTATTTTATGTTTTTTTTACCTTCTGAAATTTGTACAGAGAAAAACAAAAATACAAAAACAGCAGGACCACTTTTTGGCTGATGACAAAAAGGGGGAGAAAGAGAGAGAGAGAGAGAAAGAAAGAAGAAATAAGTAGAAAAGGAGAGACAAAAAGAAAGGAGAAAGAAAAAGAAAGAGTGAAATCAGAAGGAGTTGAAAAGGAGAGGAATCAGGGAGAGAGAAAAAGAAAGAGTGAAATAAGAAGGACTTGAAAAGGAGAGGAAATGTGAAGAAAAAGAAAGAGAGCAAAAAGAAGGAGTTGAAAAGGAGAGGAGAAGAGAAGAAAAGAAAGAGTGAAAAGGAGAGTATCAGACTTAGGGGGAGAGATTGGTCTGAGGGGGAGTAATTCAAGTCATTCAAGTTATAAATTAGCAAAATAAGTTAAGGTTTTGTCATCATCAAAAAGGGGGAGATTGTTGGAACCAAGTTGGTTCTAAGACTTAGGATTTTGATGTTTACAAAAGCACTCAATGTAAACTTATTTTATACCTTGAATTATTAAATTAAATGTCATCAGAAACTGAAGAAATCAGAAGCAGAAGATCAAAGGAAAATGAATTCTGGAATTTCCAGAAGATGTTTCAGGATGACAAAACTGACTAGAAGATAACTTTGCAGGCCTATATCATAAGGAATAAAATTCAGAATGAAACATGGATCATATCATTGGAAAGCCTGCCAGAAGGAGAGTTGATCAAGACAAAGGGGAATCAAATATCAATCTTATTCCAGAAGTTATTCTGACCAGAAGATGGCCTGGCAGTAAAAATTACACAACCCAGACATGTTCCAAACTTGACCAGAAGGTATGTTTATGAGTCCAGAACATGAAGATCAATCCAGATTTGGCCCAGACCATAAGATAGCATGATTTAGGGCATGGAACTAAGTCCAGAACAAAAGAAATGAGTTCCAGAATCAACCCAGACCTGGTCCAAAATTAAAGGTAAAATGTCCAAACTGAAATATTTTTTGATCAAGTTTATTTCAGTTTGTTCCAGGCCAAATTCCAGAATCTGTTCAGATCAGAGTAAAAATATCCAGATCAATGGTTCAGAAATAATTTTTTGAGTCCAGTGATGGTCAAGATCAGAAAATCAGACCATGGCCCAGCAATGGCCGAAATCAGAGGGACAGGATGTGCAGTCCAGCAAAGGCCGAATTCAGAGGATTTTAGCACATCAAGTGCGTGTCCAGGGAAGGCCGAAATCAGAAGATCAGAGGGTTAGGAAGTATGGTCCAGGAATGGCCGAATTCAGAGAACAATAGCATAGCAATCAAGTTGGTCCAGCTGTGGACTATCGCATGAAGATCCAATGGTGCAGATTTGATCATGGGAATTAATGGTGAAGATCTCATGATATTTTTATCAAAATATTATAAAAGATTTGTTATAAATTAAATTGGAGTAGCATGGAAGTCAGGAGCTGTGGCGGGAAGCAATGCACAGATTTGATTGGCCAGTTAAGATATGAAAGAAATCTAAGGCTTAAAAAAGATATGTTTTGGAATTAATTCAAGCCCGATTGGTCAATTTATTTTTGCCAGAGAATCCAGCAATATTTAGCTCGAATTTAAGGATTGGAAGAGGCCCAAATCAGCATCTATAAAAGGAGGCACAAGGCAGATTACTTAGAATCGAAAACCACAAAAGGGTCATACACTTCAAAAGCAAACACTCTCAAATTTTCATATAAGTCAATTGTTGAATCTTAGTTTTTAAAGCAAGTACTCTTGTTGTTTTCGTTCCACTTTGTCAAATCTAAGTTGTTGAAGTAGAGTCTACAAGTTGTGGGAGTCAGTAGAGGTAGCAGGTTACTTGGCAATTAGATTTGTAGTGTTGAGAATTCTTCTACAATCTGGGGTGTCAGATTGGCTGAAGAACAGGAGCTGTTTTTCCTCAAGAAGTCTAGGATTGTTAGACTATTGAGAAGACTGACTTGGAGGGTCAGTAGCAAGGTTGTAATTCAAGTTTGAATTAGTGAAATCCTTCAAGGCGAAGGGACTGGACGTAGCCTCGTTAACGGTGAACCAGTATAAAATCTGTGAGTTTTTATTTTTATTTTTATCCGCTGCTAACTCTGTTTTAATTATACATCAAGTTTTGTTTTGAAAGTATTAAAACAGGAAAAGTTTCAAGTTAAGTCAAACACAATTCAACCCCCCCTTCTCGTGTTTGCACCTTCAAGATATGCTATCCTTAGGAGGAGAGGGCTATCAACGAAATGTAAGCTCTCTAATTGATGTGTTATGATGTGTTGCAGGATCGAGAGGAGAGGGTTATTCATTAGATTAAGTAACCCCTAAGGCAAAGGCTACCCTTAGGAGGAGAGAACTATCAATGAGATGAAGCCGCCTATTGGTTCTCAAATTTTATTTATATTTTTACTTGTTTGATTTTCTACGTTTTTATTTATTTAAGGTTGCTCATTGTAATTTCATTTCTTTATGAATTGAATTTTAAATATTTCTACCTGAACGACTAAATTATAAGTTTAATGATTTTATCATGCGTATACTTTATTTGAGAATTATCTATATTTCAGGTAGTATTGTTTAGTATAATTGCCACAAGATTGTAAAATAATTTGTCGTGTATTTTTGTGTTTCCCTTCTAGTTGGTGATGATTGTTGTCTCCTCACGAAGTCTTTGTGACTTACCCCTTCACGTTGTTTATTTTTTCAGATTTACAAGCAGCTGAGTAGCAAGCTGTTAATAGACTCAAGTTTCAATCATATTTTTTTTTGTAAGCATATTCAATCGATGACCCTTCTGTTAAGAATATGTTAAGTCGTGATATATTTTGCAGCTATTTTGACTCTAGAAAGTCATTTGGGAATGTATTAAATATTTATATATATTCACCATTTGAAATATTGACTAAGTTAAACATTTGAAACAAGATTTTAAAATTTGGAAACGTTGAAATTACAGAAAATACTATGTCGAAATCTCGAGAAATGTTATATATATTTTTAAATGATTATTTAGAACTATAAAAATCGTTTAATTGTTAAATTAGTTGATAGGTTTGTTAGACTAGAAGTATAACTTGTGCGCCGGTTACGCTGTTCGATTTTCGAGTTGTGACAAAATATACCATCAAAAACTCAAATACAAATGTGAGGTCTTAGATTCAATGTCCAATTTAACCATATCAATATTTTTGTGAATTGAGTTTAGATTTAAGAACTCTATTGTTAGAATTTCATAACCCTTGTGTTGTGTTAAGGTAAACTTGTGTGCACCAATTTTTTTTTATAATTGCATGCAAGAAAAGTTTCATTCTTAAAGTCAAAGATATCCTCAAAAAGTTTAGATTTAGTCATCTAAACATTGGGAGGAAAAGGGAATATACAACACAACTTAATATTTCTTAATATTTCTTAAAAAAAAGTATAAAGTTAGTGACGCATAACGTCAGAATACTTCTAATATAGATATATATTTATATTAGATACGTATTTAATATTGATATTTTATAAATACTTGTAAAAATGAATTATAAAAGTATCAAAATTATTATTTTAATTTTTAAAAATTAATTTATCTAATATTGCTGAGATATTTTGTGGATACTTGCATAAACGTATTTTTTAAAAATCAAAGAATGAAAATAAAATAATATTTTTGAGACATAAATGAAGATGTACATAATTCACTTAAAAATATTATTATTACTTTTAAATTAAAAACTTGAAAAACGAAACTATATTTTTTTATAGATAAAACTATTAAAAATATTTTTAAATTATTAGCTATTAAATAAAATCAATACTTATTTAAATCATTTTAGTGATATTTTTGCTGATATTTATCAATGAGTGATTGTAATAGATCTCACAACTTACAAGCTTCTCGTGACACATTCTAGAAGTATAATGGAAGAATAAATTAATGTTGTCGTCCTCGTATGTTTTGCATGACACACAAATTGTTTGACAATTGGCATGTTTCACCATATGTCTATGTTTATTAGGCAAACACTTCCTTAACTCCAAAACTTTATTGATGTAGAAATCATCTATTGGAAAATATTTAACTCTTTACAAGCAAGTGACGAGCCTTTTCGAATTAGTAATCAATCACCAACTATGTTTATAAGGCAAACATTACCACTTATGAACTTCACCAAAAATAGTTCATCATTTTCTCTATTTCATCTTCAAGTGAATGAGGAAGAATGAAAATCACATTGTTGAAATCTCCTAATAAACTCCCACAAAGTATATAAAATATATACGCTTTTTATATATGTATGAAACATGTGTAATACATCTTATATTGATAATATATGTAGAAATAACCTCAAACAATTGATTAATTAATAATATAATAATTGAGAACTTGTCATTGAAAAATAGTCCATGTGGTCATTAGTATTATTGACGTCAAATTTGGATGATTTTCTTTAAACTAATTAATTACTCAAATAAAAATTTATCATGTGACCATTTCTTATTTTAAATTGAATTTTAAAATTATAATTGTATTTATATGTAGTTTGAAACATATATTCGTCTTTGTAAATATAATGTTGTTTGCTTTAAATATTGTAAAAGAAAATTTTGATTTTTTGTTTTTACAAATATATCATATTCTTCTTTAATTCATATAAATTTCATTTATACTAGAATTATTTTCTATCATATTAGTATATTTGATTTAATCTTTTTAATACAAGCTATATAAAAATTAAAATGAACATTACATGTACGAATTTATTATGAGATCAATTTTAATATGATTAAATTTTATAAGGACTAAAATAAAAATAACAAAGAGCAAAGTAAAATGTAATATGTTAACAAAAAATAAAATAAAAATAAAATTATGGAACTAAAAATAGAAAATAATATATTTATAGATAACTAATAAATATTTAAACCGTATTTTATTATTAGTCGAATATGAAGAAAAAAAGTTAATAATTTGCCTTGAAAAGAAAAAGAAAAATATACTATATACGGAACTTGTAGTTATTGCGTGTGGACCATGAGTAATTGAAATGATAATAAATCAACCAATAAGCAAAGAAAAATGATAATTAGATCAACAAAGAAGAATTATATCATAATTCTGAAAACAATTAAATACCCATGCATTTTTTTCCAATATATATATCGCAAAAAATTTATCCTTTTTTCTTCTAGAAAACAGCCGTGAAATTAGAAGCAACCAGCAACTATGTTGGATCTATTTTTTTTTTTTTTAGTTCATAAAAATATAATCATTTTAGTCTTTAACTTAGCAAAATGTTAAACTGATCTTCAAATCATTAAAATATTAATTTAGTTTATGACGTTAAGGGTCATGGATTTTTTATAGTAAATGTATATTTTTATGGATTTATATGATATCAAATTATATTTTTTATGGACTATTTTTATAATTAAATGATTAATTTGAATTTTTAGTTGAGTCAAAGACTAAAATATTCTATATTTTTAATGACTTTAATGGAGGTTTATCTTGTATTATATACACACAATTAAAGAGTTTAATTTGTATGTACTAATAACAATGTAAAATATTTTACTGATAACATATCATAACCACTAATGTCCATTATTTTAAAAGTGGTTATAAAAGTTAAATATTTTTTAATATCATATAGTTATAATTTAAATATTATTCTTTATTTAAAATTAAATACCAAATTTATAATTCCCATATTAAATCCAAAAGCTCACACAACACAAGTGACGAAATTAACTAAAAAACTGCAAGAATTAAAGCAGCCACCATTGACCAGAAGGTGACCCAGAATAATAACAATTTCCACCAATAGCAATACAATAGACATATCTATATGTCATATTATACACGAAGAGTCTCATCTCAAAAATGTATAATAGTACGAGACATTAAAGAAATATTTGACCAACAAAAATGAAATTAAAGAAGTATTATATAAAGTTTGATTTTTGTCTTTGAATTTTATCTGAACTGGAAAAAAAAATTATTAATATTGTTAAGTCAAATATCACATCTTTTATAAATTTTTAATAATAATTATATCATCTAATTTATAGATTAAAAAATGTTTAATTTTTTATGTTAAGAAATTATATTCTCTAACAAATTAACAACTAATATTTATTTAAAAAAATACGTCAAAAAAATAACTTAAATGAATTAGATTGAGTAAACTATTATTTTAAATTAAATTATAAATGTTTAAATATTTTATAAATTTAAAGTTTTAAATTGATAGATACTTACAATTTTAAAATTCAAAATAATAGTTTACTAAAAAAAATCTATCATGCTCATTAAAAATTTATGATAAAATTCAGGTATAATCTACCAAATGTTGAAATTAAAACATAGAGGATACTGCGTTAACACCACAATTAAAGAGTATTCATTATTATTGTAGAACTGTTTTACAATATTTAATAAGAATTTATTACTTTATTACATCACTACATTTTTATAGTTATTTTGAAACTAATTATGTAATATAGAAATATGATGATGTTTATTGAATGCGACGGTAAAATTATTTTATATTAGTATTATACTCATGTTATAATACCACCTAATATTCAAGTAAGAAAGAAGATAATAATAATAAAGGGGCATGACCACAAAAAAATGATTGGAATTTTATTGAGCAGAATAAGACAACTCAACAAACCTCTCAACAGGTCAAGCACAGACACAACATAACACATTCACATATCAAAAATAAAACACCATGACTCATCACACTCTACACACCACCTTTTCCACAACCATCTTCTCTCCCCCTTTTCTCTACACAACAAACTAACAAACAAACTTCTTATTCTCTCTCTCTCTCTCTCTCTCTAAAAATCAGTATATACATAGACAAAACAAATACAACTCTTCAAATCAATTAATTTCTCTACAAATTATAGTTATTAACCCAATTCTTCTTTTTTCCTCCTTCTTCACCTTCTAATTTCAATTTAATGAGCTTCTTCTTTCCTTTCCAGAAGGAAAAATTAATCAGTAAATTAGGGTTTTGCTTATTTTAATTGAACATCACAGTTTTGGGCAATTTCTGTTATTTGTTATTTTTTTCTGGAAAGTTCGGTTTTTTCCGAATTTTCATTGCGATTGAGCATCTGGGTTGGCGCGAAAAATTGTTCACGGTCATGCAGCAAGCTTTGGTGGATCCATTGTTGTCGACTAATCTGAGCTCCGAATCTGTTTCTCGGAGATCGGAGCCGGAGAAACGGAGATTTGGTGATCTTAGAGGGTTACAGTGGCGTATAAATCTTGGGGTGTTGCCTTCTTGTTCTTCTACAGCTTCTGTTGATGATCTTCGTCGAGTTACTGCTGATTGTAGAAGAAGGTAAATCAGCTTTAAAATGAAGTTTTTCAGTGTTTGTATTTTATTTTTTTAGTTGTGTTTAATTTTAATTGTTGTGTACAAAATTCTTAAATTGGATTCTTTATAATTCAATTCTTTATATTTTTCCTACATATATTGATGGTCCCTCTGAAGCACCGACACCTCTAATCAAATGGGTATTCCGGTGTCCTTGATTATGTTTAATTAATTAATTTTCTGAAATTATTATTGGTGTGGATGTGTCAGTTTCGTATCTGGTGTGTCAGTATCCGGTGGATGGTGAGTATGCATAAGTGCATATGAATATAGTTAGTTTTGATTCTCATCAGTAAAGGAAGTTCTCTTGAAATTTTGTTGTTTTATGATGGACTCATCGTGGAGATAAATTCATACAGAAACACAGGAAGTTGTGAACTTGTGATGATTTTCTTTCAAGAAAATGTTAAAAATTTTAGTTTTGGTTAAAAGCAGCACTATTTATGTTCTTCTGTGCTGATATCTGCCTTGAGACTATATAGATTGGCATCTACAATTTCATCGCCAGAAAATGGAAGAAGATTAAGTTGTTTCGTCATCTGGAATTGTAAATTACTTGTATAGTTTATGAATTTAGTGTTTGCTTGGTTGGTATTGTAAAGAAGAGTTGTTTGATACCAAATTCTTTTATGTGTTGTCTAATTGCACACTAAAAGATACTGCACGTTGTAAGCTAGTAGCGTTTCTTGTTTTATACGCATAATAATCACGAACTGTATTTGTCTTATCAGGTATGCTAGTTTGAGAAGGCGTCTCCTTGTTGAACCCCCTATTCCAAAGAATGGAACTAATTCACGGAATCTTGCCATGGACAATCCGCTCTCACAAAATCCTGGTAAATCTTAGTTATCCCCCACCAACTTCTGGTAAAAATGCACTGAATTTAATAAAAGAAAAATATTACTAACAAATAGGCTTCTTTGTCCCGTGCCGGTATGAAAAAGTTTGATTTTATCTCTGATAAATACAATGACTTTTATATGCAGATAGTACATGGAGTCGATTTTTCCGCAATGCAGAGCTGGAGAGATTGGTTGATCAGGACTTGTCGCGTTTATACCCAGAACATGGAAGTTATTTCCAAACACCAGGATGTCAAGGCATGTTGAGACGAATTTTGTTGCTATGGTGTCTCAAGCATCCAGAATGTGGTTATAGACAAGGTATATTTCTCAGCCAAGCAATACATCAATCTTATTTAAATTTACCTCCATTTTGTCAGATGTTGCCATTTTTTTTCGAACACCAAATTCATAACTATAGCTAACTTAGCTTTTATTTGATAAGTGAACTAGTTGGAAAAACTTCTATAGTTTTTGGCCTAATTTTTTATTTCAACTTTGGATAATCAACTGTAGAACATTTATTTGGTCAAACTATACCAATCAAATGAATGTTATTGTATTCAACTATTATCTATATCATGTTTAAATGTTACAAGGATGCATAAATACTTGAAGCTATGAGTAATGGAATTTAACTTGTAACTATTTTATCATTTATTCATTACGGCTAATAGTTCTTAATTATTTATGTATTTATTACTGCTATAAAATCTGTAACGATGTGTGTATTTTATGCCATAAAACTTTCCTGTTATATTATCAGATTTATTCATTATTTTTTATTTGGAAAAGGTTTAGAAAAGAGAGCTGAAAATTAAGTGATTAAATTGTTGACAAACCTAAATATGGTAAAATGCAAATTATGTTTGCTTCCTTTCTTTCAGATAACTATTTTTGCTTTCATGTTATGTGATGTGAAAATAGTTTACTTTACATTAATGGACTGCTTTCGTACCCTTATTTTATAGGAATGCATGAATTACTTGCTCCTCTGCTTTATGTTCTCCAAGTTGATTTGGAGCGTCTCTCAGAAGTTCGGAAGCTTTATGAAGATCACTTTACAGACAGATTTGACGGGCTTTTATATCAAGAGAATGATCTTACTTACATCTTTGATTTTAGGAAATCTCTTGACACGATAGAGGATGAAATTGGCTCCCACGGATGTGCAACAAAAGCCAATAGTCTTGACGAACTTGAACCCGAGATTCAGTTTATTGTATTACTAAGTGATGCATATGGAGCTGAAGGTGAACTTGGTATTGTATTATCTGAGAAATTCATGGAACATGATGCTTACTGTATGTTTGATGCTTTAATGAAGGGGCCCAATGGTTCGGTTGCAATAGCCGATTTCTTCTCTTCTGTTCCTGTAGCCGGGTCCCATACCGGCGTGCCTCCTGTGATTGAAGCTTCTACGGCATTGTATCATTTGTTATCTCTTGCTGATTCTTCTCTGCATAATCATCTTTTTTATCTTGGGGTTGAACCTCAGTACTTTTATCTCAGATGGTTGCGAGTTTTATTTGGGCGAGAATTTTCACTCGACAACCTATTAATCATTTGGGATGAGATCTTTGCATCAGATAATAGCAAAGTTGAAAAAATTTCTGATGACGACATAGATTGTGGATTCAGGATTTTACATTCACCCCGCGGAGCATTTATCTCAGCAATTGCCGTAGCAATGTTACTTTACTTAAGATCTTCTCTACTTGCAACCGAAAACCCTACAACTTGTCTCCAGAGACTACTAAACTTCCCCGAAAACATTAATATTGAAAAACTACTAGAGAAGGCTAAATCCTTGCAGGGTCTTGCTTTAAGTGTCGATATTTCATCCTCGTCACTTTTGCTCACAGGGTCTCATTACCAAAGTAAAATGGCGCCTACAAGAACCGTGATTCCTCCGTCAGAATCCGTGTCTCCAAAAACTCCTCTGAATTTTATACCTGATAGTTACTGGGAAGAAAAGTGGAGAGTTGCTCAGAAGACCGAAGAACGTAAGCAAGATGGTGTAGAAAAGCAGGTTCCGACTCGGAAGAAGGGATGGGCAGAAAAGATGAAATTTAGTATGAGAAGAACAGAATCTGATCCACCTCCATCAAGGGTTCAAAGTGGACAAAGGGGATCTAAGACGTCTTTTAGACGCAGTTTGTTGGAAGATCTTCGTAAAGCACTTGGTGCAGACGAACACGCAGAACATGAGCAGTGTCATGAAATCGTATGCGAGCAGGATAATCTCTCTGAAGAAGTTGAAGTAGAGCGACAAGAAAGTGTTTGTAATAGCGACAATAATTACTCGTCTGATGAAAAATGTCCAAGTGGAAATTCTGGCCGTGAGGAAGATTCATCTACATTTTCTGACTCTGCTAGTCCCCCTAACGAGGCCAACAATCACGAGATTGCATCAGAAAAAAATAGTGTTACATCTTATTTATCCTTAGATGAATGCCATGAAACTTCAAATACCAGTCCTATTGATTCACCCCTTCCAATTTCTGATCCTCCAGAGAACATGCCTTCGACGTCAGTGTGCAATAATGACGATCAAGAAAATCATCAGTGCAATGAAAAATCAGATACCAGTCCCAATGATTCACCCTTTTCAATCTCTGATCCTCCTCAGAACTTACCTCAGACATCAGAGTCCATTAACGACGATGGTGCAGGAAGTTTAGCCGCAAATTCTAAAGAGAGAAAACAGAATAAATTCCAGTGGTTTTGGAAGTTTGGTCGGAATACCGTTGAGATTATATCCGAGAAAGTAGGAGGTGCTGCCGAGGCTACAAAATCTACCAACAGTTGTAGCAATCAAAGTAATACACCGCCACCACCAAAATCATTGGACACTTTGAAGAATATTGGACAGTCTATGCTTGATCATATTCAGGTAAAGTTCTTTCCCACTTCCACTCTTAAAAATGACAATTTGTTTAGTAAAATATGTACACTTGGGTTTATTTCTTTTTCCCCTTGACTTTATTCTTAATTGTTTCAAACTTGTTATCTTTAGTGTTGTTCAATAGTACGCTGTTTAGTACAAAATGTTGTTAAACAGTGGCTACAGCGCTATAGCATTGTAGCATAGCATGATTTTAACAAACTACTATCTTATGCAATCCGTGATTGACAATGTCGGTTATCTTAAGGAGTGCTTTTTTGTGTGCAGGTGATTGAATCTGTTTTCCAACAGGATCATGGTCAAGGAGCCGCCGCATTGGAAAACATATCTAAGAATGTTCTTGTTGGCAAAGGGCAGGTTACTGCCATGACAGCTCTCAAAGAGCTTCGGAAAATCAGCAATCTATTGTCTGAGATGTGAGTAAGTGAGTGAGGTGAATCTGGTTTTGACATGTATGTGTATATACATTTTGTAAATTACAATTCTTTTGCCCCAATAAAGAAATGAGTTCTTTTTTCTGCATTTCAGAGTTGAAGATGTTCTGTGAGATGAATGAATATGTAAATATATGCATCCGGGTTACATAAGTCAATATATTATGAGAATCAATAACACTCTTATCTATGCTTACATAAATCAAGATGTTTTGCCATGACACTATTTAAAAGTCACTTGAAGTTTTAACGAAGATCGACAATATTTTTTGAAATAGTCTTTTTGGTCTTTTTAACTGAGACAATGACTCAATTGTAGTTATTAGTTCGATAACAATATGGGAAAACAAATGTGTCTATGAAAATTCAATTCGTCGAATTAATACCAATCCGCTTATCATCTTAGGTGTAAAAACAAAAAGTTTTTTACTTATATATCTGCTTAAAATTCAATTAATGTTTGTTTTTTTATTGTTTTTGTTAAATCAACGTTGATTAAAGCATTGTATTTGTTGTAAGAATGCAAAAGACTTAAACTTTTAAGAGAATGTTTGTCCGCCTCCGCAACAAACATGGAAGGTTAGATGAACATTCACCAAACTTTTATAAAGGCCTCGTTTAAGTTTGAAATGTTCACTTAAGTTGTGATTTTTAAGTCCATTGTGCTAAAGTTTTTTTAACCCATTTGGCTTCATTTTCGATTTAAAAGGAAATTTAGCAAAGCAAGAGCGAAGGTTGAAGAGAACTTCAAAGAAGTTGACTTGGAAAGTTTGGTCTAGTAAGTGATTCTTTAACTAACAAAACTATTGTTATGGAACCGATACTCCAACTAGGATGACACTTCAACTACCACTAATTATTTGTATCACACTAATAATAAATTTATTAATATCAAGAAAAAGATACAAATAAGGAAGCAAAGGGTGGCATAAATCAAACCCAAACAAAAACATTATTTGAACCTATAATTAGGTAGACCTACTCTATTCTTAAAGCAATCAACACCTTTAAATTAGGAATAATATTTATAGTAATTTCAGGAGAGACAAATTTTATCTACACAATTATTGTATTCAAAGTAAATGTAAGAAAACATAAAACTCATTAACCAACCACAAACAATTATTCAATCTATTTATCAATTGTAAACGAATAATATTGATACATTGAAAACCCAAAAATAATAAATCTTAAATGGCATTTCAGCCTAAAGTTTTACCAAACATTTTGAGCCTTCGGCTTCATAAATCTCCTCTTAAAATCACTTTTATTTTCGAAAAATATTTTGTATTTTCATTTTTAAAAATATGTTCATTTTATTTTGACAAGAGATACTTTTAAGTAAAATCTTATCATTAAAAAAAGATAAAATACTAATTAAGAATATAATTTAAGATAAGGACGAATCATTCGAGAGAACCCGAGTTCGAATCATGGCTGGAACAATTTTTTGTCAGACTTTATTTACCTTTCGGTCGAACTATGAATTATTAGAGTCTCTTTTCTCTAAGAACCAGAGAATTAAATAAAAAAACGATGCATTTATGAAAAAACATTTTTTTTTACATTTTCATTATTTTTAGATATATAAACAATATAAACAGCTCTTCACTTCACAAAGTCTATTACCTTATCAACAAATAAAATTAACACAAAATTAGAAAATAAAAACTAAAAATATTTTCACAAAATAAATGAATGGGCTTTTAGTTTTCTCACTTTTTAACTACTACCTCCATCCCACTTTAGAAAGAAAAAAAAGTCTCAAGATAAATATCATTTTTAATATAACTTTAATTATTTTTTTATAGTACCCTTCAATTATTAATATGTATTCAACTTTGAAAGCATTATTCAACTTTGAAAGCATTATTGCACTTTCCATTAGTGATAGTAAAAAACACATCGATAGTAAAATAAGTAGTTTGATGAAATGATATTTCCCTTTATTTTAATTATTGTATTTTTTAATGTGTGCAAAAATTTTAAATGACACTTGTCATGAAACAAATGAAATATCATTGGTAGTATGAGAAATGTTGCAATAGGAGTAGATGAAATAAATGCTTTCAAATTCGGTCTAATATTTTTTTGAAAAAGCTAAAATTGAACTAAAAAAGCAATATTTAAAGCACAAGATGTGCAAAGAAATCACAGCAAAAGAAATACAAATTAAAGGCTGGTCTATATGCAACTGCAACATACAATGCACCACAGACCACCCATGGGAATAGTGTACACTTTGCCATCTTTTCCACAAGTTATCAAGATGATTTCTTTAGCCTTAAAGTCCCACCATTTCAATCCCCTCTCCCACCCCACCCAAATAAAAGAAGAAAAGATCTCAAGATGGAACTTAAAAGGATTGACTCAAAGACACAGCCAGTTTATACCCCAACTAGGCACTATGTCTCATGCTCTGTAGAAGTTGTCTATGACTTAAAGAATTATGACATGGTGAGGACGCTTATATGAATTAAAAATGAGCCGTGTTTCTGCATGTTTCCGCCGAAAAACTCGCAACAATCAGATGAACTTCAGAAAATTAGAAGAGAAATTTAAAAGGCATTGGTTTGAAATATCAACTCATCAAACACTAACAATCATAAATAAACAGACATCAGGGGTGGAATGACTACTGCCCCTCTGAAGTACAAAGCACTTCTCTGTGCCCTAGAAGCCACAAAAACTGTTCTATCAACAATTCATGTAATGATACAAAAATGGCACACTAAATAGTATCGCCATACTTTTGTTTTTCCCTAAATTTATAATTTTTAGTTGCACCTAACTATGTATTAGTTATGATGCTTGGAACTTCTGTTGCTATACATATTCTTATTTCAGAAAACCCTTCCCTATTATCTGGCATGCTCCCATAGGTTTGTACGTTAATCCATATGATTGTGGAACCCAGGGAGCAGGGAAGTGATAAATCCAAAAACAATCATCTGGATTTCCTTTACAATGCCCCACCACTGGTTACCACCATTGCCTCTGTTAGCTTCTACGACATTCTCATTCTCGATTGCGCGGTCTGCATCATTAGCAGGCTGGTTCCCAACGGCAGCTTCAGGTTGACCGTCTGCCGATAGTTAACAACAAACAACAGTAAAGCATATGTCAACAAGGGTAAAATGAAGTACATAAGCTTCTACGAAACATACTCTCCAAATTACATCACATATTGCATCAGCTCCACTTTTATTATCAATGTATTCCAAAAGAAGCAAATGAAAATCATTTGAATAAAATGTAAGAAAATTGTACCTGCTGGAGCAGCATTGTCAACCTCCTGCCTTGCAGCAGGTACATTTTCAGCCCTGGCTGCAGGTCTTGGTGGACGAGGAGGTGCTGCAGCTCTTTGCATACCTTGTGATAGCCATCTTATTATTGGTGTCAGAGCTCCAGTTTGGTATCTGCAACACATCTCAATTGGTGAATACTTCAGCTAACATTCACACTCCAATCATTATCCAGCTCAGTGATGTTACATGGTACTGATATTGGCACTGAGTAATGTATATAAAAAAATGAATAAACTAAATATAAAATGACGGGAAAGAATCTATATCAGAATCATTTCCAGAATTTGAGTTTTAAACTTAACAATCACACATGTCATAACTAGCAAGCAGAAACATCTTTTTAAAGAAAAACGGGTCAATACTTACAAATATACAATGACAGCAAATAAAACAAGGACAACAAGCCTCTGCCTTGATCCATCTTGGTTGAACAAAAAGATTACAGCTGCCAGCTTCAACATAAGTAGCAAATCGATTTGGAATGCTATTTGAAATCTCCTAACAACAACTTGTCTCTGTGGGGCGGGCTGTTGCTGTGCTGCTTGCCCCTGATTTTCACTGCCAGCAGCAGCTTCAGAAGTTGGCCTACTGTTAATTATGGCCATTCAGTTAAAGAAAGCATTAATGCTAATAAACAAATTTTTCCACAAAAATAAATGTAAAATCAAATTTTCACCGAAAAAGCAGAATCGGGTCCAATTTTCCATGAATGTTTAGATGCTGAATCCATATGCAATATGACCTATTAATTTATTAAAAGCTCGGTCCAGGAAAACTTAAAACAGCCCCCCCACCAAAACACACCCTTAGGTATATGCCCCCATTAGAAGGCATCACATGAGAAAAGCCTATGTCTGCTTTTTTTCAACTTAACTTGAATTCATTATAATGTATACTTAATTAAAAATGATGATATAATTCTCTCATTCTCATACTACATAAACTTCTAATCCATTGTTATACCAAAGAATTATAGTTGATAACATGCTGCTAATGCAGGTTTTATAGATGAATCAATTTAAAAAAAAGGGAAGACATGGATGGTCGTTTTAAATTTTTAATACCACCATTAAACCATCTACACCTGACAGCCATCAAGCCTAACTCCGTGGAAATATAACTAATTCTGTGTAGCAAACTCCTTTGTCAGATTGGAAGTAATTGCAGCTTCATTGCTGCTTTAAATAACGCAATTTTAATAAATATTGACAATCCAAATAAGTTCTTTTCTTCTGCACAGCAACCATTGTTGACCATGTTGATATTGAAAGTCCTAGAAATATCATGGTCTGTTTGGTTTGAGAGAAAAAAACAATTGTTTTTATTTTCTGTTTTCACTTTTTATATCAAAACTACCACCTTGTTTCATGTGTTTCTAACTTGTTTTAACTATTTTTTGTACAAATTAAGTATGGAACGTGATAAAGTGAAAACAAGAAAAGAGAAAACAATCTCTGAAACCAAACAGACCCTTGACAGTTCACTCAAAGGGAAACAAAGTAAGGAGTGTTATAAACATGCTAATGTATTTTCCAACATATCCATATTAAAAAACACGCTTAAACATGCTAAAGTTTAAACTTTGTTATAACTAAGCTTATGGAAGGTATAAATATATTAATTTATTTTCCAATATAGCCATGTAACAAAATATGCCTAAATATCAGACTGAGTAGAAATTCCACTAAATTGTTGGAACACTTTGCCTAACATACAACGACTGAATATCATTGTAACAAAATAACTAGCCACTTACGTGGGTGTGCGGTAAGTCAACGGAATCAGAGTGTTGTATGGAAGTCCAGTGACATGTCTATCAAAAGAATTAACAGGAACAGCATATAAGCCAGCTCCACGGTTCCCATGTTCCTCATTTTGTTGCGGTGTTAACCCTGGAATCGATGCAGGGTACATACCAGGAAACACTTGATAATATCCAACCGGAAACGCCGGCAAATTGGAAAACACCTGGACCTGAGACTACAATACCCAGAAGAAATCATGACTACAATTTAAACACATGAATTCAGATCATCAACAACAAAGACAGTTATGGACACATTTCCATTCACATATTCTCAATGTGTATAACTACAATCAGTCGAGCACAATTACAGGAAAATTAGGTTGCTCACACAGAAAATGGCTGAATATCTTGACATTTTCCATTTTTCTTAAATTGGTGTTCTATGAGCTAGTGTCTTGTAAACTTCTTTTTTTTTAAAAAAAAAACAACAACAAGGATTTGATGCCCGTAATGCACCATTTACCAATTTGGTTGCAACAAAAAAGGCTACAAACTTTGTAGCAAAAACAAAACAATAATATATAGTATATCAAAATCCAAAAGTAAGTACCAATTATAGTCAAACTTTTTTCATACAAATTTTCCCTTAACAACACAATTCTTTCCCAAATTCAAATAATTAAAAAATACAACATAGGTATTGAAACTGCAACAATCATATTAAATTAACACAAACTTTATACAATGAAACACAATAAATATATATATACAAGGATTTGCAATAGAAATGCAGACAGAGTGATAATAATGAAAATAATAAAAGCTTATAAAAAAATTGAAAATAATAAAACCCTAGTTTCAGTTGCAATGATATCAAAAATGGGCATGGTCATTTTGATATTAAATTAATTAAACGAAGCATTAGACACAGAAGCTGCGAAACGGAACTGGAATTGAAGTAGATTGTGAAACCTACCGAAGATGGATCTTGTGACGATTTCTGCGAAGAGGAAGAAGAAGGAGGAGGAGGAGGTTGTGAGCTAAACGGCACCGTTTCGGGAGGATTTTCTGCCATTGTAGTTTGATAGATTATCACAATTCAGATTTTAGAATTTTTATTTGTCTGAATGTGAAATTTGAAATTTTTGGGATTTGAGATTTTGTTAGTTCAACGCTGAATGAAAACTCGACTCATTGGATTGAACATGTTTTCTTGTTTTCGGTTCCGTGGCACTAACCAATCATCTTTCGACACGTAAGATTTACGACTAGTATATGTTTCCAGGTGGAAGTGTTAGCTTCTGGTACCGTCTCACGCTAACAAAATTTATTCACAAGTATTTCTATTTTTTTTAATTAGATATTAATTATTAATTTATCAATAATATCCTCAATTGTTTATTATAAATAGATAATTATATGAGTTGAGATAATAAATAGAAAAATTATAAATAACAGCAAACTTTAATAGTGAACATAATATGTGTAGTCTTTTTGCCCTGGTGCATCTCTTTAAAGAATAATGTTAAAGAAAATCAGACTAGACCGACTCGTTTAATCGATTGAACCGAAAACCAACTATTATCTTGTCTTATTAGTTCTTGGAACCGCCCTACTAAAAAAACCGGGAAAAACTGCTAGAATCGGGATAAACTGCAAAAACCGGTTGTTCGCAAACATGTATGAGTGAGAAAGACAAATTGGAGAAGAAAGGATGACATAGAGCAATGAAGTGTAAACCAGCCACACAATAATCAATTAGCATTGGTAAATTGAGCTTTGACTGAGAGTAGTGTAATGAGGCACACAAGTCACAACTATCGTGAAGCTCATAATTTTGAATTTATATTTTTTTTATAATAATTTATTCGTTTCACAATCAATTATTTATTTGAAAATTTCACATATTTTAAAAAATTACAAATGAAAGATAAAATTATTTTTGCACAAGCAATATTATTAATTAGGTTGTATAATTAGAAAATAAAAGTAGTTGATGTTGCATTTAAAAATAAAAGATTTGTTTATTTTGAGTTAAATTATTTTTGCAAATGAATTATTTATTTTAGAACGGATGAAGTAATATTGAATATATTATATTAAAATAATAAAAACATATATTATTTCATTACCATAAGTTCAATTATACTCGAACCTCGATTGAAGCTTCAAATCTTAAATCGAACTTCCACCGGTTTATTGTTCAATCCGATAAAAAAAACTAATAGATGACAATTAAAAAAAAACAAAATGAACAAAAAAGAACAAAATGAACATTTCAAAAAGTGCATAAGTAATATAGGGTTTTAGTTGAAAAAATAAATGTCAATTATTGATAATGTCAAAAAAATTATGACATGTGTAAAAAAAATATATATATGATAAAATCAATTAACATGTCAAGTTCCATATCTATGATAATTCCCTCAATTGTATTGCATAGATTATGTCTTTAAACATTGACTCTAATCTAAAACTATTTTGTATGTCTATTAGGTGTACAAGTTAGTAGAGTTAATTTTTAGTTAGTATGTTAAATCTTTTAAACTTTTATTAAACGAGTTAATTTTAGAGTACTTTATTGACATTGAGAAATTTTTATATGAATCATGGAACATATAAAATATGCTTAAATTTACTTGTGGTTATTTAATTCAATTTAAAAATGTAATTTAGTTTTAAAATTTTAAAACAAGTTAAGTTGGTTCTAAAGAGAGAGACAAATGAGGAGATCCCATGGCAGTGGATGCCATTATTCCACTTTATGCCATTATTCCACTTTTTTTTAATCCTTTTTTGTTTGATCTATTGGCTTTGAAAGCATTATGATAGGATTGCTAGTCAAGCAGATGATTGATAGTCGAGCAGAGGATTCCATCAAATGATTGATAGTCGAGCAGAGTGATAGGATTGATAGTCGAGCAGAGGATTCTATTAGCTCTGTTATTTTAGTTAGTTATGTTATGTTAGTCTGTATGTATCAGCTGTAAATCCTAACTGAATTAGTTAGGATGACTAATATAAATAACAAAAACTGAGTCTTCAATAGGTAGGTAGTTAGAGAGTTAGTTAGGTGGGACTGAATTGCATGGCAATTCGGTTAGTTCTCTATAACTGCAATCTCTATTCATTTTTCTCAGTTTCGATAATACAATCTTGAAGTTTCTTCAGAATTTCATTCAATTCTAATATATCAGTTCTATCACATTGAAGCTTGATCTTCACAAAATTCCTAGAATGGAACAAAGAGAGACAATGTTACACACAAATAAGAACCAATCTGATATGTGATAACCATGTCTCACTAAGTTTGACCATGATCAGTAAAGATAAATATGATTAACTTGTATTAATAAAGATGAATTAAGGGACTAACTTGATTCATTTTAAAGATATGAGACCAAACAGAATTTTTAAATTAAATTAAAAGACCATAAAAGTATTTAAGCAAAATATTTAAATTAAAAATAAGTTTTATATTGATAAAATGAGTAAAAATGCAAAAATAATACATCATATGTTCTATATGTAGAACAAGTGTAGACTTAATAAACCAACCACATATAAACTATTATATTAAGAATAAATAGTATAATAAAAGTTCATAATTTTAATATTTTAGTGTACGTCAAAATTATGTTTTACATAGATGGTTTTATATGCCTTTGTTGATTCTCTAATTCTCAATATCCAATAAAGGTCTTGAAAAAAAAAGTATGTTGAAAACTTTATTTTATCATGCATAACATTATATTAGATGCATGTTAGATACATTTTTAAATGTCATGCAATGCATTGAAAAATATTTTCAAGTGATTTTTTAAAATTTGAATCAATTCAGAAGTTACGTGAATCAATTTGTATATTTCCTGAAATTGATTCATGATGTTTTAAACATGTGAATTGATTCGCCTGATATATGAATTGATTCATTTGATATGTTAATTGACTTACCAAACTCCTTGGACGTTGAATGAATCGACTTACACATTGCATGAATCAATTGATGCAACCTAGAGTTGAAATTATGGATTCTTGAATCACTTATGAATCAATTCACAGCATGTGTCAATCGACTTACATGCGCAGTAAAGTTCACTTTGTTATGTTAAAAATCAGTTATTTATGTTGCATTGTTTTGCCTTTTCGTAACGAACCATATCTATTGAAAACCAACATGTTCCTTCATTTCAAACTTGAACACTTTCATTCATTATTCATCACATCAAGAAACAATCTTAGCTCAAAAGTTGAGCTATCCTACTAATTTCTTCTTTTGTTTTTATTTTACAATTTTATGAATATATATTAAAACAATTTTGATGGATAACTTAAAAGTAGTTTAATTTTATGTTTTCCATCAAAAAGTCTTTCGAAGAAATAGTAGGAATAAAATTAAAATGAGAACGGTAATTTAATTTAAGATACTGAAGAAATACAGAAGATTATATCTGGTTCTTTTCAAAATACTTTTAAATACTATAATCTGCTAAATGTGGGGGAAGCTACTTGTGTTGTTAAAGTTAGAATTTTTGAAAAGATGAAGGAAAGTCTAGACATTGAGTTTAGTGTAGGGGAAGTAAGAATTGCTATTATGGGGATAAAGTTTAATGTGGCGTCGGGAGCTTGATGAGCTTACAACATTTTTCTATTTGAAACATTGGAACATCATTGATAGAGATATCATAAGGGAGATCCTAGTGTCCTTAACGGTCAACATGAAAAGTAAAAAAGATTTATTGGGTTAAAATTAGATTTGTCTAAAGCTTACTATAAGATTGAGTGGAGTTTTCTGAAAAGTGTTTTAATCTATATGGTTTTCTCTCAAAAATGGGTTGATCGTATTTATAAGTGTATCAGTTTTGTTTCTTTTCCTATTTTATTAAATGGTTATCTCACCCCTCATTTTAATCCTCAAAGTGACACAAGAGAAGGTGATCTACTGCGCCCTTACTTGTTTACGATTTGTGCGGAGGTTTTCTCTAGTTTACTCATTGGAGCTCAAGAATAACAAGTGGTTCATGACATTAAAATTGCCCCATATAGCCTTGTTATAACTCGTTTGTTTTATGCTAATGACAATATTTTATTTTTCAAGAATACTAAACAAGTGGTGGAAGCAATCCAAGAGATTTCATATTTGTATCAAGATAAATATGATCAACTAATTAATAAATATGATTAGCTTTAGGAATCTCAAATTTTTCAGTGAAGTTGTGTTAGCTAAACAAAGTTGGAGGCTTATTAACAATGCTTTAGGGTGAAGTGTTATCAGCGCGATCACAAATTAGGCAATAAACCCAATAACATATGGAGGAGTATTGTTCATTGTTTTTGGGTTCATAAAAAATATGGGTTATGAACAATTGGCAACAACGAGAATATTAGGATTTGGAGGGATAATTAGCTTCCTAATCAAAATGGTCTGGAAGTCATCAGTACTAAGAAAGAAGGGCAAGATCTTAAATACTTTTTTGACCTAATTGATGCTAAGAATCATTGTTTGAAAATGAGGGTTATATATGATAATTTTCATAAGTTTGAGCCTAAGAAATTAGTTCATGGCATGACTACTGTTGTTTTTAATATTCTTTGGAAAAGGTTGTGGAAAATTATGGCTCATTCTCAACATATACACCTTATTTAGAGAATTATAAACAAAAAGTTAATGATAACTTTAAAAAGATAAGGATTTAGTGTTCCTTCTTATGACCTAGATGTGAAAGTTCTCTTGAAGACATTAATCATGTCGTTAAGGTTTGTATTTGAGCAACCCATACTTGATTTTCTCCCCATTGAAATAAGAAACGAGGATTTTGGCAACAAATTTGAAGATTGGTTAGAAGAAATTGTTTTAAAAGCTCCATTTAAAATTCTATAGTTGATTGTACTCATAAACATAAATTTGGTGGCACATAATGTTTTTTGCTTTGAGAAGAAGGAGACTTCGGTCCCAATAGTTGTCTAGAAATCTATTCAATTCATGTACGATTTTGAAGCTGATGTTCAATGTTCCTTGCTCGACTCATCATCTAACTAGGTCTTGAAGTCCGTTACAATTCAATCCAATAACAAAAACATGTGGATTCTTCCTTTAGAATATTTTTTCAAAATAAATGTAAATGCAACTTCTTTAGTTGATCTTCATTGACAGACACATAGATAAACAAGGGTGTGATGTAGCCCCGCCAATCTTAATATATAATTATATAAATATAAATAGACTACTTTGTTGTATATACTCCTACTCCTGTATATCAGTTTGGTTGTAACTAGACTAATATTTATGTTATATGTTCTCCTATATGTTATTAAAAGAATTTAACTGTGTGCATTATCAACATAAAATAATTTTAGAAAAATATTTAATTAAAGCTCATTAGTTAGATATATCATATTATTTTATATTGCCAATGCATACATATTGAATTTTATATCCTTAGTCCCAATTCTATTGGGAAAAATGTCGATATCTCGTAGTTGTGTGTATGAATTTCTGACGGTAATTACCATTTGATCTACACATCCACAAAAGATAATATATATTGACTATTACTATAGAATTTTATACAAGGTACCGACTCCTGAATAGTTGATTTTTGAATCCGTCCTTGTTCATGGATAAAAGATCGATGGTTTCATATTTATCTCAACAAACATAAATATTGGGTGTGCATATATATATAATTCTGAGATGAATTATTCCAACCTTTAATTATTGACATAATATATCGATATTTAATTATGTTTTTTAAAAGCTTATTATACGTTCATTTGAAAGTAAAATAATTTAAAATTTTATAAAAATTTACGGAGTTGATCTACTCAATAATAACTTTTTATTAGACGACTGAATTAATAAAATCATAATTTATAATAAGTTATTAAATGGAGTAATTTATTACAAAATTATTCAAAGTCAAGTAGATCTTCATCATATATATATAATATGATAAATGATAGTATATATTCAATGAGATCTGTCTTGATTTACCCACATAATACTTTTGGCTTGGAAAACGCGGTTTATAAAAAATAATAAATTTAATTATTTTTTTATCTTAAAAAAAATGATAAATTTCATCAAATATCAAATATAATAGTTTTAATGTTATCCACTCTAAATAGTAAAATTTACGATAAAATGCTAAAAGTAGAAATTTAAAAAAAAAAACATATTTGACTTTAATTATCTGAAAATCTTAATTATTTGTATCCGTACACCGAAATTCAATCCACAGTTTTCTCATTCTCTTTCCAAAAAGCCTCTCTCTCTCTTCATTCTAATATCCTCTCCTCTCCCATTTGTCTCTCCATATTCTCTCCCACCAAACCCAACCCAACCGTCAATGGTAACAACAATGGCCGGTTTCATCTCGAAAGCAAAAACCCTCTACCCAACAACAAAACCCAATTTCATGACATCAATACTCCGTCACCGATCATCACGCGCCGCCACAAACCCACATCTAATCGAAATCGACACCTCCTCATCATCATTATCATCTCCAGAGGGTGAACACGAGATGACACTCAAGCTGTTCGACGATTTGATTCACCGAATTTTGGTGAAGAAAGCTACACCTGATTGGTTGCCTTTTGTTCCTGGATCTTCTTTTTGGGTCCCACCTAGACCTACTCCTTCTAATGTTGTCACTTTGGTTCATAAACTTACTAACGATGGACAACAAGTTCCGGTTTCTAATGATGAATCTCTTTCGATCTCTTCTCTTCGTGGTTGGCCTTCTTCCAATTACTTCATCAAAGGTAGTTTTTTGGGAAATTTATTTGACTTTTTGCTTTATTGTTTCTTTGGTCGACATAATTTTGCTTTAATTTTAAGTGGTTTTTTTTGGGTTTTGGATTTGGGGAATTAGGGTAAAAAGAAGGAAGATTTGGGATTTTACAAATTTTGGTATTTTTTTCTAATTTGTTTTTCGTCTCAGAAAGTTAATGGTTTGGCTATAGATTTATGGTAGAAAATTATGCGTACTATTGCCGCAATGGCAAGGCTGCAACAGTAATTTAGAACCATGGTTTCATCTATGCAGCTGATTCCACCTATTGAAATAAGGATAAGAATTGATTGTTGTCGTTATTGTTTCGAAAATTAATTGTAAGACGATGGTATATTTAATTAAATTGATAATTGATTTGGGTTGTGGGATTTGATTCATCCTTCTAATTAGTGAGATTGAATTAGAAGGGTGATGGTGGGTGTTGACCATTTTGTAGAACGATTCTTCTAATGACAGAATCTTTGTAAAAATGCTAACCTTTTGTTTTAGCTAGAGAGTAAGGTAGTTTTCAAGCTTTAGAAGAAAAACAAATCGATTTTATAATATAAATGCTCTTTTGTTTTTGAAATAAGCTTTAAAAACTGTTTTTTTGTTTGAGGAGGAGGGTTGTTTGTATTTTTATGAAAATCGTTTAATTCTCTCAAAATAATTAGACTTTTTCTGTTGGGTTAAATAGGCACCAACAGGTTCTATCTCTATCTGCACATAACTTGATTGCAACTCGTTTAGATTGTTTGTTATTCAAAAGTGTAGTGTGTAAGATATTGTTGATCTGATTAACTGATTGTAAGACTAATTATTTGACGTAAGGCAACTGCAAATTAAACTATGAGACAATATGTTCATTTGAGATGGGTGAAAATATAATGATTTATGGGCTCAAACTATTTTGTGTATTTGTCTTTGTGACTTCAGGGAATGCATCTGCTCCTGGTGGGGATACTGGTGTGGAGTTGAATATCCCAGAAGGGATGGAGGGGCCAGTGAAAGTGAAGGTTCTTACGTTTCCAGATAATTTGGCTCATTCTGAAGATGAGGAAGGATGAACCATAATTTAGTTCAACCCAGTTGCTGTGGTGAGGAAGTTTGTTCTTTAGCTTGGAAGTTTATTGTGTGCTTGTGCCTTTGATTGTTGAGTGTTGACGTTCTACTAGGAAAAATCATTATTTGTTTGATGGGAAACATAGGAAAATGATAATGGATTTCAAATCGAAATTAAGAGAGAAGGGGATGAGGGGATTTTTTTCAAGTTTCCTATGACGTGTCCTAATCTCCCCCCCTTTTAAAACTTCTAACTTGTATCTGTATACTTGTAACTTACAACCTTCCTTTTTTGCTAATTTTAATGCTCGCTTTTGAAAGGATATGTATAATAAACTAAAGGGGAGTGATAGGATTAAAATTTATGAAACACATGAAGATGATAATTTTTAAATGTGCAGTAATATTCATTCTTTCATCTTATGTCCCTCTGTATTTAGTTATTATGTGATGTGATGCAATGGTAACTAGTAGAACTACTCTTGAGGGGTCCAGTTCCTCTAAACTGAGCAATTTACTTTGGAGGATAAAGTAAGTAATTTCAACTATTAATGTACAATGAATATTACATGTACATGACACATGTATAACATAATATAGATATGCTAAAATATTAACCTTGATTTTCTCATCAAGTGTCAAGATATATGTTTGGGCAAGGTCCCTTTGTCCAAAAAAACCTGGAGTGCTCATCTGACTTGGTTTTAGATACTTTTTGAAGGAAAATAAGTTGCCCATAGTTTGAATACTGAATAGCATACGACACCCAAAGGTAATCACAAACATCCTGGATGCATAGAAGTTCCTGATAAAGCATAATTAGATACACAAACTTAATAAAACTTAAATTTCCTAAAAACAAATATCAAAGATAAAATCCCTAATTAAGGAAAGATTTCAAAATCCTAAATTATCAACAGATTATCGGGTCAGAAACATCCCAAGCACTCCTACTATATCAGCTGTCGTTGTGTCTCGTTGTGAACAGTAATTTTATGAACCGCCTGGTTCACGTTTGCTAAATCTTATCTTATAAAGGAAAATCCTATACACTATCATACAACTATCTTCATATATCCATAATACTGGTGTAAAATATGGATGTTACTACTACTAACGATTTTGTACTATAGGACTACAGAAACACGCGTCATCAATCTTGTGTGCAGATGTTCTCTTAATTTGTCTTGTGTCTAACATAACAACGATAACAAGATGGTAACTTCTTTATATGTGTTCTAACCTATTTGATATTTTGTAATGCCTAATTTTTTGTTTTGAAAACTGGGGACATCTCCAAATGAAAGAGATTTAAAGATTTTGGCGATCATATGATTTTTCGAAGCAGAATGTTGAATTATGTATTTGAGTATGAATGTACATATTTGCATTTCCAATAAATAATACCATGCTAAGCACTAATTATGTTGGATATTCATGGTGCAGCCTAAGCTCAATGAGAAGTCCAAAAAAAGCAAAGGAAACAGAAAACTTAGCTGTTTGGAGTTTGAGAAGGGCAATGCAAGCAAATGGAAATTCCTGCAGATGCAGCACTGGTGATAGTTCTGGAATTAACCTTCTCACTCTACTTGGTCTCAACTTTTATCTGTTTAATCAGTATATGTTGAATATTTGCCATGTTGTTTATGTTGTATCCTTGTAGGGTGAAATGTATGTATTTATTGAACTAATAAAGCTAAAACTTGTTGGAGCATTCCTGAGAACTAGCAGTCAAGTGTTCAGTTTAGTGCATATATTATATTACATTGTACATATGTCTATTAATAAACATTTCTTTGGGCTACTTTTTCACCTTTGATTTTTAGCATTGGATTGACTTCCATTATTTTTTAGATAAGGCATGTGTTTGTTAGGAGTTATTTTCCCATTGAAAAAGGATATAGAGGAAGCCATCTGAAAGCAACATGTTTTGGTTAAAGTAGCCAACAGGGTTATTTGATCCAGGCTTGTTCAGCAGGTCTATTTTGCAAACCAATATAGTGTTATGTGTATGGATCATCGAATGCTTCTTTTATATTGTGTTATGCTAGAAACCCAGGAATGAAAAAATTGGACTGTCGAATTAAGATGGGACAGCATATATTGACTTTGTATTTTGAATTTGATTTAGTTGGAACTCAAACTATACTATCATAATTTCAATGTCTAGATTGTGTGACTGCGCACCACATGCATGATTTTGCAGGGAATTTAGATCCATGAATCACTTTGTTCACAAAGTTTTTATTATTTCTGAAAGTAAAGAAATGGGTGAGGGTGAGGGGACACTCCAATTTGTTCTGGTTGCTCTCCTTTCAAGCTATCTATCTCTTTAATTGTAATATTTTAACTTCCTAGGCATTATGAATGGTGTTGTAAAGCTAAGCCACCACAATTAGTTTGGATGTCAAGAGTAGCTGTCTAATAGCGACTCATTTGCATTGTTGGACTTGTTCGATGGCTGTTGTTGCAACTGTCATCAACAATGCATTAATGAGCCAACAACAACCACTACTAAATGATTCAGAGTTTTTTTCTTTCCAATTTTCAAATATCTCATGTTCTTATGCCATCTTTCTTTTGCTAGCTAGTGGAGGATTGGGAAGTGAAATCGATTAGGGTTGTTTTGATGATTTTAATTAATGAATTAGGACTAATTTTAGGAGTGGAGGTTGGAGGAGGAATTACACAAGGACAATGCAACGAAATATGGAATACGGGTGAATTTGAATCCCGCATTCTTCATTTTGCCTAAAAATAACATTTAAAATTAAGAAGATGTTCTCGAGCAAAGTTGTTTAGAAAGATGTTGTAGTGAGAAATCTCCCCTTTATCAGATCATTTTGAGTCACGTTTTGATATTAGTATAGGTCATGGATGAAATACCCAAGGTACAGAGTTACTCTTGCATTTTGGACATGGTGAAATTTGGAGGTGGTTCTAGCAAAATTTGGGTCACTATTCATCTTTCATTTTGGTCCATAGTTTCTAGATAATATATGTGTGCATTTATGTTTGGTAGACATATATTAAAATGTCAACTCAACAAAAATGTTATCTGAGCTTGCTTGATATTTGGGTTAATGTTATAAACAATATACAGTTATAGATATTTAACTTAAATGTCGTTAATCATAAAGATGAACTTGACGAGGCATTACAATTTCATGAATGAACCAAATTGAAGGTTCATTCCTTTTCATTTTTTTGAAAATCAAGAGGCAAAAGTCAAGTTTAAAGAAATAAAAATCACACATTAATCATAAAGATGTTGTCCATTTTTATAGAGTATTTTTTGGACCTACCTTCCCTTCCTTTTAAGGTCAATTCATTTTTCCTGCCAAACATCGAACTTCTTCTCATCACCAATAACCCAAAACACAAACTTAGTTAATTACCAAGTTTTAACGAAAATTTTCAGCTTGAAGAACTTGTTGCTTCAACTAAATAACCATCATTAATCATTCTAACTCTGCTATATTTTCCATAGGTACTCGCCTTCAAATATAATTGATTCATGTGAGCCAAATTCAAGAGGCCAAATTCAAGAGGCCAAATACACTTTCTTGTCTTCCTCAACAGGTTGAATTGGAAACTAGTCGGTCAAGTCTGGTTCTTAAAACATTGATCTTGAGAGCTTATTCTTAACATTATCTATGAAATACTGAAAATTCATTTTCCTAAGAGCCTTCCTTTTAATAGGAATACTCAAATACTTGCCCAAATTGTTAGTCTCTCTATAACCAACTAAGTTCACATTACATCTCCTAATGTCATCAGGAACAATTTTTAGGAAAAAACAAATTGGTTTTATCTATACTAACCATCTGACATGACATGGCAAAAAATTAATCAAGGATGCCTTTGATTTATTTCTAAGGAGGAGAACAATATCCACAAACATTAAATGGAAAATTTCTCAAGTTAGAACTAATTCAAAATTTATTTTACAATATAGAATTAATTCAAAAATTTATTTTACAATATAGAACTAATTCAAAGTTCAAACTTAACCTATGTGTACTAAGATATATCTAGGTAAAGAAATAATTATCTAAACCAAATTATTGATAACTACAAACAAAAGAAAGTTGCATATCATATTCTCTGGTCAAAAATGAATTGAAGAATTCCAAAAGAAAGAAAAAAAAAGTGAACTCTACATTAAGTTATAGTTTCCTTGTTGTGGCAAGGAGCTATGAGGATAACTAGGAACAGGTAAAGGATCTCCAAATGGATTATGAGCACCCATAATCTGCAATTGTTGAGGGTATTGAGAATGAGGTTGTTGATGAGGGAGCATTGCCATGTTTTGATGATGTTGATATTGTTGTTGTGGAAACATCATTTGTTGTTGTTGGACCATCATTTGATGTTGTTGTTGTTGTTGAGCCAACAATGCCATTTGCACATTGGATGGAGGTGCTATGTTTTTAGACATTGCAAATGGATCATGTTGATTATAATGATCAAATGGATTTTGTATAGTCATTTCTTCATGTCCATAGCCTGCATTTTGAAGTTGAAGTTGTCTCCGTGCATTTTCATCTTCATATAAACTGTCTAGTAATAGCTTGTCAAAACCACCAGCCTGAGGCCAAAAGAATATAGGGTTAAAGAAATATTAAATGTTATTTTTCTTGTAACATGATGACATGTATGGTTACTCATTAGTAATATTGTGTACAGAAAAATTAAGAAAGGAGATGAAAACTAAAGGATGATTAAGGAATTCAAATTTGTATAGCAAAGAGACAAACCATTTTGCGATCCGGCGCTTGACTGGTATGGTTGCTTGGTGTTGCAACTAGAGAAAGTTCCCAACCAGTAGTGCCACCAATGTTACTCAAAGCAAGATTATTTGAATTATTTCCTATATAAAATTTCAAAACCTTAGAGTTCGATCAAGTATTCAATAACAAGTATAGTTTAATTAATTGTAGACATGATTGACATATGAAAGAAAACAAAATCTATACAAGTTTCTTAGGTAGGCTCAAGTCCACGGGAGTATATGTGAATAAGGATGAGAATAGCTATAGGTGTCCTTGAGTATCTTAGAAATACTACTTTACATGAAAATGACATGATTGCTATAATGCATGTCTACTTTCAAATTGCAGTTGTATTCGACATGGACTAAATACATAAAATTTTCTTTGACCAATTTTTTCTTATATTTAAGACCGGAGGGGGTATTGCAGTTGCAAAAATGTGCATTGAGGCCATTGCAACATGAATACTGAAAACAATGTGTGCGAGTATGGTGATATGTTTGTCAACACTGTTACAACCACAATATTGCAATGGCAACACGTGATGCAGTTTGCAATTTGAAACTATTAATAGCATGTAAAACGACATGTACTATGACAAATTTTTATTATAGGACTTACCACCAGGTGGTACAATTGCAAGAGCCAGGGCATTGCTTTCTTCTAGTTCTACAGCTTTGGGGTTTATTTCATTTAGACCCTACATAAGTAGACAAATATATATTATGTCAAGCTATCGTCAGAAACATGCACACCTATGTAGCACGGATTCTTCAAATTGAAGGTGCGTCTGGTGTCCGACACAACACATGTGATTACATCCAATAAATCTATTATTTTTTAAATTACTATTGGTGTCGACGTGTCAGTGTCGTGTCTGGAGTGTGTGTCAGTGATTCATAGGTGCATACATCGTTAGTCAAATAGGATGATAGCCTAAACATACCAGCAAATCATCAGTACCATCAGTTGATATCAGTGGAGGAAGCTCAACCTCCTCTTCCTGAGGTTCTGTTTCTTCCTCAAGTTCTTCCTCATTGACTTCCTCATCTTGTTTCTCATTTTCTTCTTGAGGCTCTTCGGGTTCTTTTGGTTCTGATTCTTCATCAGGTGATTGATCATTTTCCTGATACTCCTGTGTCAAATGACATTTATTTAAGAACTGTGTTATACTAATACTTTAAGGTCATATATGAAAAAAATACCTAAAGTTGAATGCATTAGATCAAGTTATTTTATGAATAATTAGCAGCTATGAAGTTTTAAAGCTGATTGTTGATGCTTCATTTTATTGAACATAATGCAATAAATGCATACTCCATGTGTCACCATATCCAATATCATCAATATTATAATTTGTAATATTGTGGAGTTGAGTTTGGATTGACTTCACAATTATTGAAATTTATTAGGTTACGAAAAGATGCATATTGGTTCATTGAATTTCATATATACAAACACGACAATCATGAATATATAATTCACAAGTATAGTATAAGGAATTTGATCATCACTTTGTTCTTACCAATCTCTTGTTCACAGAGCCAGATTGTGGTGCTTCTTTGATATATTCTTCCATTGTGGTAAGGAAAGAGGGAGGTGGCTGCTTATTGAATTAAATAGCTTCATGAGTTTCTTAAGATCATTGTATCACCTGAAGTACTACTCTAGAATGAAATATAAAAAAAAAAATTGTAACTGAAAAAGTTATATATCTGGTCTTCAAGTTCAAGACCAAATACATCAACTTTTTAAACTACCATTTTTGCTTCTATTTCATTATGGAGGGAGTATACACTAAGGTCGTTTGCTTCGCAAAATATCAAGGTAGTAGACAAGACATGACAAAAATATTTGGTCGAAGTTTGATTTAAAAAGCAGACATGAGACTGGATAAAACCTCAAACAAAGTTGTCCACCAAACACCATACAAGATGAAAAGTTATCCGGCAACTTAAAGGTCTATCTTGTATTATTCTGTCTAGTACTTATTCTTTTGCAAATCAAATGGACCATAAGAAAAAAAAGGGACCTGTTTTAGCATCGGAAACTGGAAACTCCTAGCAAGGTCCAAGCCTTTGCAGTATTCATAAAATTCGGCAAGACTTTCAGCCTGCATAACATAAGATGAAAAAATCAAAAGCTCATTAATGATTTCTTTTTTGGTAAATCTCATTGAGGAAAAGATTCAATCCACAATGGAAAACAATAAGATTTTTCTAAAGAAAAACATTTTTACAAACCTGGTTGCCAGCTCTTTTATATATATTTAAAGCCTTCACTGCATCATGTCTTGATGTATCAAAGAACTGCAATTTATATTTGTACAGTTTAATAAACAAGTAACCTAATCAAATAGAAAATTAAACTAAAATGGACACTAACCATGTCCACAAGATTGATGATTCCATCATTTAGTGCACAATATATTTTGAAGCTCTCTTTCAATATCTAAATGACATTGCCGATAACAACAAAAATAGTAAAAAAAGATACATACTATTAAGTAAAGATATCCCAAATTAGTGCTAAGGATGAATTAGGATGCAAATATTTTGAATTATAAGAATTTAAATACTAAAGATGAATACCAAGGCCAATGCATACTGTACTAGATAATTGTTATAAGCACATCCTTCTGGCTGCAAAATGTTAAAGCAAATCAAATGTTATCTTAAATTCAAAAAAATGTAAAAATTTCAATCACAAGAGATTATGTATGTCACAATAAAATGCACATAAAAAAATTGAAGTTGTTTCAATTAACTCATACCTGACAACTAACAAGACGAAATAGAAGTTGTTGCAATGCAGGTAGTTGTTCCAACAGATCATCATTAGCCAACGATCGAGTTCTGCTATGTGCCTGTCAAACCAGAAAGTTAGCGATATTCGATCCAAACATAACCAGAAAAATTTGGATGTGAATACAAACTTTAGTTGAAGCCGGCGATGATTTTACTAATCGCTCCGATTCGATGTCATATTTAAGGATTCTAAAACATTCAAGTCTTTCTTCTAAAAATAATGCATAGGTTCTAACCCATGCAGAACAATCCCAAGCTGCATAGAGAAATTTAATTAGTTAAGAAATGAAACTATTGACATTGAATAAGAAAATGATCTAGATAGTTAAAATAGTTGTAACCAATGAATAATCTAAAGAACTAATTTACCAAGAGGGCTTGAGTCATCTTTAAAATTTGATATCTGAAGAATATGTCCGCGGCGCGAGTAGTTTAGAAGCTCTTCTCTGAATGTAGGATCACCCTCTCTCAATGTCCTATGAATCACTATCAATGTCTTTACAGCAACCTGTCAATTTGTTAATCAGTTTCAAATGAATGTCATAGGGGTGAAGAACAATCATTTTCTTAGTAAATGGTTTGCGTGTGTATCACGCATCTAGAATCCAGCAAAATCTCAGTAATCGGATAATGCATTGAGCTGCAATCATTATCCAACGACTGAAATTTAACTGGATCAACTGAATCACTTTAGAGGATCTGAGATAGTACTTGTTCATAAAAAGAGAAGCATACATAACAAAAGTTTTATCAAAAATATTCAGATATGTAAATTTTTCTACCATGGCATATTAAAGAAAAATTGAGTTTTTAATATCATTAATAAATTATTGTTGATGTCAAACAACATCTCAAGCAACTAAACATGAAACTGAACTTACTATCCAACTTCGTGTCTTTGAAAGTCTCTTCGATAGTTTATGAATGCAATATGCCACATCTGCTCGCGGCTGATGTGCCGATGTCGCGTAGAATATTTCTACATCAATGAACAATTTTTAAGGAAAATTATACATGTTAGAATTAACTTTGCAATGTAAAAGCAATTCTGATCAATATCTTAAAATTCACATTATATTGTAACTATTTCTTATATTTTACTACAATATCATACATCTATGTAACATGAAAAATGCTAGCTTTGTTAATTGAAGCTTCTTTAGATGAATGTTGATATAAACTCTCATGAAACTTGTGTTAAACAAATTTCATGGTGATATAGAAAATGAAAACACAAAATATCATAATTTATATTGAAAAAAGAAATTGAGAATAATAATGTATACGTATATTGACTCACTTCGAACGTGACGTTCTTTTGGAGGATATTCATTATGATTGGTAGCTTTCACAATGGCAACATCCAACTCCTTCAAAAACAAGATGAAAACAAATTGAAGAAACTTTGACGGAAATATAAAAAAAAAAACAATTTAATTTTTTTTAAAAAATGAACTAGAGATTCGTATTCATATATAATACACATATTTGCATGCGTACGTATATATACATGCAAGATTTTAAATTGTGATCACTAAAATAACTGCAGTCAAATACGACCAAATCAGATACATGTAGTCACAATGAATAAAAAAGAGAGGATGATGTTACGATTCAAATTATGGTAGCAGATGTTTATTTAAAATCTTACGCAAAATGTAGAAATAAAATTACCTTGTATTCACTGTTGACTTTGGCAAGGCCAACCTTGGTGGAGTCCTTAAGAGCTCCATAGGCTTTCCTAAAGCTTGTAAATGTTCCCATAAAAAATGGTTTACTTTTTTGATTTTGTGATGAAGGAAAGAGAGAATGAAGAAACAATAATAGTGCTTTCTTGTTTGTTCTATCTAAGTAAAGGGTAGATTGGTACTTTCATGTTGCTTTGGGGTTAACTAATTTATGAATTTTTACGAGACAATCAGGTTATATCCTATGAAAGTTTCTGTAGCATCAAGTGGTTGATTTTTAAGAATAGAAAAAACCGGGTTCTGTTTTGTTTCCAATTTAGTTTACCAAAATGCCCTTTTTTAGATTTTAGTTCTATAGAATGCTAATTTGAAAAACTATTGCTTGTACTATGGATTATTGGATTGTAGTATAAGGTAAAAGTTCAATTTGATAAAAATATCAATCGAAATTCAAGATAAAATTATAATCATTTCAAATTTTTAATTCGTAGTTTAATAGATTTATATATAATATTAGCAATTACATTCATTTAATAACATCATATTAAATATATTATATTTTTTTAAAAATCAATTATTTGATTGAAGATTACTATCATATCGATCACATCTACAAATTTTGACATTAATTTAAGATCATTTTTCTATGTGAACAAGATACCTCAAGATTAATGGCAACAAAGTAACTGTATATAATGTTAATCTTGACGTATCCTAATGACATGAAATTGAAGTGACAATGTTGGTCACAAGAAAGGGGGGGTTTAAATTGTGACTCTTTTTAAAATTTCTGCTTTGTAAAAATAAACTCAAGATTGATCTTGGTTTGACAAATAAGAATGCAGATTGATCTTTTGGTTAGAAGTAAATAAAACGTTAAAATGCAATGAATAATGTGTGCGTAATAATCAAAGTAAAGATAAGAGAGAAGAGAATAACGCAGTGATGTATCCTGGTTCACCCAACCGTGGGCTACGTCCAGTCCTCACAATCTTGTGAGATTTTCCACTAACTTAGTAAAACAAGATTGATCCTGTTTCTACCTTAACAGATCAAAACTGATTTACAGCAGGTTACTATCTTTTTATAGATAACTTTCCTACACTTGAAAGTATCTTTACACTTATCCTTTCAAGGATCTTTACAACTTTCCTCACACTATTTCTATCTCTCTAGTGTTTGGATTTAACAAATGATTATTTTTGAAAGATATTTGATTTGATCAATAGCATCTCAACTCTTGTTTGAGTTTCTGTTTTTAGCAAATAGATTTCTAAGCTTGACTTTTTATGATGACAGAGACTAAGAGCCTTGCTGTGTTTTTACAAGCTTGATGAAATTCGAGAATGATGATCTTTTATGGAGAATGATTGTACTCGGTTTTGATGATCTTCCCTTTGCCTTTGAGTTCTTTTTATAGGCATTTTAGAGGCCTTGCTAGCTCATTTAGCCGTTAATATACAGACTATAAAGACTATGTACTTTTAGGCATGTGTTAGAGGAAAAGGAAGACAATTCCAGTTAATCTCCAGATTGATCTTGGTTTCCAGTTTTCTTAGATTTTTGCTGTTATTTTCTGTTTTGTTATTTGCTGCATAATTTCTTGTGATGTAATCCATCTTCTGGATCAGTCTTGAGTTTTGTCATTCTTCTTGGAACGGATTCCCTCAATCATGAATGGATTTGACGGATGATCATTCATTTGCATATATTGTTTTAATTCTGATGAGTTCAAGATTGATCTTGAAACAAACTTGTTTATTTTGCTTTTGATCTATCCTTTTCTGAAAGAATTACTTGATACCTATCTTTGGATAACAACACTCAAGAAGATATGTTAAATTATTTTGTGGTTTAGAATCATAATTAATAAGATTAATTAGCTTGTTTTTGTTCATCATAAAAACACTTGAAAAAGGGATTTATGTCTCAACAATCTCCCCCTTTTTGATGATGACAAAACATGTTAATTTTTCTTTAATTTTGATTCTAATCTTTTTGGGATTGCTGCCCCTTAGATTATGCTGTTTAATTTTCTGAAATAATGAAAAATTTAACAGAATCATACTTATTTGGATCTGCTCCCCCTCAAAATATGCTTCACATAATTGTTTGAAATCTTTTTCCAGAAGCAGATTGTAACCAGATACATACATGCTTAACATGATCATTTTTTTTTTAAATCTTTTTCAAAAGCTATTGAAAAACAGATATATGTGTTTAACATGATCATTTTAAAATCTTTTTTAGAAGCAAAATATACCAGTACTTGTAAATAGAAGCAGATACATGAGTACGGATAAACAGAAGCATAACCAGAAGCAGATATATAAGCAATTGTAACCAGAAGCAGATATTGAAGGTGCAAACACGAGAAGGGGGGTTGAATTGTCTTTGACTAACTTGAATACTTTTTCTATTTTTGCAGTTTTAAAACAAAACTTGATGTATGGATAAAACAAAGTTAGCAACGGATATATAGTAAAAATCACAGAATTTTATACTGGTTCACCGTTAACGAGGCTACGTCTAGTCCCTTCACCTTGAAGGATTTCACTAATTCAAAACCTTGAATTACAACAATACCACTGACCCTCCAAGTCAGTCTTCTCAAACAATCTAACAATCCTAGACTTTTGAGGAATACTGCACCTTGACTTATTAAGTCAAGTCTTCTCCTACCAATCTGACAACCCCGGATTGTAGAAGGAATTACAACGCCTTGAATCTAATTGCCAAGTAATCTGCTACCCCTTCTGACTCCCTCAGATTGTAGACTCTACTTCAACAACTTAGATCTAACACAAGGGAAAGAAAATAACACGAGTGCTTGCTTCTGGAAAGCTGGAACTCACAATTAACCTCACTGAAAACTTGAGTGTTTGCTTTTGGAAGTGTATGACTCTTTTGTGATTTTCGATGCTAAGTCTTCAGTCTTGAGCCTCTTTTTATAGATGTGAATTCGGGTCTCTTCCAAGCTGAAATTCGAGCTGTATCTTGCTGGATTCTCTTGCAAAAATACCTTGACCAATCGGGTTTAATTTAAATAAAAAACATATATTTTTAGCTCAAGATTTGCTTTCATAAATAACTTGGGCCAATCCTGTCTTTAATTAATTATGGAATAAATCTTTATTCCCGCTAATAGCTTCAGAATTCCCATACGACTTCAACTTATTTTTGTATCAAATCCTTTTAATACCTTGATCAAATTTAATCAAATCTCCACTGATTATCATCTTGATTAAATCTGGACCGTTTGATCTTCTGCTCTAGTCCACATCTGGACCATACTAAGTGATCTGCTGTGATCCTCTGATTTCGGCCAACATTGGACCACACTTTCTGATCTTCTGATCTCGGCCAACCTGGTCTAGGAAACTGATCTGCTGTGATCCTTTGATCTCGGCCAATGTTGGACCACACATTCTGACCTTCTGATTTCGGCCAACACTGGGCCATATACGTAAATCTTGACCATTGATCTGAACCTTTTCCCTCTGATCTGGACCAATTATGAACTGGGTCTGGATTGAACTGAAATTAAATCTGGACAAATAATATTTCAGTATGGACATTTTACCTTATGATTTGGATCAGGTCTGGATCAAATCTGGACATCATTTCTTCTGGTCTTGACTTAGTTTCATACCCTGAACCATGCTATCTTCTGGTCTGGGTCAAATCTGAATTGAATCTCATGTTCTGGACCCATTAATTTATCCTCTGATTAAGTCTGGATCAAGTCTGGGTTGTTTTATCATTTCACTACCAGGCCATCTTCTGGTCAGAATAACTTATGGACTAAGTCTGACTTATAATTCCTTCTGGTCTGGATCAAGTCTCCCTCTGGCAGGCTTCCTTCTGGTCTGGTCTGGTCCAGGTCTCCTTTTGACTTTACTTCCTTCTGATCTGGGCTAGCAAAGATATCCTCTGGTGGTGTTTTGACATCCAGGTGTATCCTCTGGTAATTTCAGGATGCATCCTCTGGTACCTTCTGGATGCATTTTCTGGTGACTTCTGGAGGTGTATCCTCTGGTCTGTTTTTATCCTCTGGTAACTCACTTCTGCCTTTGGAAACTTTATCTTCTAGTGGCATTTAATGTAATAATTCAAGGTTCAAAATAAGATTACATGGAGTGCTTTTGTAAACATCAAAATCCTAAGTACTTAGAACCAACTTGGTTCCAACAGATATATAAGCAATTGTAACCAGAAGCAGAACCAGAAGCAGATATAAGCAATTGTAACCAGAAGCAGATATAAGCAATTGTAACCAGAAGCAGATATATAAGTAATTGTAAACATAAGCAGAACCAGAAGCAGATATATAAGCAATTGTAACCAGAAGCAGATTGTCAAAGGTTTGTCAAGCAGAAGCAGATTAGTCAAGCTGCCGGAAATAAGTTTGAGCAATATTACAAATAACACAGATAATCAAAATAAACTAAAATGAACTATCCCCCTTTTGTTAAATCAAAAAATCAGGGGATCCCTCAGATCTTCAAATAGACAAGGATGGAGAGGAGCCTTCAGATGATGAGGATTGCTTAGGAAGATCAGGAAAGATAGGAGGTGGAAGGTTTTCAGGAGGTGCAAGGTCTAGTTTTGGTGCCAGCTTAGTGGTAATCCAAGATCGAAGAAGAGCATTTTCTCTATCCTAATAAATTTGTCTATTAGCAATGATTTGAAGTGCATCAAAAATCTTTTAAGTATTAGATGAATGTTTTGCCTTCTTGGTCCTTTTTGTTTGACGAGGTTCATCAGGATTGGCAGAGGTGTGGGATGGATTCGGTGTACTACAGAAGGTGGAGAGTGTTGCAAAGGAAGAGCTGATGTTTGGTAGGGTTCCTGCAAAAGCATGTTCTTGACCAACATATATAGCAGGAGTATCAGGTAAGTTTAAGAATTTACTTACACCAAATAGAGAGGAGTCTGTTTTCTGTGGTGAGAGGAAAACAGGTGACATTCTTGACAGATTTTGTGCTGGTGGATGGTCTGGACATGGAGAGTCAACTTGATCAGGAGTATCAAATGGAGGAGAAGAAGCATAAGCATGAGCAGAAGTAGGAGCAATTGGTATGTTGTCGTTCAAGGGGTTATGAGAGACTGTGAGTGAGGATCTTTTGCGTTTGGCCGAGATTGCTGGAAATGAAAATGTGATTGGAGCAGAATGTTCTTTTTTCATATGCGAAATGTTCTTAGTGGAGAATCTGGAAATTTTGATTTTAGATTCTTCTGTATCCAGAGAAATGTTGAAGTGTCGAAAGACCTTGGTTAACATCATTCCATAAGGAACAATGTTCCTCTTATAGTCTTTCTTTACAGCTGCAATCATGTGTTGAATAATGAGATAGGGAAGATTGATCTTCTTGGCATGGAGGAGGTGGTAGATGACTAGGGTGTCGCAGTCAGAAACAGTTTCATGGCTCCCACAATGAGCCCACAATGAGGAAGGATTGTGTGTTGGCTGATATTATTAAAGAATTTTGGGAGGGGCTTTAGATCAGCAGCAACAAAATGAGTGGAGCCAGGCTGAAAGAGTTCTTGTAGGACTTTAGTTCTAGTGATATTCAAGACAGAATATCATCTTTTTCCAAAAACAGAGATTCCTTCAGATGGTATTTAAAGGATTTCAGCAAGCACGATTGGGTCAAGACAAATTTCTACTCCTTTGATATTTGACACAATTAAAGATTCGTCAGTATATGCTTTTGCCTGGCAATAGAAAGCCCTAATTACTTCAGGATAGAAGCAATCAGAGAGTTGCAAGAAGTTCTTCCAGCCAAGAGCATCAGTGTGATGTTTGATTGATACTCCTTCAAAAGAGACATTTTTGAGCATAAAGACACGCCCTATGCCTATAGAACGTTTTGCCCATTTTTCTTGATAGATGTCTTCAACATCTGATGGTATTAGTGGTGGAGTTTTTGATTCCTGGGTTGATTTGGATTTTGGTTTTGTTGTTGAGGATCGTTGTTTTTTAGAACGATTTGGAGAGGTGTTTTTGGAGGAAGATTGTTCTCGAGAGGTTTTCTTGGGTTTAGGATTTTGCAGTTTCTTTTTAGCAATAAATTGAGATAAGGTGAGAGGAGTTTTTGTTTTGAGTTTGAGTGAGAGTGACTCTTTTTCAGAGTTGTTTTTTGAGGGTGAGGTGGAGGGAGTGAAAAGCTTCTTGATGGTTTTAAGTGATTCTTTGGAGGGAAGGTTGTGTGAATGAGTCTGTAGAGGTGGTTGGATGGAGTCCGAGTAATCATCATTGTCAGAGATTATATGCACAACATTATCATCATTTTTAGGTTTTGAAGATGTACCTATTCCAGCCATCATGCGCATGGATTTTCGTTTGGCAGTCTTTGGTGGTGGTTGAAGAGGCGTTCTCCTGAGATGAGGAGCCATTTCAGATATGGTTGGAGGTGAACATTGATGGAGTGGAGGAAGCACATGGATATTGGAGCCGGAGCAATGGAGCTGGGAGAACGGTTACGAGATGGAGATGAAGAGTTAGAAAACGTTTTTGCAGAAGAAGTTTCAGGAGGGGTAGGTCGAGGCGGCGGTGATGGAGACCTCATTCTAAAGGGAGAAGATGAAGGTGATGGTGAAGGAGATGGTATTCACGGATTAGGGTTTCTTTTTGCGGATTTCTTTGTGCGCGCCATTTTTTGAATTTCTTTGTGGAACAGGAAGAGTTGAGGTTTTAAGAATTGTAGAAGTTACATGGTTTTTGGAATGAAGAACGTGTTCTAGGAAGAGTGTTTTTCTGTGAACTACAGAACCTTTTTAGAATGGCAGTTGAAGGAAAAGGGGAGAAGTTGAGAAGTTTGATAAAATGAAATGATGGTTTTTTGTAGGAAAAGATGAAACTAGGGAGATACACAGTTTCCTACAGAGAGGTGTGTTAGCTTTTTGGACAAGAAAGGACTTATGCATTTAATGCATGAGAGAGAGGGAAGCTGAGAGTGGTTGCTTTAAACCAAGAATGATTGAGTCAAACCAAGACTGTTTGCTTTTAAACCAAGAACGTTCTTAATTTGATTTTTTAGACAGTTTTAAGCGTTTTCAATTGGATTTTTAACGATTCTTAATTTTTCTTTTAAAAAGTTAAAGTCTTCTTCAACTAAGGGTTTGGTAAATATGTTAGCAAGTTGATTTTTAGAATAAAAAAAGATTAATTCAATTTCTTTCTTATTGACATGATCTCTAATAAAATGGTGCTTTATCTCAATGTGTTTAGATCTTGAATGTTGGATGAGATTTTTTGACAGATTGATAGCACTAGTGTTATCACAAAATATTGGAATAATGGAATAACTTACTGAGTAGTCTTCAAGCTGGTTTTTAATCCATAGAACTTGAGAACAACAATTGGCAGCTGATACATATTCATCTTCTGTGGTTGACAATGCAATTGTGTTCTGCTTTCTGCAAGACCAGCTAATCAGAGGCTCTCCAAGGAATTGGCATGCTCCACTAGTGCTTTTTCATTCAATCTTGTCTCCGGCATAGTCAGCATCACAATAGGCTATAAGATTAAAGTGAGATCCTTTGTTATACCGAAGGCCAAGATTAGTAGTACCGAAAAGATAACGAAATATTCTTTTAACTGCAGTTAAGTGGGACTCTTTTGGTGAAGATTGAAATCTTGTACATAGTCCTACTGCAAAGACAATATCAGGTCTACTTGCAGTTAGGTATAGCAGAGATCCAATCATCCCTCTGTATTCTTTTTCAGAGATTGATTTACCATCTTCATCTTTGTCTAATGAGGAAGAAGGATGCATGGGAGTTAATTGGCCTCATTCATTTTGTATTTTACCAAAAGATCTTTTGTATAAAGATGCCATTTTTATGTTGCTTGATATGTAGTCCAAGAAAATATCTCAATTCTCCCATCATACTCATTTCGAATTCACTTTCCATTAAATTCGAAAATTTCTCGCACATTGTTTCATTTGTGGAACCAAAAATGATATCCTCCACATATACTTGTACAATTAATAAATTATCTCCTTTTAATTTTTTGAATAAGGTTGTATCAATCTTCCCTCTGGTAAAATTGTTCTTGATTAAAAAGGAGCTTAATCGTTCATACCAAGCTCTAGGAGCTTGTTTTAATCCGTATAAGGCTTTGGTGAGTTTAAAAATATAGTTTGGTTTAGATTGATTTTCAAATCCGGGAGGTTGACGAACATACACTTGTTCATTTAGAAATCTATTTAAAAATGCACTTTTAACATCCATTTGAAAAAGTTTAATATGATTATTGAAGGTGTAAACACGAGAAGGGGGGTTGAATTGTGTTTGACTAACTTGAGTACTTTTTCTGGTTTTGCAGTTTTATAACAAAACTTGATGTATGAATCAAACAGAGTTAGCAGCGGATATAAAGTAAAAATAAAAACACATAATTTTATACTGGTTCACCGTTAACGAGGCTACGTCGAGTCCCTTCACTTTGAAGGATGTCACTAATTCAAAACCTTGAATTACAACAACACCATTGACCCTCCAAGTCAGTCTTCTCAAACAGTCTAACAATCCTAGACTTGTGAGGAATACAACACCTTGACTTCGCAAGTCAAGTTTTCTCCTACCAATCTGACAACCCCAGATTGTAGAAGGAATTACAACGCCTTGAATTGAATCTAATTGCTAAGTAATCTGCTACCCCTTCTGACTCCCTCAGATTGTAGACTCTACTTCAACAACTTAGAGCTAACACAAGGGAAAGAAAAACGACGAGTGCTTGCTTCTGGAAAGCTGAAACTCACAATTAACCTCATTGAAAACTTGAGTGTTTGCTTTTGGAAGTGTATGACTCTTTTGTGATTTTCGATGCTAAGTCTTCTGCCTTAAGCCTCCTTTTATAGATGAAGAATTAGGGTTGCTTCCATGCTTAAGTTCGAGCTGTATCTTGCTGGATTCTCTTGCAAAAATAACTTGGCCAATCGGGTTTCTCTTAAATAAAAAACATATCTTTTTAGCTCCAGATTTGCTTTCAAAAATAACTTGGGCTAATCCTGTCTTTAATTAGTTCTGGATCAAATCTTTCTTCCCGCCAATAGCTTATGAATTCCCATACGACTTCAATTTATTTTTGAATCAAATCCTTTTAATACTTTGATCAAATTTAATTAAATCTCCATCGATTATCATCATGATTAAATCTGGACCATTTGATCTGCTGCTTTCGTCCACATCTGAACCATACAAACTAATCTGTTGTGATCCTCTGATCTCGGCCAACACTGGACAACACTTTCTGATCTTCTGATCTCGGCCAATCACTGGACCATATGATCTGACCTTCTGATCTCGGCCAACACTGGGCCATATGGTCTGATCTTCTGATCTCGGCCAACACTGGGACATGATGCTTAAATCTAGACCATTGATCTGAACAACTTCCCTCTGATCTGGACCAGGAAAGATATCCTCTGATGGTGTTTTGACATCCTGGTGTATCCTCTGGTGCTTTCAGGATGCATCCTCTGGTACCTTCTGGATGCATTATCTGGTGTCTTCTGGAGGTGTATCCTCTGGTCTGATTTTATCCTCTGGTAATTCATCTTTTGCCTCTGGTGACTTCATCTTCTGCCTCTGGTAACTTCATCTTCTGGTGGCATTTAATATAAAAATTCAAAGTACAAAATAAGATTACATGGAGTGCTTTTGTAAACATCAAAATCCTAAGTACTTAGAACCAGCTTGGTTCCAACAATTATGAGATGCATATGCAAGAAATATTCTGATAGCCTCTAACCTTGCAACAGGAGCAAAAGTTTCATCATAATCTATGCCTTCCTGTTGATTATACCCTCGTGCTACCAATCTTGCTTTGTTTCTAATGACTTTGCCATCTTCATCAAGCTTGTTTCTAAATACCCATCGAGTTCCAATGATTGTTTGGTCTGGAGGATCTGGTACTAAAGTCCAGACTTCGTTTTTATCAAACTGTAGTAGTTCTTCTTTTATGGCATCTATCCAAGATTGATCTTCTATGGCTTCTTTAATAGATTTGGGTTCAATCTGGGATATCATTCCTATGTTGTTGTTATCACTATCATTTTTTACTGTTCCTCTTGTTCTTATTCCACTTGAAATGTTTCCAATGATTTGATCTTGTGGATGATCTCCTACTGTTTTCCAACTCTTAGGAGGAGTGTGAAAGGGAGACTGTTTATCAATCTCGTTTTCCAGACTTGTTGCTCGCTGCTGCTGGACAATCTGCGTTTCCTCTTCATCATCCTTTTTACTAGATCAAGATCGTCAAATTTATCAAATAATATATGCATGTTAATTTCAACAGTTTTGGTCCTTAAATTAAATATGCGATAACCTTTAGACTCAGTTGAATAACCCAGAAAAATAGCTTTTTTTTATTTTGCATCAAATTTTCTAAGATTTTCTTTGTTATTAAGGATGTAGCAGTAACAACCAAAAATGTGAAAGTATGAAATGTTTGGTTTTCTATTTTTCCAAATTTCATATGGTGTTTTGTTGATGATTTTCCTTATGATACACGATTTAGAATATAGCAAGAAGTGTATATAGCTTCTGCCCAAAAGTATTTTTCAACATTAGATTCTTCAAATATCGTTCTTGCCATTTCCTGCAACGTTCTATTTTTGCGCTCAATAACCCCATTTTGTTGAGGAGTTCTAGCACATGACAGATTGTGGTAAATACCAAGTTCATCAAAGAATGCTTTGAAGGAAGCGTTTATAAATTCTCCTCCTTGATCACTTCGTACAGAAATGATGTGAAGATCTTTTTCATTTTGAACTTTTTTGCAAAATGTTTTAAAGGCTTCGAAAGCATCATATTTTTGTTTTAGAAAAAGTATCCATGTATATCTTGAAAAATCATCAACTATTACGAAGCCATATTTCATACCTCCTAAACTGGTTGTTTTGATGGGTCCAAACAAATCGATGTGAAGTAATTCAAGTGTTCTTTTTGTGGAAATGAAATCCTTGGCATGAAAACTACTTTTAGTTTGTTTTCCTTTTGCACATGCTTCACATATTTTGTCTTTTTCAAAATTGATTTTGGGTAGACCTCTAACAAGATCTAGCTTGAAAATTTTGGAGATGTTTTCATACTAATGTGACCAGTTCTTTTATGCCATATCCATTTGTCTTTGTTAATGGACATGAAGCATGATTCTTCTGGTAATTCATCAAGGTACAACACATACAAATTTTTCTTTCTTGATCCAGAAAAAAGATCTTCTCCAGAATCAGATTTTTTTAACTTCACATATATTGGGTTTGAAAATAACTTCAAAGCCATTGTCACATAATTGACTAATGCTTAGGAGATTATGTTTCAATCCCTCAACATATGGAACATCTGTTATTTTAGTAGAATTTTCCTTACCAATGGTTCTTTTACCTTTAATCCTTGCTTGGTTGTTATTTCCAAATGTTACCGAGCCTCCATCTTTCTTGATAAATGACATGAAGCAGTTTTTATCTCCTGTCATATGTCTTGAACAGCCACTGTCCAAGAACCATGGCTTTTTCTTGGTATTTCAAGAACCATCATGCATTAGATGTTACATTTCTTTTAGGTACCCATTTGATCATGGGTCATTGAGAGTTAGTTGACTGTGACTTATGTTTGAAGAAGCAAACTGATTCTTTGTGACCATATTTAAAACAATATGAACATTTTGAAACTGATTTAACCTTTTGATTTTTCAGCATATTTGAAGTCTGTTATGATATTTCTCCAGAACGTTCTTCCTTTGCTTGAGAAGGTTCTGTTTCAGAATGTTCTTTCCTTTTCGGTGTTCTCTTTTTAATTTTTTCATCCCTTTTTTTGAAGAAACATGCATATTCTAAGTGCCCAATCTTGCTACAGTATGAACACTTAATTTTACATGCATTCTTTTGTTCTGGTACGAAAAAATTTCATAGAGCTTCAGTTTTTGAGTTTTATCAAATCCAAGCCCGGCTTTGTCAAAGATTCCTACTTTGGATCCCATAATTTTTTGAAATTTTTCAGTGGCTTTGATAAAATTCAATAAATCTTTTTTTAGATGTTCAACTTCAGTTTTAAGAAGAATGTTCTCCTTTTGGATTGTAGAACATTCTGGTGTTTCAAGATTGTGTTGAACATTTTTCAGGTTTTGAATCTCCTTTTTTAATTCAATGTTTATTGCCTGAAATTTTTCTTTTTCTTCCTTTTCTTTATAAAATTGTTCCCTGAATGAACTGCATTTTTGTATAAGAGTATTTGAGTCTTTTAAAAGATTATCAAACTCTCTTTCCATTTGTTCACAAAGTAGACAAGGTTCAGAATTTGTTACCTCATCTTCTTCTGTGTTTGCCATTAAGCAGATGTTAGCTTCCTCGTTTTCTTCTACTTCTGAATCATCAGAGTCATCCCATGTTATCATCATAGATTTCTTCTTGAATGGAAACTTCTTTGGAACCTTTTTGTTTAAAGGACATTCTGCCTTGTAATGTCCCAATTTGTTGCATCCAAAATAAGTGATCTGACTTTTGTCTACTTCAGTTTTAGTTCCTTCTCTTTTATTTGGGAGATTTCTTTTTATTTGATCCCTCCTTTTCATCATTCTCTGATTTTTTCTGGTGTGAAGAACAATCACCTCATCGGCTTCTTCTTGGCTATCTTCATATTCACTCTTTTCGTTGATCTGGAGAGATGTACTTTGTGATGCCTTTAATGCAATTATTTTGTTCTTTTTGGCTGGTTTATCTTCCGGTAGCAGAACCTCATGAGCTCGAAGAATTCCAATGAGTTCTTCCAATCCTAGTGTCTCGAGATTTTTGGCTTGGCTTATAGCTGTCACCATTGGTCTCCAAATTATTGGAAGACACCTCACGATCTTCCTTACTCTGTCTTGTGTTGAATATGCTTTCCCATGAGATCGCATTTCATTTACAATGGTTGTAAATCTTGAGTACATTTCATCGATTGTCTCACCTTCGCCCATTTCGAACAGCTCAAACTTTCGTATGCCAATGTCGATTATGGTTTCTTTGACGTGGCTTGTTCCTTCATGATGAGTCTGTAGAGTATCCCATACTTTCTTTGCAGTGTCGCATTCATCCATTCTTTCTCTTTCTTCCCTGCTTAATGCATAGGATAGAAATAGTTGAGCTTTAGAGTTAAGAAGTACCTTTGCCTTGTCCTCAGCTATCCAATCTACCTCCTTCTTTTCAGCAGATGTTGGATCTTCTTGATCAACTCTTGGAACAAAATTTCCATCTGTTATTATACGCCACATTCCTGTGTCTTGAGATTTTAAGAACAGTTGCATTTTGCTTTTCCAGAAATAATAATATGTTCCATCGAAGTATGGTGGTCTGTTTGAAGATCCCCATTCAACAATGTACTTAGCTTTTGACATTGTCTTCTAGATCTTTTTCTCTAGCACTTTTTAGTTGTTGATTTTTAGAGACGGGGTTCTGATACCAATTGAAGTGACAATGTTGGTCACAAGAAAGAGGGGGTTTGAATTGTGACTCTTTTTAAAATTTCTGCTTTGTAAAAATAAACTCAAGATTGATCTTGGTTTGACAAATAAGAATGCAAATTGATCTTTTGGTTAGAAATAAATAAAACGTTAAAATGCAATGAATAATGTGTGCGTAATAATCAAAGTAAAGATAAGAGAGAAGAGAATAACGCAGTGGTGTGTCCTGTGGTTCACCCAACTGTGGGCTACGTCAAGTCCTCACAATCTTGTGAGATTTTCCACTAACTTGGTAAAACAAGATTGATCCTGTTTCTACCTTAACAGATCAAAATTGATTTACAGCAGGTTATTATCCTTTTTATAGATAACTTTCCTACACTTGAAAGTATCTTTACACTTATCCTTTCAAGGATCTTTACAACTTTCCTCACACTATTTCTATCTCTCTAGTGTTTGGATTTAACAAATGATTGTTTTTGAAAGATATTTGATTTGATCAACAGTATCTCAACTCTTGTTTGAGTTTCTGTTTTTAGCAAATAGATTTCTAAGCTTGACCTTTTATGATGACAGAGACTAAGAGCCTTGCTGTGTTTTTACAAGCTTGATGAAATTCGAGAATGATGATCTTTTATGGAGAATGATTGTACTCAGTTTTGATGATCTTCCTTTTGCCTTGGAGTTCTTTTTATATTCATTTTAGAGGCATTGCCAGCTCATGTAGCCGTTATTATACAGGCTGTAAAAATTGTGTACTTTTAGGCATGTGTCAGAGGAAAAAGAAGACAGTTCTAGTTAATCTCCAGATTGATCTTGGTTTCCAGTTTTCTTACATTTTTGTTGTTATTTTCTGTTTTGTTCTTTGCAGCATAATTTCTTGTGATGTAATCGATTTTCTGAATCAGTCTTGAGTTTTGTCATTCTTCTTGGAACGGATTCCCTCAATCATGGATTTGACGGCTGATCATTCATTTGCATATACTGTTTTAATTTTGATGATTGAAACAGACTTGTTTATTTTGCTTTTGATCTATCCTTTTTCTGAAAGAATTACTTGATACCTATCTTTTGATAACAACACTCAAGAAGATATGTTAAATTCTTTTGTGGTTTAGAATCATAATTAATAAGATTAATTAGCTTGTTTTTATTCATCATTAAAACAGTTGAAAAAGGGATTTTTGTCTCAACAGAAATGATCGTATATTAATATCAAAATTTGTAAATATAATTTATATGATAGTAACTTTTAATTCAATAATTAATTTTAAAGTATGATGTTATTTGAATTAGTGTAATTGTTAGTGTAACTTATATATACACACACAAACACAAATAGATATTATTCAAATGGGAAGTTGAACACCCCATTCATGGATATTCAAGTTGTAGTTTGTCATATCAAGAGACTAACCATTCATTTAGATTCGGCTATGATTGGTATCTTTTGTTGTGTTATTCTCCTTGTTCAAGTGATAACTCATGAAAGAAAATTCATTAATTTTTTTTTACTCAAACAAGTTCATGTCATTTCATTAATAATAATAGAGGAAATACAATCAGGTATGTAGTAAAAGATGATGTGAGAGACAAAAAGATCTTTTTTTTTTTAATTTCTTGTTGGTAACAATGGAAGAACAACATACATATATGTAGGACATGATTCTACAATTATGATCGTAATAAGTACTATACATTCATTTTAGTAATGACACATAATAATAATAATAATAATAATAATAATAATAATATGTAAATGCTAATAATGATATATAAATATCATTTATATGTCTTTAACTTCCCCTCTCAAACTGGTGGTGAATGGATCACACCAAGTTTGTCTCTAAGTTGACTAAAACGTGTGTGGCTTAATGGCTTGGTGAGACAATCTGCAATTTGATCTATTGTAGGAACATAAGCCACAACAACCACCTTTTGTAGTACTTGGTCTTGGATATAATGAACATCAATTTCAATATGCTTAAAACGAGCATGCAATACTAGATTAGATGCTAGTGACTTGGCATTCAAGTTATCACACCATAGTATGGGTTTCCTTGGAAATGGGAGTTTAAGTTCAGTAAGTAGCGAACGAATCCATGCTATCTCAGTAGCTAGGTCAGCTAGAGCTCTGTACTCTGACTCTGTACTTGACCTTGATACCACTTTTTGCTTTCTTGAGGACCAAGAAATGAGTGTTTCACCAAGGAACACACATTGGCCAGCCATGGATTTCCTGTCATCAACACTAGTGGCCCAATCAGCATCGGAAAACCCTATTATATCCAAGTCAGTGGATGGCTTGATGTGCAAGCAATGATTGATGGTGCCATAGAGATACCTCAAGATTCTTTTTATGCCTTGCCAGTGGTCAGTGGTTGGTGAACTCATGTATTGACTGAGTTTATTTACATAAAAGGCTATGTCAGGTCTTGTTTGAGTTAAATATTGTAGCCCTCTTATGGCTTGTCTAAACATAGTTGGATTTTTCAATTTCTCCCCCTCAACTGTGAATTGCCTACCTGTTATCATCGGTGTTGGACATGGTGAGGCATTGTCCATCTTGAATTTCTTCAGCAAGTCACCAATGTATTTGGATTGTTTGAGGTACATTCCACTAGCATCTCTTTGTACTTCTATGCCCAGAAAGTAGTGTAAAAGACCCAAATCTCTGAGAGAGAAGATATTGTTAAGTTGTTTGATGAAAGTTTGAAGAAACTTGTTGTTGCTACCTGTGACTATTATGTCATCTACATATATAAGAAGGAATGTGATATGATCTTTACCTTTTAGAAGGAAAAGAGAGGAGTCACTCTTTGTGTTTTGGAAACCCCAGTTCAACAATGTAGTTTTGAGACTATCAAACCAAGCTCTTGGTGCCTGCTTCAGTCCATAAATTGCTTTAGATAGTTTGCATATGTGATTAGGCTTGGTAGGATCGACAAATCCTTCTGTTTGATGCATGAATATTGTTTCTCTGAGATATCCATTTAGGAATGCGTTGTTGATGTTGAGCTGCCTGACTTCCCAATTGAGGTGCACTACAATGGAAAGAATTATCATGATTGTGCTCGTTTTAACTACAGGGCTAAATGTTTCTTCATAGTCGATCCCAGTTGTTTGTTGCAACCTCTTTGCAACTAGTCTAGTTTTCCTCCTTTCAATGGAACCCTCTGACTTGTATTTTGTCTTGAAAACCCATTTTGAATCAACTATGTTTACTTGATCTTGGTGGGGCACTAGTATCCATGTTTTGTTGAACATGAGGGCTTGAAACTCCTGTTGCATTGCTTCTTTCCATAAGGGTCTTGTGAGAGCTTCCTTGGCATTTGCAGGTTCCATTGTGTCTTTGTAGGTCTCAGTGAGTCCAATGTAAGGTAGCTTTGGTTTGTAAATGCCTGACTTGCTCCTTGTGTGTATTGTATTGCATGTATTTGTGTTCAGACTTGATTCGCCCACACTTTGCTGTTGAGCTATGTATGGTGTCTCTTCATGAGTGGTGTCATCTTCTGATGAACCATTGTCATTTTGTTCTGTGACATTGTTAACATCTTGAGGGTCTTCTGCATTTATCTCAGCTACTTCTTCAGTGATTACATCATTGATGGAGTTATCTGCACTGTACAAAGGAAAAGAAGTAGATGTATTGTTAAATGTTGTTTTTAGAGGACTTCTTGTATTGAGAAATCCATCATGGAATGGAAAATGGTCTTCATTGAAGATGACATGTCTTGATATGAAAATCCTTCCATGAGAGTTGAGACATTTGTACCATTTGTGGGAGTTGCTATATCCCAAGAGAACACATCTGGTTGTGTGAAATTGTAGCTTGTGTTGGTTGTAAGGTTTGAGACAAGGGTAACACACACAACCAAATGGTTTTAGAAGCTTATAGTCACGTTCTTTATGAAGCATGAGTGAATAGGGACTCTTATTTTGAGTAATTTGAAACAGAAATCTGTTTATGAGATATACTACAGTAGAGAAGGCTTCCCACCAATAATGTAAAGGCATTTGAGCTTGTGCAAGTAAGGTTAAGCCAAACTCAGCTATGTGCCTGTGTTTCCTCTCAGCTCTTCCATTTTGTTGAGAAGTATATGGACATGACATTCTAAATTGTATGCCAGCTTCTATTGCAAGTTTTTGCACAGGTTTATACTCACCACCACCATCACACTGAATTACTTTGATTCTTTTGTTGAATTGATTTTCGATTAGGTTTTTGAATTGAGTAAAGGCTTGCACAATCTTAGACTTTTGTTTCAAGGGATAAATTCAGGCGAACCTGCTAAAATCATCAACAAAGTGCACATAATATTTAAAACCAAAGGATGACATTATTGGTGTCGGGCCCCATACATTTGTGTGGATCAATTCAAGTGGTTCCTTAGCATGAGAAGACGAAGACTTAAATGGTAAAAGATGCATTTTGCCATATTGGCATGCATATCAAAAACTAAAATTATCACTAGGTGGTACTTTGACATTACAACCTTTCAAGACTTTGTCTAGGACTTTATTATTAGGGTGACCAAGCCTCCTATGCCAGCTCTCCTTGACAAATACATAATCATTAGGGTTTCTTTTAGTTCCTGAGAGCTGGTACAATCCATCTTTAAGTAGCCCTTTTAGTATTACCTTCCCTGTCAACTTGTCCTTCACAAAACAACAATTTTCGTCAAACTCAACAAGTATGTTATTGTCAGCAGCTAGTTTAGAAACACTTAATAGATTTTTCGTGATGTTAGGTACATATAGGACATCATGTAAATTGATTGACTTAAGTTTTGAAGAACCTGTGGCCACAATTTCCAATTTCTCACCATTACCAACAACTAGTGAATTCTTACCATGATGCTCAGTCAAGTCTTGAAACTTGCCAATTTGATGTGTCACATGATTGCTTGCACTGCTATCAAAATACCAGTCATAGTCTTGGATTGAGTTATGAGAGGCTAGGAAGGCATTGTGAGATCCTTGCTTGTCATTTTCTGCTGAATGATTGGATCTTGAGTAGGTTTTGTCGAACCAGTGAAAATAGTCTATTGCAATGTGATTACTCTTGCCACAGACTTGGCATGTTGTCTTGTATGACCTACCTCTTCCTCTGCCTCCTCTCCAACCTCTGAAGGTGGAACCTCTCCAATTATTGTTTGAATTGAACCTGTTGCCTCGGTGGTCAGACTTGTTTGCAACATTTGTTGTTGCATTGAGAGTCAGGTTGGTGAGGTTATTTAGTTGCTCAATTCTACTTTCAAAGGTTAGCAATTGAGCTTGTAAATCCACCCAGCTGAGTGTAGTTTGATCAGATAGTTTTACAACTATGGGATTATATTCCGAATCCAAACCATTTAAGGTTTGAATGATCAGATCAGAAGTTGAAATTGGACTGCCTACAAGTTTGAGTTTGTCAGCAAGGTTCTTCACTTTGATTATATAGTCTTCCATTTTCATTTCTCCTTTTCTGATGCTGTGAAATTCAGACTTGAGATAGATGATTTGAGACCTTGAGTGTGCTCCAGCCAAACTTTGAGCCTCATCCCAAAGTTGTTTGGAGGTCTCACAATGCTACAGTTGTGATGCAGTTTCAATAGCCATCGAGTTGAGCATCCACCCAAAGAGGCGCTGATAATTGGTTTGCCATTCCTCAAAAGCAGGGTTGTTGTTCTTGTTTGAGTCTGAAGATGTAATAAACTGTTTAGGACACACTTTTGTTCCCAACAAATGTCTATCGAGTTTGCAGCCTCTAACTACGGGTAGAATTAGGGATTTCCATAGGGGATAATTATTTCTGTCCAGCTTGGCAGATAGTGATAATGGTAGGTCATTCCTGTTGTTTGAGTTGGCAGCGGATGCCATGTTTTTAGGTATTGGATCGAGAGCTTTTCTGCTTAAAAGCTCTGATACCAGGACAAAAAGATCTTTTTTTTTATTTCTTGTTGGTAACAATGGAAGAACAACATACATATATGTAGGACATGATTCTACAATTATGATAGTAATAATACTATACATTCATTTTAGTAATGACACATAAAACCTATAATAATAATAGGTAAATGCTAATAATGATATATAAATATCATTTATATGTCTTTAACTATGAGGAGCATGAGTGATAGATTCTCTAGTTAGAGAGTGAATGCTAATATTAGATAGTCGCTAGTAAACATAACTTAATAATTGTTATATAAACATAACAAAGAAGACATATTCATGCCCCAGGTAACCATATTCAATGTTATTGAAATTTCCATTGAGCACATCATCAACCAACTATTTGCAGTCTATTTCGAACATGACACTTGTGTGACCAAGAGATATCTATTTAGTTGCTTGCAAATCTCAAGTTTCATCTTCATTTGTCTTGATCTTCAATTATTTCCAATATGTTCCAACTACAAAAAAAATTCATTTAGTATTCCTCAAACAAAAACCCACCCTACATAGTGTTGTGTCGAAATTTTTTGCGTCTATGTTGCATTTAACAGTACTAGAACTTGGGGACAACAACCAATCAAGTGATGTTGTTAATCCTATTATGGCACAAACCTAGCGTTGTCTAGCCTATGATCAGTTTGACAAGAGTGCGACATGCATGTTGCACACATGATAACTCAATTTTGGTGTCTATGTTGTACTTAACAATACCAAAACTTCGGGACAGCAACCAATCGGGTGTTGTTACTGATCCTATTATGGCACAAACCTATCGTTGCCTAGCCCGTGATTAGTTTGTCAAGAATGTGACATGCATGTCGCACACATGACAACTCAATTCCCTATAACTTTCAAATTGTCCCATAACAGAAAAATGATGCAATTGATCATTAGAAAACACACCCTAAATATGCTTAAAGACATCATCAAAATCCTCCAAGTTTAGCATAATAGGCTCCAAGATCTTGTGGTATACATGTGTTTTCTTCCAAACGTAACACTATCCAAATATACAAAGAAAACATGTCAATGTGGCTCTATGTCCCTTTGGCACACCATAAAAGTTGAATTGCACTCTATTTATTTTTAAGGATGACAATCCAACCCACACTTCCGGGTACCTACCTGAACCAATATGAAATTGAGATTTTAGCCCTAAAAGTCTAATGAGTAATTTGGAGTTAGGAGATCATAAAAAAAAAGTTTATTTGTCTATGTCAAAAGATTATAAAATCTTTGGGTTTTTTCATTAAGGAGTTCATTTGAGTCGACATCATATTGTTGTTCAGCAAAAGACATATTTACCTCGAGCGTCAGAAATCATATTTTGTCGTTGATCAAAGTACTCTTGATGATGTTCAACCAATAGACCAATACTATATAAAACAACTTATAGACTGATACTACTAGATGAAGCAACTGATGGACCAATACTACTAGATGAAGGGATTATTTTGAACAATATTCGTGGAGGCGCCGTTTCAATATGATTAGTCCAACTTGAATAATTTGACATAAATCTATCATTATGCAAATTATCCCTTATTATATTTTCATTTTCAATATTTGTACAATAACATTTCTTACATGGACATCTAATACTACCATTTTCTTAAACAATAGCTTACATCTCACTATTTCTAAAAATTATTCAACCTCAATTGTAAACAAACTGAAAGGCAATGTGGATGTCTCTATTATTCTTAAAGTTAACCGAAATGGTTGGGGATTTGTGTCTAAGGTGATAATGGTGAGTTCTTGAAAGCCACTATCCGTTGGAGTCATAAGAAAAATGATGTTCGGATTGGTGAAGTAACGTGACTGTGACTAATACTTCCATAGACATAATATCTTGACATTAATTCAATAGTCTTTGAAGTTGATCCTCAAGTTGTTGCGAATAGTATCCACTCTCATGTGGATGATGTGTCTAAATACTCATTCTCTTAACGAGTCTTCATAATAATAAAAAAAGAAATAATAATAATAATAATAATAATAATAATAATAATAATAATAATAATAATAATAATAATAATAATAATAATAATAATAATAAAAATAAAAAGCGGGTTATCATTTTCAGGTCGGGTCACGTAAATGGGTAAAATTCATTTTGGGGCATAAATTAACACCTTACGATTCAACCATACCCGTGTCTGTGTCAATCGAGAGAGAGAAAACGTGGAAATTGAATTCTAGGGTTTGTTGTTGTATCGAGAATCAAACAATCAGCAATGGCGTTGAGAAGATTCTACAACGAGATCAAGGGGAAGAAGGTAACAGAACTTCCTCAACACGTGAAACCGATGCTTTCATTCGATTACATCAAGAAATCAATTCAGAGAGGTTTGGATAATTACAGCGAAAAGTACATCGAAACGAGTTCGATTCAACCTCTTCTCCATGTCTGTTATGGTGGAATGATCTTCTCTTACCTTGTTGCTCTTCCTAATGAGCGTCGTCATCTCGCTCACAAACAGCACGCCGAATCTCATCACTGATTCAGGTTCCCTTCTCTTTTCTGATTCCCGATTTTGTTTGTTAATTAAAATTGAGATTTGATTTATTTGAATTAAATTTATCCTATGGTAAATGGTATATTTTTATTTTTTGATATTGTGCAAAAGATGCTTGTGTTGATTGATGTGGTGTTTGTGTTTTGCTTTGTGATTTTTCTTCCTGATTTTATTTATATGCGGTTCTTTCAATTCCATACATTAGTGAAATTGTGATTTGATTTATTGAGTTAAATTAATCCTGTGGTAAATGGTATATTTATATGCTTGCATAAGAATTTCATTTTTACTTTTTGTTATTGTGCAAAAGGTGTTTGTATTGATCGATGAGGTCTTAGTGTTTTGCTTAGCGTTTTGAGGTGAAGATCTATTTGAAAGAAGCTTCTAGAAACATGTTTTGTTTTGTTTGTGGCTGTGAATACTGAAATCGCTTGTAGACTGACATTTATTTTGGAGAATGAGATCTCTCACAAGTCCCCCTTTCCGACCCACTGATGATAAACTTGTGGCAATTTTCCTTTTTGTATGTGTTTTGATTAACCTACAATCGCTAGAGCAAGGTTTTTTCAGTATTTAGAGCAACGTTTTAAAGTTGCGATTCTAGATATTGTGAAAAATTGTAGACAAATACTGCTTATGTCAAATTGATTTTGATATAAAAAACCATCGTGGTGCGGATATAATTGTGTTTGTGCATTGTTTTTTTAAACCTTGACCGACAAGATGCTTCTCCTTGTTCATTTTGCTTTATGTTTGGATTGATGGTGTATAATAAAGTAGAGTAGAGTGGAATGGAATTGGAGACATCCATTTTTTTAAATTTAACTAGCCTATTCCATTTCATTCCACTCAATTCCATCCTATACGACCAATCCAAACATACCCGGGTATGTTTTTATTTGTAGTACAGAGTGCAGTCGAATGGAACAGAATAAGATAACATCCATTTTTTAAACTAACTAACCTTATTCATTCCATTCCATCCTATACCACCAATCCAAACATACCCGAGTTTGTTATTATTGGTAGTATAGACTGGAGTCGAATTAAACAGAATGAGACAACGTTCAATTTTTAAAATCTAACAAGCCTATTTCATTCCACTCCATTCCACCCTATACCAACAATCCAAGCATACCCTTAAGTTTATAATTTGTATGTCTTCTACTGCTTATCTGTTTGAAATAGATCTCCTGTTTCATGTTTTAATTTTAACTATAGCTGGTTGCTGCAAACCTGTTCGGCACGATTTCTTCATTGTTGGCTCTTTCCAACTTGGGTGCAGTGATTTTAAGGCTTCTCACTCGAGGAAAACACTGATGCTTTTTTTATCCTTTGCTTTCCCAATAATATATATGCTGACTCAATTTCAAAAGTAGCTGCAAATATATGTATGTTAAAGGCAATCTAATTAAGAGTTCTGTTTTTTCTGATTGCTAAGCTAATGGTTATTTAGGTTTTATCCTAGGAGTGTTGTTGCTTCAAATTAGATCAGATGATCAGTTTGAGTGATTTCTATTTATTGAAATATGAAACTGGTTTTGGGATTGGAGCTTAAATATGTTAAAATGAAAGATGAAAGTTTTTATTTTTCTGCCCTTGATGACTACATTGTTAACCTATACATTGATCACAGTTGTTTGTAGTCTTATCCTTAAGACAGTACGAAGTTATTTGGTACACTTGTTGTCTTGAAAAGCTTTGGGTTGAACATGTTTGGATAGCTGTGAAATAGTTAGAATATATTGGCCTCTTAATCTAGTTTTGCATTTAACTGATATGTTTGGTGATTCTTGTATTTCCAATGTTCCAAAAGAGTGTTGGCAGACATAATGGTTCAGGACAGTTTGTTTTGTTCTGTCCAAAAGCTTGGCTCTATTGCTGTTAATGGACAATTACTTAATGCTTTTTATATTCTCTGTTTCGTATTTTTGTTTCATTATGTGGTTAAATATCTTCTTTTTTTTTTCTGTGGGCAGGATCCTGATTGTTTAATTAGAGATGGTTGGCTTGCTTGATCTTTTTGTTTTAAAATTTGAAAAATCAAGGCAGAAAGATACTGTCAGGTTCTATGTGTTTCATCGTTTAGATGATAAAATAATATCTATTTGATACAATAAACTCGAATTTCTTGCACTTTAAATGTTGTTGAATGTTTGAAAAGCATATTTGTTCACTCGGTTCTAGCGCCTGAGTCCCCATGATGTGATGATTTCATGTAACAAGTTCTCTTTTAGTTGGATGGTTTCGTTTATTCATAGACAATGTGTTAAACAATGTTTTTTAAGGCAAAAAATTGAAATATGTATGTGAATTTGTTTTTCTAAACACACTTCATCGTCTATATCTTTTATGGGTATTGTATAATCTTGTAAGAAAAGTAAAGGAATCATTGCGATAAAAAATTCCTTGCTTATAATATTTGTTAAACTTTGTAATTATGGAATCGGAACCTTTAATGGGAAGGGAAGAAAGAAAACAATGTAAAAATTTGTTGAAATGGGATGATATGTGTTTACACTCAAAAATAATATTAGTTAGCTATATCTTTTACATGTTAAGCTGATATTTCTCAAGTTTAAGAAGTCCCAATAGGATTGTGGGATTTTCATAAGAGGTTAAACGTGTGGATGAAGGGAATTGTCGCCATGCGAAATGGAGGAGATTAAGGCTAAATGTGGGGGTGTCAGGTACACCAAATAACGTTCAAAAATACACATTACCTTATAAATTAACTAATTAAGGTCAGTAATTGATTGGTAGGACAAGCTTTGTCTATAAATACGCAATCAATCAAATTTATGTTTTCATTAATTTAGCAGCTCACAAAAAACATAACTTCGTACAAAACTTTTTTTGGAGAAGTTAAGGAACCCACAACCAATAGATAAAGTTTCTTTCTTGGAGTAACTTGTTTGAAGTAAAAAAGAATCATTAGTTCAAAGTTATTAGCCGATTTCTTTGATAACGTTCAATTTTAGTAACAAATTTGGCATGCCCAGTGAAACACTATGAGAAATATTGCTAGAGAGATTAGTTTGTCGAGGCACAACTACAATTGGCAAATGCACTAGTGTTCTAGAAAAAGCCTCAACAACATAGACCAACCATCAACTTCAACATCAAAGAAGTCATGCTCTCAAAGGCCTAGTGATGCTCCACCAACATTGAGGATGCCAATCTATGTGGTTCCCCCAAATGAAGATGGAAATGATATTGTTGATCCACCTAAACAACTAGTGGTGATGACCATGTCCTTTATCAGACAACCGATTGACATGATATCATGTATCAAGTCTCACAACAACTTGCTGACATTATTAAACTCACAATTCATGATGAGGTTCAACAAGTCACAACAAGTTGGAGGTCAAACAAGTTAATTCTAACAATTTTGTCACATCTACCAACTAGGGAGCTTAAGGGTACTAAGGTCAAACAAATGTTGTAGTGCAAAGTCAACCAATTATCACAACAGCAAGACCTTCACATGTTCAGCTGCATACTACTCAAAAGGTACCTTTTGTCCCAATAAATTTCAGCCTAATACTTTTGTCTCGGCTAACCCTAGGGGAAACTAATGGCCAATGATACTTATAATTAGGCTAATCTTCAATTTGGACAAGTTCACATATTATAGGAGGTCTCCTGAAGCAGTAAGAGCAATTGGTATGTCACAACTAGCGCCCTATAGAAGCACTGTGTAGGGTAACCGTATGTCTTACGCTGGTGGACCGACCTTTGACCCAAAATCAATAATTCAAAGACTAGTTGAAGGCTATTAGACTCAACAACATTATGGTTACTGCCCACCTGTGTTGAGTAATACACCAACATACCTTCCAAGACTTGATGTTCTAACTCCATCCTTAGTGAGTTCAAATTTACCAAGACCAATTGATGGTTATATTGGTGAGTAGAAATGTGTTACTAATCCACCCTAACGGGATAATGCTCTAATGATTCTAGGAATACCAATGAGTAATTTTATGGAAGTGAACAAAGATCACCATGGAGAAATCCACCACCTCGGGTTCATAACCAACACGATGTCCAAAATCCCCTAGAAAATATGTGGCATCAACTAGCCACAATCGAGACAAGGCCTCTTTGACAACAACTACTAGATCCCAACCTCATAGTTGATACCTATTATGAGGTACTTTGAGATACATCTAAAACTGATGGATAAGCCTATGCATAGGATGCCATATCCAGATTGGGTGGTCAGATTGGTGCATCTAACTAGGAGATATAAAACTCTTGATTTTGCCACCTTTTTAAAGGAAAATGGAAAATCAACAATGTAAGACAATGGGAGATTTATTGCACAATAAGGAGAAGGGAACCAAAATGAGTTCCACAAGTTATAGTTGTTCTCTTTATCATTGAAAGGAACAAGTTTCGCTTAATATTCATCTTTGCAACCTAACTCCATTTAAATTTAGGTAGACATGGAGAGATGTTTCTATATAACATATTTTATTGGCCCTAACTTGAAGTTACATCAATCGGTTTGATGAATCCGAAACAACAAATAAATGAATCGACTACAGACTTTATTTAGAGGTTTAGAAAGAAAGCTGAGAAGTGTTATGTCCAATTTCGTGAAACCAAGTATGCATTCATGCCTATAAGTGGAATGCACCTTTAGTTGAAAGATAAATTGGAAGGGCAAGCTTGTAATGATCTTAATGAGCAAGTCTACAGGGCAATATGTATAGATTATTCTGGAAAAAGAAAAGAAACATGCTAGCCGAAAAATGGGTCACCATCTTTTTCTATCATTGGCATGGAAGAATCAAATGATGATGTGTCAACTACTTCAAAGATTGATATATTGATAGCCTAGATCATCAAGGGGAAAAGCTACTTGTGTGCAATCTTGGGGTTTGAGAAGGATATGAGTACACTAGAAAGCAAGGTCGAAAATGCTTTTGACATCACCAAAGTTGATTAGATATTCGACTATCTTCTTAAGGATAAGAAAATTCGTATAATATATGGTCACAACATCTCAGTCCCTAGGGAAATAAAAGGAAAAAGTACTGTAAATTTTACAATTCGTACAATCACTTCATGACTAATTGTACAGTCTTAAGATAACATTAAAACAACTTATTTAAAAGGAAGCTAAACACATCACACTATATTATTACATAAACATAAATTAAACTTCATTGATCCTTAACTAATAAGTGTTTTAGCTCATATTGACGCCTTTTTCTCGTTGATCCTTTATGACATTCTCTCCTTTACTTTGAGACCTTTTTGTCGTTCTTTAATAAGATTCTTTTGACCCATTTTGCGATTAACTATGCAATTTCTCCTTTACTTTGAGGCCTTTTGTCGTTCTTTAATAAGATTCTTTTGACCCATTTTGCGATTAACTATGCAATGTGCAAATATACAAAATCGTAACAAGTAATAAAGTGAAAGTAGAGATCATTTCCATAAAAATTGTTATGGCTAAATTTTAAATATTCCCAAATTTATAAGTTCAATTAGGTAAGATTCTATGTAACAAGTAAAACACATATATTGATGAGCTTGCAATCAAGCTAAGGTGACCAACCTGAACTTAAAATATATAAATAGAAATACCAACTAGATTGAAGGTACCAAAACATAACCATAACATGTCTTTCACTATAAAATTCTTACAAAAGCATAATACCCTAAGTAAAAGTGTTCATCTCATTTGAGCTTCAACATAATAAAATAACAAACATAAATTAACCAAGAACCATTTTACAAACTGAATGAAATTAAAATAACAGAAAGTAAAACATATAAATAACGAATAAGAATCACTACAACTGATGTAAATTATATCTTATTATGGTGCAACAACCACCTTGCTTTGTGTTTGAGAAATTTAGGATTCTTCTTGTTTTGAGAAGTAAATTGGTTTAGCGTTTAAGAATATTGAAAAAAATATAGGTTTGATTCAAAATATAAAATATAATATACTAAAATTTAACAATTCAAAATAACATGAAGTAGTAAAAGAAAAATAGATTAAATTAAACTAATGAGTATTGGAAAAAAAAGTTAAAAAAATCATCAAATAATATATACATGTAACATATAATAATTATTAGAAAATTGTCCATTTTTATATAGTACTTTTTAGACCTCTCTCTCTCTCTCCCTATTTCTTTGGGCTTCTTTCGTCTTTTTTTCAATAAATGTCTTGATAACTGAAATATTTCTTTTTCTTGTGACCCTAGGATAAGGTTGCCACATACCCCATAGTATGTTGGCTTGTTGTTCCGCAAGAATGCTGCAACGTTTTACCTAGATTATCTCTAGATTGGTTTGCACCTAGAAACACTTATCAAATCACACATAATTCTTTTCAAAAATACTTAATTACTAATTTTACTCATAAAATAACAATATGCCATAAATTAATGCAACACTAAAAACATAATAATGTCATCACCAAAGACTTAATAATTCATGCTTAATTGTGCTTAAGAGTTATCACCTATTATCCTTGAAAGTAGTGACACTTCGTTAGCCCATTGAATTTATTCTTTGCATACTAAGGTGTTCCACATTTTATGGTGAAATAATTGACACATTGGGCTCACTTGTTACCTTCAGGGTGTTCGTGGTGCGGTTTTGAGTTAAAAACCCATCTAATTCAAATATAATAAAATCGAACGCGGTTCGATTCGATTTGGATGCTATGTTTTCAAAAAATTCGATCTGATCCAATTACAAACAATTTAAATTGGATTCATTTTTAGATATTTAAATTATAATTCTAAAAAGTACATTAATATTAATATTATAAAACACTATAAAATTATAGTTTCATGCAAAATATAACACATAACGTATTAAAATTTAACAATTCAAAATAATAATGATCGATTTTGTTTGAAATAGTCAAAGAAAAATAGATTAAATTAAACTAATGAGTATTATTTGAAAAAAAAATAAAAATCACCAAATAATATATACAAGCAATATATAATAATTATTAAAATTTGTGTGTTCAATTTAATTCGATTTTGAAAAAGATATATGCAATTTGATCCTATCGCTGTGGATTTTACAAAACAATATTTAATAATATTCGATTTTGTGTATATTTTGTATTTTTAATCAGTTTGCGATTTTATTTTGAATTAGGTTGAATATAAACACCCCTATAGACCAACATTGCTTCAAATTGTTGTTGCATCTCACAACATTTTCTTCATATTTGACCAATGTTATAATTCTTGCACAAAAATCAACACCAACCAATATAAAAATCAACACCGACCAATATAATTGCAATATAAAACATCCTAAACCATTAAAAAGATTTCTATACTCACAATACTTAAATTTTCCTAAAACCAAATATTACTTAGCATTTATATTTTTTATTTGCATAGTTTAGTCTAAAAAATGTGAAATAACTCTTATTTTAAAGAGTTATCACACGTGTATTCTACTTTGATAGTCATGTAAATTGCAATCACCTTTTTTTCTCGTGTTCGTTCTTTTATAATGTCCGATTGTGTATTTGTGCTTAGATGAGGTCGTCTGGGGTAAGCCATTGCACAAGAGTTGAACACAAACAGTGATTACTTAATGTGGTGCTTATGACTTTTGAGAAATAGAATTTCGCTTAACAGGGTTGCACAATTTTCTAAAGCACTTGAGCATGTAAAAGTGGTTTCGTGAGGCATGTTTATTGGACGTTGATGTTGAAAAATTGGTTTTTCTTTTTTAGATTTGGAGTGTTTGTCTATTAAACTATTTAAAGGATGTATAATGAGTTGAAGTACCTTTGTGCTCTTTTCTTTTTTAATAATACTTTATTTGATTTTCAAAAACAAAATATCATATTAAATATTTAAATTATATTTTGCGTAACTCATTTATCTTTGTCAAATCACACAAAAGAATTATCTTGAAAATGTTCTTTACATCTAAATAACCATAGTTTTTGTAAATAAAATAAAACAGGTTACTAGTACTACTAATATATCATCCTTTCAAAAATAAAAAATAAATAGTACTTTCTATCATCACAAGTAACAATCTGTTTAGCTTCCTAAAATAATCTTCTTAATCATAGCTTAAATGAGTCTTTATATCATAATTTGAGAATAAGATTTCAAAAATCTTTATAAATGAGCTTGGGGATATATACCTCAAATTTGAGAACCAATAGACAAACACAACAACAACATAGATTCATCAAGAAATTGAGTTCCCAAATAGCAAATTTGTTTATTTTTGTGTTAAAGATGCAATTTTTTCTAAAATCAAAGGGGGACAATACAAAAACAAAACAAAGTTGAACACTTTTCTGAGACATTGTTTTTTAAGGTACCCACCCACTTCACAAAAACAAGAACAAGAAACATAAGAAGAAGCTTAACGGTTGTGGTGCTTCGAAAAAAAAGTTACATTTTTTCAATTCAACATTGGGAAATCTGAGGCCCAATTTCAATTTCAAATCAATTACTCAATCGAAAGGGTTACTTATTCATTCAAAGTTATCTCAGCTTGTATATATATATATACAACTTTTTCTCTTTTGAGATAGCTTCAGAGCTATTAAAAGTTCAGATCTTTAACCAAATTTTCTCTTCAATTTCAGGTTAGTTTTCTTTCATTGGCCTTAAACTCATGTGGGTTTGTTTTTGTTTGGCTTTAAATTTTGTGGGGCTTAACAAAGTCAAGGCCTTTGGCATGAATAATGAATCTTTTTGTTTTATTAATTTGTTATTAGTAATCACTTGAATTTTGTAACGATGAAAGTGTTTGATTTTGAGATTGAATCATAGTTCTGTTAAATTATGAAACTTCTATAATTCCTTATGTTGTGACTTTTTAGCCTTTTGAAGTCATCAGTGCCTAAAGTTTTGTTCTTCACTAAATTTGTGAAGTGATTCTTTAATCATTATTCTTTTCAGTCTTTTTACATGTTTTGCTTGGAATGATTGCTCCCTCATATTGTGATGTATACTTGGTGATTTTGCATTTGGGATTTGATGTACTGTTTCTGTGTTTGATATTTTCTTCTTTGATTTAAAAACTTGCTAGAATTATCAATTTTTATGCTATTTATGATTGTTTCTTTATTTCTTGTGGGATCGATTATGTATTCATCACTAATTACTCATCACTGCTTTGGGTTGATTTCTTTCCCTTCCCTATCTTTTTCTGAAATCTATGGTCTTTTTCATCTTTGTATGATTATATATCTGAATTTCATTTACTGTTAATACGCATCACGCAGTTTTCCCATTGTTGGATAGGACTTTTCGTCCCTTCCTTTCGATTTAGTGGATCTGCATTTGAGGAAATAGTAGACATAGGTCTTGTTTGGATAAACAACCTAATTATGTGCATATATATAAGCCTTTATGTATTAGCCATTTTAATTGTTACTTTAGAATTTTAACATTTGTCTTTTATTGATTACTATTTTTTTCCCATAATTTGGTTTAATGAATTGGTCTTGGCTTTCTGCGCATTATGAATTTTTTGAACGGTATATCTCAGTGTTGTCTATAGTGGTTATAGCATAGCGGAATTTTAACAATCGGTTATCATTCTGTTGTCAGTTCAAACTGTTGTCAAATATAACTGCACTATAGCACTGTACAAACTGCTATTTTCCGTGATTCACGATTGACAACACTGAGATAAGAAGTAATATTGACCTGCAACTGAATCTTGTATATCTGGCTTTCTCTATACAAAATATTCATCTCTGTAGAAAAAATTCATCTTGACGATCATGTTACTATTATGCCGCTATCAGGGGTGATACATAAATAGATTAATATGCGGGATACCGAGAAGTTAAATAACAGAAGATCTGCAAAATCCAATAACTCAAAGGAACATATTGAGTCAAAGGTAGATTTATTCAGATTCAAAAAAAGTAGCACAAAAAACCGAGGGAAGAAACACAAGCTGGCATCAAAATCTCAACAACACAGAGGTAGCACAAATGCATCGGGGAGAACAATTACTAATTCTTCCATCAAGGCGCCAAGCAAGGATCCTTTGAATAAAAGATTGATTATTAGACAAAATCTACATAAAACCGATAAGAACTCTTCACAAGTTCAGCCTTCAAAAAAGATACAAGGAGGACAAATTTCTCTTAGTAGTTATAGGAAAGGTGAGAAAGACGTTGATCAGGTGAAAAATACTCAAAAACGTAAGAGAAGGAGAAAGAAGAAAAGACAAAGACATAATGTAGATCTTGATGATACTTCACGCCTCCAGAGAAGAACAAGGAATCTCTTAATCAGAATGAAGCTCGAGCAAAACCTCATTGATGCTTACTCTGGAGAAGGTTGGAAAGGTCAGAGGTATGAGGAAAAATATTCGCCTTTTATATTTTTTCACATGTTTGATAAACGATATGCAAGTAGCTTTAAATGCTTATTTGTTCGATGAAAAAATAGCTTGCAGCAATGCAGTGTCATCATATTATTAAAAATCAGCTGTTTAGTTTTTAGAACTCAGAACTTTCCTTTGAAAGATAGTTTTGTAACTGATCATTATTCTTTTTTGTTTTTACTGAAATTTGTGTCATAGTCGAGAGAAGATTAGGCCAGAAATGGAGCTACAAAGAGCAAAGAAGCAGATTTTAAAATGCAAGCTTAGTATCCGTGATGCCATTCGCCAGCTGGATTCTCTTAGTTCAGTCGGTAGCATTGAAGGTTCTGTCATTGCTAATGATGGATCTGTTTATCATGAACATGTGAGCAAGTATTGAAACTACAAATGCTTCCCTTAATTGTTATTTTTTTTGCATTCTTTCCTGTTCAATCGAGACTTGTTATAATATTTCAAAACATATCATTGAATATTATTTATTTATCTCATGTTTAATTAAAATCTGATTTTTTTGTGTGCGTGGTTTTCTTTCCTTCATCTAGATATTCTGTGCGAATTGCAAGATGCGTGAAGCTTTTCCAGATAATGATATTGTACTATGTGATGGCTCATGCAATCGTGCTTTTCACCAGAAATGTCTTGATCCTCCCTTGGATACCGAAAACAGTGAGTACTGATTTATTCTTGTCTATCAACTTGTTCAACCTTTAATGTGATGATTTTTCACTGAGAAAACATATTGTTTAATAATTATTATAAATTGCAGTTCCTCCTGGAGACCAAGGCTGGTTTTGCAAGTTTTGTGAATGCAAGATTGAAATACTTGAGGCAACAAATGCTCATCTCGGGACTCGTTTCTCCTTAGACAGTACTTGGCAGGTTTTTTTTTTACTACCTTGTCTCCTATGTCGCATTGACACTTAAGATTGAAGGTGTGCCTGACACCGACACATGAATTACATTTAATTGCTTCTATTTTTTCAAATTATTACCAGTGCTGACGTGTTAGTGCCAGTGCATATTGGGTGTCTATGTCTGTTAGTGTTTCTTAGCTTGTCTCTTGCACAAATAAGACCTTCATTCCTTCTATGGTCCAAATAATAATAAAAGGCATTTTGTTTGTCTCATAAAATTAAGGATGTATTCAAGGAAGAGGCTGCTATTCCTGACGGCGATACTGCATTACTAAATCAAGAAGAAGAATGGCCCTCAGATGATCCTGAAGATGATGACTATAATCCAGAGAGGAAAGATGACAACCACGGCATCGACACAGAAGGAAACAATGATAATGTATCTGATGATTCGAGTAGTTCTTCCAGTATGTGGTCTTTAAATAAGGAATGTTCTTTGTTAGATGAAGGCATCAACCTTGAATATTATTCTGGTAATGGCCACATAGATTCTGATGAGTCCGGGGAAATAGCATGTGGTCATAGGCAGCGTAAAGCTGTTGACTACAAGAAACTTTACGATGTGAGTATATCAAAGATTGTTTGTGTTTTGTGCAAGGAAAATTTACTAAAGAAACATAGTTACTGATTTTCTTCTCTGGTCATATGCTAAGTATAATGATTTTTTTGGTTTTAACATTCCGATTACCAGGGGAAAAGAGCCGTGAGAGGTAAGTAAAGTCTGATAAATGATTGTTCAACTAGGGTTTGAACTTGAGTAATCCCGATGAAGTATAATTGTGATCATGTAAATAAAGTTTCATCTGAGTTCCTATCTTTGCAGGAAATGTTTGGAAAGGATGCTACTCCGTATGAACAAGTGAGTGAAGACGAAGATTGGGGTCCTGGAAAAAGAAGGCGAAGAGAAAAGGAGTCCGATGCGGTTAATACTCTTATGACTCTACATGAGAGTAAAAATAAACGTCCAAATAACGAGAACAACGATAGAATAAGAGAGGATTCTTCAGGCATACCAATAAAAAGACCTTGTTTCAGGCTTCCACATGAAGCAGTTGAGGTATTAACTTTAGCTACTCTTGTTGGTTGTTACCTCTCAAAGTTCCAACTGAGAAATAATGTATAAATAGTTATATATGCACTAACTCATGTCCAATATGAAATTTTCCAGAAGCTTCGCCATGTTTTCGCAGAGAATGAGCTTCCTCCAAGATCTGTGAAGGAAGCCCTTTCGAAAGAGTTGGGAATTGATGTTGCAAAGGTTATACCTTACGGTCTCGATTTAAATTTTTGTTTCTATTTTAATATGAATTTATCCAATAAAATCGTATCACCATTTGGTAAACATTTACATATTTCACTACTAGTTTTATATCATCTATCACCACAAAGTTATTAGATCTTTATTCGTGTCAAAAGTCCGTGATCTATCCAAACATCCTGTTATTAACGTGTTAGAAAACGCAGGTTAGCAAATGGTTCAAAAATGCACGTTACATGGCACTTAAAACAAGAAAGGTAAGCTTTGGCGCTATGCTTTCGCTCTCTCATTTAGTAATGTTTCTTTCCTTCTGTTTGTTTTTTTCTGTTTGATATATACATTTTCAAAAATTGTCACATGTCATGATTATCGCTAAGTTATTATTCAATTAGTAACCTTTTGTAAGAATTGTTTAATTAGATGCAAACTTATGCTAGTTTTAAATCCTTTAAACAGCGTCTTTTTATGTCAGAAATTCATAAATTGTTTTGTTCTTGGAATTTGCAATATACTGACACGAGTGGAATTTGTTCAGCATCAAGAAGGAGGAGAAGAGCTTCAAAATTTCACTTCTAAGACCACAAAGGATTCTACATCACAACATGTGGAGAAAGATGAGATTTTGAAACCAAAGGTCTCAAAAATTACCGTGATTCGCTCCGTGAAGAATAGTGAAAATGTCGCTGGCAAAGAGAAAACAAAGGCATCTAGCAGTCCTTTGAAGAAAAAGCGACGGAAAATACCTCTACCCTTGAGAGAAAATGGCAACGAGGTGCTTTTCTACTTATCCAAATGTCATATTCTGTGTTCATTTTTGTGCTTGATGATGAACATTTCTACATAAAGTTTTTCATAGAACAGAGAATTTTTCATGGAATGGATATGTGAGGTGGGCAAGTTTTATGTGATAGATGATCCATTGGGGACCTCATCAGTCATCGGAGTTTTGGACAATTTTCAAGTACCGATGCACAGTGGAACTTGCCTGAGAGATGGCATACATTGTTGGAAGTTTTTATTGATAATTTGTTGCACCTTCTGTTAGAAATGTAGTAAAAACTACCAACATGTTTTCACCTAATAGCTTAACCTTCTGTTGTGATAATTGGGTCATGACACTTTAATGTTTTATTTTCAGGACTCTAATGAGGTGAGTGGTGATTTTAGCTTGATGAAACTGTTGAAAGAAAGGAAAAAGAAAGTAAGTTTTGCATTTGAAGGAGACTCTGAGGCAGCAGAATTGGAATTTGAAAGACTGAGCAAAGTGAAGATGAAATTAGATAGATTGAAGCAAAAATTAACTCAAGTTCAAAATTACAAATCAAAGGGTTCAGATGAACTTTATGTGAATGAGCCATCTATTATGTATGTACCTACAGCTGAGTTAAGGGAAAAGGTTAAATAGAAAACTATATATAGAATTTTTATTTTATTTTTTAACATTTTTGCACATCAGGGTAATATATAGCTGTTAGTTTTATATTTACCTGCCTTACTTTGTACAATGAAATGAAGTAACCGTTTTGAAGTTATACATACTTTGTCATTTCATTATATTTGTTGGTACTTTACAGCATGGCATGGCCGTGCATGTATTGTAAGTTACTTGTTAGCTTCAAATAATTATTCGAAATAGCCATAACAAATATCAGTTCAAATAAACTATCTAGAATTTAATAACTATATACTATTAATTTTACATAATATATATTTCCCTAAAATAGAATTTGTTTTTCTTTTATATTGGTAGATATTTGTATCTCTGGTTGGTGCATATATAAAATATATGTTGAAGGATGTTCATCCCATAAATGGATTTCAGTTTTCTCGAATGATTAGTCTCTAGTCGGTGCTTATTTAAAAATATATGTTGAGATATATTAATCCCTTAAATGAATTTTAGTTATATTAATTTCCATAGTTTCATGCAGAAATACCTTGATCTAACAAAAAAAAAAGCAGTGGGGTGCCAAATATTTTTCTTACACAGTTACATAATTGTTAAACTCAACTTATCTAACAAAGAAAGTTAAACATTTACCATGGTTTTGTTTGGAGTTAGAACAAGAAGGGAGGGAAGAGAAGGAAAAGGTAGGAGAATTTTTCACTTAGTTTGGTAGAGTATTTTTAAAGAGGCGTGAAAGACTCAACTAATATTTTTTGTTTTTGAGAGAATTATAAAAAGTGAAAAATGATTACAATTTTTTTTAAAAATTATTTTCAATTCATTTTTTGAGTTATTTTGTATTGAGAGTGTTACATAATATGATATTGGACTTTTATATATTAGATAATATGTTATTGGACTTTATATATTTATAGGTTAATGGTAGTTTAGTCTTTTATGTTTTACTATATATTCTCTTTATTAAGTCTTGAATTCATCAAGTTTTGATATTCTATTGCAATCCTAGTTGTCTTTTGTTCTTTCTCTTCTATTCTCTATGTCAGAGAGATATTAATTATTTGAAGAAAAATAAACCATGTTGATGCATACTAGATTTAGTTGAATGAATCAACTGAAGTAGCTAGAATATCACTAAAAGGGGGGTTTAATAGATATATTTGTTGTTTTAAATTTTCTTTTGTGTTTTAACGCTTCATCCTCTTCGAGATGATGGAAATCAGAGGTTGGAAATTTAAAACTATGAGTATGAACTGATTACTAAAAGATAGAGAGAGAGAGAGAGAGAATAGAGAATGACACTCACAACTTTATACTGGTTCACCCAATGAAGGCTACGTCCAGTCCTTACATACTTGTGAGATTTCACTAAGAATCAAAATGATCAACCTCTCACAGACGTCAGTTACAATTTGTGTGTTCTAGAGCCTTACCAAGCTTACAATTTCTTCTCACAGATTTCAAACTATTCCCAAGTGTATCTCACTTGGAAATTACAAGATGATATAATAAGGTTTAAGATATTTCTCTTTTCTAACACTTTCTAAAAAGATATTTAAGAGATCTAGTGTAAGATTATAGAAAGTATAGAGAGAGGATGGGAATGCTCTTGATAGCTTTAGACTTTCTTTTTTTAAGCTTTGTAGTTGTGTGTTGAATGAAGAAGAGCACCCTTCCTTTTATTGAGTTGTAAGATAGTATATCCATGAGTTAAGATTCTTCATGACCGTTGGGAACTTAATCAAAAGTCCAAGGCCAGTGATCTTAATTACAGAAATGCCATACATGTCTTTTGTCTTGTTTGAGCGCAGAAGGATGGGAATTCAGTTCATCCTCGTATAGGAGGTTCAAACCTCCTAGATGTTTGGACCTGAGCTGTCCTTTCTCGTTCTTCAAGACATGTCAGATTCTATTTTGGTCTTGTTTAGTACAATTTTTCTGTCCTTTGATAAGATTGAACCATTTTCATCATATGAGGATGAAGAGAGCTTGAGGTCCATCCTCTTATAGTTCATCCTTCTTTGATTATCCTCTGCCTTTGTCCTTTTCAGTTAACTTTTAATTTTCTTTCAAACTCTAACACTGATTTAACTTCTATTTTGATAAGAAATCATTGTTATAGTGATTTTGAAGATTTGGCATATTTGTTGGTTCATCCTCTTTGAGGGTTCATCCTCTAGTCTATCCTCCAGTTTGAAAAACTTGTTGGATTTGGCTCAGATTTTGTTTCTTTTGAAGGGAAACCTGTTTTCTAGTATTAATTCACTCAAGAACACATATTAGTCATTAACAAGAATCATAATCAATAATTTTGTTATCATTACAACCATTTGAAAGAGATTTTGTCTCAATAATCTCTCCCTTTTTTATGATGACAAAATTCTTTAGATAAGTTCCCCCTTAATTATATAAGTATTTATTGACAAAAATTTCCCTACAAGCATTCTTGTAATTTTTTTTTTTGAGATATGGAATATTTGAATGAGCTAACTTCCATTAAACTGAATAATAAACAGATGACATATTTCAACAAGATATTTTAAAATAAACAAATAAAGGGCAATAGATAGACAGAGAAACAAGCAATGTTTTTTAGGAAAAGCAAAAAAATTGCAACAAAAAATCTTCATAATCTTGCTCCCCCTGAATTTGGGCAGCAACAAAAAGAGGAGTCAAAGATACTGGAGGATGGTCATTTAGACGAAGATGAGTCGTCTGAGGAAGAGGATGTGGAAGGACGTGGAACATCAGCTAGAGGAAGCTAGGCCTGCAGTACCGGAGGATCGTCTCCAGGTGCAATGGTAGGAACCATATGCTTGGTGACCCATTCAAGGATGAGGCCGAACTGAGCCATCTGGTGTTGAAAGTTTGTGAAACTAACAAACAGCTTCTTTTGATCTTTGCGAATTTTCTTCAACAACCTGATTTCCCTTTGACTTCGACGTTCTTCTGTCCTCTTGCAAGAGCGATTGTCTTTGGGGACATCGTTGACACTCACACTTTTATTTTGCGAGATGCCAGCTTTGTCTGGAGACACGTGCTCACTAGTCTTGGCCAAGAAGGAGTTAATAGAGCTAAGTTGACCAGTAACCTCGTGAAGAGGTCGAGAGGATTCGCCGATAGCATGAGCAATTAAAAGTGGAGCAATTGTAGTAGGAGGAAGGACAGAAGGAGGACCAGCGTTCAAACTTGTTTGTGGTGGCTGTAATGGACTGGGTGGAGGATATAGGGGTATCATGAAAGTTTCTGCTAAGTTCAGAGAGGTGTCAGCAGGCTCATCTCCAGGAGGAATTTTTTGAGAGAATGTATGGTGGCTTAAAATCATATCATAGTAAAGCTCTTGACCATCCTCCATAATTTGAGGATGAGCACCCTATAGGGGATCCTTGGCAGTATAAACGTCTTCATGATTAGATGGAATGATGGATAGTAGTGGAGATTGTGTTGGACATGTATCATCAAACTCACAAGGAGGAGAGGGAGTTCGACCAGTGGTAACAAAGGGTTCCTAATTGGTAGGAGTGGTGGTATCCTATGCAGGAGGTTGAATGGTTTCTTTTTGAGATGGTTGAGGGGTGTGAGAAGTTTTTCTTTGTTTTTTCTTTTTCTTGGATGGTGGTGCAGAGGATGGTTTAGATGGTACGGAAGTGTTGGTGGTGGATTTGGTGGAGTGAGGCATATCGAGAGGCTGAAGCTTCATCTGCTTCACATTTCTCATAGAGAATGTGCTATTGAAGTAGACTGAGGGCTTGTCCTCAAGGGGTAGTTTAAAAAATTTTAAAATTTTTGTAAGGATCATTCCATAAAGGGCGGAATGACCCAAAACAGCAGCATTCAACATGAAATTAAAAATGATGTACCCTAAGTGTAAAGGAGTGCCAGTTGTAAGATGGTGGATGAGAAGAAGGTCAAGTTTAGTGACTTTTTCAAAACTCCCAGCCCTTGGTACAATGGAATGTACGCAAATGTTGTGGAGGATACGACATAAGGGGAGGAGGTTGGAAGCCACTTGAGGCTTATAAGGATGGATAAGGGTGTTTTGAAGCACATAGGTTCTAGAGACATGGCACTGAGAGTACCATTTTTCTGAGAAGCAGAATGAGCCTTCATCCTGAATGTCCAGAATTTGACACAAGGAAGTAGGATTGATTTCCAAGTGTACTCCTTTTAGAACGATACTGAAACTAGTATCTCTGTTGGTTCCATTAGCAGCAGCGTAAAATGCTCGCACAAGGCGAGGATATTGGGGTTCATTCACTCTCAGAACAGAGGTCCATCCAATTTAGTCGAATACTTCTTCGATATTGAAGCCACCCTTTTTTAAGTCAGCAAGGTCAATGAACTTTCCATTTACCACAGACTTATCGTGGCATTTAGAGAAATAAGATTTCTCAAAAGCTGGAGTTTCAAATAAAGAGGCAATGGAAGTAGAATGAGTTTGTTGAGGTGTGGATTTAGAACTGGGGTTTTTTCTGGGTGTGGTTTTTGGTAATGGAGAATTTTTGGGAGACGTGGTTTTGGAGGAGGTTTTTCTAGAAGGTGGTTTAGGAATGGAGTCAGCAGATACCGTCTGCTTTGAATCATCAAAATCTATCACGTAGATTGTGTTGTCTTGTGTGATCATTCTCTTTGAGGATACGGCCCTAGACATGATTCTGGAGGACCTACGTATGGGAACAAAAGATGAGGTCTTTGAAAAAGAGGAATGTTTTTGTTTTAGATAAGGAGGAGTGGAGGTGATGTTTGGAATGGTTGCAGTGTGTAGAGGAGGATGGATGACATTCATAGATTCAGGTTGGAGGATTTCTTCAGTTTCATCCTCCTCATGATTGCTCAGTTCATCGTTGGAGTAATCTTCATAAGATTCTTCTGGAACATTTTCTAATATTTTTTGTTTGGATGAGAGTTTTTTGCGAGCCATTTGAGTGAATGATAGAAAAAGTTTGAAATGTTTGATGAGAAATGGATGAAAGATTGAAGGTTTACAAAGCAGGAGTTTTTAGGAGGAAGAAGGTTTGATGTAACAGTTGGAGGAAAAGGGAAAGAGTATTTGAAAGAGTGGCGACCGTTGGGATTGATGTGAGGTGATGATGGAGTAGGCTGACTAGGGCCACACATATGCCAATAACGGTCACCTAGAGCTGTCAGTGCATTAAATGCTTGGTGGAAGCCAAGGACGTTGCGCCAACAACGTGGAAGCGTGCGCAAGCTTTGGCAGTTTTGACTTTGGGCTTATTTCACCAAAAAGGAATAATGCTCTTCTGGGTTATTTGAATCTGCAGATTTTTTTAGGCTAAATGCAACATTCACATGCATTCTAAATTTTGACCCAAAACGGATTTGACAAGATAAAAAATGAGAGTGACCAAACATTATTTTGAGTTTGCTCATTCTTTTGGTTAATTGGAGGACATTTCCTTTTTAGGAATGATCCTCACGAGATGAAATTTTTGGACAGGAGTTAGATACAAAATATATTTTAAATATCATTTTTAAATGAAGGCAAATTTTAAAATACATTTTAAAATTAACCAAAATAAAAGAAATTTTTAAAGTATTTTGGATAGACTTATGAGGGAGAGGTTCTCCAAAATTCCTTTGATTCTGTCCTCTTGAAGAGGTTTGGTAAAAATGTCTGCTAATTGTTTTTTTTTCTAGTTTCAATAAAAATTAGCTCAATATCTTCCTTTTGAACATGATCTCTTATAAAATGATGTTTGATTTCAATATGCTTGGATCGAGAATGTTGTATGGGATTTTTGGAAAGGTTTATAGCACTTGTATTATCACAGAGGATGTAATTTTTGTGTACCTTAGTGAGTAGTGCTCTAGTTGATTTATTACCCAAAGTATTTGTGAGCAGCATTGTGCAGCTGATACATATTATGCCTCTGTAGTTGATAAGGCAATTGTACTTTGTTTTTTGCATGACCAACTTAGGAGAGATTCACCAAGGAATTGGCAAGTTCCACTTGTGCTCTTCCTTTCAACTTTATCTCCCGCATAGTCTGCATCACAATATGCTAAGAGGTCAAGATTTGAACTCCTTTTATACCATATTCCTAGATCAGTAGTTCCAACCAGATATCTAAAAATTCTTTTCACAGTTGTGCGATGAGATTCTTTAGGAGAGGATTGAAATCGTGCACAAAGACCAACAACAAACACAATGTCAGACCTACTAGCAGTTAAGTATAGTAAGGATCCAATCATCCCTCTGTACTCCTTTTCAGACATTGAAGTTCCTTCACCGTCTTTATGTAACATAGAGGATAGATGCATAAGAGTGTCCATAGTTTTTGCTGAGTCCATGTTGTATTTCTTTAGGAGATCTTCGGTGTATTTTTCTTGGGAAATGAAAATGCCAGTTTCCATTTGTTTAATTTGTAAACCAAAAAAGAATTTCAGTTCACCCATCATGCTCATCTCAAACTCGCTTTGCATGAGGTTAGAGAAATCTTCACACATCCTTTCGTTTGTGGATCCAAAGATTATGTCATCTACATATATTTGTACAATTAACAAATCCTCTTTAAGAGTTTTCTTGAAGAGTGTGGTATCGATCTGTCCTCTTGAAAATCCATTTTCTTTCAAAAAAGAGCTTAACCTTTCATACCAAGCTCGAGGAGCTTGTTTTAATCCGTAAAGAGCTTTAGAGAGTTTGAACACGTGATTAGGCTTCTTTTCATTCACAAAACCAGGAGGTTGGTGAACATAAACTTCCTCATTTAGGAAACCATTCAAAAAGGCACTTTTGACGTCCATTTGAAATAGTTTGATACCTTTATGAGTGGCATATGCTAGGAGGATTCTAATTGCTTCAAGTCTACCAACCGGAGCGAATGTTTCATCATAATACATTCCCTCTTGTTGGTTGTAACCTTGAGCCACCAGTCTTGTTTTATTTCTAATGACTTCTCCATCCTCATTCAGTTTATTTCTAAAGATCCATTTAGTTCCAATGATGGATTTGTCCAGAGGATGGGGCACAAGATCCCATACTTTATTCTTTCAAACCGTGACAATTCCTCCATCATGGCATCAACCCATGATTTTTCATTTATTGCTTGATCAATATTTTTGGGTTCAACTTGTGATATCATGCCCATGTTGTTTGCAAAAGATTGTCTGGTCCTAACACCATCTACAGTGTTTCCAATGATCAGATCAAGAGGATGATGCGTTGCCACCTTCCATCCTCTTGGAGGCTGCTCAGAGGATGGATCAGAATCGTCCTCTTCATTTGGACCGTGTACTCTAGAGGATGAATGTTCATCTTCTTCAACTTTATTCATATCTTCTAAACACAAGTCATCAAACTCATCAAAAATAACATGCATGGATTCCTTTTGATGATGTGGAGTATCCTAAAAATATTCCTTTTTATTCATATCTTCTATAACCTTTTGATGATGTGGAGTATCCTAAAAATATTCCTTTTATCAAATTTTGGATCAAACTTTCCCAAATTTTCCTTATTATTTAGTATGTAGCAATAACAACCAATTATATGAAAATAAGAGATATTAGGTTTTCTGCCTTTCCAAAGTTAGTATGGAGTTTTATTTAAAAAATTTCCGTTAGATACAAGGTTTGAAACATAGCAAGCAGTGTTGATGGCTTCGGCCCAAAAATATTTTTCAATATTGGCTTCATTCAAAATAGTTCTAGCCATTTCTTATAGAGTTCTATTTTTCCTTTCAACAACTCCATTTAGTTGAGTAGTTCTTGGACAAGAAAAATTATGAGAAATTTCGTTTTCATCAAAAAAACATTTTGAAAGACTCATTTTCAAATTCACCTCCGTGATCACTTCTCACAGAAATAATTTTAGTAGCCTTTTCATTTTGAAATCTTTTACAAAAATATTGAAATGCGTCAAAGACTTCATTTTTATGTTTTAAAAATAAAACCCATGTAATAGGACCAAAGAGGTCAATATGAAAATTCAAGAGGATGATCTGTTGAAACAATATTTTTTGAGTGAAAACTACTTTTAACTTGTTTTCCTTTGGCACAAGATTCACATACCTTGTCTTTTTCAAAATTAATTTTTGTTAGACCTTTGACTAATTCAAATTTTGATAATTTAGAAATAGTGTTTAAGCTTGTATTGTTGGAACCAAGTTGGTTCTTAAACTTAAAGTTTTGATGTTAACAAAAGTATTTTATGAAAATAACATATTTGACTTAGAAGAAGAATGAAAAATGCCACCAGAAGATGACGTCACCAGAAAATACAAGTCAGAAGCAAGATGAAGTCACCAGACGATGGTCACCAGAGGATATCATTAGAGGATATCACCAGAGGATATCATGAGAGGATATCATCAGAGGATATCACCAGAGGATATCACTAGATGATATCATCAGAGGATATTACTAGAGGATATCATCGGAGGATATCATCAGATGAACCTGTCAGAGGATATTATAAGAAGATCCCATAAAGGATATCATCAGAGGAACCATAAGAGGATACAATCAGAGGATCCCGTCGGAGGATTATTCCAGAGGATCTCATTAGAGGCAAAATTAAGAAGCTATATCATTAGAAGCTGAAAGTATGCTCAAAACAGAATATGAGCAAAATGCTCAAAACAGAATCGGAGCAAAAGACTCCAGAAACAGAATCTAGCTGAAAGTATGTGCAAAACAGAATTTGAGCAAAATGCTCAAAACAGAATCAGAGTAAAAGACTCCAGAAATAGAATCTGAGCAAAATACTCCAGAATATTCTCAAAACAGAATCAATCGAAATACACTCCAGATGAAAAGCAACAGATCAAAGTGAAGCTCTAATTTCAACTATAAATAGAGGCTTAATGCTGAAGAACAATGTATCAAAAAATAGAAGAACTCGAGCAAAAATTCCTAAGTATTCAAAGAGTTCAAAGGAGAGAAACACTTGCTTAAAAGATAAATATTTTCTAAGTGTTCTTTACTTAGAGTGTGAGGCTGATTGTCATCATAGAATTTTCATAAGCAAACACTTAAGTTCAAGTTAAGCTTATTGTGACTATCAATTTTCCAGAAGTAGTTACTCAGTTTTAATTTCGATCCCTTGTATAAAATCCTATAGTGTTCAAGTTCCTTCTAAAATCTGGTGTTGACAGGTTGTTAGAAAAAGACTTAGCTTGTAGGTTTAATGTTGTGAAGTTCTTCAAAAGTCTGGGGTTGTCAAACTGTTTGAGAAGACTTGGCTGGTATAGTCAAGGTTTTGTTGTTCCTCAAAAGTCTAGGGTTGTCAGGCTGTTTGGGAAGACTGGCTTGAAGGGTCAATGGTGTTGTAATTCAAAGGAGTTTGAATTACTGAAAAGGCCTTCTGAAGGAAGGGACTGGACGTAGCCTAGTTAAAGGTGAACCAGTATAAATTCGAGGTGTTAACTTTTATCATCCACTGCTTATTTACTCTGATTGCTCATTATTCAACTAATTAGCAAAAAGAATTAAAGTTTGTTAAACACAATTCAACCCTGCTTCTTGTGTTGCACCTTCATATGTCACCAGAGGATACCTCCAGAAGATACAGCCAGAAGATGTCACCAGAGGATACCAGAAGATATCACCAGAGGATACCTCTAGAGAATACCAGAAGATATCACCAGAGGATACCTCCAGAGGATATCACCAGAGGACATAACCAGAGGATCCCATCAGAAGCAAGAATCAGAGGATGTCATCAAAGGCAAAAATTAGAGGATATCATCAGAGGCAAGAATCAGATGACATCATAAGAGGATATCATTCATGATCCAAATCAGAAGGAAACTGAAGGTGTAAACACGAGAAGGGGGGGTTGAATTGTGTTTGACTTAACTTGAATACTTTTCCTGTTTTAGTACTTTCAAAACAAAACTTGATGTATAATTAAAACAGAGTTAGCAGCGGATAAAAATAAAAATAAAAACTCACAGATTTTATACTGGTTCACCGTTAACGAGGCTACGTCCAGTCCCTCAACCTTTGATACTGATACCTGTTCAGGTTCTAGTTCTGGTATGGATTCTAATTCTGGTTCCAGTTCCTGTACCTCTGATACTGGTTCCAGTTTTGGTTCTGGTTCCAATTTATGTGCTTCTGGTACTGGTTCCAATTCTGGTTCTAGTTCCAGTTCCTGTTCCTCTGATACTGGTTCCAGTTCCTGTACCTCTGATACTGGTTCCAGTTTTGGTTCTGGTTCCAATTTATGTGCTTCTGGTACTGGTTCCAATTCTGGTTCTAGTTCCAGTTCCTGTTCCTCTGATACTGGTTCTAGTTCCAGACTGAAGCAGTTAAATATAGAAGGGATCCAATAATACCTCTGTATGTTTTCTGGTCTATCTTTTTAGTGGTTTCATCTTTCTCAAGTGAGCAGGTTGGGTGCATGGGGGTGGCCATTGGCTTACAGTCACTCATCTTGAACTTTTTAAGAAGTTCTTTGGTGTATTTAGATTGGTGAATGAGTATACCTATTTTACCTTGATGAATCTGAATTCCCAGGAAGAACTTAAGTTGTCCCATCATGCTCATTTGGAACTCCTTCTTTCTGTTGACTGTTTCTGAACACCTACTTGGTCCCAATAAGGTTTTTTGTTTGGTCTGGATACCAGATCCCAAACATCATTCCTTTGGAATTCATTCAGCTCGTCTTGCATAGAAAGTATCCAACCTTCTTCTGCCAAAACTTCATCAACAATGCTTGGTTCGCATCAGCTTCTGGTTCTGTAACAGCTTCTGATTCTGATGAATCAGCTTCTGGTTCATTAATTCTGCTTCTGGTGGTTCCTGTTTGTTTTTGAAACCACAGGAATAGTGTTCCTGCTGAAGTATTCAATTCATGTGATTCACCTGGTTCTTCTGACAGTTTGAAAACCTGCAAAATACTTATCTAGCTTTGATTTGTTAAGATCAAGCTTCTAGTTATCACAGTAAGCATAAATATAAAATAATAATAGTATATACAGCAAGATGTAGCCTCAGTTCTAAAAATCCTCTTGCTTCTGATTTTCAGATTCCTAATCTATATGTTCTGAGATTACATGGTTTGGATGAGGGAATTTGAATTCCCTTCCAGGTTTGTAGTCTTGATGAATCTCACTGGAGAGTTTGAAGAACTCTCTTGATTCTAATTCTTTAATTTTTGTTTTGGCTCATACACCATATTCCTCTGGTGATTCTGGAACTTATGGTGATTCTGATAATCATACTTATTTTGATAATTAAAGTAGTTCTGATGATCATACCTCAACCTTTGATACTAATACCTGTTCAGGTTCTGGTTCTGGTATTGATTCTGATTCTGGTTCCAGTTCCTGTACCTCTGATACTGGTTCCAGTTTTGGTTCTGGTTCCAATTTATGTGCTTCTGGTACTGGTTCCAATTCTGGTTCTAGTTCCAGTTCCTGTTCCTCTGATACTGGTTCCAGTTCTGATTCTGGTTCCAATTCTTGTTCTGATACGAGTGATATCCATGAGATTTCCTGTTCCTCCTATAATTCTGGTTCTGGTTCTGATAGGTATTGTGTTGACCATTTCTTCTTCTACCAGAGTCACTTTGTTTCTGTTTGGTAGATGTTGGAACATAAACCTTCTTCTGCTTGTGCGTTGCCAACATCCATTGTCCAGGCACCATTGTTGGTGTCTCCTTCTGGTTGCTCAGAATATCTGCAACATAGACAATTTGATCTTTTGGTACCCATAACTGATTGGGTCCAGGTTTGTTAGTTGTAACAGCTCTCTAATCTTGTTCAGATTTTACCATTGGACAAGATAATTCAGAGTGACCTTTCTTGGCACAAACACTACATAAAACATCAGAATGAACAGCTTTATTTTCAGTAATTGTTTCTGTAAAACCAAGACCTTTTTTTCCAGAATTACTGTTTCCATAAATCATAGATGCATTTTTACTTCTTTCCATTCCATTGGAAATAAAGTTTTGAAAAACTTGCTCATGCATATCAGATTTACAAACAGTTTCAGAAGTGGAACAATTATTACTTTTCAGAGTTTGGTTTTCAGATTTGAGTTTTGCAACATCAGTTTTAAAATTTTTGTTTTCAGTTGCATACTCAGAATTTCGATTCTTTAAAACTTGGACTTCTTTGGTTAGATTTTCCTTATCTTCCCTAAGAGTTTTCAGTTTTAAAGACCTTTTATTGTTTGCATTTAACAAGTCTTTTAAAGTCTCAATTAATTCAGATTTAGACAGGTCAGAAAATACCTCATTGTCTTCATCTTCTGATTCTGTTCCAGAGCCTGAGCTATATTCAGAACTTGAGTTGGTATGAGCCATCAGAGCCAGAATTGTTTCCTCTGATGTGCTTCCAGATTTGCCAGAATGATTGCTTCTATCATTCTTCCTTCTGCCTGTTTTCCTTCTGGAATTCGTGCCTTTATGAGGTCCAGAAGCAGACTTGATGTGAGCAATCTTTGCTGTTTCTGCCTCTTCTTCATCAGAAGATTCTTCCTCTGATTCTGATACATCCCAGGCAGCCATCAGACCTTTCTTTCTGTATCTGGAATTCTTCTTATGTTGTTTCCCTTTTTCCAGATTTGGACATTCTGACTTGACATGTCCAGGTTCATTGCATCCATAACAGATGATGTTCTTCTTGTCAGATTCTTCCTTATCCTTGCTGTTATGTTTCTTTCTGAAGTTTCTTTTCTTCCTGTTTTCCCAGATCTTAACCATCTTTTTGGTTAAGTAAGCCATATCATCACAGTCACTGTCACTATCCTTTGATTCTGATACTGCCTTTGCAGCTTTCTTCTGTTTCGACTTCAGAGCCAGATTCTTCTTCTTCTTAGGTTCATCTTCTTCCAGTTCTATTTCATGAGACTTGAGTGAGCTGATCAGATCTTCCAGCCTCAAGGTACTCAGATCGTTAGCTTCCTGAATTGCAGTAACCTTTGGTCTCCACCTTTTTGGTAGACTTCTCAGAATTTTCCAGACATGACCTTCAGTGGTATAGCTTTTGTTTAATACTTTCAATCCTGATACCAAAGTCTGGAATCTGCAGAACATTGTGTCAATGTCTTCATCCTCTTCCATCTTGAACAGCTCATACTTTCTGACCAATATGTTAGCCTTTGTTTGTTGAACCTGCTTGGTTCCTTCATAGGTCAGAACCAGACTATCGAATATACTCTTTGTTGTTTCTTTATTTGTGCATCTATCAAATTCCTTGAATGTGATTGCACTGACCATGATGGTTCTGGACTTGTGATGAAGTTTGTGTAATCTGCTCTGATCTCGTGTCATATCATCCAAGTCTAATTCTTTAGTTGGATCTTCTGGATTAGTTGGTGCAGTGTATCCTTTAACTATCATCTTCCATAGTTCAGGATCTTGAGATATGACAAAACTTCTCAGTCTGTCCTTCCAATACTCAAACCTTTCTCCATCAAATATTGGTGGTCTGTTGATGTTGCCTCCCAATTCTTTTGACATATTGAACCCCTTGGACCTTTCCTCAAACACTGTTAAGTGCTCAGCCTTGAGACCGAGCTCTGATACCAATTGAAGGTACAAACACGAGAAGGGGGGGTTGAATTGTGTTTGACTTAACTTGAATACTTTTCCTGTTTTAATACTTTCAAAACAAAACTTGATGTATAATTAAAACAGAGTTAGCAGCGGATAAAAATAAAAATAAAAACTCACAGATTTTATATTGGTTCACCGTTAACGAGGCTACGTCCAGTCCCTTCGCCTTGAAGGATTTCACTAATTCAATCTTGAATTACAACCTTGCTACTGACCCTCCAAGTCAGTCTTCTCAATAGTCTAACAATCCTAGACTTCTTGAGGAAAACAACCTTGTCTTCAGCCAATCTGACAACCCCAGATTGTAGAAGAAATCACAACACTATGAATCTAATTGCTAAGTACCTTGCTACCCTTTCTGATTCCCTCAGTTTGTAGACTCTACTTCAACAACTTAGATACAACCCTATCTAATTGCCAAGTACCCTGCTACCTCTACTGACTCCCTCAGATTGTAGACTCTACTTCAACAACTTAGATTTGCCACAGTGGAAAGGAAATAACACGAGTACTTGCTTCTTGAAAGCTAAAACTCACAATTGACTTCTATGAAAATTTGGGTGTTTGTTGCTTTGGAAGTGTATGACTCTTTTGTGATTTTCGATTCTTTATTCTTCAGCATTAAGTCTCTATTTATAGTTGAACTTTAGAACTTCACTGATGCTTTACTTCTGCAGTATATTTAGATTAATCTGTTTTGAAAATATTCTGGAGTATTTTGCTCAGATTCTGTTTTGAGCCTTTTGCTCACTGATCTGTTTTGAGCATTTTGCTCCGCTTCTGTTTTGAGCATTTTTCTCATATTCTTTAATTCTCATGATCAAATTTGCACCATTGGATCTTAATGCGATAGTCCACATCTGGACCAGCCTATTTGATATTCTGTGATCCTCTGATTTCGGCCTTTGCTGGACTGCACAATCTGTCCCTCTGATTTCGGTCACCACTGGGCCATGGTCTGATTTTCTGATCTGGACCATCACTGGACCAAATAATTATTTCTGAACCATTGATCTGGAAGTTTTTACTCTGATCTGGACAGATTCTGGACTTTGATCTGGAACAAACTGAAATTAACTTGAACAAAAAATATTTCAGTCTGAACATTTTACCTTTAATTTTGGACCAGGTCTGGATTTATTCTGGAACTCATATCTTTTGGTCTGGACCTAGTTCCAAGCCCTGAATCATGCTATCTTATGATCTGGGCCAAATCTGAATTGATCCTTTTGTTCTGGACTCATAAACATACCTTCTGGTCAAGTCTGGAACAAGTCTGGACTGTGTAATTTTTCACTGCCAGGCCATCTTCTGGTCAGAATAACTTCTGGAATAAAATTGATATTTGACTCCTGTTTGTCTGGAACAACTCTCCTTCTAGCAGGCTTTCCAATGGTATGATCCATGTTTCATTATGATTTTTCTTCCTTCTGTTCTGAGCCACCAAACATATCCTCTGGTGATGTTTTGACATCCTGGAACATCTTCTGAAAATTCCAGAATTCATTTTCCTTTGATCTCTGCTTCTGTTTCCTTCAGTTTCTGGGGTATTTAACTTAATAATTCAAAGTACAAAATAAGTTTACATTGAGTACCTTTGTAAGCATCAAAATCCTAAGTACTTAGAACCAACTTGGTTCCAACAGAAACATGGTCCAGAAGAAGACATGGTCCAAATCATAAGGAAACATGGTCTAGAAGAAGACATGGTCCAGATCATAAGCAAACATGGTCCAGAAAAAGACATGGTTCATATCAGAAGGAAACATGGTCTAGATCACAAGACGTGGTCTAGACTTGGTCAAGATCATAAGAACACACGGTCCAGATTTAAAACATGATTCGGATTCGTAGAAGACTTGATTCAAATTTGAAAGAGATCTGATTAAAGTTTTAAGAAGATTTGATTCAAAAAAAATCAAAGAAAACCTAATGGAAAATTGAAGGAGATTTGGTCAAAGTTTTAAGAAGATTTGATTCAAAAAATCAAAGAAGACCTGATGCAAAATTGAAGGAGATCTGATCAAAGGTTAAAGAAGATTTGGTTCGAAATTAAAAAGAAACATAATCTGTCAAAAGAATTTGCAAAGGAAATCTGAGCAAGATACATCTCGAAATTAAGCTTGGAGAAAACCCATATCTCATCTATAAAATGAGGCTTCAAGCCATAGAAGATCGGATCGAAAAACACAAAAACTCAAGCTTAAAGTTCAAAGTCATCCGAGAGTTCAAAAGAGGGAAACACTTGTGTGAAAGAGAAATATTGTCTAAGTGTTTTTTCTAGAGTGAGAGACATTGTAATAATCAGCTTTCCAGAAGCAACTACTCAAAGCTCCAAACCCTTGTATTAAACCCGATAGTGGTGTAAACTCCTTCCTCAATCTGGGATTGTCAGATTGGTAGAAGAAGACTTGGCTTGTAGGGTCAAGGTGGTGTAAGTTCCTTCTTCAATCTGGGGTTGTCAGATTGGTAGGAGAAGACTTGGCTTGTAGGGTCAAGGTGTTGATTGTTCCTCAAAAGTCTGGGGTTGTCAGGCTGTTTGGGAAGACTGGCTTGGAGGGTCAGGTGTTGTGTAATTCAAAGTGTTTGAATTAGTGGATTAAAGCCTTCTGAATGAAGGGACTAGATGTAGCCAAGTTAATGGTGAACCAGGATAAATCTTTGTGTCCAAACACCTATGCTGTTTTTATCCGCTGCTGAATCTGATTGTTTATTCATCAAGTAATTTACATCAACCTTCATCAAAATAGCAAAAAGATTTCAACTTTGGCAAACACAATTCAATCCTCCATTATCATGTTTGCACCTTCAATTGGCATCAGAGCTCGATCTCAAAGCTGAGCACTTTACAGTGTTTGAGAAAAAATCCAAGGGTTCAACGTGTCTAGATTAAATGAAGAAGCTGTTGGAGGAAACATCAAAAGACCACCTTTGATTAATGGGGAACGTTTTGAGTATTGGAAAGATAGGCTGAGGAGTTTCTTTATTTCACAAGATCCAGAACTTTGGGACTTGGTGGAAGATGGATATATTGCTTCAGTGGATGCTAATGGTGTTGAAATTCCCATAAAAGATATGGATGTCATCCCAAGTAGCCATCATAGATTTATTTTTGTTGTGAAATCTTCTTGTGTTCCTTTTGTTTAGAGGACACTTAGTTTTGTAGTGTCTCATTTTGTTGCATCCAAAACAAGTTATCTGACTCTTGTTAGTTTTTTCTTTTTGAGGAGATCTTTTCTCTTGTCCTCTCTGATTTATCATCCTCTAAATTCTTCTGGAAATTAGAGCGACTTCATCCTCCTCTTCAGATAGAGGATACTCTGAGTTTCCCCTTTTTGTGACATCTTCAGTCTTCTTGGATGTTGGACTTTCCATTTGACTAAATTTCAGAGCAATCATTTTTTCTTTTTTGCTTGGTTTATCAGCAAGCAACAATGGTTCATGAGCTCTAAGAGTTCCAACTAGATCCTCTAACCTCATGGTGGCCAAGTTTCTTCCTTCAGTAATGAAAGTCTCCATTCTTTTGGTAAACTCCTTAGAATTTTCCTTATCCTTTCTTGAACGGAATATTCCTTTCCAAGGGACCTCAAGTTGTCTAGGATGATTGTTAGCCTTGAGAACATCTCATCAATCGTTTCTTCTTCCTTCATTTCGAACAGTTCGAATTCTCTTACACTCATGTCAATCCTAGCCTCTTTAATGTGACTTGATCCTTCATGATGGATCTTTAGAGTGTCCCGTAGTTCCTTAGCACTTTGGCATTCATCAACTCTGTCATATTCTTTCCTGCTCTAAGCACACGTTAGATATAAATGAGCTTTAGAGTTTAGGAGTACCTTAGCATTTTCTTCAGCCGTCCATTGTGCTTGAGGTTTTTCGTCGGAGGATGAATCTGTGTTGTTGATTATAATGACGTGATTTCCATTTTCAACCATAGACCACATGTTGTTATCTTGTGATATGAGAAACAATCTCATCTTTCCTTTCCAGTGCTAGTAATCTATGCCATCAAAATAGGGAGGTTTGCTGGATGATCCTCCTTCAAGGATATACTTAGCTTTTGACATTTTTTCTTTTGATCTTTTTCTCTTACATTGTTAGGTGTAGTTTTCTAGAGAACCTTTCTCTAATGCCAATTGAAGTAGCTAGAATATCATTAGACGAGGGGTTGAATAGAGGTATTTGTTGTTTTAAATTTTCTTTTGTGTTTTAGCGCTTTATCCTCTTCGAGATGATGAAAATCAAAGGATGGAAATTTAAAACTATGAGTATGAATTGATTACTAATATATATATATATATATATATATATATATATATATAGAGCGAGAGAGAGAGAGAGAATAGAGAATGACACTCACAACTTTATACTAGGTCACCAATGAAGGCTACGTCCATTCCTCACACACTTGTGAGATTTCACTAAGAATCAAAATGATCAACCTCTCACAGAGGTCAGTTACAATTTGTGTGTTCTAGAGCCTCACCAAGCTTACAATTTCTTCTCACATATTTCAAACTATTCACAAGTGTAACTCACTTGGAAATTACAAGATGATATAATATGGTTTAAGATATTTCTCTTTTCTAACACTTTCTAAAAAAGATATTTCAGAGATCTAGTGTAAGATTATGAAAATATAGAGAGAGGATATGAATGCTCTTGATAGCTTTAGACTTTCTCTTTTTAAGCTTTGTAGTTGTGTGTTGAATGAAGAAGAACACCCTTCCTTTTATAGAGTTGTAAGATAGTATATCCATGAGTTAAGATTCTTCATGACCGTTGGGAACTTAATCAAAAGTCCAAGGTCAGTGATCTTAATTACATAAATGCCATTCAGTTGTCTTTTGTCTTGTTTGAGCGCAAGAGGATGGGAATTCAGTTCATCCTTGTATAGGAGGTTCAAACCTCCTAGATGTTTGGATCTGAGCTGTTCTTTTCCTTTTTCGTTCTTTAAGACATGTCAGATGTAACACCCCGAGTTTAAAACACAACGCGAGTGTATTTTTTTTTTTATAAATAATTAAAATGTTTTTCCCAATTATTTACTTCAAAAGAATTGAAATAAAAATTTCCTTTAATCCGTTTCTTAAAAATAGTACGTCGTAATTTAATCGATGAACGTAATTAACTAATTTTATCATAAATATCACTAAGTACTTATCTTTGGAAATTAATAATAAACATTTATACATTTTCAAAAGATCAGTGTCATATCATCTCAGAAGGAAATATCAGAGTGCGGAATAGGTTAGCGGAAAAGTAGTACAATAATTTCCAAATAAAAACAAATTACATTTTCCAGCTCAAAATCCTATACATCAAATCTAACTGATCATGCACTAAAGCTACAGTAGCACGGATTTCCTCCGCATCCCATACAAGTCTCATCTGACTCCGCCGCTCGCCTCGATGTAACCTCCTCCTCCTCATCATACAAAGAGGGATCAGTCTCCTCCGAAGTCAGATCGATGCACAATCTAGGTCGCTTCGGCGGTGCCGAAATCTCATAACAATCATCGGATATCCTAGATGGACCCGGAATATCAGCTGCTACTGGCGTCAGCCCTTTATTCTTTTCCTCCACCTCAGAATCACGTACAGCCCCTCCAATCTCTGGGTTAGGAGTCACCACTCCACATAGTGCACCACTCCGTCAGTCCTACAGGTCCTCTTCAATCTCCCTGTGTACGGGGCCCTGCTTGAGATGGGGTCGTATACCCAAGCAGTATGCACGAAACGATCAATGAAATCGAGCGACGTTTCCGTCGTCTGGAGACCCACGGGTAACATGGGTTTGGGGGGCATATGAGGGCAAAGCCCAAATTCCACAATAATAGTAAAGGGTCACCGACCGAAATTAACAAATAAACACATAGCATTTATATCACAGAACAATACATCCATGGTATAACATATAATCAATGATGATAAATAAAGATGCTCATTTTGAAATTTCATGACATGTATGCCTTTTCAAAACAGCAACCAATTAATATGGAAAACATGTTGTAAGTACAGCCAACACTTCAGCAATCACAATCATTTATCAGAAATTCAGATTTTATAAAGCACTATACACAACAATTTCCAATCATCACATCATAAGTACTATACGCATTACTCTGTGGCCCATCCTGGGTACCACCTGACTATGCAATGCATGAATACGCAGTGTTTTCTCTTCACTAAAACAGTATGCAACATCAGTAAAATTCATGCCTTTCCATCATTTCTCAAAACATCTCAACACAACAAATTTCATTATCATCACATCATAAATCAAACATTCAAACGTCTCATCATTTCCACTTCACATCATCTTAAAACTCCATTCTTATTCATCAAAAATCTTCCCTCTGTTTTTCCCCAACTCTTAAAATTTATCAAATAGTGTTTAAAACTGAAATTTCTGGAAAACACGAATCTATATTCGAATACAGCTCTGTATTCGAATACAGAAGCCAAAACAGTGCAAAATCAACACTCTGTATTCGAATACAGCTCCTTGGTATTCGAATACAGAGGCAATCCCAGTGCACAAATCAACATTTTTCACTACATCAGTAAAGTCTCAAAAACTTCATCACCAACACTTCAAACTATCACAAAAATTCCATTTTAATTCATCACAACCCTTCCCAATATTTCCCAACACTTAGGGTTTATAAAACAACGTTTAAAACTCTGATTTTCTAAAAAACATGAATCTGTATTCGAATACAACTCGCTTGTATTCGAATACAGAAGCATAAAACTGCAATTTCAACACCCTGTATTCGAATACAGCATACCTGTAGTCGAATACAGAAGACAAAACAGTGTACATTCAGCATTTTCCCAACATCATTTAAGGTTTTCAAGAACTTCATCATCTCCTCTTCAAAACTATTTCAAAAACTCCATTTTAAATCATTTCAAACCTTTCCAAAGTTTCTCAACACTTTAAGATTCACATGACAGTGTTTAAAACTTGATTTTCTGGAAAACACGAATCTGTATTCGAATACAGCATCCTTGTATTCGAATACATAAGCTAAAACTTGAGTTTCTGGAAAAACCCGAATCTGTATTCAAATACAACTCCCTCGTATTCGAATACATAAGCTAAAATAGTGAAAAGTAGCATTCTATATTCGAATACGAGGCTGTCGTAGTCAAATACAGATGCGAATACAGTGGCAAAATTGTAGTCCTGTATTCGAATACGACAGGGTCGTAGCCGAATACAGAAGCTAAGTCAGAAGCAAAAAATCCTTCATCTGTATTCGAATACAAAGGCCCGTATTCGAATACAAGTTCGAAAACTTGAGTAAAACAGAAGCTTGGCAGGTTGTATTCGAATACACTCAACCTGTATTCGAATACACCTTCGAATTCAGTGAAATTTTCCAGAAACTACAACACATTTTCAAACTTTTTCCTTTGAAAAACCAGCACAACCCCAAAACAGTTTTCTTCATTCTTTTGAACTACAAAACTCAGGCATTTTTCATCAATAACAACTTTTCCAGAAAAAACTTTCATCAGTTTAAATCCTTCTTTTTTGAAAACATCAGCAACACCAGAATCACTCAAAAACAGAATGTCAACCACAACAGAACAGACATTTTTCAACGTTTACATTGTTGATCATTTCTCAAAACAACATGAAAGGTATAACCAGCATTCTTACACAACCAAACACAACATGCAAAGCATTTTCAGCTCTCTCACACAAGCAGAACAACATTAATGCATTCAGACAAACAGCAACCATCACATAGCAGCAAAACACCAACAGAATGCATTTTCGCATTTTATAACAACATTCAAAGTAGTTTTATGAACATGCATTTTAATCATCTTCAAAATAACATGCAAGACATTTTTCAACTTTCCCACATAAACAAAACAACATTAATGCATTCAACCAAACAGAAACCATCACAGAATCAGTACACATCAACAAAATGCATTTTCTTCATTTTTTTCAAAATGTCATTGCAAAACAGTTTTTCTTAAACCAATGATGAAACATCAGTAATGTCATTACAATTTCTACATTTACAGCCCTAATGCAGCTAGAAAGTAGAAGGTGCCCTTACCCTTGTTGCATTTCTGCTATTGTTCACGTTTCTGCGTCAAAAATCGGCGAAACTCCCGCTCGCGTTTGCCACTACGAAAATGGGTTCTCTAGCTTCGTAATGATGAGGAGAACAACTTTTGTTCTAGAGGTTTTCTGGTTTGGTGCTTGGATTTCCATGTAATATCACTTTTGAGGAACTCCCTTTTTATTTATTTATCTTGAAACAGAAATCAGAATGGGTGAAGGAAGAAGGTGAGTACTGTTACATGCAGTAAGGGAGGAGGAATGGGTTTCTGACTTTGCCCTTCCTTCTCACTCCTATATATAGGCTTGTGTGGGTGCCACCTCACCCGACACTTGTCTGATCCTCAGCACTTAACCAGTCTCGTCGCAATTAGTCGATAATCCCTTAATTAACTGTTCGATAATTTAATTACTCGTAATTAAATTAATTTACTCTTCATCCAATAATTTTAATTCATCTTCCCAAAAATAAATATTTATATATATATATATATATATATATATATATATATATATATATATTCACTCAAACATACATATATTAAATATTTTACAAATATCCCCAAAATACTCTTAATATTAATTCCATAAATTAATTTTAAATTTACGGGTCTTACATCAGATTCTATTTTGGTCTTATTTAATACAGCTTTTCTATCATTTGATAAGATTGAACCATTTTCATCATATGAGGATGAAGAGAGCTTGAGGTTCATCCTCTTATAGTTCATCCTTCTTTGATTATCCTCTGCATTTGTCCTTTTCAGTTAACTTTTATTTTTCTTTCAAACTCTAACACTGATTTAACTTCTGTTTTGATAAGAAATCATTGTTATAGTGATTTTGAAGATTTTTCATATTTGTTGGTTCATCCTCTTTGAGGGTTCATCCTCTAGTCTATCCTCTAGTTTGAAAAACTTGTTGGATTTGGCTCATATTATGTTTCTTTTGAAGGGCAACATCGAAGGTGCAAACATGAGAAGGGGGGTTAAATTGTGTTTGACTAACTTGAATACTTTTTCTGTTTTTGCAGTTTTATAACAAAACCTGATGTATGAATCAAACAGAGTTAGCAGCAGATATAAAGTAAAAATAAAACTACAGAATTTTATACTGGTTCACCGTTAACGAGGCTACGTTGAATTACAACAATACCACTGACCCTCCAAGTCAGTCTTCTCAAACAGTCTAACAATCCTGGACTTTTGAGGAATACAACACCTTGACTTCTCAAGTCAAGTCTTCTCCTACCAATCTGAAAACCTAGATTGTAGAAGGAATTACAACGCCTTGAATCTAATTGCTAAGTAATCTGCTACCCCTTTTGACTCCCTCATATTGTAGACTCTACTTCAACAACTTAGATCTAACACAAGGGAAAGAAAAACTCGAGTGCTTGCTTCTAGAAAGCTGAAACTCACAATTAACCTCACTGAAAACTCGAGTGTTTGCTTCTGGAAGTGTATGACTCTTTTGTGATTTTTCGATACTAAGTCTTCTGCCTTGAGCCTCCTTTTATAGATGTAGATTAGGGTCTCTTCCAAGCTTAAATTCGAGCTGTATCTTGTTGGATTCTCTTGCAAAAATAACTTGGCCAATCGGGTTTCTCTTAAATAAAAAACATATCTTTTTAGCTCCAGATTTGCTTTCAAAAATAACTCTGGCCAATCCTGACTTTAATTAATTCTGGAACAAATCTTTCTTCCCGCCAATAGCTTCTGAATTCCATAAGACTTCACTTTATTTTTGTATCGAATTCATTTAATACTTTGATTAAATATAATCATGACTCCACTGATCATGATTCAATCTGGACTGCTTGATCTTCTGCTCTCGTCCACATCTGGACCATACTAAGTGATCTGCTGTGATCCTCTGATTTCAGCCAACCTTGGACCACACTTTCTGATCTTTTGATCTCGACCAATCTGGACTTGCAATCTGATCTGCTGTGATCCTCTGATCTCGGCCAATGTTGGACCACACGTTCTGATCTTCTGATCTCGGCCAACACTGGGCCATGGTCTGATCTTCTGATCTCGGCCAACACTAGGCCATATACTTAAATCTTGACCATTGATATGAACCTTTTCCCTTTGATCTGGACCAATTCTGAACTAGGTCTGGATTGAACTGAAATTAAATCTGGACATATGATATTTTAATCTGGACATTTTACCTTCTGATCTGGATCAGGTCTGGATTGAATTTGGACATCATTTCTTCTTGTCTGGACTTAGTTTCATACTCTAAACCATGTTATCTTCTAGTCTGGGCCAAATCTGGATTAAATCTCTTGTTCTGGACCAATTAACTGAAGCTCTGATTAAGTATGGATCAAGTCTGGACTGTTTATCATTTCACTGTCAAGCTATCTTCTGGTCAGAATAACTTTTGGACCAAGTCTGACTTATGAATCCTTCTGGTATGGAACAAGTCTCCCTCTGGCAGGCTTCCTTCTGGTCTGGTCTAGGTCTCCTTCTGGACTTTGCTTCCTTCTGATCTGGCCAGGAAAGATATCCTCTTATGGTATTTTGACATCCTGGAGTATCCTCTGGTGCTTTCAGGATGCATCCTCTGGTACCTTCTGGATGCATTATCTTGTGACTTCTTGAGGTGTATCCTCTGGTCTGATTTTACCTTCTGATTACTCATCCCCTGCCTCTGGTGACTTCAGCTTCTGCCTCTGATAACTTCATCTTCTGGTGGCATTTTAATATAGTAATTCAAGGTACAAAATAAGATTACCTGGAGTGCTTTTGTAAACATCAAAATCCTAAGTGCTTAGAACCAACTTGGTTCCAACAAACATGTTTTCTAGGATTAATTCACTCAAGAGCACATATTAGTCATTAACAAGAATCATAATCAATAATTTTGTTATCATTAAAACCATTTGAAAGAGATTGTGTCTCAACATCAACTACAATACATAGAATGATTCATCTTGATTGGTCAATTATGTCAAGAAATGATTATATTCTTAAAAATAATTCTTTTAAGACTTCAACTTTTCTAGAGAGCTTTAACTTTAAGAATGTAAAAGTGAACAAACCTCTTTCATTAAAACACAAATATAAAGGGACGGTAAATAAATGTGAAGATAAAAGATTTAATTAAATAAATAGATTGATTGGTTGGTTGAGTATGTCTAAAGAAAAAATATTTTTAGACACCCATATACTTGTTATATACAGTGAGAGAGAAGAAATAGAGTAATCAAATATTTTAGGTGTTCAAATATTATTGTTGATACCTAAAATAAATTGCACACCTCATATTTATAGTAAAAAATAGAATACCCTACCGCATTCTTTGCTAACTCAAACTTGGATAACAAAAATCACCATTTTTTCCAAATCATATTGTTTGCACATTAAAAGTGTTTGGATGACAGAATAAGCAAGGGTTTTTTATTTAACTTTTTAATAAATTTTTACGATATTATTTGACTTTTTAAATTTGTTGAAGTCCTTGTTATTTTTGCTAGTTCCTTTCCTTTTTAGGCACCTATTGTGTATTTTATATAAATTAAATCGACTCAAAGATTTCCTGATCCAATTTAAACCTTAAAAAAAGTTTCAAAAACATAGGTAAATCAATGAATTTTAAACAATATACATATGATGCATTTATCTATGCATGATTTAAAAAAGATTTCCTTAAATTTTTCTTGAATCAAGATAAATAAGTGAGATCAATAAAACCTAGACTAGACCATTAGAAGACATATTCATTCACATGTAAGATATGAAACAATCATAAAAAACATATGTAATATGTCTGATGATTGTCTTCTATTTCCTTTGTTTTAAATACGCTAAAAACATATGTAAGCTACTATGTTTTAATTATTGAAAAATTGAGAAAATATATGATTTAATTGAATAGCATAAAATTTAATATTAATTATAATAGTAATAACTTTGTATCTATCCAAAAAATAGTAACAAATAAATATTATTTATATTTATTTAAGTAGAATTAAAAAAAATAGTTTATAAACATTTTTTAAATTAATTAGATTTTTTTAAAAAAAATTGACTATTTATTTTTAAAAACTTTGCGTTTAATATAAGATATGTCATATACCTCACTTTGGTCAACCGATCTACTCTTACTCTTAGTTGAACACCTCAAAGTGGGGATGATAATATGACTCATATTCATTTAGTATATCCAAAATATACCCACAATGAGTACGGTAAAATTAGGCATGACAAGAGAGTGGGGTGGAACGGAGGCAGATTTTATTAGAGCTGTCAAAAAAGCTTCTAATCTCAAAACCTCTTTTTAATAAACTTTTTGTTAGGTTTCAAATTTTAAGTCTCTCTTAATGAATTTTTTTTTGTCCCAGCCCCCTATTTTTTAGTTTTAGTGGACCTGGGTCGGAGGTCTATGGCCCATTTTATGTTTTCATTTTTTCACGATCAGAATTCAGAACATCATTTCAGCTTGAATAAATAAAATTAAAATCGAAAAAAAAATAAAAAAAACAAAGATAGAGACATGAAATGATGATATGTAAGAAATAGTTTAATAAAAAAATCATTAATGACATGGTTTAATTTTATTTAGATTTTTTAATTATTGAAAAATTGAGAAATTGAAAAATTCGTGAATTTGTTAATTTTATTCAGAACATAAAAACAATCAACAATTTCTAAATCGAATAAAATTCGAAAAAAAATCGAAATTGAAAAATTATTGAATTTGTTAATTTTATTCAAAACATAAAAAAAATCGACAATTTCTAAATCGAATAAAATTCAGAAGAAAAAAAATCAAAATTAAAAAATTATTGAATTTGTTAATTTTATTCAGAACATAAAAAAATAATTGACTTTTTAATGGGCCTATGGGCCCTCTAAGCCCACATAAATTTATGGGCTTTTTTACATTGTGGACTTTCTTTTAATGGGCCTTTTAATTATAAGGTTTTTTTGCCCTCTCCAATATGTGCGTTCGGGTCAATATAGAGGAGGCTTGACAAATTGACAGCTCTAGATTTTACCTCCTCTATCCCGCATCTGACTAATCGGAAAAATCTGCACATGTTGTTGTTTTTTAATGGATGTGAAATTTAAACCTTCATTCTCGCTCACAACGGAGTTCAGGGTTCTCCGCTCACACTCACACTTATTCATATATATAAAATTATAAATTTAAAAACTATATCTATTATAATTAATATAATAAAATAATTATTATTAGACAATAATAGAATTAAAAAATATTTCCTATAAAGATGAGATTATAATTTTTAATATTTAAAAAATTATTAAGTATATTTGATATGTACATATAAATTACAATAAAAATACTAACGGTAAGAGTTTGAGTGGAGAGTAGATATCAACACCTCAAACCCACCTCCATCCCTGACGGGGTGGGATGGATACACAGTTTAAGTTGCTATTTCTACGTAAAATCAGTATTATATTAATGAATATGAGTAATTATGCGGAAAAAAAAGATAAGATATGAATGCGGGTAAGGTATTTTGGGCTCTGAAAGGATATTGGGCTCTCTTAAGTTATTTTATAGAGTATGTTGGCATTGTATCTTGTCATGCAAGACAGGAACAGAATGAAGTATTGGCTTTTTTTCCTCTCTTTTCATTTGTTAGTAGTTGGTGAATGTAGGCAACAAATTCCCAAGGAATAAAAAAGGGAAACTTGAAGGACAAGGACAATATAGTAAAACAAAAACGACAAGTCAAATATTAATATTAGTGGTCCGTAGCTGCAACGGCAGAAATCAAGCATTGTCTCTTCCTTCGTTCTCATCTCCCACTAACTCTCTCTTCTAAATTGCTTATATCTACATTTCATAACCCCCCAACAATTTACTACTCAAGATTCTTCACACTCCTCAAAATTCATACTCTCTACTTTCTTTCTATATTCTTTTCATTTTCTTTATTTCTTTATGTTGTTCTTATTAAGTTTAGGGTTTTGCACTCTAAAAATGAACCATAGTTTCCTTTTCAAAATTCAAAAAATGACTTAAAAGGAGGTTTTTAAAACTAAGCACTAAAGTTGAGTTTTTTACCTCTTAGTTGAACCAACCAAAAATGAGTTCAAGTTTAAGCGGAGGAACCAATGCATTGAATTTTAACGTGGTCAAATCTTCATCCACATTAACTTCACTTACTGCTTCTTCTCCTTCTTCAACATTAACAATCTCCGAAGCTAGCAATGTATCCCAAAGCGCAATCCAAACCAAAAGACCCCGAACCAACCGAAAGAGACCGAACCAAACATTCAACGAAGCCGTAGCGCTACTCTCCAAAGCGTATCCGAACCTCTTTCCAAACCTAGAGAAATTACCACCACCGTGCAAATTTACAAAACCAATAAAGGAATTCAATAACAACCATTCTTTTGAACCGTTGTTATTGCCGTTCGATTTAAGAGCACGCGACTATGATGCAACCGCTTTTTTACTTCGAGAAAATAAAAGCACTTCTCAAACGAGCGTTCGAGAGAAGATTTTTTCAGGAGAGAGAATCTTAATCTCTGGAGCGGTGAATTTGGATGAAGTGGAACGTGATTCTGGAGAGGATTTCGATTGTCATTCGATATTAGAAGAGGAAATCGATGAAGGAATTGATAGTATTATTGGGAGTAGGGTTGAGGACGCCGGAAATAGCGGCGGAAACGACGGAGGAAGAGTAGATTTGAGTTACGGCGGCGGATTCAGAAGTTTTGGCGGGAACTTCGGTTGGAAGAAGGCTCTTCGCCACGTCGACGGTGTGAACTTGTTGAATTTTGCTATGATTGATGTCCTTGAAATCTCGCCGGGCATGAAGAAGATGCCGGCGGCGACGGCGAATATTGTTCCGGTGACTGAGAAAAAGAAGCAGAGGAAGAAAGAAAACTTGGAACGGAATACTTCGAGTTTTGCTCTGCCTCTGCGATTGAAACTTAATTACGCCGATGTTCGGAATTCGTGGTCGGAACGGGGTTTGCCGTTTCGCCGGTGATTTCTCCGGGTTATGACGTCATTGTTCCTTGGCATATCGATTTATATATTTTTATCTGGATTTACTTACTAGTATTCTTTTTTTACTACTGTAATTTGTTTTTGTATTATTATTAGTATTTTTAGAAATTGTTAAAATATTTATATACTAGAGGCACAAATTAAAAATAAATAAATAAAGCAAATAAAACATCAGAATTGTGCTTTTCAAATGCGATCAATCGACTTATTTTTAAGTTATTTGTGTTTCATGGCTACAAATGAATGAATGCAAAATCTATTTGAAGAATTCAATATGCCATGTAATTGGGTGCTATGTATAAAATCCTGCTTTTTAGAGTGCGTTTAAATTTGTGTTATTTACTTTCTAATTGAGTAAGGAAAAATGATATTTTCATACATAATTCTCACGATAGTTTTGACAACTTTAAAATGGTCAATGTAATTTAAATATATAGTTAATTATATTTAATTGATGATTAATAAATAAAATAAAGTGTTCTAAGTAATTAATCACCCCTAATTATAATTAACCACAATAATTGAACTTCATTAACCATAAATTTGAAACAAACAAATTGATCATTGATCCTTTATCTATTTTATTTTTTGTCACTGGGGGTGTAAGAGTGTTGCGTGCAATAACAATAGCAATAAGCAACTATTCAATCACCTTTCACATATAGAAATTCATTTTTAACATGAGGGTTAGTTTGAGCTTGTTTTTCAATTCTGTGCAAAATATGGAACAGGTGAATACAAATGGCGGGTTGAAAAATAGACGATCGTGAGCTTGATAACGTGCAATAATGGTAGTTGATCCTCGACAATATGATTCATTCAAATATATGATTATGGATGTTGACAATACCTTGACAACGAAGTAGCAATAAATGTAAAAAAAATTGATTTCAATTTTGATCTTTTTTAAATTTTAATTCTTACACTTAATTTAACAATATACGTAAAAGAAATATATTTGTTCATCCAACTCCTCTGAGATTTTTACTAATGTGCTTAGTACAAAACATTATTCTTTTACACTTTTTTTCTCGATTACACTTGATCAATTACAACTTTCACATTTCAATGCATAAAGGAATTTTCACATCCACCTTTCAATTCAGAAATAATTTTTACAACCACCTTTCAATCTAGAAAGAATTTTTACAATCTTCTTTTGTAAACTTGGAGATGGATGCATGAGCGTTCTCATTAATTTGACTTCATTCATTTTTTATTTTTCAAGAAGATCTTTAATATATTTTCCTTAGCTGAAAAAAATATCATTTTCAAGTTGCTTGATTTGCAAGCAAAAAAAAAAACTCAATTCTCCCATCATGCTCATTTCAAATTCACTTTGCATGAGATTTGAAAATTTTTCACACATTTTTTTATTTGTTGATCCAAAGATAATATCATCAACATACACTTGAACATTTAATAAATCATATTTATTAATCTTTCTAAAAAGTGTAGTATCAATCTTTCCTTTAGAAAAATCATTTTTGATTAAGAATGAACTCAAACTATCATATCAAGCTCGAGGAGCTTGCTTAAGTCCATATAAGGCCTTGGCGAGTTTAAAGACATGATTTGCTTTCTTTTTATCTTCAAAATCAGGAGGTTGATGAACACAAACTTCTTCAATTAAAAATGCACTTTTAATGCCCATTTGAAAAAGTTTAATGAGTTTATGAGATACATATGCAAGAAGAATTCTTATTGCTTCCAACCTAGCAACAGAAGCAAATGTTTCATCAGAATCAATATCTTCTTGTTGATTATATCTTTGAGCAATAAGTTTTTCTTTGTTTCTGATTAATTTTCCTTCTTCATTCAATTTGTTCCTAAACACCCATCTTGTTTCAGCTAAAACCTAAGGGTAGTCTGTAACACCCCGAGTTTAAAAGACAGCGCGAGTGTATTTTTTTTTTCAATAAATGATAAAAATGAGTTTTCCAAAATTAATGTCAAGGGAATTAAAATAAAATTTTTATCAGTTCATTTCAAAAGAGCACACCCGGCCTGTGGCCACTAAACAGTTTCAGAGTGTGGAAAATACAGCGGAAAAGTCATACATTAATTCCCAAAATAAAATTACATTCCCCAAAACTCAAGACCCTATACAAAAGTCTAGTCTGATCATGCACTAAGCTACAGTAGCACGGTCTCCACCGTATCCTTTATAAGTCTCGTCTTCCGCCAATCGTCCGTCCCTCTGCGTTGTCCACGTAGACTACGTACGTAAAGATCAGGGGAAACTAACGACACTTCCGTCGTTAGTGTATCCGTCGGTAGGACGGGTTTGGGTAACATCTGAGGGCAAAGCCCAAAGTCCACAATATAATAGCAAGGGTCACCGACCGAAATTAACAAATAAGCACATAGCATATATCTCACAACAACACATATATTCATGGCATAATATATGACAATGATGAGGAAAATAATAATGCTCATTTGAAATTTAATGACATATATGCCTTTTCAAAACAGTAGCCAATTATTATGAAATATGTGGTAAGTACAAACAACACCTCAGCAAATCACAATCATTAAATCAGAAATTCAGATTCTGAACAGTACTCACAAACATTCAATTTCCACTCATCATCATAATCCAATCGTGACCCACCAGTCAATCCCCTAATGCAATATGTATATGCTCATGTATACAATTTTCTTGGAATCACCAAGGTGCAGTCGCTCACAGACCAGCACACGTGCAGTCTCTCACAGACCAGCACGATTTATATATGTCAGACTTTAACGGCCCTCAAGACCAGGGTGCAATCTCTCAACAGATCAGCACCTAGTGCAGTCGCTCAACAGACCAGCACTTGTGTAGTCGCTCAACAGACCAGCACGTTTTACAAATGGAATAGACTGTCCAATACACGCGAAACCATCCCGTAGCCCGGATAGAATAGACCATCTAATACACGCGGAACTACTCTAAACCCGGATAGAATAGACCGTCTAATACACGCGGAACTATTCTATAACCATCATGGTCACTACAATTACATGTATTAGCCTCTCACAGGCCAAATACACAGAAGTTAAATCCTCGCACGGATAGAATAGACCATCTAATACACGCGGAACCACTCCGTAGCCCGAGTAGAATAGACCGTCTAATACACGCGGAACTATTCTATAACCCATGGTTACTACTTAACTTCGCGGCCCATCACGGTCACCGCATCAACTCTGTGGCCCATCGCGGTCACCACCTGACTATGCAATGCATGATTATGCAGTGTTTTCTCTTCACTAAAAACAGTATGCAAAATCATAAAAATTCATGCCATCCCACCATATTTCAAAACATCTCAACATAATCAATATCATCATCAACACATCAAAGATTAAACAGTCAAGCAATCATTAACAATTCACATTATCTCACAAATTCCATACTTAGTCATCTCAAGTCTTTCCATTGTTCCCCAAACTCTTAAAATTCACAAAACAGTGTTTAAAACTGAGATTTCTGGAAAATACGAATCTATATTCGAATACAGCCTCTCTGTATTCGAATACAGGAGCCAAAACAGTGCAGAATTAATACTCTGTATTCGAATACAGCCCTATGGTATTCGAATACAGAGGCAGTCTCAATGCACAAATCAATATTTTTCACTACATCATTAAAGGTTTTCAAAACATCATCCTCTCCTCTTCAAAACTATATCAAGGACTCCATTTTAAATCATTTTAATCCTTCTCAAAGTTTCCCAACCCTTTAAAATTCACAAGGCAGAGTTTAAAACTTGATTTTCTGGAAAACACGAATCTGTATTCGAATACAGCTTCCATATATTCGAATACAAAAGCTAAAAATTGAGTTTCTAGAAAAACACGAATCTGTATTCGAATACAGATCCCTTGTATTCGAATACAGAAGCTGAAACTAGTGAAAATCTGCAATTTTAACATTATGTATTCGAATACAGAATGCATGTAGTCGCATACAGAAGACAAAACTAGAATGATCAACATCAGAACATCAGAAACAGAATCAGAATTAGAATGATTAACATCAAAACATCAAGAACAGAACCAGAATCAGAATGATTAACATCAGAACATCAGGAACAGAACCAGAATCAGAATGATTAACATCAAAACATCAGGACCAGAACCAGAATCAAAATGATTAACATCAGAACATCAGGAACAGAACCAGAATCAGAATGATTAACATCAGAATATTAGAAACAAAACCAGAATCAGAATGGTTAACATCAGAACATCAGAAACAGAACCAGAATCAGAATGATCAACACCAGAACATCAGAAACAGAACCAGAATCAGAATGATTAAAATCAGAACATCAGGAATAGAATCAGAATCAGCATAAGCAAGACAGAATGATTCACACAAGAATCATCAAAAGCAAAACAGAATGATTCACACAAGAATCATCAGAATCAAAACAGAATGATTCACACAAGAATCATCAGAAGCAAAACAGAATGGTTAACACCAGAATCATCAAAAGCAAAACAGAATAGTTAACAACAGAATCATCAGAAGCAAAACAGAATGATTCTCACCAAAATCATCAGAAGCAAAACAGAATGATTAACACCAGAATCATCAGAAGCAGAACATAACGGTTAACAACAGAATCATCAGAAGCAAAACAGAATGGTTAACACCAGAATCATCAGAAGCAAAACAGAATGGTTAACACCAGAATCATCAGAAGCAAAACAGAATGATTCTCACCAGAATCATCAGAAGCAAAACAGAATTCCTAAAACCAGAATCATCAGAAGCAAAACAGAATGGTTAACACCAGAATCATCAGAAGCAAAACAGAATGGTTAACACCAGAATCATCAGAAGCAAAACAGAATGATTCTCACCAGAATCATCAGAAGCAAAACAGAATGATTCACTCCAGAATCATCAGAAGCAAAACAGAATGACTCACACCAGAATCATCAGAAGCAGAAACAGGATGATTAACATCAGAATCATCAGAAGCAAAAACAGGATGATTAACACCAGAATCATCAGAAGCAAAACTGAATGATTCTCACCAAAATCATCAGAAGCAAAATAGAATGATTAACACCAGAATCATCAGAAGCAGAACATAATGGTTAACACCAGAATAATCAGAAGCAAAACAGAATGGTTAACACCAGAATCATCAGATGCAAAACAGAATGGTTAACACCAGAATCATCAGAAGCAAAACAGAATGATTCTCACCAGAATCGTCAGAAGCAAAACAGAATGATTCACACCAGAATCATCAAAAGCATAACAAAATGGTTAACACCAGAATCATCAGAAGCAAAACATAATGATTCTCACTAGAATCATCAGAAGCAAAACATAATGATTAACACCAGAATCATCAGAAGCAAAACAGAATGGTTAACACCAGAATCATCATACGCAAAACAGAATGGTTAACACGTGAATCATCAGAAGCAAAACAGAATGGTTAACACCAGAATCATCAGAAGCAAAACAGAATGATTCTCACCAGAATCATCAGAAGCAAAACAGAATGACTCACACCAGAATCATCAGAAGCAAAACAGAATGATTCACTCCAGAATCATCAGAAGCAAAACAGAATGACTCACACCAGAATCATCAGAAGCAGAAACACGATGATTAACATCAGAATCATCAGAAGAAAAAACAAGATGATTAACAGAATCATCAGAAGCAGAAACAGGATGATTACATAAGAACATTCAGAATCAAAAATTGGATGATTAACATCAGAATTATCAGAAGCAAAAAAACGATGATTAACATCAGAATCATCAAAAGCAGAAACAGGATGATTAACATCAGAATATTCAGAAGCAGAAATAGGATGATTAACATCAAAATCATCACAAGAAGAAACAGGATGATTAACATCAAGGTCATCAGAAGCAGAAATAGGATGATTAACATCAGAATCATCAGAAATAGAAACAGGATGATTAACATCAAGGTCATCAGAAGCAGAAATAGGATGATTAACATCAGAATCATCAGAAGCAGAAACAGGATGATTAACATCAGAATCATCAGAAGCAAAAATAGGATGGTTAACATCAGAATCATCAGAAGCAAAAACAGGATGATTAACAGAATCATCAGAAGCATAAATCCTTCCTCTGTATTCGACTACAGGGGCTCGTAGTCGAATACAAGTTTAAAAACTTAAGTAAAACAAAACTTGACAGGCTGTATTCGAATACACACATGTTGTATTCGAATACACCTTCGAAATCAGTGAAATTTTCCTGAGACATCAACACATTTCAAAACTGTTTCTTTTTTAAAACAAAAACCAAACAACAAAACAGATTCAACACCTTTTTTCCTGACAATACTTCCCTCATTAAAAATCCATTTTCTTTTAAATTATCAACATCACCAGAATCATTCGCAACAGAAGCAGAATCAAAATCATTAACACCAAATCATCCAGAACAGAAACAAAATGATCGATCATTAGAATCATCCAAATTTTCAAACCATCAGAACAACACATAGCATTTCAGCTTTCACAACACATCAAAATAATATTCAAGCATTTCAGCTTTCACAACACAACAAAATAACATGCAAACATTTCAGCTTCCAAACCACACCAGAATAACATGCAAGCATTTCAGCTTTCACAACACACCAGAATAACATGCAAGCATTTCAGCTTTCACAACACATCATAATAACCATGCAGCACCACAGAGCAGCGAAACAGAACGCATTCATGCATTTCAAAACAATTTTTCAAAATAGTTTTATGAACATGCATTTTAATCATATTTAAAATAACATGCAAAACGTTTTTTTAGCTTTCCCACACAAATAAAACAGCTTTGCAGTAACAACCAGAACAACATCACAGATTCATTACACATCACAAAAATGCATTTTCTTCATTTTTTTCAAAAATGTGATTGCAAAATAGTTTTTCTTCAAAAACAGAATGAAACAGCAAGCATTTACAGCCCTAATGCAACTAGAAAGTTGGAAGGTGCCCTTACCCTTGTTGCGTGTT
>JBBPBO010001984.1:14368953-14386926 GCA_037974295.1 Cicer cuneatum
CGGATAGAATAGACCATCTAATACACGCGGAACCACTCCGTAGCCCGAGTAGAATAGACCGTCTAATACACGCGGAACTATTCTATAACCCATGGTTACTACTTAACTTCGCGGCCCATCACGGTCACCGCATCAACTCTGTGGCCCATCGCGGTCACCACCTGACTATGCAATGCATGATTATGCAGTGTTTTCTCTTCACTAAAAACAGTATGCAAAATCATAAAAATTCATGCCATCCCACCATATTTCAAAACATCTCAACATAATCAATATCATCATCAACACATCAAAGATTAAACAGTCAAGCAATCATTAACAATTCACATTATCTCACAAATTCCATACTTAGTCATCTCAAGTCTTTCCATTGTTCCCCAAACTCTTAAAATTCACAAAACAGTGTTTAAAACTGAGATTTCTGGAAAATACGAATCTATATTCGAATACAGCCTCTCTGTATTCGAATACAGGAGCCAAAACAGTGCAGAATTAATACTCTGTATTCGAATACAGCCCTATGGTATTCGAATACAGAGGCAGTCTCAATGCACAAATCAACATTTTTCACTACATCATTAAAGGTTTTCAAAACATCATCCTCTCCTCTTCAAAACTATATCAAGGACTCCATTTTAAATCATTTTAATCCTTCTCAAAGTTTCCCAACCCTTTAAAATTCACAAGGCAGAGTTTAAAACTTGATTTTCTGGAAAACACGAATCTGTATTCGAATACAGCTTCCATATATTCGAATACAAAAGCTAAAAATTGAGTTTCTAGAAAAACACGAATCTGTATTCGAATACAGATCCCTTGTATTCGAATACAGAAGCTGAAACTAGTGAAAATCTGCAATTTTAACATTATGTATTCGAATACAGAATGCATGTAGTCGCATACAGAAGACAAAACTAGAATGATCAACATCAGAACATCAGAAACAGAATCAGAATTAGAATGATTAACATCAAAACATCAGGAACAGAACCAGAATCAGAATGATTAACATCAGAACATCAGGAACAGAACCAGAATCAGAATGATTAACATCAAAACATCAGGACCAGAACCAGAATCAAAATGATTAACATCAGAACATCAGGAACAGAACCAGAATCAGAATGATTAACATCAGAATATTAGAAACAAAACCAGAATCAGAATGGTTAACATCAGAACATCAGAAACAGAACCAGAATCAGAATGATCAACACCAGAACATCAGAAACAGAACCAGAATCAGAATGATTAAAATCAGAACATCAGGAATAGAATCAGAATCAGCAGAAGCAAGACAGAATGATTCACACAAGAATCATCAAAAGCAAAACAGAATGATTCACACAAGAATCATCAGAATCAAAACAGAATGATTCACACAAGAATCATCAGAAGCAAAACAGAATGGTTAACACCAGAATCATCAAAAGCAAAACAGAATGGTGAAATCAGAACATCAGGAACAGAACCATAATCAGAATGATTAAAATCAGAACATCAGGAACAGAACCAGAATCAGAATGATTAAAATCAGAACATCAGGAACATAATCAGAATCATCAGAAGCAAGACAGAATGATTCACACAAGAATCATCAGAAGCAAAACAGAATGATTCACACAAGAATCATCAGAAGCAAAACAGAATGATTCACATAAGAATCATCAAAAGCAAAACATAATGGTTAACACTAGAATCATCAGAAGCAAAACAGAATGGTTAACACCAGAATCATCAAAAGCAAAACAGAATGGTTAACACCAGAATCATCAGAAGCAAAACAGAATGATTCTCACCAAAATCATCAGAAGCAAAACAGAATGATTAACACCAGAATCATCAGAAGCAGAACAGAATGGGTAACACCAGAATCATCAAAGCAAAACAGAATGGTTAACACCAGAATCATCATAAGCAAAACAGAATGGTTAACACCAGAATCATCAGAAGCAAAACAGAATGATTCTCACCAGAATCATCAGAAGCAAAACAGAATGATTCTCACCAGAATCATCAGAAGCAAAACAGAATGATTCACACCAGAATCATCAGAAGCAAAACAGAATGGTTAACACCAGAATCATCAGAAGCAAACCAGAATGTTTCTCACCAGAATCATCAGAAGCAAAACAGAATTATTAACACTAGAATCATCAGAAGCAAAACAGAATGGTGAACACCAGAATCATCAGAAGCAAAACAGAATGGTTAACACCAGAATCACAGAAGCAAAACAGAATGGTTAACACCAGAATCATCATAAGCAAAACAGAATGAGTCTCACCAGAATCATCAGAAGCAAAACAGAATGACTCACACCAGAATCATCAGAAGCAAAACAAAATGATTCACTCCAAAATCATCAGAAGCAAAACAGAATGACTCACACCAGAATCATCAGAAACAGAAACAGGATGATTAACATCAGAATCATCAGAAGCAAAAACAGGATGATTAACAGAATCATCATAAGCAGAAATAGGATTATTAACATCAGAATCATCAGAAGCAAAAATAGGATGATTAACATCAGAATTATCAGAAGCAGAAACAGGATGATTAACATCAGAATCTGCAGAAGCAGAAACAGGATGATTAACATCAGAATCATAAGAAGCAGAAATAGGATGATTAACATCAGAATCATCAGAAGGAGAAACATGATGATTAACATCAAGGTCATCATAAGCAGAAATAGGATGATTGACATCAGAATCATCAGAAACAGAAACAGGATGATTAACATCAAGGTCATCAGAAGCAGAAACAGGATGATTAACATCAGAATCATCAGAAGCAAAAATAGGATGATTAACATCAGAATCATCAGAAGCAAAAACAGGATGATTAACAGAATCATCAGAAGTAGAAACAGGATGATTAACATCAGAATCATCAGAAGCAAAAATGGGATGATTAACATCAGAATTATAATTTCCTAGTAATGCTAATAACTGCTCACGTGATTTGAAATAAAGTACCTAAGAATATCTTTTATGTAAGATATGCAAGAAATACAAAAACTAAAATTTGTTTCATCTAGACTCCTGCCGTATGAAAGCAATACTCTATAATTTTTAATCCAAATTCAAGTTTGAAACTCATGTAACAGGATGATTAACATCAGAATCTTCAGAAGCAGAAACAAGATGATTAACATCAGAATCATCAGAAGCAGAAATAGGATGATTAACATCAAAATCATCAGAAGCAGAAACAGGATGATTAACATCAAGGTCATCATAAGCAGAAATAGGATGATTAACATCAGAATCATCAGAAACAGAAACAGGATGATTAACATCAAGGTCATCAGAAGCAGAAACAGGATGATTAACATCAGAATCATCAGAAGCAAAAATAGGATGATTAACATCAGAATCATCAGAAGCAAAAACAGGATGATTAACAGAATCATCAGAAGCAGAAATTCTTCCTCTGTATTCGACTACAGGGGCTCATAGTCGAATACAAGTTTGAAAACTTAAGTAACACAAAACTTGATAGGCTGTATTCGAATACACACATGTTGTATTCGAATACACCTTCGAAATCAGTGAAATTTTCCTGAGACATCAACACATTTCAAAACTGTTTCTTTTTTAAAACAAAAACCAAACAGCAAAACAGATTCAACACCTTTTTTCCAGACAATACTTCCCTCATTAAAAATCCATTTTCTTTTAAATCATCAACATCACCAGAATCATTCACAACAGAAGCAAAATCAAAATCATTAACACCAAATCATCCAGAACAGAAACAAAATGATCGATCATTAGAATCATCCAAATTTTCAAACCATCAGAACAACACATAGCATTTCAGCTTTCACAACACATCAAAATAACATGCAAGCATTTCAGCTTTCACAACACATCAAAATAACATGCAAGCATTTCAGCTTCCACAACACACCAGAATAACATGCAAGCATTTCAGCTTTCACAACACACCAGAATAACATGCAAGCATTTCAGCTTTCACAACACATCAGAATAACATGCAGCACCACAGAGCAGCGAAACAGAACGCATTCTTGCATTTCAAAACCATTTTTCAAAACAGTTTTATGAACATGCATTTTAATCATATTTAAAATAACATGCAAAACGTTTTTCAGCTTTCCCACACAAATAAAACAGCTTTGCAGTAACAACCAGAACAACAACATCACAGATTCATTACACATCACAAAAATGCATTTTCTTCATTTTTTCAAAAATGTGATTGCAAAATAGTTTTTCTTCAAAAACAGAATGAAACAGCAAGCATTTATAGCCCTAATGCAACTAGAAAGTTGGAAGGTTCCCTTACTCTTGTTGCGTGTTTTGCTTCTGCTCAAGTGTGTGCGTCAAAACGGTGAAACTGCAACTGGCGTTTGCTGCTGCGAAACTGGGTTCTTTAACTCCGTAATGGTATGGGGAATAACTTTTGTACTGGAGTTTTGGTGTGTCAGTGCTTGGATGTACAAGTAATAGCACTTTGAAAAGTTCCCTATTTTCTTTCTTTGTAATCGTGACTTGAAGGGGAAGGCAGAAATAACACACAGGATGGGAGGGAAAGGTACTGTTGCATGTAACACTATTACATGCAGTATGGGCAGTGAGGAAGGAGGGATGGTGTTCTGATTTCTCCATCACGCTCACTCCTATTTATAGGTTTTTGAGGTGCCACCTCACCCAAAAATATTATTAAAATAATGATGAATCCTTCAGCCCTTAATTGTCTTGTAATTAGTCACTAATCCTCAATTAACTTGTCTGATTAATTTAATTACTCGAAATTAAATTAATTTAATCTTCATCCAATAATTTTGATTCATCTTCCAAAATAATATTTACATATATATATATATATATATTCACTCAAAACATACATATATTAAATATTTTACAAATATCTCCAAAATACCCTTAATATTAATTCCATAAATTAATATTAATTTTTAAGGGTCTTACATAGTCGATCGTCATCAACATGATTGATTCAGAGATACGACTATGGGTGTTGATAATACGTTTATTTATATGATATGTGATTTGTTTGAAAAACACGATAATATAGTTTTACTGTGTTGATTAGTTTTACTGTTTTGTATGATTCATAATGCACTATACACTTAAGTTTGAATTAAGTAAATATGAGCCATGATTCGTATTTGGAGAGATGATATGAAAATATTGTTGAGTAAGTCTAAGTGATAAGACTATGTTCAATAATACACCACTAATTAGTGGGTATTGTTTGATTATGAGATATGTAAATTTGTGTACTAGATTGAAATTAGGTGATTCATAAGCATGTATCTTCACCTCTGTCATATATTTGGGATATACGAGGTTCCACATCCAAATACGATATGGTATTTAGATCATATGAGTTTAATTTGACTTTGTTAAAGATACAATGGTACACCAACAATATTACACAAATTACAAGTAGTTTGACCGCTCTATGTGTCGTGGTGTCTTGGGTTAAACATATATTGTGATTATACACTATTTTACCAATGTTCTTAGTACTAACCTGAACACTAACCAAGTGTCTATTAAGTTGGATTGTAAAGAGACACTCTTATTAATCACAATGAATGAGATATGCTTTTGGTCACTAGTTGTACCATTTTTTTTGGGAGCATGTGAAGGCCTAACATGACCTTTAAATGATTATATTTAATTTTGTATCTTTTATTTATACGTTATTTAACTTATTTACTATTTTTTTTAAGTATGAGTTCTTTTGTTAAAATAAATGATGTGAAAACTGAGAATTCATTTTAACAAATTTTTCGTTCAATTTTGATTTTCTATTGTCAAAAAAATTTATATCTAAAATAATCGTATAATTCAAATTCCCAATCAAATTTAAACAATTCAAGATATATATATATATATATATATATATATAAAGACATTAATTAACTGAGTTCAAAATACTAAATCAAAACACTAGTCTTCTAATTGTAGTAGAACAATATAAATCAACAACTATCATGATCACTTAAACACAAGTAAAACAAACATTTAACAAGCTACAATTTCCTTTATTCCCTCATTTTCATCAAATTATATAATAAAAAAACTTGTTTTTCCTTCTTTTTTTAATAAAAATTTGTGTTACCTTCATTATTTAGAGAAAAAAATACTGTATTTTTAATATAAAAAAATTTTATACCGTCATTCAATCAGAATCATGTATTTTACTAAAGCATCCAACTTTATTCTACTTGAATGATATAACATAATAAAATAAGTAATTATTTTTTCATTATTAGTATAAAAGTATAATGTAAAAATATACATTCATTGTACTCTTTTTTAATAATCTAAATTACATAAAAATTACATATTTTATTTTGAGAATAGTTTATATGTTTAATTATATATAATTGTGTAAAAGACTAAAAGTTAAAACTATTTACACATATCTACTCAAATTATATTATAATAGAATTATGATGTCACTTTATTAAAGTAATTTCTAAAATATCTTGATAAAGATTTATATGGTGATATGTGATTAGGTCATGTATAATAAAAAAGTTATAATATAGTTTGAATCCTTTTACATTTCTTACTTCTTTTTTCTTTCTTGTACATGTAATTATCATCATGCTATGAATGCGTGCACCAAATTTCCAAAACAACACAAGATTACTCAACCTGCATTCACATTTCTCACTCCAGTCACTTTCATTTCATCTCAACGCTCTCGAAAACCTTACCTTCACCCCTATGGCCACCACCGAACTACCCCAAAACGGCACCACCACCAATACAACCACCTCAAACCCACTCCCACCGGACAATTCCACCGCCGTTCAACCATTCACCACCGATGCAACTGCCGTTAACACCGCCCAAGCCACCAACGAATCGACTCAGGAGCCAGAGACGGCAACCCACGCCGGAACGGACACCAATTCCAATTCCGCAGTATCTACCGCCACTCCGCCGGAGAAGAAATGGCCAGGTTGGCCTGGAGACTGCGTGTTCCGTCTCGTAGTTCCCGTTATTAAGGTTGGTAGCATCATTGGTCGAAAGGGAGAACTCATCAAGAAGTTGTGTGATGAAACTAAAGCTCGTGTTCGCGTTCTTGATGCTCCTCTTGCTACTCCTGATCGAATTGTATGTCTCAATTTTGGAGATAATTTCGATCCAATTTCTTTCTAGGGTTTCCTTCTTTATATTTCCACTTTTAGTTTTTTATTTTTCTTTTCTTAGTTAGAATAATGTAGTTATGTAGCTTTAAATTGGTTTTTATTTTGCGTACTAATTCAGTTGCATTTTTTATTTATGCGTTCCTTAGAATAAATGCTTGTGTTAACACTGAAACTATGTTTTGGTTTTGCGTTTTTTCCTTCAATATTATTCAGTTTTTGTGATAACTGCAATACTGTATGTGGCATGAATTTTATTTCTTGCCATTGAATCTTAGTTTCCTGCTATGTGTTATATGCTTAGAAAGTAGCTTGTTTCCTTATAATATGGGGTTTACAATAGAATTGAAGTTGATTCTATAGGTCAGTTTCTTGCTTTATGTGGTACATGTATGCACAGTGGTGCACTAGCTCTTTCAAATGTTTTGCATGGATGACGACGACCCTTAGGTTAGGTAGGTTATGTTTGGGTGGAGGGTTTTGGTGGGAAAGAGAAGGGATGGTAGAATTTCATTTTTTTTTTTAGTAAATATTTCTATTTTTAAGATATTTAATATAATGTTTTAGAATGGAAGTAATAAAGTGGTATTCATCACAAAATTTAATGTCTATTCCCTTCTTTTATTACTGTAAACATTTTATAACTTAACTCAAAAATTAATCTTTTTTTTTCCTTTCCTTTTGTTTCCAAAACTATGTTGTCAATAGTGTGCTTTAATGGCACAGTAGTGGCTTAGCGGAGCAGAGAGGCTGATAGCCATTATTGGAAGTTTGTAGTGGAATGGTTTGCTGTTGTGGTTGTATAGCCCACTAGGAGGCTAGCACCCAAAACCGCAGCTGTTTGTAGCTGTGATGACTACTATATGCTTCAGCTAAAAAAGCCTTCATTTATTAGTCTTTTTTTGTTGGAATTTATTGCTTATGAATGTTTCAGGATTGATTATTATTTTACTTTTTCAGCATTTATATATCTTGTGTATTAATTATATAATATGTATAAAGAAAGTTAGAATAGCAGTCATCCTTCTATTCGCAATCCGACTACAGTATTTTTCAAAATCCTCCATCCAGACATGTGTTTATCTGTTCCTTTTTTGTGTTTAATATGATTAATTTTTTTTCTGTAGGTACTTATATCAGGGAAGGAAGAGCCAGAGGCAGCTATTTCCCCTGCAATGGATGCTGCACTAAGGATATTCAAACGGGTATCTGGATTATCTGAAGCTGACAGTGAGATTAAAGGATCTACTGGGACATTTTGTTCCTTCCGATTATTGGTGGCATCAACACAGGCTATCAGTTTGATTGGAAAGCAAGGATCACTTATCAAATCCATACAGGAGAGTTCTGGTGCTTCTGTTAGAGTATTGTCAGGAGGTATGCTTCCTGTATGTTATCCAATTATACTCCTATGGTGATTCCTGTAATTATTATTGGAACAAATATTGATTTTTTGTGGATTCTCTTATATTATTTAATTATATGTGAAGCTGAAGTATAGTAGTTAAACCTGGTTATGCGGAATGGATGAGCTACCTCAAAAATGCTATTGCTGTATAGTAGATTGTGAGTGCTGGCTGCACTGAAATAGTAGATACAGAACAAGTTGTCACTAATATAAATTAACATGCTAAATTAAGTGACATTTATCATTAATACTACTCAAGAATCATGGCGAAAAGGAAGAGTCATAATTAATTATGCATAACCGATAATTAGTCATTTATTAACTGACGTAAACATAGTCGTTACATTTATAGTGATCTCAGCTGTTGAATTATTCTAATAGTTAACTACTGTAAAAATAATGCTAATCCAGCATGAACTAGCATAAGTCTGACCAAAGATTCCAGTAATCTCGTATGAAAAGATACTATAATAGCATGCAGCGATTTAATCTTGAATACATTATTTTAATGTCGATGCTAAAAAATTATTTACCTGAAGATGAGGTGCAACTTTATGCTACTGCGGAAGAGAGGATTGTAGACATGCAGGGAGAAGCCTTGAAGGTCCTTAAAGCTTTTGAAGCCGCGATTGGCCATCTTAGGAAGTTTTTGGTCGACCGCAGCGTTCTTCCCCAATTTGAGAAAACTGTAAGCTCATTATTAATTTTCCTAATATCAAATTAGCCAAAAAGTATATTTTAGGCTATCTCTTTACCCCTCATAGGATTGTGTTAATGGCCTTTCTTTCATGTTCTGATGACCTGTCTTTCAAGGGAGTTTCCATTTAAGATATGCATTGAGATTAAGTAGCTTTTCTGCAAGACTATTAGTCCTTCCTTTGTTCTTTTCTGCTAAATTTTCTCTCGAATGAAATCTCAAATTCATACCTGATAAAAACCTAGAAGGATACATTAGTCCCTAAAAAGAACACTTTATGTGGCCCTTGAAAAATGCAACTGTAAGACACATATGTCCTTTTGTCAGTTTTGCTTTATACAATTATGTTCACTCACTTGTTGCTTACTTAGGAATAACTTGGCCAATATATATATAATATCTCCCAAATGAAATGTTAATATTTAGAAACATCAGATCACCACTGATCACAATTTCAGAACTGGGTTAAAAGTCAACTTCTAACACATTCATTCACTAACTGAAATTAAAAGTACCTCAATCAAAGTAACCAAGACTCAAAACTTCAAAGTTATGATGGATAACAAATCAAAATAATTCACATGATTAAACAACAAAGATGCAGAAAATTGGGGAAATTTTCTGTCACAATCTGGTGGCTTTTGCATTCCCCTTAATCTTCACCCTTTCCCTATGCCTCCCTGGAACTATTACTATAGCCTCCTATGGTGGTGATGATGATGATATTGATGCATCTGTTTCCTATTGCACTGCATCCTCGTGCCATAAGCACCCTTCTCTTGAGCTTCCTCCATGACATTTTGGGTGCCCGTCGTGCAACTTCTGATAAGGCTGACCTTGTAGTGTGCTGAGGAGGATGCAGAGGACTGCGAAGAAGGTGATGTGGTTAGTGACACTAGTTGGCCACATATTGGTTGTGTTCCATTTGGGTAATGCTCCCGTAGTCAAACAACTTGCCCACCTTCATTGCTAGTAGGTCATCCACTGTTGCCTTCCGTATGCACACAATGGCCTCATCAACTCAATTCAATTTCAGGATTACTTCTGTGTTGGCCATGTCACTTCCATTTAAGAAACTTAACATGCCAAGGGTGCATCTGTTAAATGTAACAAAGCCAAAATTACAGAAGGATAAAATGTCTCATGGTTCTTCTTTTATTTGACTCCATCCTTTTTAGTTTTGACCAAAATTGCCATTTTTTTACCTTGTGACTTGTTTTGTTATAATTTTGATATGCACTAGACATTGAACATATATTCTATAATTTATATTTTGTCCTCTCCTATCCTATCTACCAAACACTACATTTGTGTGTAGGACCACTACTTTATTTTGTTAATGAGCTGAATATCACCTGAAAAAAATAAATAGATATTAGGCTATTTTCTGATTTTTGCTTTATTTACATTATAGTATGTGTTTTCTTTATGTTGTTTTAGTACAATGCGTCTATCCAATCACAAGACCGTCAAGCAGAGACCTGGTCTGACAAACCATCACTGAATACTACTTCACAAACTAGCATGTTCTCTGATAGGGATTCTATCTTTGCTGACCGTGAAAGTCGTTTGGACTCATTACTTGCATCTTCCACTATGTCTCACTCTCTCTATGGGCAAGATTCTTCACTTTCTGGTCTTCGGTCTTCATCTCTTAGTCGTGCTGGCGCTCCCATTGTTACTACAGTAAGTTATTTCAATACCTGCATGTTTTCTGTGTATTGCTTTACATGAAATTTCCTTTAAAATGAGAGTCATGTTATTTATTGCATCTATTTTCTCATACTTCGTCATCTTTATGTTTTGTTTAGTTATCTCTTCCGTTGATATTCATGAGACTCCTCTCTTCCCTAAATGTTTCATTTATTAGATAATACAAACAATTCAAATACCACTATCCTATGCGGAGGACATCATTGGTATCCAAGGGACTAATATTGATTATATTCGCTGCACTAGTGGAGCCATATTGACTGTGCAGGAGAGCAGGGTGCCTGATGAAATTGTTGTGGAAATAAAAGGCACCTCGTCCCAGGTTCAAATGGCACAGCAATTGATTCAGGTAGGAGACTACAGACAAATAGGTCACTACAGTTGTTTAAAACAATTTGACACCAAATCAATCCTTCAAAGATATAAAATAATGTTGGCAAATTGATCCTTCATTTCGAGGGACTAGTTTGATGACAACTTTGAAAGATTAATGTAGCGCAATTTAGATCTTTAAAGAGCTAATTTGCGTTTAAATTTTTTGAAAGACTAATTGGTGATGGAAATAACTTTGGAGGACTAACTAGAGGGTTTACTCAAAACTTGAATTGATAGTGCAATATAAGGGTTGTGACAAAAGGTACAACAAGCACCACTTATCCAACTAAGAAATAAAAGTTGATTTCAAGAATCCTTGATAGTTCTTAGCTGAACATCTTTCAAATACGACTATTTTGTCCGCAAGTTAGTAGTTGGGTTTCCCCTTACTTTGTCCAGTCCTTTGGGTGTTTATTTTTGGGTTTGGCAGATAGGAGAGGATTTACTTTTGATAGATAATATCTAGGGAATGTGATGTTGCACGGGACAAATTGAGCATAAGATGTGAAGTTTCAACACCGACACTTTATTAGGCTGCAGCTACTTCCCATTAGGGTATAATTCGTCTTGAAACAATTTATCACTTTTTGCTTTTGCTCACAGAAATTCCTTCCTCTGTGTTGCAGGAAGTTATAAGGAATCACAGAGAATCTATGACCAACAGCTACGGGAGATTGGATGCGGGTCTGAGGTCTTCATATTCGCAGTCATCATACTCTCAGTTGGGGAATACATCACGCATCCCACCTTCTTCATTGTCCTCACAACCACCATACACAGGTTATGGAGCGTCAGGTTTAGGAGATTACAGTACTTTCAGGCTTTAAGTTTGTCTCTCTATAGTCAAGTTTACTCCATTTGGAACTAGTTTCTTTCTTTCTAAATGGGGTCTTATTAGAGAGAATTAACGCATGAATGTATTATGATGAAGCCTCCGAAAACTACGTTTTTGTGTTATCTGATATCTTGTATGGTGGGTTAGGTGGCCAATAGTTGAGAATTGCAGTAGAAAATGTAATGAAATATTAGGCATTTTAACGTTTTTGTTGTCTAACATGTGAAGTTTGATTTTTGCAATATTTGCAATACCAAATATTGATACTTTCTTGGCACTATTCCATCCGTGTTTATATTTTGGGTATCTAGGTGCAATTAACTAGCTGTACTTTCTTGGCCACATATCAATGCACCATTAAAAAAAGGGTGCATCAGTGGACATGGCACAAGAACAGTAGGATATATGCAGGTTAAGAGGGGGTGGTTTGAGTTAATGGTTAAGAAGTGGAAGACTCGGGTTCACATGAGTTGGGATTCTCTCAAATACTTTAGGATTTTCTCAAATACTTGTGTTCATTTATGACAGAGAAAAAAATAAAAAGCAAAAAGATGTTTTTAATATTTTAATTACTAAAACATTTCTCTTTTTCTCCCTCGTAAACGAATTCTTAAGTATTTGAGAGGATTGAAACTCTATTAAAAAACTCAGGTGAAAACAAAAAATAATATAACAATTAATTATTAACTGTAACGGTTTCAAAAATCAGATTGGTTAGGATAAAATAATTAGACAATTAGAGAGCCCTAAGCCCTACACAGCTCTCTTGGTGGTCGTCTGCTTTGTAGTCGCTTGTTCTCCCCTTATGTCCCAATTGTGTCCTCTACCATAGGCGCCATCTAGTATTCTTGCAATATTTATTACCTTAAAATATATTCTATTGATCAAAATAATAAATTATTCTTGTAATATGGAGTTCATACTATTTATAAAATTTGATTTGAATAATTCACTTTTAAAGAGTAAAATAAGTTACATTAATCATTGTTGTAAACTATAATAAATTTATTGCAAGATATAAGGTACACAATTAAAAAATTGTGTATCAATACACAAATGATTGATTATTATTGTTATAATGTTTTCACATTGCTAGTATCATGCACTTTTAGTGCAACACCATGCTCCAACGCTCTTTTATTTCAAACAATTTTTCATTTTTTTAAATAAAATTCACTGTAACAATTGTCATGCTTTGACCAACAAATAAGCTAAACTAACAACAGCACCAAGTGCCCCACCTCGAGGTCCATGACTGCTTTGGAGTGCTTTACTCATCATCTTGCCACCATAATATCAAATTCTAACCATTTTTTAGTTGTACACAAACACTTAGGTTATTTACACCATAAATGCCTCCTTTATCTATATAAAAAAAATTAAAATATCAATTTGTTTTAGGTTAGACTCATAGTATTTTAGTTCAAGTCCAACCTAAAGATGAGCGACTTTAAATTGAACTGCTCCTATCAAATGACATTACATAATCTTCTCAAAATTAGGACAATATGTTGCTAGGAGTGAAACCCAAGGATCTTCATCATGATCGCTAGATAGATAAGAAGAAAATCTCGTGACGACAAACACAATAAGTCACTTATAAATTCATTATGAGCCACTTGATGGCAATTGTATCGTGATTACGACCACCAAATGACATTCACCATTTTATTATTAAAAGAACACACATCCTAGATCAGAGAGTGATTCGAAGATCATGGATCTTTGTCTAATAATCATAACGAAACCTTCTAGAAAACCCTAAAAAAAAGCCAATATATAAAGAAGATTCCTTAGGTCATAATGGTATAATAAATTTTAACCTTAAAATATATTATTCTTTGACAAATTCTTATTTAATCGTCATAGAGTATGTACAATACTTTTTCCCCCACAAGGAGTTAGAAGCAAAAGATCAACTACCTTCTTTGATTGTCTTTCCACCACCATTTTTGGAGCTAAGATTTTATTTTTATATTCTTAGAATATGATATTTTTTTTGACAGAAAAATATCAATCATTTAAGTGAAATTATATATTATCAAAATTCCAATAAATAAATAATTTAAGAAACTTGTTAAAATAGATTGCATCAAAAGCTCCATGTGTTGGACCACAAAGACCAAATCATTGAGTCTATTTCCAAATTTGCCACCAATTCCCACGAGAAGAGAAAAACGTAATAAAGAAGTCGTTAGTGTTCCCAGCGTTGCTCTCCCTTTTCAGTCTTGAGTCCCAATAACCCATCCTCGACGGTTATTTATCTCCTCCGAATTCAAAAACCCCACTCACTCACTCACAATCACACTTTCCAAATGACGGAACAAACTAAATTCAGCGTATTATGCAGTCTACTAACATGGACACAGCGAACCAAATCGCCGGCGAAGAAACGCGCCAAGTTCCGCAAATTCCTCGACTCTTTCTGCACCGATCGTAACTACTTCCCCGCTATTCGTCTCATTCTTCCTAACCTTGATCGCGAACGAGGCTCCTATGGTCTCAAAGAGTCGGTTCTCGCTACTTCACTCATTGATGCTCTTGGATTGTCTAAAGACTCACATGACGCTCTTCGTCTTGTCAATTGGCGTAAAGGCGGTTCTAAAACCGGTGTTAATGCCGGTAATTTCGCCCTTGTTGCCTCTGAGGTTATATTCTACTCACTCTTTTCCTAATCATAAGCACACATTGCCTTTTTTACATACGTATTAAGAAATACCATAGTGACTTTAATGTGTCAATGTGAACTTTATTTGTAGATATTTCTAAAATAACTATTCTATATAATGTGTTCAACTTTGACTTTTTATAATAGGGTTATCTTTGGAAAAAATTATAAATGTATTGCAATTTTCACATATGCACATAAGTAACTAATTTATTTAATATGTGTGTTTTGTGCATAAATGTTTGTAAAATATACTTTTGTATATGAATGTATGTATTCACCTTTGACTTTTCATTTCTCAATATCAGTATGTAGTGTAAATTGGGAGTATATTTAGAAAAAATCATGAATGTATTTAGTAATTTGACATTACTCTTTCTCCAAAGGATTTATTTCATATATATTGAGAGTGTAAAGATTATTTACATTCTCAATCAATCAAAGTCGTTGTGTTGTATCTTTTAAAATATTTAACTTTAATGATAATTATTTTTAAGTCACATATATGTTTGGATGTGATTTGTTTGACAATGTAGTTTTTTTTTACCCCGGTGGTGTATCACAATTAAACTCTTTTCCGAATTGGGCTTATATTTAGGGACATAGTATTTTTTGTCCGCATCATTCATTCAAGGTAACCTCCTTGTGGCGAGGTTTATGTTGAATTTTGAATTTCTTTTTTCAGGGTTTTGCATTGTAATTGATTATTGTTTTAGTAGCTGTTGTTGTTGCTGCTGAAAAAGGAGTGTTGTTGTTTATGAAACAGGTGCTGCAGCTTAGGCAAGGTACTGCTTCGGGTGGATTGACGATAAAAGAGTTAAATGACCTTCTTGATCAATTGTCTTCGAGTGAAAACAGGTTCACAGTTTTTGCTTTGATTGGTTCGTCGATTTTTTATCTATGCGCTATGTTTGTTTGTCTCTTGCTTTTTTTGCTGTGTGTTGTTGCATTTACATGCCTAAGGTCTTGTAATATGTGGTTGGGGATTGGACTTTTTACTGTATGATGTTTTTTCATTTGAAGTTCTGTTGGAGGGATGAAAAATCGAAAAAGGGCATAAAGTAAACGATCAATTTTGGCAGGGGCTTCAATAACAGTGTTATTGAAATCCAAATTAGAATTATGAAACCGACATTTTTTTTTGAAATAGAATTATGAAACCGATATTAATTGTTGGTGCCAAGGGAATAAACCAATCTGTACCATTTCTATTATCTACCACAATTTTGTAGGTTCTTAACAACCTGCAAATTGGATTGAAATTTGAACAAGACTGTTTAGACTTTCATGGTGCTTCATTGTTTGCTGGTCAGTGTTTTAGAAATGCCCTGTTTTGTAAAACTGTTCCTGTTAGAGTATAAAGCATGAAAACACTTTGCAGTATATTGAACCAGAAGACCTTATCCCTGAGCATTCGTATTTAGTATGTTGCTATTGTGATTTAAACTAAAATATTGAAGTTAAAATATTCAAGCAGTTCCTACCTTCGGACTTCGCCATTCTTTATGTAGTTTTTATTTAACATGGTATGGTCTGACTATGGTTACAGGGCTGAGAAGACTTTGGTTCTTTCAACCCTTATCCAAAAGACAAATGCACAGGAAATGAAGTGGATTATCATGATAATCTTGAAAGGTGTTTTTCATTTGTACCAGTAAATAAAAACAAGTCAATCAATTTAATACCTTAACTGAGCCTCGAGTATGTAACTAAATTTCATTGCAGATTTGAAGCTGGGAATTAGTGAAAAAAGCATTTTTCATGAATTCCATCCAGATGCTGAAGACTTGTTTAATGTTACGTGTGACCTGAAATTAGTTTGTGAAAAGCTAAGGGATCGAAACCAACGTCATAAGCGGCAGGTTAGTTGTGATTCAAAATTACTTTTCGAACTGTATATAGCTTAAAGAAAATGGAATTGCATCAGTTTTACAGCTTTATATTGGCCATTTATTCTTTTAACATGGGCTCTAAACAAGCCATATCTGAGATGAATACTAGCATCCCATACCAAACTCAGCAAGATGTAGGTAAAACTGTTCTCATGGAGAATTGTCATATAAATATTGTTTAATGCATGCCAACCTTTTAAATAGCTAAACTACTTTATATATGATAATTTGGTTGTTGATAAAAGAGTTTGACACAAGGGTCTTCTAATTTAAGGGAGGATGCTGATAATCTGTTAATTAGATACACACCAATCGTGCTACTCATCTTGATCAAACAACTAATTAATGAGTTGAAATTTCCGAGTCTCTAAAATGAAGTTGTTTTGTCATAATTAGGCTGCCCTTCATGTTGTTCCTACCAGGTTTTTCATTAAAGGACCAAACATATTGTAGCGGATTATCATTTCGTTAAGAAAAAGTTATATGATTCTATCTGATTGTATTTAGGGGTGTGCAAAAAATGTAGTTAATTGGACTGCATTCATAAACTGAATTGCACTGCACCATAAAAGACCAAACCAATTAAATAGTTTATGAACTGCACCATAAATTTTAAAAAGTCTAGTTAACTAAACTTTTTTTGAAAAACCAGTTTAAACCACTTTCAAACCTTTTTGTATTTAATATCATAAAATTAAAATTAACATTGTTAATATAAAAAATAAAATGCTAAATAGCACATGTGGTTTCTTAACTTAATTTTAGTTAACATTTTAGTCCTTTATCTTTTTTTTTATTTGGTTATTTATTTTAATTTTAAGTGACAATTTGATCTTTTATGTTTTAAAATGTCAACTATATTATCCTTTTTTTACAAAAATTCATCAAAATTTTCAACCAAAACCCATAAAATTAATTATATTCTTTAATATAATACAAATTTCATCAAATTCATAACTCAAATATTTAAATAAACTCATATTTTCATTCTTTATTTGATGTTGTTAGATATGGAAATATGAGTTTATTTGAATATTTGAGTTTCGAATTTGATGAAATTTATATTATATTGAAAAATATAATTAATTTATGGGTTTTAGTTGAAAATTTTGATGAGTTTTTTGAAGTTTTGTAAAAAAAATGATAACATTGTTGACATTTTAAAATATAAAAGATCAAATTATCACTTAAAATTAAAATAAAGGACCAAATCAGAAAAA
>JBBPBO010001984.1:14396089-14895507 GCA_037974295.1 Cicer cuneatum
CCCCCCCCCCCCCCCCCCCCCCTTCTCTCTCTCTCAGAAAGTATGAATATCCAAAGAAGGGGCCACCAAGTTTTTATCAAGTTACCAATCATTCCAAAGAAAGGCCTGATGTGTGGGTTGATAGCCCTGAGAAGTGAGTATTTTATATGTTTGAACTGTGAATTATATATCACTTGCATTTTCAATGTTGATTAATAATTACTGTTCTCGTTATGCAGATCAATTATTTTGTCCATAACCAGTGATATCAGAACTATAGAATCTGAGGTGTGGCCTTGAAAGTACTGTGAATTACATCTAAAATCTTTCTTGTCTCGTGAACTGCACAGTTTGAATCTGAATGATTTTATTTGCAGGTATTTGCTGCACCTTACTGCCTGAGATTTCCTCGTATTGACAGGGTGAGATATGACAAGCCTTGGTATGAGTGCCTTGATGTACAATGTAAGAGGTTTACATTATATGTTCTTGCATATTTGTTGGAGATGTTGATATAAGGTTAATTCCTTTATTTTCCCCCTTTTTGCAGCATTTATAGAATTAGTGCAATCTAGCAATGGTACCACACAGAGGGATACAGAATATGGGAGCAAGAAGGACAGTAAACCCAAGCGCATGAAACCCTCTATAAGGGGTGAAAAGAAAAATGTGTCCATTGTTCCTTCTCATTTAATTCAAACTGATGTTTCCAGTGTTAAGGGGGGTTCCTTAATGTTTTCAAATATGATGTTCTGTATCCTCGAAAGTCTTGCTTGCTACAAATCTGTCCAGCTTTTTTCTATATACATTGTTTTAGAATTTTTTTTCAATATACATCTGACTGCAATTTTTTTTCAATATACATCTGACTGCAATTTTTTTCCTTCTATATACATCGTTTTAGAAAGTTGCTATTATTCTTATTTCCATATTACAGTGTTGTCTATATGTGTTGCCAACCATAACTATTAGGATAAGGCTCGGTTGTTGTTGTTGTAGTAGTACTTACTTTTTCATGTTAAAAATAGTGTGTTAAGCACATGTTCAGTGTGCTACATATTTTATTCCATTTTACTGTACTAAGCCGCGTTATTCTATGCCATTACGCAGCCTGCATCTCAATGGGGTACTGCATTTCAGATTCCGTCTCATGTTCATATCTTGTCTTTTTTTTAAGCAAATTTTAGTTGTTTAGTATATTATGTTAGTAGTCAAGGTTTGAATTTTGGACCACCTTCGAGTGTTCTAGCTCAACCACTTGAGTTACGCTTTGGGGACACATCTTATGCCTTTTTTATTTTGAGTTGTTTGTGCTTCCATTTGGTCACATATTTGCCTGCTACACAACCAAAATTGTGTCAAAAGAAAGCATTTGCATATGCACAAGATGTAATGAAAATCCCTTCATGCTCCATTGTACTTGTGTCCTTAATGCTAAAAGGGCCCTTTGTTGCCATAGAGACCAAGGAATGCAATTCTTTCCAAACAAAGTTATTTTATGTTACTTAGTCTTTTTCCTCCCAATTTTTTGAAGATGTTTGGCAGTCTAGCGCATGAGAGAAATAAATCATTATATTAATCATCCTGACTGATATGAAAATGGTTATATTGCAACATAGTTTCCCTTGACATGCATAGACTTTGTTAATGTGCCTCCATCGCATTCCCTTGAGTCCTTCCACAAAATAGTTGCTGAGAATGGGGGCACTTTCTCGATGAATTTGAATAACTCAGTGACGCATTGTATTGCAGCAGACAGCAAGGGTTCTCTCTCTCTCTCTCTCTCATCGCATTCCCTTTAGTCCTTCCACACTTGAAAGACAGTTTTATTTGCTATGTATCTAATAAGGACTACTTACTGTCTGTAGGGTTTAAATTTGAAGCAGCAAAACGCCGTGGTGATATCATTCATTATACTTGGGTATTAGATTGCTATGCACAAAAGAAGCTCATCTGCTTACAGCCGAAGTGAGTTTATCTCTGAATATGGTCTTATTTAATGCTGTAAAGCTCTTCTGGTTTATATTGCTTTCAATTCGATGTTTCCTTTGAAAGGTACTTCCTCTTCCTATCTCAACTGACCAAGAAGAAGTTACAAAAAGAAATTGATGAGTTCTCGGACTCTTACTTCTTGGATCTTGATCTTGGAGACATCAAACAGGTAGTAGCATTAGTGTGTGTACCCATATCCTCTTGTTCTTTTGTGTACCATGTACCTTCTACTGTAAGGTGGATTCTTTACATTACAACTTGTAGCTACTTCATTGATGTGCCATGGTTTTTTCCTCTTAATATTTAACAAAGATCAACTTAGGTCATTCCTCAGTAAATTCGAGTTAACTTTCGCTCATCATTTTGCAGCTCTTAAGCAATATTAATAGGTCAGCTTCAGAAGATGTCAGTACTGTTGATCATTACAGGAAAAAATACTGCCCAAAGGATAAGTGGTCTGTGTTTAATGGATGCTCCATTTATTTTGACACCACAATACCATCATTGTAAGATACAGTAAATGTAAATTAAGATCTATATTTTTAATAAGCACAGAATAAGGAATTTAAGGTTTTGGTCATGGATGATCATATTATCTTTTCCATGTTTGCTACTGTAGCTTGCTGATTATTCAGTATTTTCATACAGGAAAGAAGATTGGCAATTTCTATTGGTACTTTCTTTGAAGAGATTCAAGCTTGAAGTTCTCATGGGTGGTGGAAAGGTCACCTCTAACCTCAATTTTGCAACTCATGCAGTGGCCTTGTTCCTACCAGGTTGTCATACCAACCATGAAGAAGAAATACAGAGTAGGTAAGTGATCTGTTGGCAACTGATAATGTTGAATGTTCATTATTGATCACTTACGTTTGGTTTGAAAGCAAAAGGTGAATAACCATGATTTGTGTGTTTCTTATTTATTTGTGTTTCTTATTTATTTATTTGTATCCTTTCATACTTTTTTTTTTGGTTTTCTTTTGGGTTGGGATACTTCGACTATGTAGTTTTACTTCAGTTGAGAGAAAACTTCTTCGAAGCAAGAGGTTGCATGTAGTTAATTCCAAGTGGTTAGAAGATTGTTTGAAGAGTAGCCAAAGATTATCAGAAGACACTTATAGCTTGAAGCCCTATGGTATAGAAGAGTCAACTGCTGAGGATTGGTAAGTTAATGCATGAGCAGCATTTACAATCTCCCACTTGATATTGTTATATACTATATGTTTTTTACAAGTTCCGTTTCCTATAATTTGCGTATTTTACTATTTTTTAATTCCATATATTAAGAAATCGAGAGAATGGGAGTTCTCTGTTCTGATGTATGCAGAATACACAGTTGGTCCTCTAAACACAATTGTATATATAGGCTTTGAAAAATGAGAAGTTGGATTGAAGAGCTCAAACTCATTCTTGAGTCTATATTCCTTACAATATCGTTAGACTACCATGAACTGACACATACGGTGAAATTATTTCCTTGTCTTACACTACTTCCTGGTTGAATATCAAAGATTTTATTTTATTTTTTAATATTTAATAAACCCCTTTTCTTATTTCAAATAAAGATTAGGCACAACAGACTTCAATGTTTATGCATTTCAATTTTTGTTTTTTCCAGCTTTCTAGTGTACTTGCTAAAAACATTGATGATGATAGTCCTCTGGTGTTAAAATGGCACCCAGGCAGCAATTGGTAATTCAATGGAATTAGCTATTGGTCAAATGGAAGAGTCTCTACAAAACCTATGCATTTGTATTCTATCAATATTTTCCCTAGCATTTGATTATTTTTTGCTCTGTTTTAGTGAACATGAATTGGCGGTAGATGCTGATCTGATTAAAGATAATATGGAAGACCAAAATATATCTTTCTCCAACAAGGAAAGTAAACAGAGTAGTGCAAAAGCTGCTTCTGGAGACAGTTTGGCTTTGGCATCCCAAGAGAAGCGTGGCCAAAGGAAACGAGGAAGACCTGCAGGCAGAGGTATTAAAAAAGTAAAAACAGACAGAAACCAAGCTCGAAAAGCACGATCAAAAATCACGAAAAAGCGTGCAAAATTATGTGAATATGAATCAGATGAAAGTGATTCTCTTGATAAAAGACCATATGAGCAAGAGGATGACATTGCTGAAGGAAGTCTTGATTTTTACAATGAACATTCAGAACCACATGAGACCGAGAAAACTCATGATGTCCAAGGAACTGAAGCAGTGGAATGTTCTGAACAAAACAAGGGAATCGAGCTAGTGGATTTCAAGGACAACCAACATGAAAATATGTCGGTTCCAGAAATTGAAATGAATGATGTGCACAATGAAGAAAATAGTCATGTGACTGAGAAGCTTGAAATTTTGACTGATCCCGTGCAGGCAATGTTACTCGACATGATTCCTAGCCTTGCCACAGACAAAGTTGAGCAACCTATAAATAGTTATGTTGAGGAAGAGAAGCCACCAGAAATCTCCAATGAAGAGCCTTCGACTTCAAAGAAAAAGAAAGTTAGCTTCAAGGCTATCGCTGGTGATCTGCTCAAGGATTGGTAGAGCATCATCCTCTTATTGCGTAAGACTGGGTTAATTTATGATTGTAAGGCTAAAATAATCCTATTTAAACTAGTTGTTATTGCAAATCTTATGTCATGTTTTCTTTTTGTATTTGCTTGCAAATTTGATACCTGGTGTTCACTAATTTGGAATAGTATTTATTCTACTGGTTACTTTTTTTTTGACAAGATATTCTACTGGTTACTTCAACAATGTCTTAGTAGCAAAAGTATTATTATTTTTTAAGTTAAAGGGATTTAAAATTATGAAGATACTAGCTAGTGTTCTTGTATAGCATTCCAGAGGCTAGATTATGAATGGGTTATGTGCTCATATACATACTCAAAGTAGAATTTAACAGAAATTAATTATAATTGGCTGGTTGCTTTTCAATTTCTAGCCTTTTTTTGCCTGCTGAATCAGTTAAAAAAGATTGTTATTTAACAAGAAATTAAAAAGCTGTTTTACCTTTATGTCCATTTATCTTTTACAGCTTCAATTGCTGATTTTTTTTATCAACCACTATAATCATTGGCTTTTATATAATGATATATAGACTAGTTCCATTATTAATCATTCAATTGTTCATTATACTTAATTTATGTTTTCAAATGAGGTTCTATTGTGATTGCGTGAGTCAGGTGTCTTAAGTTCCAGTTGCACCATTGGATCGTTGAATTGAACCTCCCCACATTTACAATAAGATTTTATTATAATACCATCGAATCAAAGATATTTGTGTCGAGTTTACATTTCGAATAAAAATGTATATAGTCTGTTTTTTAATGACATAAAAGAGAAATATTGATGTGGATGTGACGTATCATGCCACTGATGTGAACTAAGGAGCTGGTGTTGGTGTTATAAGTAGGTCCAATATATGGAGAGTGTATGAAAGAAGAGGAAAGAAAAATGAGAGGGTCGAGATAGGGAAAGGAGAGCAGTTATTAATACAGGAGCAGTTTATATTTTACTTTCAGATATAGGGGGAATAATGTGTTTCAATGGGTTCTGTTTATGTTTTTAACTTTATGTTGTTGACCAGAGAATTGTATTGTCTCTGAGTGGGAGCTTAGCTCTATGGTGTAGAAAGACTATCATTTCTGCACACTCACATTATATATATATATATATATATATATATATCCACGATAATTTGAAATGAACTTTTATTATATTTAGCATAGTATAACAAGTAACAACACAAATGGATGAAAAGGGAGAAAAACTTGCAAACTTTCCAAGATAACAAACGAACTCGGAGGCTTCACAATAATGGGAACATTGAGGAAGAAGAAAGGGATAAGAAACTAAATAGCACCTCCTAGAAAAAAAACCTGAAATCCACTGTTCCTCAACCTTCTACTTATACTCTAGTGGCTTCAAAATGAGAAATATATTTATATGCACTTCATTAGATGCTCACAGGGCTTAGAGGATCATTAAGAACTGCAATGGCAGTTCGGATCTTTATTTGCAATAGATCTTTCTCTTCTTCATTTGCCTGAAAAAGGATAAAAGCAAAACAATACAAAATGCACATGTTAATACCTCTCATTCGCATTTGCAAATCTTGTTTTGTATTATACATACCATGTTTCATTCATCCTATATTATTGTCATTTTTCAAATGTTTTATTTCAAAACATTTCAATTATTTTCCTTCGTTTGCGATAATGTTCCTATTCTTCCTTAGAAACTTGCACTTTCCCTCCTTTCAGTGTATTGATCTTCTACATATTTTCATAAAGGAGTTGAAGCGTCGATCTTCTACATAAATGAATGACAAAAAAAAAAAGGAACTAATACCCTAATATGGTTACCAAATATTTTGTCCAAATAAGACAAATTATATATTCAAGTATTGAAATTTTAAAATGGATTTTATACATTATACTTTGTCTCACATTTTTTCTTTTTTGTTCCCTTTCAATTGATGATGTTAATTTGTTGTATTAATGTATATTGCATAGTTTGGTTTGCTGAAAATATGTTTGTGTTGCCATCTTCTTGATAGTTATTACTTCACTGGTTAATATGTTCTCTTATATTTTGTAGGAAGAAGTTACTTGATTCGGAGAAGTTATTAAGAAAAGTATGTGAGTTTTAAATACATTAACATCAAAGTTTAGTTCAATACAATTTTTAATTCTATAAAATTATCCGACAAACAATTTTAGTCCTTACTAAATGACATATTTAATTGTCTTTTAAATTTTAAATTTTGAAATAATTTTTTGCATGCATAATTAAAATATTATAAAAAGTGTAAAAAATACTCAAATAAAAGTAACGAAAATATGAATTTAGAAATCGAAATTTTAGCTCATTTCTTTATGGACGATCTTTTTAGGATATTCTAAACATGCTTCCAAAAATTTATTCAAAAAGATGTGTCGACTTAACTTTAGAGACTAAACATTACAAAAAGTGTAAAAAAAAAACTCAAGTAAAAGTAATGAAAGTATGAATCTAGATATTGAAATTTGAGCTAAAAATGTTGTAAACATGTCTACGACAATTCTTCAAAAATATGTGTTGAGTTAACAGCAGAGGTTAAAACTGCATTTATAATATTTTTTTGTTTATGTTAGAATATTTTTAATGTTTTTTGAAATATTATAATTGTTATTTAATTTTATTTTTAAGCTACTATTACTTTATATTTAATTTATTTATTTACTTATTTATCATTTATATGAAACTCATATTTATTTAGTTCTTTGTAAAAATATTTTTATGATTTATACCCATGTAAATTCCAAAAAGTATTAAAAAGGTTCATAATGAATTTTTTTAATAAAAAATGATAAGGTGGCCAATTTTTATTGAAATGACACTTGATGACTATACAAATACTATTGACTGTGTTTTTTTATTATTTAAAACTAAAAATAAATTCATTTAATCATTTTAAAAACTAATAAACATTTAATTAAAAATCCTTAATTAAATTATTTATTCATCTTCTAGCCAAAAATCTCTACCATCCTTAAACTCGTAAACCAATGTATTCAAACCCATAAAGTTTTAAATAATAATAACGACTCACACGCGCGATGCACCTGACAGATTTAAAATTGGACAAAACTATTAAAAAAATCTGAATGAGGAAATGTCACGTTCAAGAAGTTTTTTTTTTACCTTGAAAAGGATTTTAGTTTTTGTCGCTTATTATGCAATATTTAGCGCGAAGAATTGGTAAGGCTATGGTTTTATATTTGATTTTTAATCGAAAAATCCCTATTAATTGATTTGGTTGCTATAAGTATTTAATTTATTGTTGGTGGGTGTCATTACATCACTCCAAAAATAAATAAATAATTAAAAATTAATATTAGTTCAATTTAATATTCAAATTCTAAGTGTCATGACATGACATTAATATTGTACATGATTTGATGAGAATTAAAAATCATTTATTTCATGATATTTAAATTATTTGAATTGGTATTGTGGATGAGATGTACTATTATTAGAGCTGTCAATTTGTCAAACTCTTTCTATTATTAATAATAATAATAATAATAATAGTAATAATAATAATAATTAGAATTATACATCCTTAAATACTAATTTAACTGACAAATGTCAATATTGTTAAGTTGAATATCTTGATTTGTGTTCGAACTCGAGACCTTGTAGTTACATGATTTAGTTATGGTGATATTTACCACATCTTCTAAGACAAAAAAAAATTATATATAATTAATAATCGTCTCCTTTTCTCATTTATTTTGATCTACGTCTCTTTTCTTCACTCGATGCTTTGTGATTAATTTTTGGTGTGAAGTCACCTTTCTAAATTGTTTTCTCATTCTCTTTTATCAAAATAAGTTATTTTTACATATATTTAATTTTTTGTAGTTCATTTTTTTCGTGATTTCGTCATCTCAGTGTGAAGTTGTTTTAATTTTGTATCTTGTTAAAGTGTTCGTTTGATTTTAGATTGACAAAATTAGCTTCGATCCAATGTATATTCAATCAATGACTTTAATGTCTTCAACGTTACCCAGATACTTGAATATTTAGATACTTTAATTTTATTATATTTATAGATATTTTGTCATTTTACACTATTATTATTCTAAATAATGTAAATTTATTTGTAGATTTATCATTTTTGTTTTTAACAACTTTAAATTATATTATTAATTGATATAATTTATACTATTTTTTAATGAATGAATAAATACCATTTTTAGTAAAAAAACAATTATACATAATTATTATAATCATTAGAATTAGAAAAGAAGAATAACAAAAACTTGCGTGAAAAACAAAAGTGTCATGTGAGAATCACGCCCAGTTGGCGTTAAACACAAGCCCAAGAATGACAGACACGTTTTCAAATTTTTTTTTTTGTCTTTATCCTATGATACAAGGTAATCATTAACCAAAAATAAATATATATTTTATTTATATTATAATAATTAATTAATTTGACTATTTTAAATAAATTAAAAAAAATGTGAATAAAGTAAGAAACAGTATACTTTGTATTAAATTATTTTTGTCAGTTGATTCATTTAGTATTACCATTAACGTAAAAAATATAATTAAAATAAATAAGTGATGTTACATTGAAAATTGAAATAATTATTTATTTTAAAATATTAATTTTTTTTATTTTATAACAGTCAATTATTATAGAAATAGAAATGAGGGAGTAGAAGGTAATCTTCCTCTACAATTCACAAAACTAGAAAACTTTGACTATCCACAATAGATTTTTTCCTCGATAATAAATATTGTGTCTAATGAAATCCAAATAGATATCTACAAAAATAGTGTTTTTATAAGCAATATTTTTCCAATTATTTGTGGGCTCTACAAACATATTCTATCTCTTTAATTAATATCTCATTTTAATATTAAAATATTAAAAATATAAGAATGGAAAGATGATAAACTTTATTTAAATGTCCGGTTTAAGAGATTGAATATATATATATATATATATATATATTAAATACTAATATTACATATTATAAAATAAATAAAATATTCGTGTGAGACTCAATTAAATACTTAATTAATGTGAGAAAATTCTATTATCAATGTTATTAGTTGTCATTGTTGTTTGCTTTACTCTCACCATTCCACAACTAATTTCACATTTATTCATTTCACTTAAAAAAAATCCTAAAAACAAGAAAGAAAATATTTATTTTATTACATTATTCTTATTAAACATTAATTTGTTCACTGTTATCATAAATGCAAAATAAAATATAAAGACTTAAACATAACACACACAAAATAAATTATATGGTACAAATTAATATATATATATATATATATATATATATATATATTAAAAATAACATTTAATTTAAATTTTTATTTGAAATGTGACACATTATATATAGGACGAAGATATTACTTACTACAAAATCATCTTTGTTAATTTCATGATAAAAGAAGTTTGATTAACTAAAATATATTTATTTATAAAGTGGTTAGAGGAGTATTTAGAAGATAGATTGAGATACAATAATACTTAAATTTAAAAATGAAAATAAATTGAGCTGAGCTAGATTTGATAAAGTTTGAGTTTGGTCAATCAAAAAACTTAAAATGTAAGTATGACATGTGATATCTCATAGATTTTTTTAGGTTTGAATATGAAAGTTTAGTATAATTTGTTAGCATACTTTAAAATCTATTTTATATTAATATTTTTAAATAAGTAACAACACATATATTTGAATAGACTAATTAAATAAATTTTTTATATTTTTTAAAATGTAACATAGTATTTTTAAAAATTTGACTTTATATAATATTATATTTCAATTATATTTATAATAATGTATTTAAATATCTCAAAATTTACTATAGATTCATATGATTAAATTATTAAAAGGTTAGCAAACTTATATTTAACATAAAATTCAAAATATATTATATAATAATAATAATAAAAAATATTATTTATATTTTTTTAAGTATAACAGTTTGGTAGCCTAATTTTTATTTAATCTATAATTTAACATTTTTAGTTAAATATATTTTAAAAATAAAACTTAATCTTATCTGTTTAAAAAAAATCGAGCTAACGTAGACTTGTCAACCAATCATATTCTCATCACCATTTATATTATCAGTTTTCTATAAAAAAAATGGTGAAAAGTAGATTCTAATTATTAATAGCCAACATAATGAATTCGATTGTGAGAACATAGACGCATAAGCGTTCTAATTAAATGTGACCTTCCAATGGCTAAATACTGCTCCGATTTTAAATATACATAAAAATTAATTTTAAAAAAATTGACGCATTTAATTTTTTAAACTAAAATAAAACATCAATTTATTTTTACCCGGTTTGCTTATATAGGATTTTACTAAACATAGTATAATTAAAAATAAAAAATATATTAATTAAAAAGATTAACTTATTATATTTATTTTTAATATAATCCAAAAATAATTGCATTTTTAAACTATATTTTCTATTCATTTAACTTTTATGAAAATTTGTTTATGAGAACACTAGATATACAATTTTTTTCAAATGATAACATGAAATACAATATATAGTTAAATATAATTTTTTTAAAGTAAGTAATTAAATATTAATATTATAATAAATCATTATATATGTCAGTTAAAATATATATAACATTTTTATTATGATTTCAGAAATTCATTTTATTAAAAAAATCACTTTTCTCACTTGACTATACCCGAAATTCTAGTTTACCGTCGTCTTCATGATTGCCCTTATATATATATAATAAAAGTATAATAATGTTTAATTGGTAAAAGTGGGTGCTAATGGGTGCTCCACTTTTCTACTTTTGTAAAAGTGGTCTATTGGTTTTGAAGCATGTAGGTTCCTCATTTTAGCTGTAATACGTATTTTTTGTATTCTGTAATTCGTAATTTATTATTTAGTTTGTGTCAAAGTTTTAAAAACCGAATATCATTAATTAATTAAAGTTAAAGTTTAGAAAAAATTGAATTAATGAATTTTAGTTAAAGATTAATTATTTGAGTTTGAATTTTAACTGAAATAATTATTGAGTAAATTATATTTATTTCATGACAGAATTCTAAATTAATATGATCTTATTTTTCTAAGAATTAAAAATAAAAATAAAAATTTAGAAATTAAATCAAATTAGATAGTTAAAGTGAATTGACATTATATATTATATTTTATTTGGTTATTTAAACATTTCAATGGCAGTTTAGCCTTATTCAAGCAACTTAAAACAGTTGAACTATGATATAATATTTTTAAATTTTGTAATATTATTGTTTGATGAAAAAAACAAATGAAGTTTAGGTCTCCACTATTCTCTACCTACCAAAGCAAATTAAATGGAATATAACTTTTGAGTAAAGAAGAGACATTATAATATTTTTATTATAAAACTAAAAAAGTGAAATTAAAGAAGAGAAGAGAAAGTAATAAACCTCGATGAAGACAGTCTTCAACAGCTTGCCTGAAAAAGAAGTGATGTTGGCAGTAATAATTTTGAGCTTTAAAGATTCAAACACTTCACACAATTTTACCATTGTGTCTGTCCTTTTGCTACATGTCAAGCTCACAACAACTGTATTTTCTCCCATGTATGTTACCCTAAGCTGCACTCCACCAAATTAAAACCGTCACAATAAATTACTTTAGAAATCTAAATATAATTATAAAAATAATCATAATGCCCCACATCAAATTATTTTAGCATCAATAATACAAGAGAGAGGTGATGCCTTGCAAATTGCTATCTCTATATTCTTTAATCTATCTTTGTTGTTTTGGGTTTAGTGGTAGAGAAAAAAAGAGGGATGACTTTTTATTTGATACTTATTAAGGTTGTAGATCATATTAAGGTGGTGATTTGAAATTGGTTTTTAGTATATCTTCTAAATTATCTCACAATATATTTTATAAATAGTTTGAAGACAGTGTTAATAAAAACATAGATAAGACTCTTTTAAAATAAATAATTTATTTTAAAAAATAAAATAAGTAATACTAATAATTAATAAATAAGTTAATTACATATACATATATGATTAATTATATATAGTTATAATATTAAATTTTAAATTGTTTATTTTACTAACTTTTCAATTTAGAGAAATCAAATTAAAAAAAAAAGTGTAAAGAAAGTCTGTGTAACTGTGTCTTTGCTTTTATATATTTAATTCTTTTATGCTATTTGGTTTTCTTATTTTAGAACTAAGTTGTTTATGACGTGGAATACTATTTCTCAATATATTGATTCTTCTAAAAATAAAAATAATATTAAGAGAGAGAGGGGGGGGTGGGCCAATTAACCTCAAGAACTTCAATTGGGAAGCTTCTTGAAGTGACACAGTCATATAATTGATCTGTTCTCTTCTTCTTGGACCTCAGCAAAATAGGAAGTTCTTGATCAAAATCATAGCTTGGATTATTATTATTAGGCATCCCAGATTCAAGCTCCATTATCTCAGCTTGAATAATCTTCTCTTGTTCATGCAAGTGTTGTATGTACTCAATAGCATCCTTAATAATTGAAGCCTTATCCATCTGAAAATAAAAATATATGTCATCTTTCATTATTAGAAACAAATTAATCAACCAAATTATGCTTACCTCTCCTTTTCCTTTTGTCTCCCTTGTTTTTTTTTCCTTCATTTTTTAATTACACCATCACAACATTAAAGTACTAATCTTTTAAAAATTGAACCGGACATTAAATCAATAAAACCTCTAAAATATGATTCATTAAATGTTAGAACTAAAATAAAACTGCGGTTGAATCGAAATGTAAACAATATTACTTCACAGTTAATTAAAGTATCTAATTCAGTTCAATTTTTAAAATAATATTGAATAAGACATTACTTTGTGTCCAAGTGCCAGAAATTTACTTAGACCCATTTGAGGTGATGATATCTTCATATCACATATATATTAGTCAAAGATCGAACCTCTAACAATCAATATGCTTAAATAGTTCGATTATCTATTATTATCACTTTATATTTTGTATTCCACTAGTACCACTCACTCAAACCACTTAATATATAAATATTTTTAAATATTAAAATTGCACACATAAAATTAGCACTACTAATTAATAATGAATTAGTCAACCACCAAAATTAATGATGTTTACCTTGCTAATATTGGGGACCACTGATCTGAGTGCAAAGAGTCTTTCATTAAGCTTCTTCCTCCTAAGCCTTTCAGAGAGAATGTTCTTAGAGGACACTGCTGATGATGCTGCACCATCAGGGGAGCTTGAATCATAGTACCCTGAAAAAGCCTCATCCAATCCCCAGCTGCCACCACAACCATCTCTTCTCAATTATCAATATTAATTTAAGCCACAATTTATATATATATATATATATATATATATATATATATATATATATATATAATCCAATTCAAGCCACAATTTTATTTGATGTCTATCTAATCGCAATTGAACATCAAATTTCAATCTTTTTTACTATAAGGATTGCGATACAAACACAACTATTACTTCAATATAATTTTTCAAAATAAAATTAAACAAAATTGAGTTATAATAAGTTGATGTATCTAATATAAATTTTGTATAAAATTCAACAAATTTTTATAATCTATTTTTATTTATTTATATTTCATTTAAGAAGAAATACTATTTAAAACCATGCTCTAGTTAATTTTTACTAATTGCACCCCCATAACTGAATCAAGAGAATGAAATGAAATTGTTAGTAAGCTTTGTTAATTGTTACTAACCTGTCAAGCTCTTGGGTTTGGAGGAACATGTTGGTCTCCCAATAATGCTTGTATTCTTCACCAATATTCTCCATGATTAAAGATAAAGTTAAAGTCGAAGGAGACAAACACTTGGGAGAGAATAAATATATATGATGCTTTTTTGTTGAAGCTGACAATTCTATGGTGGTTGGTTTATTGTGTCTTTTGCTTCCCTTGCTTTTGTTATGTTGTTGTGGGTACTTTGATGAGAGAGGTGTATATATAGGGTTGAATGGTGTGATTGAATTTACTCACGTGTTATAACTTGGGATAAATGGATATTGCTTGTTTTATTTGTGTTTTATGTTTGATGATGCTTCCTAGAAAGATCCAAACCGTCCAAATGGCTGGTTAATAATACCGCGTTTGTCATATATGATGTTGAATTAATTTATATGACCTCTTATACTTGTACATTTGTGATTCTTAAAGAATTTGACTTTTTAAAATTGAACAATTAATTTTATAAAATAAAAGTAATATTGTTAATTAATTATTAAATGAATGATTGATATTATGTGTATATGCATGATCAATCATCAGTGATTATAATATCAACTATTGATTCATTAATTTTATCAATTTTTCATTTTAGAGGAATCAAATTCAATTCTCAAACACCCATTCAACACCTTAATTTTTTTATCTCTCTCTTCCCATCATATCACCAACATATCACATATATCACATCACTCTATTTCTTTTTCTCTCGATGTGTCTATGAAGTTTATGAGTTTACACACATCATTTTCCTTAAATTATTGGTAAGTTGAGATATTGGATTCGTGTTGTCTCACTTTAGATATCTTAACGGAGAATTTGGGTTGGACAAAGGTCCTTAGGAAAATTTCTTGAGGATAGTTTAATCCCTCATTTTGGATGTTTAGTTGATCTTGTGATTAAATGTGTCTTTGTTGGAGAGTTGGCTAAATCGATTAGAAACTATTTGATGATTGGTAGTCAGTGGGGTCTTCATAGCATGGTGGATTAAGTTCTCCCGATGTGATCACCTATATTCATGTCATGTTTGTTCCATTTAATATTCTATGTACCTGATTCTTTGATTTGGTGTGGTAAGCCCGATGATTCCTTCTCTTTTAGTTCAATTTATGCTATTGTGAGAGGTATGGATAAAATATCTCCTAATGAGCTTTATATATAAGTTAAATTAGCGTTGGCAAGGCCTAGAGAGGGTTAGCGTGTTGTTGTGGAAATTTGCTTTTAATTGTCTCCTCACTAATGATAATCAAGTTCATCATTGCATGGCTCCGGTAAGTATATGTTCAATTTGTGTGTCTACTAATGAATTTTTACCTCATGCTTTTAGAGATGGTGCAAGGAGTGGCGACATATGATATTAGATAATTGGTTCTTCTATCATCCCTGATTTTTGAATGTGTGATACGAGTTCTTAATTGTTGCACAACCTCCATGGTCGCCTTTGCTTGACGAATGGAAATTGGCCTCTTAGTTTCACTATTGCACTGCAGCTGGACTGCATGTGGATGGTTAGGAATGATATGGTGTTCAACAACAAGTCTATCTCAATGGATTATTTGCTTGCGAGAATTAACTTTCAACAAATTGGTATATCTCAGTCGTTGAAACTAAAATGGTGTCTTCAATCTACGTCACCTAACAATACTGGTATTTGTCGCATCATTTGGGTCTCTCTAGTTCATGGTCAGATAAAAATTAACGAAGATGGTGTTGTTACCAACCATGGTGCTATTGCAGTCTATCGAGGTGTGGCTCATGACTAGTGTGAGAGCTTTATCTTTTAATATGCTTATTCTCTTTATGCTTGTTCAATTAGGATGCAAAGTTATGGGCTATTTTTAAAGACTCATAGTTGGCTTTTGCAGGGGTCTAAGATCGATTTACATCGGGTCTGATTCACATGTAGCTGTGCATTTAATTACGAGTGAGTGTAGTGTTATACAACCCTATTACTTGTTTGTTTGACAAATCCTTCATATCTTGACTCAACTAGATCTTTATTGTATATTCTATATATTGAAGTAGGGGTTTGAATCGTAAATTTATCTTTTTAAAATTTTCTGATAAAAATTAACTCAAGATTGATCTTGATTGCAAATCAGAAAAACGGATAACGTTATTGGTTCTAAACCAGAAACAGAGAATGTTCTTGGTTAGTTGAAAATAATAGTTTTTGCTTATCTATTGAGCTTGATATTGAAAGGCTTAAACGTAAATAGATAAGAGAAGAAATATAACACACAAATATATCCTAGTTCGCCCAATACGGGTTACGTCCAGTCTTCACAAATGTGAGATTTTCCACTAAGTGCTCAAAGCAAGAACGCTCTTGGTTTTTACACAACTTTCTACAGATCAATCTTGATCTGTTACAAACCACTACCTTTCAAACCATAAAGGATTTTCACTGATCTACCTTTCAATCTTTAGAAAGGATTTACACACTACCTTCTTAAAACATATAAGGATTTTCATAAACTTCTCAAGACTAGTTCAACACACTTTGTCTTGTGTTTACATTGAAATGATAAAGAGTATGACAACATTTGATTATTCTCAACTCGTGTTTGAGTATGGATTCTGATCTTGGAACTCAGTAGTGATTAAATGTTACAGCCACTTGAGAACTGAACAGAACTTAGAAAGATATTTGAAAAGCTTAAAGACTCTTGAATCTGATTGTAAATGATGGATTGCTTGCTTTCTTGAGTTCTGATTTTTTCCTTCATCTTGAGGTTTGATTTATAGGCTTCAAAAGAGCTTATGACAACTCATTTTCCTATTGGGAGCATTTCAGCTGTCCTATGTCAGTGAGTGGATAAGATCAGGTAAAAAACAAGAATGTTCTTCGATTCTGGGCATCCTTGCTTTTGAAAATCAAGAACAATCTTCGTTATTGCTTTTGTGGCAACTGAGTTTTTTTTTTTTTTAATAAAATATATCATTTGCCTTTGTCTCTTTAGAGTAATCTTCCAACAGTAGTTTGCTCTTGTACATTTGAGAAAACATGCTTGGAATTGAACTGCAAAATCTGAATGTGAATATGGTTTACGTTTTTGCATTTCTGGAGCACCTAGAGAATGTTCTTCATTTTTCTTTAAAACTGTCCAGAACATTCTTGTTTTTTCTGTCTTAGTTTGTTTCTTCTTTAATATGATCTGATTTGAGTTTCTTGAAACCTATCTTGTTTAATAAACTCAATCACACATATTAGATACAAAAATGGTTAGAATCATAATTATAATTCTTAATTAATCTTTGTTTATCATCAAAATATTTAATTTGGAATTTTGTCTCAACATATATTTCGTGAAACGAATTAGATTACTAATGCTTTCACCAAGTATGTCTTTGCATGATAGATTTAGAGCAAATTTTTTATTTTTTTTGGATTTTTCCTCCCTTTCTATGTTGTCTTATAGGATTGTTATAGTCTTTCCTAGGGACTTTTAGTTTTTTGTTTTTGTTTCCTATTTTCCTTGTGTTATTTGGGGCTTAGCCCCTTTTATTGCGTAAAAAAAAAAATTACACCTGCTAGTCTAATTTCACAAATTAATTGAGTTCTATTTAGACAATTGATATTTTATATCACATATAAAAGTAAACAATTATTTTAGTTCATAAATGTAAAAGACATTGTCACAATAGTTTTTGAATGTATCAAAATTAAAAAAAAAAAAAAAATTATATATGTCTTTTGTTAGTCATTTTGATCCTCAAATGTGTCTTTAGTTAAGTAGTTTAGTTATAGAATATGTTTTTCGTTAGTTAATTTTAGTACATAATATTAAAAACATAAGAGATTGTTGAAAATACATTTATAATTTTGATACATTCAAGAAATATAATAATATCGCCTCAAACATTCGAAAACTAAAATAGTTGCTTACTCCACACATAAGTTAGGAATCAAACATTGATCATGTGAGAGATGGTGAGGACATATCTTTTAACCCTTAATTAATGTTCTATACATGTTTAAGCTAAATCTTAAGAAGACATTATCTATAAAACTATTGAAGTAGAAATTTGCTTTCATGTAATCTGATTCAGCTTCACGAAATATTCTCAACAATTATGCACACAATACATGTTGTTTTTGAGTTTGAAAAAACTGTTTAAAAATCACAATTTGTGCCATCGAAGATATTACTGGGTTGAGTCGCGGACTAGGTCGCTCTCTTTAAGACGTTTCGCGGCACTGCCCAAATTGTGCAAGACAGACTATCAACCACGCCGTCCCTAGGATAAAACAGCCCAAATTCACTGTATCGGAGTTCTACTGCACCGTAGAAAACCGTTCTAGAATTACACCCCCAATATGGCTATTAAAGCCACTCTCAATATGACGGTTAAAGTCACTCTTAATAAGGCGATTAAAACCTCGCAATATGGTACTATAACCACTCATAACTCAAAATTACTACACTCTAAAGGACTGCAGCATGCACGGAACTACGGCATAACAACCGCTCTAAAATATCGAAGGGACTACGGTATAACAACCGCTTTAAAATATCGAAGGGACTACGGTACAATACCGCTCTAAAATATCGAAGGGACTGCGGTATAACAACCGCTTTAAAATATCGAAGGGACTACGGTACAATACCGCTCTAAAATATTGAAGGGACTGAAAGAAAGGGGAGAAGTGGCTCGTAAATTAGCCGAGCAGAATATAAGAGGGAGAAAAGAAAAAGTTGGGAACTGCATCCAACTTTGGTCTGTCTTTCACAATAAATTGACACTCTTTATATAATGATGGAAGCAAACCCACATATGTTTTCTAACTAATGTGGGACTTCAACAAAATTTTGAGAATATTTATATAGTGATTAAAACTATTCAAAATGAGAGTTTAACAATGTGGGACTTCAACAATTTTTAAATTCACACATTTGTTCCAACAATTCCCCACTTGAATTAAAAAAAATGTTTCTAAAATAGTGTCAAATGCTTCTATAAGATTGTGCATAAGCAAAGGTGTCTATGACTTGAACCTTTACATAGCGAGTAAGATTCTGATTTAACAAGAGTGACTCGTAGTCTTAAACTCCATCTCGAACATCAAACCCATACACAACCTTTTCATTGGGTGTATTCTAAAAAGCACGTGCATTTATGGCCCTGCACGTCTATCCCAATATAGTGAACGCTCTAGGAATTTTTGCCTCGAAATTCCATAGGAAACGGCCTCATTTCCACATTCACATAGGTGAGTCTATCAAGAGTACTCCTGTAGCTAGGTACTCCCTCCACATAGAGTATACATCTCATTAAGAGTTTATATTATCTCAGCCTTCCATCGCTTCAGGAATCATGCTTCTGTTAAATATAATAACATGTTCATCTCATATCACTATGACTTGTTATTACCCATTGAACCTAATTCTTGGGATTTCCAGTCTTTTAGGTCGGGTTCTCATCATAAGTGACTCATTTATCTATAAACAATAGTCTCATCCTTTTGGATGTATTTATGACTTTCTCTCTAGCCAATCCTTTCGTCAAAGGATCTGCTAAATTATCATCAGTGCGTACATGATCCACTATTACAGCTCCTTTAGTAAGTAATTCTCTAAATGTGCTGTGCTTACGACGTATTTGTCGTCTCTTACCGTTGTAATAACGATTCTCACATTTTGCAATAGCCGCGGTACTATCGCAGTGGATCAACACAGCTGACATAGGTTTTTCCCATAAAGGGATCTCAGCTAGCAAGCATCTCAACCAGCTCGCTTCATCACTAGCAGTAGCTACTGCTATCATTTCAGACTCCATAGTGGACTGAGCCAATATCGTCTGTTCTTCGATTTCCAAGATACATCACCATCGGCTATACTAAAATTATTGCCATTGGTTTCTTTGGAGACATCTGACAAGGTGTTCAAATCAGCATCAATGTATATTTCAATAACGGTAGGAAATCTTTGATAATGTAATTCTAGACTCATGGTCCTTTTTAGGTCTCCCATGACTCTTTCGATAGCGTGTCAATGTTTCATACTAGGTCTACTGGTAAACCTGCATAATAGTTCCACGACGTAGGCAATGTCGGGTCTAGTACAATCAGCGGCATACCTGAGGCTGCCAATGATGCTCGCATATTCAGTTTTTCTAACACCTTCACCAGTGTTCTTAAAAAGTTTCATACTTGGATCATATTTCTTTAAGATCTTTTCAATATAATGAGACTGATCTAAAGAAATCCCCTTTTCTGACCTAGTAATCTTGATTCCTAAGATTACATCCGCTTCTCCGAGGTCTTTCATATCAAAGTTGTTACTCAACAATAATTTCACAGTATTTACAGCATGGATGTTTGAACCAAATATGAGTAAGTCATCTACATAGAGACATATGATAGTGCAAATGCCATTTTCAAATTTGTAATAAATACATTTGTCACTTTCATTCACTTTAAACTCATTCGATATAATCAAATTGTCAAACTTTTCATGCCATTGCTTAGGAGCTTGTTTAAGACCATACAGAGATTTATCTAACTTACAGACCTTGTTTTCTTGTCCATGAATTACAAAACCTTCAGGTTGTTCCATATAGATTTCTTCTTCCAGGTCACCATTTAAAAAGGTTGTTTTAACATCCATTTGGTGTATCACCAAATCATGAATTGCTGCTAGTGAAATGAGTACCCTAATGGATGTTATTCTCGTGACTGGAGAAAAAGTGTCGAAGAAATCTATATTTTCTCTTTGCCTAAAACCTTTGGCTACAAGGCGTGCCTTGTATTTATCAATAGTTCCATCGGGTTTTAGTTTCTTTTTCAAAATCCATTTACAACCTATCGGCTTGCAACCAGGAGGCAAGTCTACTATATGCCAGGTCTTGTTAGATTTTAGGGAATCCATTTCATCGTTTATAGCTTCTTGCCAAAGATCTGCATCCAAAGATGACAAGGCTTCTTTGAGATTTGTAGGATCCTTCTCTAAATTATAGGCCATATATTCTGGTCCATAATCTTTAGCAACTCTGACTCTCTTACTCCTCGAGTTTCCAATTCACCTTGTATGTTGCTTCCAGCACTTCCAGTCACGGGAGTATGACTGGGTTCGCTGCCCCCACTGTTTCTCGATTTGAAAGGGAATTTATTTTCATAGAAGTCAACATCATTTGACTCTATGATCACTTTTGCATTTAGGTCATAAAACCTATACGCTTTATTGTTTACTGCATACCCAATGAATACACATTCATAGGCTCTACTGACGAGTTTAATTCGCTTGGGATCAGGGATTTTGACATACGCCAGACAGCCCCATGTTCGAAGATAAGACAAGTTTGTTTGTCTTTTCTTTATTATCTCATAAAGAGATGTTTTGCTTGTAGATTTTGGAAGTCTATTTGGAACATAGCAAACAGTCAAAATAATTTCCCCCCACCAATGAGATGCAGCACCAGAGTTAAGCATAATAGCAACAACAAGTTCAGTCAGAGTCCTATTCTTTCTTTCAGCTTTACCATTCATTTCAGGTGAATAAGGTGTTGTGGTTTCATGTATGATTCCTTGAGTTTTATAAAACTCATTAAATAAATTAGAATCATACTCTATTCCTCTATACTACAAAATCTCTTAATCTTTCTACTAAATTGATTTTCAATTTCAATTACAAAGATTCTAAACATGTCAAGCGCTTCACTTTTATTTTTCATTAGATATACAAAAGTATAGTCAATAAAAGTGATAAAATAACAATTTTCATTTCTTATTAACATCTCATCAAGTTCACATATATCAGAGTGTAATAAATCTAAAGACTCAGATTATCTAACTACAGATTTATATGAACTCTTTGTTATTTTAACTTGACTACAAAAATCACATGTTTTTTTTCAAAATCATTTAAAGATAACATTGATATTAAACCTGAGTTACTTAAGTTTGAATTAACATGTGTTCACATGACAAAGTTTAGCATGTCAAATATTAAGATCACACAACATGTAAATAGAAGGAGACATTCTTAATTTCAACATTTAAATTTAAACATGCTTCGGATATAAGTAAACTTTGCCTAATTTAGAAAAATAATAAACAACATTTTGTTTTCTAGAGATAAGTTATCAAACTCTTTAGAGAAAATTCGTTTGTTTTAAGAATTTTTAAAATCCTTCCAAACAGAGGCACAATTTGAAATTCATCTAAAATCATACCTTAAGATGATCTCTTGTGCTATCTTCTGAATTTCTCCACGTATTTGTCATTAGTAATCTTATACTTGAGGTAGCGGCTACAACACACTTTTTAGCTCGAAGTTCCTCGGTATCATATTTATAACATTTCAAGCTACAACAGATTTTTTTTTGGCTCCATTTCCCCTTCTTAATAGCATCTCATACATGTCTAGCACTATTGCTGGAATTGTAGTATTCATACAGATCACCAGCAAGTCTATTAAGAATATAATTATTCTTTTATAGGTAATAATTACCCTCCCATGGGTTAATCCTCCAGCTTTCTTATCCTTTTCTGTTTGTCTTAAAGAAACATATCCAGTAATATCTTCGGTTGACTTGGCAGAAAAAACGTCTTAAAATTGTTGTTTTTGAGTTTGAAAAAACTGTTTAAAAATCACAATTTGTGCCATCGAAGATATTACTGGGTTGAGTCGCGGACTAGGTCGCTCTCTTTAAGACGTTTCGCGGCACTACCCAAATTGTGCAAGACAGACTATCAACCACGCCGTCCCCAGGATAAAACAGCCCAAATTCACTATATCGGAGTTCTACTGCACCGTAAAAAACCGTTCTAGAATTACATCCTCAATATGGCTATTAAAGCCACTCTCACTATGACGGTTAAAGTCACTCTTAATAAGGCGATTAAAACCTCGCAATATGGTACGGAACTACGGCATAACAACCGCTCTAAAATATCGAAGGGACTACGGTACAATACCGCTCTAAAATATCGAAGGGACTGTGGTATAACAATCGCTTTAAAATATCGAAGGGACTACGATACAATACCGCTCTAAAATATCGAAGAGACAGAAAGAAAGGGGAGAAGTGGCTCGTAAATTAGCCGAGCAGAATATAAAAGGGAGAAAAGAAAAAGTTGGGAAGTGCATCCAACTTTGGTGTGTCTTTCACAATAAATTGACACTCTTTATATAATGATGGAAGCAAACTCACGTATGTTTTCTAACTAATGTGGGACTTCAACAAAATTTTGAGAATATTTATATAGTGATTAAAACTATTCAAAATGAGAGTTTAACAATGTAGGACTTCAACAATTTTTAAATTCACACATTTGTTCCAACAATACATCAACCAGAGGAAAATCTTAACATATATTTGAGAGATCCAAATATATATTAGTAGCATTCACTATATTGATGATGTGAATTACATTTTCTTTACTCAGCGTGAATTAATATATGTTACTTGCATTTGACTATAATTCAAATATATATTAAATTTTCAATCAATTATTATAGTTTAACAATTTGTTAGAACAACAAACTTAGCTTTAAACTAAAAAGATAAATAAATACACAAGAAATTATCGATCTCAAAATTCTGTCAATTATGCCTATGTTTTTTTTTTATATGGTAGAGTGCCTATCTTAGGTTTCTATTAATACAATGTTTAGAGTTATAAAATATAAATAGCGTCTAAATACTGCAATTAAAAAAACATTAATTATGTCTGCGATTTTGACATGGTTGTTGTGCCTGGACCCAACAATCGTATGCCTCGGACCAACAATGATAAAGAATTAGGAAAAAAGGCTGCTATGTGTGTATGTACTATGTAGACTTCTGGGAAAACAATTGACATCTGCTAAAAAGTATTTCAAAGGTATTTATAATTGATTTAAGTATAGCAATTTTTTTATTAAAATTTTATTAAAAATTTTAAAAGTTTAAATTTTTCTCTTTTCAAAATAAAATTATTATTTTTAATTTTTTAATAAGTGTCTTTAAGACACTTATTAGCATGACCTAATTATTTATTTAATTAATTTATTAATGATATTTAAGAATGAAATGAAAAATATAATTAGATACATAATAATATATTTTCGGTTATATTAATTTGACATTCTGCCACATCAACTACTAATAGATGATGAGTTAATATCTTAAATAGTGTTTAGCCTCACACCAAGGTGGTAAGCGATTACGACGTGAATGACCTGAATTTTGAGTTTTCTTTCTTTATAAGGACGTATAACTTGTCTTGCTACACAATATCATTTAGGTCGACATGCATTGTTGAAGAATTAGGACCTGCTTGATTGGAGAAATACAAATCATCATATGAGTGGGTGTATATTACTCCTAGTAGAAGTTTAAGTGTTTTGATTGATGTCAAAATGTAGGTCTAGGTTAGATGATCCAAATGGTCATCTTACAATAGCTTCAATTAATTTGGATCATGATAATTTTTTTTTTTAAATCATGCATAACTAGATGTATGTTATAATCCATGAAAATGCTTTTACACAATTTTTTTGAAGTCATTTTGATTTTGATGATTCAAATCATGCATGTTTTGATCAAAATGATAGATGTCTTGTAAAATGTGATTCGAATCACACAAGTGATTCAAACTATGTCAGTAATTTTGAAAATTATGATGTTCAGAATGCATGTGATTTGAATCATACCAGTAAAATTTACAAATTCAAAAGGACTATAATATGTGATTCAAATGTTTTAATAATACAATGTTTTAGTCATTCATATCACCTCTTTAAAAATGACACTTTTATGGTCCCAAATTCACCTAATTCGAATAAAAAAAATGTTATTTGAACACAAATCGTAGACACAATACTTGACACGTATGTACTATTCACTGTATTTATACAGTGAACAATTTTTTTAAAATTGTTTTTCAATTTTTATTTATTTATTATTCAGACATCTTTTCGTGACACATATAGAAGTTTATACCATTAACCACTAAAATATAAATCATTAACCACTTATTTAACATATATATTATTAACTATTAAAACGTATTGCATTACCACTTTAATGTACTGCAATTTAGTGGTTAAAAAAGTACTTTAAAGTGGTTAATGTCATGTACTTTAGTAATTAATGAGATATATATTTAAAAAAAGTTAATGACACAAAATTATATATTGTGTTAAAAAGTTTTTTTAATTTTATTTTTAAAAAAGTTTTTTTCAAAAAGAAATAAACAAAACACTATAAGTATATACAATATCTATTTCAAAAGTTGTATTCCAATAACATCGGATAATGTCTAGTGTGATTTGAATCAGACAAACAAATTTTTCAGTATTTAATGCATTGGAAATGATTAAGGCCCAAAGGATCCTATGCAAAACCCAAAGCAAATATCAACACTTTGTGATTTTCAAGATTGTTTGATTTTGTGGACAATTGCTTTAATTGTTTCATGATACATTTAAGCCGTCAATAATTTAATATATTTTTTAATTTAATTTGTTAATTAACTATATTTGAAGATATTCATAAGCTTTTAGTTAAAATACACATTAGAGAAATATTAAAATATTAAATGTTGAGTAAAATTAAATAATTTTATTTACTAATATTTTGTATTAATAAAAATTTTAAAAATACAAAAAAAGTCTATCCAATTAAGGGTTATTTTGTTTTTAGTCTATGTTAAATATTTTTCTTTCAATTTAATCCTGTAATTTTAAAACACTTTTAATTTAGTCTCTCATATGATTTTTTACTGAAAATGATATAAAATGATGATGTGTCACACATGATTGGTCAAAATATATGCTTCATTAAAGTTTCACCTTCCCAAAATTTATTTGCCCCATTCTACGGTAGACCATATGTCAAAGTGGTCAATATTGTAAACTTTGTCATGTAGAGAGTAGCTCTTAAAGATGATAATTTTGCAGGGAAGAAAGATACAAGTGTTGGAACCAAGTTGGTTCTTTCACTTAAAGTTTTGATGTTAACAAAAGTATTTTATGAAAATAACATATTTGACTTAGAAGAAGATTGAAAAATGCCACCAGAAGATGACGTCACCAGAAGATACAAGTCAGAAGCAGGATGATCACCAGAGGATATTATCAGAGGATATCACCAGAGGATATTACCAGAGGATATCATCAGAGGAACCTGTCAGAGGATATCATAAGAAGATCCCATCGGAGGATATATTCAGAAGTTTCCATCAGAGGATACAATCAGAGGATCCCGTCGGAGGATAATTCCAGAGGATCTCATTAGAGGCAAAAATCAGAAGCTACAACATTAGAAGCTGAAAGTATGCTCAAAACAAAATTTGAGCAAAATGCTCAAAATAGAATCGAAGCAAAAGACTCCAGAAACAGAATCTGAGCAAAATACTCCAGAATATTCTCAAAACAGAATCAATCGAAATACACTCAAGAAGTAAAGCAATAGATCAAAGTGAAGCTCTAATTTCAACTATAAATAAAGGCTTAATGCTGAAAAATAAAGTATCGAAAAATAGAAGAACTCAAGCAAAAATTCCTAAGTATTCAAAGAGTTCAAAGGAGAGAAACACCTGCTTAAAAGATAAATATTTTTTAAGTGTTCTTTTCTTAGAGTGTGAGGCTGATTGTCATCATAAATTTTTCAAAAGCAAACACTCAAGTTCAAGTTAAGCTTATTGTGAGTATCAACTTTCTAGAAGTAGTTACTCAGTTTTAATTTCGATCCCTTGTATAAAATCCTATAGTGTTGAAGTTCCTTCTAAAATATGGGGTTGTTAGGTTGTTAGAAAAAGACTTAGCTTGTAGGTTTCAGGTTGTGAAGTTCCTCAAAAGTCTAGGGTTGTTAGACTGTTTGAAAAGACTTGGCTGGTATAGTCAAGGTGTTGTTGTTCCTCAAAAGTCTGGGGTTGTCAGGCTATTTGGGAAGACTGGCTTGAAGGGTCAGTGGTGTTGTAATTCAAAGGAGTTTGAATTAGTGAAAAGGCTTTCTGAAGGAAGGAACTGGACGTAGCCTAGTTAAAGGTGAACCAATATAAATTTGAGGTGTTAACTTTTATCATCCACTGCTTATTTACTCTGATTGCTCATTATTCAACTAATTAGCAAAAAGAATTAAAGTTTGTCAAACACAATTCAACCCCCTTCTTGTGTTGCACCTTCAATTGGTATCAGAGCTCGGTCTCAAGGCTGAGCACTTTACCGTGTTTGAGGAAAGATCCAAGGATCAATATGTCTGAAGAAGTTGTTGGAGGAAACATCAACAGACCTCCTCTATTTGATGGAGAACTATTTGAGTACTGAAAGGACAGGCTGAGAAGTTTTTTTTATTTCACAAGATCCTAAACTTTGGAACTTGGTGGAAGATGGCTATACTGTTCCAAAGGATGACAACAATGATGAAATTCCGAGAAAAGACATGGATACAGATCAGAAGAGGATGTACAAAATGCATCACAAATCCAGAATCTTTATGATCAATGCAGTCACCTTCAAAGAATTTAACAAGTAAACAAAGAAATAGCAAAAAGCATTTATGATAGTCTGATTCTGATCTATGAAGGAAGTAAACAAGTTCAAGAAGCTAAAGCAAATATTCTGGTCAAGAAATATGAACTGTTCAAAATGGAGGAAGATGAAGACTTTGAAACTATGTTTTCCAGATTCCAGAATCTAGTATCAGGATTAAGGGTACTAGAAAAGAGTTACACTACTGCTGATCATGTAAGGAAAATACATAGAAGTCTGACAATCAAGTGGAGACCAAAGATCACTGTGAAGGTGCAAACACGATAAGGTGGGGTTGAATTGTGTTTGCCAAACTTTGAATCTTTTTATTGTGGAAGTTGAGTGTTGATGGAATTTACTTGATGAATAATTAATCAGACTTAGCAGCGGAAAATAACAGCATAAGAACACAACAATTTATCCTGGTTCACCATTAACTTGGCTACATCCAGTCCCTTCATCCTGAAGGCTTTAATCCACTAATTCAAATCATTGAATTACAACACCTGACCCTCCAAGCCAGTCTTCTCAAACATCCTGACAACTGAAAAAGAATAAAGATCTACATTTTTTATGAAGACAAAAAAGTTCATTGATCAAAAAGCAAAAGGATATTAATTCAACTCATCCTTCAAATTCATATTAGGTAACTTAGGACTTAAGGTATTTAATATTAAATCAAAATACAATTCAAATACAATATTATGAGAACCCTCTTGTTAGCATATGCATTAAAATGTTTTCTAAAATATTTAAGTACATAAACATATGTTTGAAAATAAAGTTTTTACAAAAACTGAAGATTTGTTTTCGAATACGAAGTGTCGTAGCCGAATACAGATTGCAAGTCAGTAGCTAAAACTGAAGATCTGTATTCGAATACGAAGTGTCGTAGTCAAATACAGATTGCAAGTCAGTAGCTAAAATTGAACTTTTGTATTCGACTACAGCTTCGCGTATTCCAATACAACTCAAGTCAGTGGCAAAAATCTTATACTTGTATTCGACTACGAAGTATTGTATTTGAATACGAAGTTCTAATTTTAAATAAAAACTGAACGTTATAGAGTGTATTCGAATACACTGAAGCTGTATTCGAATACAACTTCGAAACAATGCAATTTTTCAGTTTTGGAACATTGCATAAGTTCATCAAAACTTATGGGATCAATTGCCACTGATCTGAAGTGTTAACTATGGAGTATAAATACTTCATAGCTTCAGTTCTTACTCACAAATTTTTTTTTTACTAATCTTAGAATCATTTTTCTGAAATATCAAACACTTCAAAAGCTTAAGTTCCATATTTTCAAGTACATGCTTTTTATTTTCATATCATTAAGAAAGGTTCTCAGTTGTACTTGGAAGTGTGCTTGATTAAGTATCAAATACTTAGTGTTATAATCTTGTTCTTAGTTAAGAACATCATTACAAAATCAATTAAAGTTATTGTATCACTTGAAGAAGTTAGTGTAGATTCTTCAAGTATTGTTAACTGAGATAGTGATGTACTATCTTTGGCTAAGTGTTAAAGATTTGTAACTGAAGTCTTAGTGTTAGACTTGTAACTTATTCGAACAATTAGTGGAAAATCTCTTGTGGTGTGCAAGAGGACTTGATGTACCCTTGGTTATAAGGGGAACCAGGATAAATTTCTGTGTGATTTATTTTCAGTATTTTACAAAGCTTTCATAAACTCAAAACAGTCAATTGAACAATCTCACAAAACTCTAAAAATAGAAAAATCGTCTAACACCTAATTCACCCCCCTCTTAGGTGCACCTCTGTTTTTACAACAACCTCAGACTTTTGAGGGACGAAAACAACACCTTGTTGGAACCAAGTTGGTTCTAAGTACTTAGGATTTTAATGTTTACAAAAGCACTCCATGTAATCTTATTTTGTACCTTGAATTACTATATTAAAAATGCCACCAGAAGATGAAGTTATCAGAGGTAGGGGATGAGTAATCAGAAGGTAAAATCAGACCAGAGGAAACACCTCCAGAAGTCACCAGATAATGCATCCAGAAGGTACCAGAGGATGCATCCTGAAAGCACCAGAGAATACTCCAGGATGTCAAAATACCATCAGAGGATATCTTTCCTGGCCCAGATCAGAAGGATGCAGAGTCCAGAAGGAGACTTGGACCAGACCAGAAGGAAGCCTGCCAGAGGGAGACTTGTTCCAGACTAGAAGGATTCATAAGTCACACTTGGTCCAAAAGTTATTCTGACCAGAAGATAGCTTGGCAGTGAAATGATAAACAGTCCAAACTTGATCAAGACTTAATTAGAGCTTCAGTTAATTGGTCCAGAACAAGAGATTTAATCCAGATTTGGCCCAGACCAGAAGATAGCATGGTTCAGAGTATGAAACTAAGTCCAGACCAGAGGAAATGATGTCCAGATTTAATCCAGACCTGATCCAGATCAGAAGGTAAATGTTCAGATAAAAATATCCCATGTCCAGATTTAATTTCAATTTAATCCAGACCAAGTCCAGAATTGGTCCAGATCAGAGGGAAAAGGTTCAGATCAATGGTCCAAATATAAGCATATTGCCCAGTGGTTGCCGAGATCAGAAGATCAGACCATATGGCCCAGTGTTGGCCGAGATCAGAAGATCAGAATGTGTGGTTTAGTATTGGCCGAGATCAGAGGATCACAACAGATCAAATTGCAAGTCTAGAGTGGTCGAGATCAGAAGATCAGAAAGTGTAGTCCAAGATTGGCCAAAATCAGAGGATAACAACAGATCAGTTAGTATGGTCCAGATGTGGTCGAGAGCAGAAGATCAAACGGTCCAGATTGAATCATGATCAGTAGAGACGTGATTAAATTTAATCAAAGTATTAAAAAGATTAGATACAAAAATAAATTGAAGTATTGTGGAATTCAGAAGCTATTGGCGGAAAGAAAGATTTGATCTAGAATTAATTAAGATCAGGATTGGCCAGAATTATTTTCAAATGCATATCTGGAGCTAAAAAGATATGTTTTTTATTTAAATAAAACCCGATTGGCCAAGTTATTTTTGCAACAGAATCTAGCAAGATACAGCTTGAATTTAAGCTTGGAAAAGACCCTAATTCACTTCTATAAAAGGAGGCTCAAGACTGAAGACTCAACATCAAAAATCACAAAAGAGTCATACACTTCTAGAAGCAAACACTCAAGTTTTCAATGAGGTTAATTGTGAGTTTCAGCTTTCCAGAAGCAAGCACTCGTGTTTTTCTTTCCCTTGTGTTAGATCTAATTTGTGGAAGTAGAGTCTACAATCTGAGGGAGTCATTACTTAGCAATTAGATTCAAGGAGTTGTAACTCCTTCTACAATCTGGGGTTGTCAGATTGGTAGGAGAAGACTTGACTTGAGAAGTCAAGGTGATGTATTCCTCAAAAGTCTAGGATTGTTAGACTGTTTGAGAAGACTGACTTGGAGGGTCAGTGGTGTTGTTGTAATTCAAGGTTTTGAATTAGTGAAATCCTTCAAAGTGAAGGGACTGGACGTAGCCTCGTTAACGGTGAACCAGTATAAAATTCTGTGTTTTATATTTATTTTATATCCGTTGCTAACTCTGTTTGATTTATACATCAGGTTTTGTTATAAAATTGCAAAAACAGAAAAAGTATTCAAGTTAGTCAAACACATTTCAACCCCATTCTCTTGTTTGCACCTTCAATTGGCATCAGAGCTCGGTCTCAAGGCTGAGCACTTAACAGTGTTTAAGGAAAGGTCCAAGGGGTTCAACATGGCATAATCCAAAGATGATTTGAGAGGCAACATCAATTGACCACCACTGTTTGATGGAGAAAGGTTTGAGTATTGGAAGGACAGAATGAGAAGTTTCTGCATATCTCAAGATCCTGAATTATGGAAGCTGGTAGTCAAAGTATACACTGCACCTACTGTTCCAGGAGATCCAACTAAAGAACTGGACATGGAAGATATGAAACCAGACCAGAGCAAAGCATACAAACTGCATCACAAAGCCAGAACCATCATGATCAGTGCCATCACATTCAAGGAATTTGACAGATGCACAGATAAAGAAACAACAAAGAGCATATTCGACAGTCTGGTTCTGACCTATGAAGGAAGCCAGCAGGTTCAAGAAGCAAGGGCTAACATACTGGTGAAACAATATGAGATGTTCAAGATAGAAGATGATGAAGACATTGATGGAATGTTCTGTAGATTCCAGACTCTGATATCTGGACTGAAGGTCTTGAAGAAAAGCTACACAACAGCAGATCATGTCAAGAAGATTCTAAGAAGCTCACCAACCAAATGGAGACCAATGGTTACTGCAGTTCAACAAGCCAAAGATCTGAATAACTTAAGACTTGAAGATCTGATCAGCTCACTCAAGTCTCATGAAATAGTACTAGAAGCAGATGAACCAAAGAAGAAGAAGAATTTGGCCCTGAAGTCGAAACTGAAGAAAGCTGCAAAGGCAGCACCAGAATCAGAGGATAGCGACAATGACTGTGATGATATGGCTTACTTAACCAAACAGATGGTTAAGATATGGGAAAACAGGAAGAGAAGAGGTTCCAAGAAGAAACATAACAGCAAAGGAAAGGAAGAATCTGACAAGAAGAGCATCATCTGTTATGGATGCAATGAACCTGGACATATCAAGTTAGAATGTCCAAATCTGGAAAAAGACAAACAACACAAGAAGAGTTCCAGATTCAGAAAGAATGGTCTGATGGCAGTCTGGGATGTATCAGAATCAGAAGAAGAATCGTCTGATGAAGAAGATGAAGAAACAACAATGATGGCACACATCAGGTCTGCCTCTGGACATCATAAGGGCACAGTTTCAGGAAGGAAAACAGGCAGAAGGAAGAATGATCGAAGCAGTCATTCAGGCGAGTCTATAAGCACATCAGAGGAAGCAATTCTGGCTCTGATGGCTCATACCGACTCAAGTTCTGGATACAGCTCAGGCTCTAGAACAGATTCAGAAGATGAAGACAATGAGGTATTTTCTTATCTCACTAAATCTGAATTAATTGATACTGTTAAAGAATTTTTAAATGCAAACAATAAGATGTCTTGAAAACTGAAAACTCTTAGGGAAGATAAGAAAAATCTGACCAAAGAAGTCCAAGTTTTAAATAATAAAAATTATGAGTATGCAACTGAAAACAAGGATTTTAAAACTGAAGTTGCAAGACTCAAATCTGAAAACCAAACTCTCAAAAGTGATATTTGTTCCACTTCCAAAATTGTTTGTGAATCTGATATGCATGAGCAATTTTTTCAAAACTTTAATTCTAATGGAATGGAAAGAAGTAAATATGCATCTATGATTTATGGAAACAGTAACATTGGAAAGAGAGGTCTTGGTTCTACAGAAACTATTGCTGAAACTAAAACTGTTCATTTTGATGTTTAATGTATTGTGTGTGCTAAGAAAGGTCACTCTGAATTATCTTGTCCAATGGTAAAATTAGAACAAGATCAGAAAGCTGTTAAAACTAACAAACCTAGACCCAATCAGTTCTGGGTACCAAAAGATCAAATTGTCTATGTTGTAGATATTCTGAGCAACCAGAAGGAGACACCAACAATGGTGCCTGGACAATGGATGTTGGCAATGCACAAGCAGAAGAAGGTTTATGTTCCAACATCTACCAAACAGAAGCCAATTGACTCTGGTAGAAGAAGAACTGGTCAACACAATACCTATCAGAACCAGAACCAGAATCATAGGAGGAACAAGAAATATCAAAGAAATCACACATATCACACAAATCAAAACAAAAACTGGAACTAGAATCAGAACTGGAACCAATATCAGAGGTACAAGAACTGGAACCAGAACTAGAACCAATGCTGGAACCAAAATCAGAACAGGAACTGGAACCATAACCAGAACTGGAACCAGTATCAGAGGCATAGGAACTGGAACCAGAACCAACACTGGAACCAGAATCGGAATCAGTACCAGAACCCGAACCAGAACCAGTATAATTACCAGAATCACCACAAGTTCCAGAATCACCAGAGGAACATGGTGTATCAACCAAAGCAGAAAGAGAAGAATCAGAATCAGGAGAGTTCTTCAAACACTCCAGTGAAATTCATCAGGACCACAAACCAGGGAGGGAATTCAAAGCCCTTCATCCAAACCATCTAATCACAAAGCGTACAGATTCAGAATCTGAAAATCAGAAACAAGAGGATTTTCAGAGTAAAACTGAAACTGTTAACATAGAGCTTACATCTTGCTGTAAATACTATTATTGTTTGATATTTATGTTTACTGTGATAACAAGAAGCTTGATCTTAAAAAATCAAAGCTAGATAAGTATTTTGCAGGTTTTCAAACTGTCAGAGGAACCAGGTGATTCACACGAATTGAACACTTCAGCAGAAACATCATTCCAGTGGTTTCAAAAACAAGCAGAAACCACCATAAGCAAAATTAATGGTTTGGCTATATTGAGTTCATTTTTAAATTATTTGATTTGTATTATGTTACATGACAAACTGCTTGATCTTGACAAATCACAACAAAATAAAGATAGTGCAGGTTCACAAGAACCAAAGGGAGCAGATGCAGAAGAAACAGAAGTACCTGGAAAGGTAGAGGATACAAGCAAGTCAGCAACACATGCCAAATCTTCAAAAGATAAATCTGATCAAGTCAGAAACAACCAAGATAAGTATGAAGAGAAATCTGGATATTTACCAGAATCAGAAGCTGTTACAGATTTACCAGAACCAGAAATTGATTTATCAGAATCAGAAGCTATTACAGATCTTCCATAACCAGAAGTTGATGCAGACCAACCAATGTTGATGAAGCTCTGACAGAGGATGGTTGGATACATGCAATGCAAGAAGAGCTGAATGAATTCCAAATGAATGATGTTTGGGATCTGGTATCCATACCAAACAAAAACATTATTGGATCCAAGTGGGGGTTCAGGAATAAACTCAATGAAAAAGGTGAAGTGGTAAAGAACAAAGCCAGACTTGTAGCTCAAGGATACAGTCAACCGGAAGGTATTGATTACATTGAGACTTTTGCTTCAGTGGACAGGTTAGAAGCAATTAGAATTCTTTTATCATTTGCTACTAATCATGATATAATTCTGTATCAAATGGATGTTAAAAGTGAATTCTTAAATGGCTATATAAATGAGGAAGTCTATGTCAAACAACCCCGTGGATTTGAAAATTCTGATTTTCCAAACCATGTTTTTAAACTTAAAAAATCTTTATATGGTTTAAAAGAAGCACCAAGGGCATGGTATGACAGACTTAGTAACTTTCTGCTTAAGAATGAATTTAATAGAGGCCAGATTGATAATACTCTATTTAGGAAATCCATTAAAATGATATTTTGATTATTCAAGTTTATGTTGATGATATCATCTTTGGATCCACTAATGGCACTTTGTGCAAAGAGTTTTCTGACCTAATGTAGAAAGAGTTCCAAATGAGCATGATGGAGAACTTAAGTTCTTCTTGGGAATTCAGATTGACCAAGCTAAATTAGGTATACTCATTCACCAATCTAAATACACTAAAGAACTTCTTAAAAAGTTCAAGATGACTGCCTATGGCCACCCCCATGCACCCAACCTGCTCTCTTGAGAAAGATGAAACCAGCCAAAAGGTAGACCAGAAAACATACACAGGTATAATTGGATCCCTTCTTTACTTAACTGTTTCTAGACCTGATATTTTATTTAGTGTTTGTGTCTGTGCCCGTTTTCAAGCTGACCCTAGGGAATCCCATTTAACTGCTGTAAAAAGAATCTTGAGATACCTTAAAGGAACCACCAACCTTACCGTGTTATACAAGAAAACCCCCACCTACAAACTAAGGTTTTTGTGATTCTGACTATGCTGGAGACAAGTTGGAAAGGAAAAGTACAAGCGGCAACTGCACATTCTTAGGTGATAATTTGATCTCTTGGTCAAGCAAAAGACAAAGCACCATTGCCATGTCAACAGCTGAAGCTGAGTATATATCAGCAGCAGGATGCAGCTCACAGTTAATCTGGATGAAACATCAACTTGAAGATTACAACATCTTTGAAACCAATATCCATTTGTTATGTGATAAAACTTCAGCCATAAACCTAACCAAGAATCCCATCTTACACTCTAGAGCGAAACACATTGAAATAAAACACCATTTCATTAGGGACCATGTTCAAAAAGGGACTTTAAGCATCCAGTTTGTGGACACTAATCATCAATGGGCTGATATCTTCACCAAAGCATTACCAGAAGATAGGTTCTAGTTCATCAAGAAGCATCTCAACATTATCTCCATATCTGACTAGCTCAAGTAGTCATCTTAGGAGTTTTTACTTTATATTTTTTATTTTTCTGTTTTTACTTTCTGTACTTTGTAAAGAGAAAAACAAAAATACAAAAATAGTAGGACCTCTTTTTGGCTGATGACAAAAAGGGGGAGAGAGAGAGAGAGAAAAATGAGAAATAAGTAGAAAAGGAGAGATACAAAGAAAGGAGGAGCGAAAAAGAAAGAGATGAAAAGAGAAGGAGTTGAAAAGGAGAAGAAACAGAGAGAGAGAAAAATAAAGAGAGAAAAAGAAAGAGTGAAAAGAGAAGGAGTTGAAAAGAAGAAGAAACAGGGAGAGAGAAAAATAAATCAAAAAGAGATGAATAGAGAAGGAGTTGAAAAGGATAGGAGAAGAGAAGAAAATAAAGAGTGATTCAAGAAAGAGTTGAAAAACAGAAGAAAAAGTCAGTATTAGACTTAGGGGGAGAGATTGGTCCGAGGGGGAGTATTTCAAGTACTTCGAGTTACAAGCTAGCAAAATAAGTTAAGGTTTTGTCATCATCAAAAAGGGGGAGATTGTTGGAACCAAGTTGGTCATAGTACTTAGGATTTTGATGTTTACAAAAGCACTCCATGTAATCTTATTTTGTACCTTGAATTACTATATTAAATGCCACCAGAAGATGAAGTTAACTGAGGCAGAAGCTGAAGTCACCAGAGGCAGGGGATGAGTAATCAGAAGGTAAAATCAGACCAGAGGATACACCTCCAGAAGTCACCAGATAATGCATCCAGAAGGTACCAGAGGATGCATCCTGAAAGCACTAGAGGATACTCCAGGATATCAAAATACCATAAGAGGATATCTTTCCTGGCCCAGATCAGAAAGAAGCAGAGTCCAGAAGGAGACTTGTTCCAGACTAGAAGGATTCATAAGTCAAACTTGGTCCAAAAGTTATTCTGACTAGAAGATAGCTTGGCAGTGAAATGATAAACAGTCTAGACTTGATCAAGACTTAATCAGAGCTTCAGTTAATTGGTCCAGAACAAGAGTTTTAATCCAGATTTGGCCCAGACCAGAAGATAGCATAGTTCAGAGTATGAAACTAAGTCCAGACCAGAAGAAATGATGTCCAGATTTAATCCAGACCTGATCCAAATCCGAAGGTAAATGTCCAGATTAAAATATCCTATGTCCATATTTAATTTCAGTTTAATCCAGACCAACTACAGAATTGGTCCAGATCAGAGGGAAAAGGTTCATATCAATGGTCCAGATTTAAGCATATGGCCCAGTGTTGGCCAAGATCAGACCATATGGCCCAGTGTTGGCCGAGATCAGAAGATCAAAATGTGTAGTCCAGTATTGGCCAAGATTAGAGTATCACAGCAAATCAGATTGCAACTGCAGAGTGGTCGAGATTAGAAGATCAGAAAGTGTAGTCCAGGATTGGCCGAAATTAGAGGATAATAGCAGATCAGTTAGTATGGTCTAGATGTGGTCGAGAGCAGAAGATCAAACGGTCCAGATTGAATCATGATCAGTAGAGACGTGATTAAATTTAATCAAAGTTTTAAAAGGATTTGATACAAAAATAAATTGAAGTATTGTGCAATTCAGAAGCTATTGGCGGGAAGAAAGATTTGATCTAGAATTAATTAAGATCAGGATTGGCCAGAATTATTTTCGAATGCATATCTGGATCTAAAAAGATACGTTTTTTATTTATAAAACCCGATTGACCAAGTTATTTTTGCAACAGATTCTAGCAAGATACAGCTCGAATTTAAGCTTGGAAGAGACCTTAATTCACATCTATAAAAGGAGGCTCAAGACTGAAGACTCAACATCGAAAATCACAAAAGAGTCATACACTTCCAGAAGCAAACACTCAAGTTTTCAATGAGGTTAATTGTGAGTTTCAGCTTTCCAGAAGCAAGCACTCGTGTTTTTCTTTCCCTTGTGTTAGATCTAAGTTGTTGAAGTAGAGTCTATAATCTGAGGGAGTTAGAAGGGGTAGCAGATTACTTAGCAATTAGATTCTAGGTGTTGTAATTCCTTCTACAATCTGGGGTTGTCAGATTGGTAGGAGAAGATTTGACTTGAGAAGTCAAGGTGCTGTATTCCTCAAAAGTCTATGATTGTTAGACTATTTGAGAAGACTGACTTGGAGGGTCCATGGTATTGTTGTAATTCAAGGTTTTGAATTAGTGAAATCCTTCAAAGTGAAGGGACTGGACGTAGCCTCGTTAATGGTGAAACAATATAAAATTATGTGTTTTATATTTACTTTATATCCGCTGCTAACTCTGTTTGATTTATACATCAGGTTTTGTTATAAAACTGCAAAAACAGAAAAAGTATTCAAGTTAGTCAAACACAATTCAACCCCTCTTCTCGTGTTTGCACCTTCACACCTTGACTCTACAAGTCAGGTCTTCTCCTACCAATCTGACAACCCCAGATTATAGAAGGAATCTACACCACTATCGGGTTTGATTACAAGGGTTTGGGACTCTGCAAAGTTTCTTCTGGAAAGTTGATTGTTGCACTGAATTTCTCTCTCGAAAACACTTAGAAGATTTTGCTTTTGCACTCAAGTGATTCTCTCTTTTGAACTCTCGGATTGTGTTGAATATGAAGCTTGAGTTCTTGTGTTTTTCGATGCTTGATGCTACTTCCTGAAGCCTCATTTTATAGCTGCAAATAGGGCTTTGTCCAAGTTTAAATTCGATATAAATCTTGCTCAGATTTCCTTCGAAAATAATGTTGGCCAATCATGTTTCACTTAAATTAAAATTGTATCTTTTTAGCTTCAGATTGCACTTGAAAATTTTGTTGACCAATCTTGTTTCTTTTAATTTCAAACCATATCTTTTTAAGCTTCAGATTGCATTCGAATTTCTTCAAGTCTTCAGTGATTTTTTGAATCAAATCCCCTTAATACTTTGATTAAATTTCTATCAAAATTTAATCTAGTCTTCTTCGAATTTTAATCAATTCTTCACTGATTTGCACCATGATTTAAATTCTGGACCGTATGATCCTCTGATCTCAGCCAACTTTGGACCATGTAATCTGATCTGTACCAATTATGTGATCCTCTGATCTCGACTAACTCTGGACCATGTGACCTAATCTGTACCATTCTGTGATCCTATGATCTCTACCAATTTTGGACCATGTGATCTGATCTGTACCAATTCTGTGATCCTCTGATCTCGACCAACTCTAGACCATGTGATTTGATCTGTACCATTCTGTGATCCTCCGATCACGACCAATTCTGGGCCATGTGATCTGATTTGTGCCATTCTGTGATCCTCTTATCTGAGCCATCGATCTTCTAATCAGGACATTTGATATTTTAATCTGGACCATTGATCTTTTAATCTGGACATTTGATATTTTAATCTGGACCAAGTCTGGATTAAATCTGGACCAAGTGTGGATTAAATTTGAATTAAATATTGACTAAGTCTTATGTTATGGACAATTATATCTTCTGATCTGGACTAAGTTTTATGTTCTGGACCATGTTATCTTCTGGTCTGGACCAAGTCATTTGTTCTGGACCAGTTATCTTCTGCTCTGGACCAAGTCTGGATTAAGTCTGGACTGAGTCTTATATTCACGACCATGCTATCTTCTGCTCAGGATTAAGTTTGGACCAAATCTGACTTATATTTCCTTCTAGTCTGGACCAAGTCTCCCTCTAACAAGCTTCCTTCTGGTCTGGACCAAGTCTCCTTCTGGAATCAGCTTGCTTCTGATCTGGGCCAAGAAAGATATCCTCTGATGATGTTATTTTTCCTTCCCTTTGATGATATCCTCTGATGTTTGCCTTTGATGACATCCTCTAGAGGTATCTTCTGGTACCCTCTAGTATCCTCTAGATGCATCCTCTGGCCAAACTTTCTGGTGGCATTTTTTATCTTCTAGTTACGTCATCCTCTGGTGTATCCTCTGGTGGTGTCATCCTCTGATTTTTCCTTCTAAGTTAAAATACGATTTTCATAAAATACATTTGTTAACATCAAAATTTTAATTGCAAGAACCAACTTGGTTCCAACAATCTTCCCCTTTTTGATGATGACAAAACTTTCTATTTTTTATAACTATTTTTCTTTCTTTTGACTTTGACTCCCCCTAAGACTTAGCTTTACTTTGAAGTTTTCTCCCCTTAAGTCTAATGCCCCAGATTCTTTATCAAATACATCTTCCCCCATTTTGTCATCAAGAAAAAAGGATTGAAGGAAGAAAGGAGATCCTCTGATTTTTTTTTATCTTCTGACTTTTTTTTTCTCATCTTTTGACTTTTTTTTTGAAAAACAGTACACGACAATAAAAATAAAATAGCATACATAAAAAAAATTAAACTAAGCTATTTAGTTATGGATGAAGATAAGGTTAAATTTTTTCTTGATGAAGTCAAACCTATCTTCAGGTAGTGGTTTAGTGAATATGTCATCCCATTGATGGTTAGTGTCTACAAACTGGATGTTGAGTGTCCCTTTTTGTACATAATCTCTGGTGAAGTGGTGTTTGATCTCTATGTGTTTGGCTCTAGAATGTAGGATAGGGTTTTTGGTTAGGTTGATGTCTGAAGTGTTGTCACAGTATCCACTAAATTGATATGTAGGAGTTTCTTTGTAGAACAGGGTGAAATTGATAGTGCCTTTTAGGTATCTCTGTAGGATTTTTTGCCTTTGTCATCCTTTTTCATGTGAGCTGGTAAGGTGCATTGGGTAGCTATAGATTTGCAATCACTCATCTTAAACTTCTTGAGAAACTCTTTTGTATATTTTGTTTGATGAATGTATAAACCTTTTTGACTTTGCGGAATTTGAATTCCTAGGAAGAACTTAAGTTCTCCCATCATGCTCATTTGAAATTCCTGCTGCATCAATTTAGAAAATTCTTGGCAGAGAGTGCCATTAGTAGATCCAAAGATAATATCATCAACATAAACTTGAATAATTAGAATATCATCTTTTATTGATTTTCTAAAAAGAGTATTGTCTACTTGTCCTCTTTCAAAGTCATTTTTAAGTAGGAAGCTACTAAGTTTATCATGTCATGCCCTAGGTGCTTGTTTTAAACCATACAAATATTTTTTAAGTTTAAAAACATGGTTTGGAAATTCAGAACTTTCAAAACCTGGGGGTTGTTTAACATAAACTTCTTCACTTATATAACCATTTAAAAATGCACTTTTAACATCCATTTGAAATAATGAGATGTTATTATTAGCAGCAAAGGAAAGTAGGATACGAATAGCGTCTAACCTGGCCACTAGAGCAAAAGTCTCAGTGTAGTCAATACCTTCTTGTTGACTGTATCCTTGTGCAACACATCGTGCCTTGTTTCTGACAACTTCTCCTTTTTCATTCAGCTTGTTTCTGAAAATCCATTTGGTTCTAATAATGTTCTTTTCTAGTCTTGGAACTAGATCCAAATTATCATTCATTTAGCTCTTCTTGCATTGGTAGATTCCATCTATATCCTTCTTCTGACTCATCTTCATATTTGAAGATTTGTCGTATTCTTGCTTGTAGCTTCTGCTTTTTCAAGTTCTTTTGCCTGCATCAGCTTTTGGTTCTGGTAGATCTGTATCAGCTTCTGGTTCTAGTAAATCTGTATCAGCTTCCTCTGGTTCTAGTAAACCAGCATCACCATCTTGCTTTGGCTTTTTAGGTCAAGCTATTTGTCATATAACATAATACAAATCAAATAATTGAAAAATGAACTCAATACAATCAAACCATTAATTCTGCTTCTTTATCAAATACATCTTCCCCCATTTTGTCATCAAGAAAAAAGGATTGAAGGAAGAAAGGAGATCCTCTGATTTTTTTTTATCTTATGACTTTTTTTTTCTCATCTTTTGACTTTTTTTTTGAAAAACAGTACACGACAATAAAAATAAAATAGCATACATAAAAAAAATTAAACTAAGCTATTTAGTTATGGATGAAGATAAGGTTAAATTTTTTCTTGATGAAGTCAAACCTATCTTCAGGTAGTGGTTTAGTGAATATGTCATCCCATTGATGGTTAGTGTCTACAAACTGGATGTTGAGTGTCCCTTTTTGTACATAATCTCTGGTGAAGTGGTGTTTGATCTCTATGTGTTTGGCTCTAGAATGTAGGATAGGGTTTTTGGTTAGGTTGATGTCTGAAGTGTTGTCACAGTATCCACTAAATTGATATGTAGGAGTTTCTTTGTAGAACAGGGTGAAATTGATAGTGCCTTTTAGGTATCTCTGTAGGATTTTTTGCCTTTGTCATCCTTTTTCATGTGAGCTGGTAAGGTGCATTGGGTAGCTATAGATTTGCAATCACTCATCTTAAACTTCTTGAGAAACTCTTTTGTATATTTTGTTTGATGAATGTATAAACCTTTTTGACTTTGCGGAATTTGAATTCCTAGGAAGAACTTAAGTTCTCCCATCATGCTCATTTGAAATTCCTGCTGCATCAATTTAGAAAATTCTTGGCAGAGAGTGCCATTAGTAGATCCAAAGATAATATCATCAACATAAACTTGAATAATTAGAATATCATCTTTTATTGATTTTCTAAAAAGAGTATTGTCTACTTGTCCTCTTTCAAAGTCATTTTTAAGTAGGAAGCTACTAAGTTTATCATGTCATGCCCTAGGTGCTTGTTTTAAACCATACAAATATTTTTTAAGTTTAAAAACATGGTTTGGAAATTCAGAACTTTCAAAACCTGGGGGTTGTTTAACATAAACTTCTTCACTTATATAACCATTTAAAAATGCACTTTTAACATCCATTTGAAATAATGAGATGTTATTATTAGCAGCAAAGGAAAGTAGGATACGAATAGCGTCTAACCTGGCCACTAGAGCAAAAGTCTCAGTGTAGTCAATACCTTCTTGTTGACTGTATCCTTGTGCAACACATCGTGCCTTGTTTCTGACAACTTCTCCTTTTTCATTCAGCTTGTTTCTGAAAATCCATTTGGTTCTAATAATGTTCTTTTCTAGTCTTGGAACTAGATCCAAATTATCATTCATTTAGCTCTTCTTGCATTGGTAGATTCCATCTATATCCTTCTTCTGACTCATCTTCATATTTGAAGATTTGTCGTATTCTTGCTTGTAGCTTCTGCTTTTTCAAGTTCTTTTGCCTGCATCAGCTTTTGGTTCTGGTAGATCTGTATCAGCTTCTGGTTCTAGTAAATCTGTATCAGCTTCCTCTGGTTCTAGTAAACCAGCATCACCATCTTGCTTTGGCTTTTTAGGTCAAGCTATTTGTCATATAACATAATACAAATCAAATAATTGAAAAATGAACTCAATACAACCAAACCATTAATTCTGCTTCTGGTGGTTTATGCTTGCTGTTGAAACCGCTGGAATGCTGTTTCTGCTGAAGTGTTCAATTCTTGAGGATCACTTGGTTCCTTAAAATCTTTGAGAAACTGCAAAATACCTATCTAACTTTGATTTTTAAGATCAAGCTTCTTGTTATCACAGTAAACAGAATATCAAAACAATAATATTTAAATAAAGATATAACCTATATGACCAGTTTGAGTTTCACTCTGAAAACCCTCGTATTTCTTCTTTTCTGGTTTTCAGATTCTGAATTTGCATATTCTGTTATTAGAGAGTCTGGATGAAGGAATTTGAATTTTCTTCTAGGTTTGTAGTCTTGATGAATTTCACTGGAGTGTTTGAAGAAATCTCCTGATTCTGATTCTTCTCTTGCTGCTGATATATCAGGTTCCTCTGATAGTTTTGGAACTGATAATAATTTTGATTCCTGAGGTAGATCCAGTTTTGTTGATATGTGTGATTCCTTTGCCTATTTTGATTTGGTTGATATGTGTGCTTTCTTTGATATTTCTGATTCTTCATATGGTTCTTGTTTTGATAGTTATTTTGTTGACCAGTTCTTCTTCCACCAGAGTCAGTTTGCTTCTATTTGGCAGATGTTGGGACATAGACCTTTTTCCCTTCATATATTTCTAGCATCCATTGACCAGGCACCATGACTGGTGTTTCACTTTGGTTGCTCAGAACATCTGCAACATAAACAATTTTATCTTTTGGTACCAAACCTAGTTGGGTCCGGGTGTGTTAGTCTTGAAAGGTTTCTTGTCTTTTCTTGTTTTTATCATGGGACAAGACAATTTTGAGTGACATTTCTTAGCACAAACAGCACACAAAACATCAGAAGGAATAGGTTTAGTTACAATTACAGATTCATCAAATCCTAAGCCTCTTTTTTTATTGTTACTAACCCCATAGATCATAGAAGCATATTTGCTTCTTTCCATACCCTTAAGAATAAAATCTTGTAAAACTTGTTCATGCATATCAGAGTTACATACAGTATTTGATGTTGAACAAATATGACTTTTTAGAGTTAGGTTTTTAGATATAAGCTCAGCAATATCAGTTTTAAGAGTTGTATTTTTTGTTTTTCATTCTGCATTTTGATTCTTTAGAACATCAATTTCTTTGGTTAGATTTTTATTTTCTTCCCTAAGTGTTTTTGGTTTTAAAGACAGTATGTTATTGATAGTTAAAATATCATTCATTGCAGTAATTAAATCAGATCGAGTGAGTTCAGAAATAAATCTGTTTAGTCTAGGAAAGCAAGAGGTTAAATGTCTTATGTCAGTAAATAAAGAGAATTTAATGTGGCATAAAAGATTAGGTCATCTTAATCTTAGATTAATTTCAGAATTGAACAAACTTAAGTTAGTAAGAAGTCTACCTAATCTTAGTTACAAAACTAAAATCTTGTGTGAAAGCTGTCAAAAGGGAAAACAAACCAAAAATTCCTTTACTCCTAAGAAATCAGTAACTACCTCAAAGCCTCTTGAACTTCTACATATGGATCTGTTTGGACCAGTGAAAGTAGCATCTCTGAATGGAAAGAAATATGACTTTGTTATAGTAGATGATTACTCTAGGTGGACATGGGTAAAATTTCTAAGAAGTAAATATGAATCCCACACTGTATTTATAACATTCTGTAAAAAGTCATGACTGAAAAAAGTTTTAACATAATGTCAATTAGAAGTGATCATGGAAGAGAATTTGAGAACAAATTTTTTGAAAGTTTCTGTGATGAGAATGGAATTTCTCACAACTTTTCTTCTCTTAGAACACCTCAATAGAATGGAGTTGAAGAAAGAAAGAATAGCTCACTCTAAGACATGGCCAGAACTATGTTAAATGATTTAAATGTTGCAAAACACTTTTGGGCTGAAGCAATCAACACTGCATGTTACATTCAGAATAGAGTCTATATTAGGTCTATGTTGAATAAAACACCATATGAATTGTGGAAAGGTAAAAAGCCTAGCATTTCTTACTTTAAACAATTTGGTTGTATCTGTTATGTGATGAATACTAAAGATATCCTTGGTAAGTTTGATTCTCGATCTCAAAAGTGTATCTTCATTGGATACTATGAAAGATCTAAAGCTTATAGAGTGTTTAATACTGAAACTCATATTGTAGAGAAATCTATACATGTTAAATTTAATGACAAACAACTTGACACTACAAAGTCAAAGCAAGATATTGATATTGCAGATTTACCAGAACCAGAGGAAGCAGAAGTAGACAAACCCGCAGAAGCAGATAAACTAGCAGAACTTGGAGAAGTGAAGGATACAAGCAAGTTAGAAGCATGTGACACATCTTCAAAGGACGAATCTGATCAAATCAGAACCAGCCATGAGAAGTCAGAAGAGAAATCTGGATGGAAATACCAGTCATCTCATCCTAAAAATCTGATCATTGGAAGTGGAAGTGATTCCTTAAAAACCAGATCGTCACTAAAAGAAATCAGTCTGTTTGGCATACTTTCATCGATTGAGCTTGCCTCTGTTAGTGAAGCATTGGTATATGATGGATGGATTAATTCAATGCAAGAAGAGTTAAATGAATTTAAGAGGAATGATGTTTGGGATCTAGTTCCAAGACCAGAGAAGAACATTGTTGGAACCAAGGGGGTCTTCAGAAATAAGCTAAATGAAAAAGGTGAAGTGGTCAGAAACAAGGCAAGACTTGTGGCACATGGTTACAATCAACAAGAGGGCATTGATTACATTGAGACATTTGCTCCAGTGGCCAGGTTAGAAGCTATTCGTATCTTATTGTCTTTTGCTGCAAATAATAGCATCAAACTATTTCAAATGGATGTTAAAAGTGTCTTTCTCAATGGTTATTTAAGTGAAGAAGTATATGTTAAACAACCTCCAAGTTTTGAAAGTTATGAATTTCCAAACCATGTTTTTAAACTTAGAAAATCCTTGTATGGGTTAAAACAAGCACCTAGAGCATGGTATGATAGACTCAACAACTTCTTGCTTAAAAATAACTTTGAAAGAGGACAAATAGACAATACTTTGTTTAGAAGATCAATAGAAAATGATATTCTGATCATTCAAATTTATGTTGATGACATTATTTTTCGATCTACTAATGACATTCTTTGTCAAGAATTTTCTGAATTAATGCAGCATGAATTTCAAATGAGTATGATGGGAGAACTTAAGTTCTTCCTAGGGATACAAATTCAGCAAAGTCCATAAGGTATTTACATTCACCCAAATAAATATACAAAGGAACTTCTCAAGAAGTTTAAAATGAGTGATTCCAAACCAATGGCTACACCAATGCATCCTACTTGTTCACTTGATAAAGATGAATCAGGCCAAAAAGTTGACCAGAAAATCTACAGAGGAATGATCGGATTATTACTCTACCTTACTACTTCTAGACCTGATATCATGTTTAGTGTGTGTGTATGTGCCCAATTTCAATCTGACCCTAGAGAATCTCATCTAACTGTTGTTAAGAGAATTCTTAGATATCTAAAAGACACTACAAACCTTACCTTGGTCTACAAGAAATCTCCTAAGTACCAACTTATTGGATATTGTGATTCTGACTATGCTAGAGATAAACTTGAAAGGAAAAGCACCAATGGATATTGCACCTTTTTAGGTGACAACTTGATCTCTTGGTCCAGTAAGAGACAACACACCATTGCCATGTCAACAACATAGGCTGAGTACATTTCAACAACTGGCTGCAGTTCTCAACTACTCTGGATGAAACATCAACTTGAAGACTACAAAATATTAGAATCTAACATACCCATCTACTGTGATAACACCTCTACAATTTGTCTAACCAAAAACCCGATCCTACACTCAAGAGCTAAACACATAGAGATCAAACACCATTTTATCAGAGATTATATTCAGAAAGGAGTACTCAACATTCAGTTTGTAGACACTGAACGTCAATAGGCTGACATATTCACCAAACCACTACCTAAAGATAGGTTTGACTTCATCAAGAAAAACCTAGACCTTACTTTGTTAAATGATTAATATTGTAATGTCTTCAAGTAGTTTAGTTTACATTAGGTTTTTTTTAAAAAAAACAATCATCAGAGGATGAAAAAAAATTCATTCTAATTCAGCAACATTTCCTTTTGTCTGATGACAAAGGGGAGAAGATGTAGTATTTGATAAAATATCTGGGTAAAAGATGATGTATTTGATATGGTATCTGGGCATTACACTTAGGGGGAGAAAATATAAAATGAAATATAGTCTTAGAGGGAGTCAAAGTCAAAAGAAAGAAAAAGTATTATAAAAAATACATGGTTTTGTCATAATAAAAAAGGGGGAGATTGTTGGAACCAAGTTGGTTCTTTCACTTAAAATTTTGATGTTAACAAAAGTATTTTATGAAAATAACATATTTGACTTAGAAGAAGAATGAAAAATGCCACCAGAAGATGACGTCACTAGAAGATGAAGATGACGTCACCAGAAGATACAAGTCAAAAGCGGGTTGATCACCAGACGATGGTCACCAAAGGATATCATCAGAGGATATCACTAGAGCATATTACAAGAGGATATCATCAGAGAATATCACTAGAGGATATCATCATAGGATATTGAAGGTGCAAACACGAGAAGAGGGGTTGAATTGTGTTTGAATAACATGAATACTTTTTAGTTTTAAAACAAAACCTATTATGTATGAATTAAAATAGAGTTAGCAGCGGATGTAAAGTAAATAAAAACTCAGAATTTTATAGTGGTTCACCGTTAACTAGGCTACGTCCAATCCCTTCACTTTGAAGGATTTCACTAATTCAAAAACCTTGAATTACAAAGTACCACTGACCCTCCAAGTCAGTCTTCTCAAAAAGTCTAACAAGCCTAGACTTTTGAGGAAAAGAACCTTGAATCTAATTGCTAAGTAATCTGCTACTCCTTCTGACTTCCTCAGATTGTAGACTCTACTTCAACAACTTAGACCTAACACAAGGGAAAGAAAAACTTAGAGTACTTGCTTCTGGAAAGCGGATACTCACAATTGACCTCAATGAAAACTCAAGTATTTTGCTTTTGGAAGTGTATGACTCTCAAGTATTTTCGATGCTAAGTCTTCTGCCTTGAGCCTCCTTTTATAGATGAATAATTAGGGTTTCTTCCATGCTTAACTTCAAGCTGAATCTGCTTAGATTCTCTTGCAAAAATAATTTGGCCAATCGGGTTTCACTTAAATAAAAAATGTATCTTTTTAGCTCCAGATTGCTTTTGAAAATTCTGTTGTCCAATCTTGTTTCTTTTAATTTCAAACCATATCTTTTGAAGCTTCAGATTGCATTCGAATTTCTCCAAGTCTTCAGTAATTTTTGAATCAAATCCCCTTAATACTTTGATCAAATTTTTATCAAAATTTAATCAAGTCTTCTTCGAATTTTAATCAAGTCGTCACTTATTTTCATCATGATTAAATCTGGACCGTTTGATCTTCTGATCTCGACCACATCTAGACCATATAATCTGATCTTCCCCAATTCTATGATCCTCTTATCTCGGCCAACACTGGACCACATGATCTGATCTTCTGATCTCGGCCAATACTGGGCCATATGGTCTGATCTTCTGATCTCGGCCAACACTAGGCCATGATGCTTAAATCTGGACCATTGATCTGAACACTTTCCCTCTGATCTGGACCAATTCTGGACTGATTCTGGATTGAACTGAAATTAAATCTGGACTTATGATATTTTAATTTGGACATTTACCTTCTGATCTGGATCAAGTCTGGATTAAATCTGGACAATCATTTCTTCTGATCTGGACTTAGTTTTATACTCTAAACCATGCTATCTTCTGGTCTGGACAAAATCTGAACCAAGTCATTTGTTCTGGACCAGTTATCTAAAGCACTGATTAAGTATGGACTGATTCTTATAATTACTACCAGGCTATCTTCTAGTCAGAATTAATTCTGGACCAAGTCTGACTTATGATTCCTTTTGGTCTGGACCAAGTCTCCCTCTGACAAGCTTCCTTCTGGTCTAGACTAGGTCTCCTTTTGGACTCTGCTTCCTTTTGATCTAGGCCAGGAAAGATATCCTTTGATGATGTTATTTAACCTTTGATGATATCCTTTGGTATCCTTTGGAGGTGTATCCTCTGGCGCCTTCAGGATGCATCCTCTGGTACCTTCTGGATGCATTATCTGGCCTAACCTTTTGGTGACATTTCGATCCTCTGGTTGCTTCCTCTGGATGTATCTTTTGGTGGTGTCATCTTTTGCCTCTGGTGACGTCATCTTCTGGTGACATTTTATATAATAATTCTAAGTACAAAATAAGATTACATGGAGTGCTTTTGTAAACATCAAAATCCTAAGTACTTAGAACCAACTTGGTTCCAACAGATATTACCAGAGGATATCACTGGAGGATATCATTAGAGGAACTTGTCAGAGGATATTATAAAAAGATCCCATCGGAGGATATAATCAAAAGTTCCTATCAGAGGATACAATCAGAGGATCCCGTCGAAGGATAATTCTAGAGGATCTCATTAGGGGCAAAAATCAGAAGCTACACCATTAGAAGCTAAAAGTATCCTCAAAACAGAATCTGAGCAAAATGTTCAAAACAGAATCAGTGCAAAAGACTCCAGAAACAGAATCTGACCAAAATACTCTAGTATATTCTCAAAACAAAATCAATCGAAATACACTCCAGAAGTAAAGTAAACAGATCAAAGTGAAGCTCTAATTTCAACTATAAATAGAGGCTTAATGTTGAAGAATATAGTATCGAAAAATAGAAGAACTCAAGCAAAAATTCCTAAGTATTCAAAGAGTTAAAAGGAGAGAAACATTTGCTTAAAAGATAAATATTTTCTAAGTGTTCTTTTCTTAGAGCGTGATGGCTGGTTGTCGTCATAAATTTTTCAGAAGCAAACACTCAAGTTCAAGTTAAGATTGTGAGTATCAACTTTCCAAAAGTAGTTACTCAGTTTTAATTTCGATCCCTTGTATAAAATCCTATAGTGTTGAAGTTCTTTCTAAAATCTGGGGTTGTTAGAAAAAGACTTAGCTTGTAGGTTTAAGGTTGTGAAGTTCCTCAAAAGTCTAGGGTTGTCAGACTGTTTGAGAAGACTTGCCTGGTATAATCAAGGTGTTGTTGTTCCTCAAAAGTCTGGGGTTGTCAGGCTGTTTGGGAAGACTGGCTTGAAGGGTAAGTGGTGTTGTAATTCAAAGGAGTTTGAATTAGTGAAAAGATCTTCTGAAGGAAGGTACTGAACGTAGCCTAATTAAAGGTGAACCAGTATAAATTCGAGATGTTAACTTTTATTATTCACCGCTTATTTACTCTGATTGCTCATTATTCAACTAATTAGCAAAAAGAATTAAAGTTTGTCAAACACAATTTCACCCCCCTTCTTGTGTTGCACCTTCAACAAGAACTTACTCAAATAGGAGTTGTGTCGTGTTTGTGAAAGTGGTCAGAGAGTTCAATTATCACCTCTAGTATATTACTAAGAAAGAGAGTTCAATTATCACCTCTAGTATATTACTAACAAATAATAACACTAAGTATGGTTGAATTTTTCTAAAATGAATAACTCACTTTGAGTATAAATCAACCATTTGATTTGTTTACTTTGCAAACACAAACCAGTAAGCCCAATAAGTGAAGCCCACGAGGCCCATGATCAAGAAAGACAACCAGCACATTAGTTAGTTGGTATGATCGTTAATAACCAAACACCGATATCCGAGTGAGAAATAAAGAAAGAAAAGTGATGGATTCTTATAACACAACAAAAGAAAAAAACTGGAAAAACTCTCTACTGTACCTAACCTTCATTGTTGCAATTCTTCACATTATACATCAAAGCCATTTCTCGCGTAAACTAATCATTGGCAATGAAAAGGTGCACATCAAGAAAAACCCTCAACTTCCTCTCCGGTTCCGTTCCGACGGTACCTTCAAAATCCTCCAAGTCTGTTCCTATCTTTCTATTTATTAAGAATATTGATAATTCAGTTTTTTTTAATAATAATTTTGTTTCTATTTTAGGTGGCTGATATGCATTATGGAAGTGGAAGTATAACACGGTGTAGGGATGTGTTGGCTTCTGAATTCGAATTTTGTTCTGATCTTAATACTACTATGTTTTTGAAACGGATTATTCAAGCTGAGAGTCCTGATTTTATTGCCTTTACCGGTAATTTTGTTGGAGTCGTTATTATTCATTTCAGTTCATTTACTACTTTTTGGCTTTTTTTTCTTCTTTTTCTTTTTTTTTTGTGAATTTTCTGTTTTTGACTTATTGTGGTGCGTTTACTTTTTTTTTTGTTTTTTTTAGATTTTATGTATGGATAATAAAGTAGATTAATTAGTTGTTGCATAGTTTGATAGCTATATTTATGTATGACTAGTAAATAACCCGATCTGGTAATATGGTATATAAATGGATAGTGTGGCCATAAATGAAAAGAGACTAAAACAGGTGAAAATAGGGTTCATGGTTAAATTTATATACGGAATGAAATATAAAAAAAGGTAATCTGAAAAGTTGATGTATCTGACTTTAAATTTTAGTCAAATACATCAATTTTTCACATATCATTTTGGTTTATATATTATCATTTTGAACGGAGTACATTGCATACCATTGTTATAATTAGAGCAAACCAACCTTGTTTGTTGAACCGGGGATTGGTCAGTCTAGCGGTTAGTTCAACCAAGGTTTGTTCATAGTCCTTTAGAACTGGATCCAACAGGGGTGAAACGGATTGAACCGCAGTTCCTATCCTTCATTCATAAAAAGCAACTCCCTATCCTCGTTCCCACTCTTCTATGTATTATATACTTGGGTTTGATGGTTTTTTTTGCGTGTTTGTATTTATTGAACCATTTGAGATATATTATATATGGAGAAGCCTCATTCAAATTTTTTATTTATCGCTCTATTTCTAGAATTCTTATTGAACCTATGAGATTTGGCTTGGACTATGATAAAATGACCAAATATAATAGAGTAAAAATGGTTTCTAGCTTAGGATATACTTAGAGAATTCAAGCTCTTGTACCTTTATTGACCCACTTTTTTCTTTGAAATAATAGGTTTAATTGATTAATTCCGTTTTAGCAAATTTCTGGACAGACCTTTCCTTATCTAAATGATCAAGCAATAATAGCAGCATTTAAACCATTCTCTGACTGAAAATTAAACACTTCCAGCTTATTTCTATATAAATGAAACTAGACCATTATTATCCAAGTAGTTGAGCACAAGTAGTTAATACACTTCAGCTCAGATCAAATCATTTGAGTAGTACCTATGTTCCGTTCCTTCCATGGCTAGATCAAGTCTCTTGGCCGAACTTTGGCTAGCAAGGTCTCCTTTCTCTGATAATCGGAAGGTTAAAAAAAAGTATACCATTACTATTTCTCTGTTCGATGTCTGACTTGGTTGGACTAAACATGACTACTCTACTAGTGGATCCTTGTTTATAATGTTAAGTATTCATGTGGTATTTGACTGGATTTGTTTTATGCTGATTGTGTTTGTATGTATTCTAAATGTGCTTCATTAACATGGATTCAGTTCTTGGTATTAGGAGATAACATATTTGGATCAAGTGCTCCTGATGCTGCAGAATCTCTGTTTGAAGCCTTTGGTCCTGCCATGGAATCGGGACTTCCTTGGGCTGCTATTTTGGGAAACCATGACCAAGAATCAACTATGAATCGTGAAGAATTAATGTCCTTAGTCTCCCTTATGGATTATTCAGTCTCACAAATCAATCCTTTGGCTGATAGTCTTACTGATTCTGCTAAAATTGATGGCTTTGGAAATTATAACCTAAGAGTATATGGTGCCCCAGGTTCCATTCTAGCAAACAGCAGTGTTTTGAATCTTTTCTTTCTTGACAGTGGCGACAGGGCTGTTTATCATGGAATTCGAACTTATGGATGGATCAAGGACTCCCAACTTCAATGGATGCGTCGTGTTTCTCGGGAACTCCAGGTAATAACAAAATTTTAAACTGTCATGGGTAGTTAGGCCCTTAGTTTATTAAAAAAATTGCTAAATGGTCTATCTTAAAATTTAATACATGAAAGGATTCGTGACTTCGTCTAATTCATGTAACCTACCCACCTAATGAGATAGCATAGCATTTTGTTATCATTGTTAGCTAGTTATGCAACCTAACCTATATTTATAGATTTGTTAATCATAATAATTTGGTTATGATTATTATGGAACTAAAATATATGTTTCTGTACTTAATTTTTTATTTGCTTCCTAACCATGATTGTCATTGTCTTCATTGGCAGATAGTAATGGTTGCCATAAGTGGAATACTTTTCACTTATTTTTGGTTTTCATCCTTGTTAACCTACCTCCTTAGAATAATTAAAACTTAACCCAAAAAAGTTTGAATATAAATGTGATTAATGTTACTCCTTTTATAAAAAAATTTAATTTATTTCTCATGTAATAATGCAATTACATACTTCTATTATTCGTAGGCATGACCTTTCTTTTTCCTTGAGGGAGGTTTCCCAATTCCCACATCCCATTAACATTTTGCAGGCCACACACTAACAGGGACAAAAGCAAGATCCTCTTCATCCTACCCCGCCAGCGCTTGCATTTTTCCATATTCCGATCCCAGAAGTCCGACAGCTGTTTTACAAAGAAATTGTAGGCCAATTTCAAGAGGGTGTTGCTTGTTCGCGGGTGAACTCACCTGTTTTACAGACCTTTGTCTCCATGGGAGATGTGAAGGCCGTATTCATAGGCCACGACCACAAAAATGACTTCTGTGGAAACTTGGACGGCATATGGTTTTGTTACGGAGGTGGCTTTGGTTACCATGCCTATGGAAAAGTTGGATGGCCAAGGAGGGCAAGGATTATTCTAGCTGAACTTCAGAAGGGAAAAATGTCCTGGACAAGTGTGCAGAGAATCATGACTTGGAAAAGACTTGATGATGAGAAGTTGAGCAAGATTGATGAACAAATCCTATGGAATCAATAGCTTTCTAGATGAGCATGGTACTATTACTCTGCTGACTGCTAGCTACATTACACGTATAGTATCTGTATTGTATATTTGTGTAGTTTACAGTATCAGTCTTTTTGTTCATTGTTGTTTGGTAATAACCCTCTTGTAATGAAGATCGATGGAAGTGTTTAGCTCCAATTCTTTCCTAATATCATGGTTAATGCTCATTGAAATGGTAGAGATTAGATAATGTTGCAATCTGTAATTTATACGATTACATGAGACTAGAAGCTAAAGTCGTATTGGTCGTATTGACAACACGGCGAATCACGATCAAACACTAAACACACAAGTGAGTAGCATAAACATTTCAAACCAGCATAATGGAGTGATTTGCAAAACTCTAAACTTAACAGGTTTACCTCGGTGAATTTCGAAGGTTCAATTTAACTCTAACTAATAACTGACATTTATATTTAATATTAGAACAACAAAATAATACACGAGAGAAAAAGGGGTATATATAATTTACAGTTGATAAGAAGCGAGCAGTTAAAAGGAAAAGGAAATAATCTTAATGGACTATACTAAGTCAAGAAAAAAAATTAAGATAAAGGAAAAGGATTAGACGAAGTCAAAATTCATTGCAAGAAAAGAGATAATAAATTATTATATATATTAAAGAGATAATAGATTATTTTCTAATAAAAATAGTTTTCAATAATTTCTAATATAAACTATTTATTCACTATTTTGAATAAATTCTAAAATCAAATTTATCAAACATGATTTTTCAATTGCTCACATGCAAAACAATTCTTAAAAATAGATTATCAAACAAGTTTATTAAATTTTCTTCTTGAAAGAAATTTTTTAAAATTAAATTTTATAAACTAAAAAATAAACAGAATCAAACAAGCTCGTAATATCATTCTTCAAGTTGTTGTGAAGTGTGTAGTTTTTGAATAGACAACGGTTAATAAATTAGTCATTATATTGTGAACTGTGTTTTAATTCTAATATTTTTTTTTTGGTTGTATAAACATTCTTTATCATCCAAATAAAACTAAATAATGTTGGGTAGGAATGTAAAACTTTTAGATCCTTTTGTTTATTTGGGTAAACTATGTTACCAACAATGAACAACTCTTTTTTTTTTTTTTTACAAAATATGATATTATTTTCTTAACTAAATATTTCTTGTATACAAGAGTTAAAGATAAAATTTCTGATAACTTATTTAATGGATGTGAGTTCGGTACTACTTGCATTATGTCAAATTCATACATATAAGTTTTTTTAATTAAGTGATTGATATTTTGAATATTTATTTGCAATATAAAATTTTATGTTATGCTTATAATAAATAATTAAAAGAATAATCTAGTAAACCAAACACCACCAAATATGATATTTCCTACATGATATATAAGAAACTAATTTATTAAAAAGTATAATAATAGGTGGGTTTTAAACATAGAGGTAAGATATGGGCCAAGGCCCAAAATGTGATTACTAACCCAATCAATAGTAATTAATAGCAACTGAAAAATCGTTGAAGGTATGAGAATTTTTGAATTTTGGAGAAAAAGAAAGAAAAATGGCGGCAACGAGTGACGAAGAAATGGAGGCATTGCTCTCCGCTTTCAATCAGATCTACGAGGTTCTCCAAACCATAACTAACCTTCAACGTCAACAACGGTTACTTCTAACTTGTTGATTTTTTATTTATTTTTCATGAAATTGGTAATGTTATGAATCAGGATGTGAAGAATGATGTTTCGGAAATCCAATCGCTGAAATCAAAACACAATTCAGAGTTAAAATTGCGTGAATCTCTTCAAATCACTTGCAATAACCTAAAAAAAGGTTTAATAATTCGAATTCGAAGATGCCGTATTACAGTTTGTATAGTTTTTACTGTAGCTAAATTCAATTTGTAAAATTGTAGAAAATGAAGAGTTGGCAAAACTATATTCAGAATCCTTAAAGAATGTGGCTGATCAGGTGTTTCAATCAATCACTTATTTATTTTGTTATTTTATTTAATTTTCGTTTGCATGTTAGTAAATTTAATTAATTGATACACAGCTTGATTTCCGAGCGAAATTTATGAATTTGAAAGAGGAACTAGAAAGATCAAATAATGAAGTTATCTCTAAAGAAGATGTGAGTTGCTTAAATTGATGGTTAAAGATAGAAAATTATCAGTTCTAATATTGTTAATTGTTGGAAAATATTTACTCAGTTTTTTGTGATTTTGGAGCAGGGACATAGAAGGGCTTTAAAATTGCTTCAGCAAGAATATGATGAAAAAATTGCTACTTTAGAAGCTCAACTTAAGTGAGTATTGATTGTTGTCTATACATTTCTGTTACTGAATTTATGTTTTGTTCTTTCCATGGTCATGATATTGGAAATTCAGTGAGAATTTTAAAATTTCAAGTTAGTTATGAATGAAATAAGTGAGCAACGCTAAATTATGAATTACTCCTTTATTAGAAAATTATAGTTTAATTGATATACATTATTGGTTGTAAATTAGTTTTATATTGATCTCTAATGAAAGTCCTTCATTTTACCATGTCATATTATTAAATTTAAAATTTATTACAAAAGTGAGGTGATGTAATAAAATACTTTATGGGTTCCTATTTATAAGTAAAAATGTTGATGTATTTGATCTAAAAGTTGCATCAAATAAATCAAACACTTTTGTTTATAAATAAGAACGGAGGAGAGTACTCGATTTTCGTTGAACGCTAGTTTAAAATTAATTTATCCTAATGTTTATGTCTCATTTTCTTAAGAAAATTATACTCACCTCATTTATGACATGCTTCAATAATTCTTCCATTTATTTATGGGAAAACTTTACTCACCTCTCTCAATTTTGTTTAAATGAAAGTACACACACATCTAACTTTCACATAACAGAGACGAAGTGTGTGTAATTGAGTGGGAATCAATGTCTTTAACATAATAGAGGATATGCGTGTCAATTATTAATTATAATGGACTTAAATTATTGTCTTCAGATTTTGAGTGAAAATATCGGTTAGGTTCAAATTTACTATATGGAAATATTTTGGTTTTTATTCTCCAGATCTAACTACATAACACATTGATACTACCTTATGTTAGGGAATGTCTGCATGAGAAAGCAACATATGAAGCAGCCACAAGTCAACTTCATGCAGATATAGCAGCCCATAAAAATCATATTCAAGTTCTAGCAAACCGGTTGGACCAAATCCATTTTGAAGTGGAATCAAAATGTGAGGCACTTTATTAATATTTACCTTTAGAAGTATGAATTTTTTCTTTAACACAAGGATGTAATATATTGGTTGAAAATTTGTTTGCTTGGTTGCTCATCATGGTTTGACAGATAGTTCTGAAGTTCAGGATTTGAAAGATTGTCTTATGGCAGAGCAGGAAGAGAAAAACGTCTTAAGCAGAAAAATCCAACATTTGGAAAAAGAATGTAAGCTTGAAGTCCCATTCCACTCAATTCATAACAATTGCACTAACACAAAACCACTTTATTGTTTTGTTTGATCATTTTCATATTCTATCATTTTATAAAAATAAATAAATGGCAATTATCTTTCTGTGTCCACTGCAGTGCTGCTTTTTAAGGCCAAGATGGTTGACCAACAACAAGAAATGACACCAAATTGGCAGGTGGAAACACTTAAGCAGAAAATAATGAAACTTAGAAAGGAGAACGAGGTCCTCAAAAGAAAGTTCTCATATATTGACGAGGGCAAGTAATGATGAAAATAATCAAGATCAGCAACTTTAACACCCATTTAGTTAGCAAAGCATTTCGTATTTTCATTTTTTTTTTATAAATTTGTGTTAATTTTAATTGTTAACAAGAAGATAATTTTTTTTTAAAGTGAACAATATTGTCTACATTTGTAGAAACAACGAAAACGACAAAATGTTTTTTTTTTATTATCAAATATACATCGTCATTAACTAACATTTTATATTTTCTCTACGACATTAGTTAATTTCAATTATCTTTCATCAAAGTAAAATGAATACATTTTTAAAAATAAAAACACAAGTATTTTCACAAAGTTAATGGGTTTTAAATTCATGAGAATACGACATATCTCATATTGGGATTGTTTGTTATAGATTTTTAAAAAATTGATTTTAATCTTATATTTCTAAAAATGTTGTACAAGTTTTTTGGACTCATTTGATATATATTAAAAAAAAAAATTGACATTCAATATCTTAGATATTCATTATTATAGATTTAAAATAATAAAAATTATTTTTAAAAAATTTGTATTGCTCAAAATTATTTTCTAGACAAGCTTATCAAAATAGCTTCTTATTTTAATTTTTTTTTTAAAAATTTTATAATCTAAAAAAGTTAAAACAAATAGTTGAAATGTTTAAAATAATATTATATGATAAACTGTTCAAACAAATTTAATTACATTTAAAGTTTTATTTTTAAATTCTTTTTAAAAAAAATTATAATAAAATACTATCAAAATTATTCTTACAAGCTTTATTCTTAAAAATACTATATACACATACTTTATAAGCATTATAATTTGCAACCAAGTCTTTCAGTTTATGTACAAGAAAAAAGAGTAAGCACAAATAGATCAACCCTATAAATTTTGAGTTAGGATGAAATACTTGTGGAAAATATAATCAGATTAACAATTGTTAGAAGATGAATGTTAACGTGTCCCTAAAGGCAATATTAAATAGTCAATTGTAAAATATTTGTCTTGGAAAGAATGGAGTCCACTAAAAACTTAAAAATTGTGTTTTTCCAATTTAAATTACATTTTAGATTTTTTAAGATATGCTTTTAAATACATGTAAAAAAGACTTTTAAAGTGTATTTGAATGAAGAAATTGAAATTCTAATAAAATTAGAATTTTAGATAATTTAAATGTTTCAATTGATTTTCTTTTATTTTTAAATTTTGTTGTTTGGATAAAGGAATTGCTAATTTAAAAATTGGGTTATTTTTATAAATTTTAAATGTTTTGGGGCAAAAATGAAAAATAAATTTGGACCAAACCTGAAATTTTTAAAAGTTGAGGGATAATTTTACAAATTTAAAAGTTTTTAGGAACAAATTTGCAAAAACATTAAATATAAATTAAGAAACAATATCAATTTATATTAAATTTAAAAATAATAAAATATTAATAATTGATTTTAAAATATATGTATGATTTTTTGACAAATGCAATTTTATCATTTTATATAATCTAATAATTTAGTATTCAAAATTTTAAAACTATAAATATAAATTGAAATTTTTTAAAAATAAATAAAATTTATAAGGGTAGCTTTTCTATTTATGTATAATATATATTATATCATTATTGTGCTTATCTAACAAATAAAATTGAATTATTTGATTACTCATGAGTTTTAAAAAGTTTGAAATGGTTTATTTAGTAGCGTCAATGAATTTTTAAAATATAATAAAATTATATCACTAGTTATTTATTTATTTTAATATTTTTTTACAATATAATATTATTTTTTACAATAGTAACTTTATTATTTAAATATTATATATTTTATATTATGCTACGAAGAAGTGTGTATTTAATACATAACATAATAAATTAATATTATTTTATTTATTATTATGTTTATATCAAATATAAAATATAATAAAATTCATGTATAATAATTCTCGTGGTCCGTAACTTAATTTCAGATAACATTTTAGTCCTCTATTTTTTTTCATTTTAGTATTTTATGTTTTTAAATAATTATAATTATACTCTTTAAATGGATTTCAGTTAAGGCAACGTTAAAAAATTCCTTACTCCATTTTCTTCTTGTTTTCTTCTCTTTCACAATTCGAAAATCATTGTTTGGTCTTGTGGTTTTCTTCTCCCACACATGAAAATCCATTTAAATGATAAATAGAAGGAATCAAAGAACACACTATCGGAATCAAGCTTCAAGAAATCGTAAACCCACATTAACAAGAGAAGAAATGTAATGTGTTTATTGATTATGATGTTTATTGAGGTCCTTATCGTAAACCCGTGATTTCGACAGTGTTTTCTTCGATTTCGTTTTTTGATTCCTTCTTGTTATCGTTCAAATGGATTTTCATGGGTGGGAGAAGAAAATCAGAAGACCAAACAATGATTTTTGAAACGTGAAAGAGAAGAAAACGGAGGAGAGAATTTTTTAACGTTGCCTTATCGAAAACCCACTTAAAGGGAAATTGTAATTATTTAAAAACATAAAATACTAAAATAGAAAGAAGAAAAAAGATAAATAACTAAAACATTAACTAAAATTAAGTTAAAAGACCACGAGAGCTATTATTGCTAAAATTTATGTTATCATTGTCGTATCATAGTTCTCATTTGTTTAATCATATCACATGCTCCGGGAAAAGTGGCTATGTTCTGTGAGGATAAAAAAGATCTAGCCTCGTATTTATGAGATTTTTACCGAACACCCCCACAATTGTACCTGCCACCCCCTCAAGACACATGAAAAGACAATTTTACCATTTTAACCATTTATAATAAGTTTTAAAATGGATAGTTTTGGAAATTTCAAATTTTCAAAACTTTCGAAAGTTTCAAATTTTCGAAATAGGGATTACATTTCGAAAATTTAGAAAGTTTCGAAAGTTTCCAAATCTGGAAAATTTCGAAGTTTTCCAAATTTGGAAAGTTTCGAAATAGAAAAATTCAAGAATTTCAAAACTTTCAAACAATTTGAGCACCTTAATCTCCCACCCCCCATCCAACGTAAAAATACATTTTTGTCCTTTTTAATATCTATAAAACTCTCAAAAAAATTTACCACTTGTTTTTTCACCACCTCTTTCAAAACTTTACAGAATTCTGCCTTATATTTTAAAGTATCCAAATCTTCTAAATTCAAAAATTCAGTATCATTCGAAGTTTTGAAATTTTCCAAATTAAAATTTTCCAGTTTTCTAAACTTTCGAACATTTTGAAAGTTTCAAAATACAAATTTTTCAGATTTTCGAAAGTTTTGAAATGAAAGTTTTTTGGATTTTCTAAAATTTCGAAGATTTCGAAATAGAAATTAAAAAAATTCGAAACTTTTAAAATTAATATAATATTTCAGATTTAGAAACTTTTCAAAATTCTTGAAATTTTGTATTTCAAAAGTTTCAAATTGTTTCAAAGTTTCAAAATTCCAGAAATTTTCTATTTCGAAATCTTGATTTTCCAGATTTGAAAACTTTCCAAATTTTCGAAATGTAATCCTTATTTCGAAAATTTAAAATTTTCGAAAGTTTCAAAAAATTGAAATTTCTAAAACTATCCATTTTGAAATTTATTATAAATTGTTAAAAGGATAAAATTGTTTTTCATGTGTCTTGAAGAGGTGGCAGATACAGCTATGATGGTGCTCGGTAGAAATCTCTGTATTTATAGTAGCCATCTCTTTTCAAGGCCCAAAGATTATGGGCTTATGCTATTCTCAACTTGGGCTAGAACTAGGTGTCCAAACTCCAAAGTCCATTAAAAATTGATCACAAGATTACAAATTTAATGAATCTCTACGGGTGAGTATACTCAAGACCGGTTCGACCGGTTCAAGGGTTTAACAATAAAAGCTAGAGTTTTAAGTCTACAAATTTTGAGTAAAAAAATGTTTCAAAAATTAAAAACCAATATTGTTTTAAATACATATTAATTATAGATATTTAGTTAGTTTAATTAGTCATGATAAGTGCTCCAATATCCACTCAAACTTAAGTTCAAAATTTATATGCAACAAAGCTTATTTATTTATTTTTTATAAGTTTGGTTTTTATTCAATAAAATGTCTTACTATAACATTTGTTTTATGCTTCTAAACAATGTTGAGTTGATCTTGACTGCATCCCCATCCCAATAAAAATGTTAAGAATAACATATAAGAAATCATCATTTCCAAAAGCATATGATATTATCTCTAGCAAACTTTAGCATTAGTATATGTATATGTTTAGATTCACTTTTGGGAGGGATAAAGTGATTCTGATTAAAGGTATGTTTGTTTAAGATTTTTTTTTAAAACAATTTTTATATTATTTTATCTTTTTGTTATAATATTTTATGAAAATAAAATCTTATTTAAATATTTTTTATAATATTTTATAAATATAAATATAAAGCTTCAAATGAAAATCTTATTTAAATATTATACCTTAAAATATTATTTTAAATATTTTATCTATTTGCTATAATATTTTTTGGACAATGAAATTTCAAAATATGATTAAAATAAAAAGCTATTTTGAGAAACTCTTCATAAAAATCATTTTTGAAAGATACATTTAAAAATATGTAATTTCTATCGTGTTAAAATTTCTACTAACCAATATTTAAGTAATTGAATGTCAAAATTAATTTTTTTAATCCAAAAAAAAATTCTAAAACAACTTCTACTATTTTGAAATAAGTTCTCACAAAAATCAATTTTAAAAATATAAAGCCAAAATCTTTTTTTAAAATTTTAAACAAACGGATCCAAAATCAATTTCTGTAGGTTAGAGATATTTTTATTAGAATTGATTTTGTCTGATTTTAATTTAAAATAATGTTTAATGATTTTTGCGTTTTCAAGTAACTTTTACATTAAATTTTTTCACTTTTACCTAAACTCAAAATTTAAATTTAGTTCAATTGAAAAATCAATTTTATCGTAAATTAATAAAAAACACTTATTTGTAACTTTCTTTCGTCTCCATAGTCCAAAATTGTGAAAGGATAGTGGGGGGCATACAAGACTACAAAGGGTACATGATGAGAATGAATATATGAAAGATTCCACCTTATATTCTTCGTTCAATTCAAAATATATAACCGATATATACGACATGGGGAATAAGAATATGTGAGCATTAACTAATGGTACAAATGAATGTCACCAACTATTTCATATCACTGAAGCAAACGCTGAAACCTGTCTCATACATCTCAGACAGTTTGCGGAGACATCAATTAACAATCGTGAGTTGATGTATTTTCAATTTGTCTCTCCCTCTTGTCTATTCTAACTCAATCATGTCGTTGCTTGCAATTTTATGCGTTTTATTTCAATTTTCAACCATGTAAGCATTAAGTGAATAAGGATACCAAAAAAGTTTTTTAAGATATATAAAATATAAAAAGGATTAAGGTGGTTATAATTGATTTTAGTAATTGATATTAATTAAAAGTGAGTCGGATATAAATTTATTTATGTTTTGTTACATTTTTATGGAAGTGATTATGATCAACTTATATTGTGTGAATAGTTTAAACTAAAATTATTTATGTTTTGTTATATTTTGTATAATTACCAAAATGAGTATAATGTGTACTTCAAATTAGATTTCATTTATATTTTACATAAGTATTTGTTGAGACAAAACCACAATTTAAATATTTCGATAATAAACAAAGATTAATTAAGAATTATAATTATGATTCTAAAATATATTTTGTATCTAATAAGTGTGCTTGAGTGTATTAATCAAGATAGGTATCAAGATACTTAAAAATGTCATATTTAAAGAAGAAACAAACTAAGTCAGTAAAACCAAGAACGTTCTGGACAATTTTAAAGAAAAACGAAGAACGTTCTCCAGGTGATCCAGAAATGCAAAAATGCAAAACAGTTTCAGATTCAATTTATGTAGTTCCAATCCAATCATGTTCTCTAAATTGTGCTAAGAGCAAATCATTATTGAAAGATCCCTCTACAAAGTCAAAGGTCAAGGATACGCATCATTAAGATCAAAACTCAGCTGCCACAAAGAGTAAGAACCAAGACTGTTCTTGAACTTCAGAAGCAAGGATGAAGAACATTATTGCTTTTTGCCTGATTTCACCTACTCACTGACAAAGGACAACCAGGCTGCTCCCAACGGGCAAATGAGTTGTCATAAGCCCTTTTAAAGTCTATAAAAGAGACCTCAAGGTAAAGGGAAAGATTAGAACATAAGAAAGCAATCATTCCATCATTCACAATCAGATTCAAGAGTTTCTACATTTTTCAAACATTTCTCTAAGTTTTGTCCAGTTCTTAGAAACTGCAACATCCAATCACGATTGTGTTCAAAGTTCACTCTGAGTTCCAAAGATCAGAATCAATACTCAAACACGAGTTAAGGATATTTAGATTCTATCATACTCTTTATCATTCCATTTAATCTCAAGACAAGGTGTGTTAACTAGTGTTGAGAAGTTGTAAAAAATCCTTCTATGCTATAAAGAAGGTAGTGTGTAAATCCTTTATAAAGATTGAAGGGTAGATCAGTGAAAATCCTTTCTGACTTGAAAGGTATTGGTTGTACCAGATGAAGATTGATTTGCAGAAAGTTTGTGTAAAAGTTAAGAGTGTTCTTGCCTTGAGCACTTAGTGCAAAATCTCACTTTTGTGAGGACTGGACGTGGCCCAAGTTGGGCGAACCAGGATATATCTGTGTGTTATATTCTTTCCTTTATCTATTTACTTTTAAGTCTTTAAATATCAAGTTCAATAGATAAGCTAAAACTTTTATTTTCAACTAACCAAGAACGTTCTCTGTTTCTGGTTCAGAACCAAGAACGTTATCTGTTTTCTGATTTACAACCAAGATCAATCTTGAGTTAATTTTTTTCAGGAAATTTTAAAAGATTAATTTAAAATTCAAACCCCCTTTCTTGTCAATTGCTACTTCAATTGGTATCAAAGCACGATCTCTAAAATCAACACCTAAACGTGTAGAGAAAAGATCTAAGAAGAAAATTTCAAAAACTAAGTACATTGCTGAAGGTGGGTCATCAGATAGACCACCCTATTTTGATGGCTCAGACTACTACTTCTGGAAAAACAAAATGCAGTTGTTCCTAAAGTCTCAAGACACAAGAATGTGGCGCATCATTACAGAAGGAGATTACATACCAAGAGTTGATCAAAATGATCCAACATCTGCTGAAAAGAAAGAAACTGATTGGACAGCAGAAGAAAAATCTAAGGTACTCCTAAACTCAAAAGCTCAATTATTTCTATCATGTGCCTTAAGCAGGGAAGAAAGTGAGAGAGTGGATGAATGTGACACTGCAAAAAAGGTATGGGATACACTGACGACCCATTATGTAGGAACCAGTCATGCAAAAGGAAACAAGAATTGATATAGGCATAAGAAAGTTTGAGTTATTTGAAATGAATGAAGGGGAAACCATATATGAAATGTACTCCAGATTTACAACTATTGTTAATGAAATGCGATCCTTAGGCAAGGCATACTCTTTGCAAGATAGAGTAAGGAAAATCATGAGATGTGTACCAATTATTTGGAGACCAATGATAACAACCATAAGTCAAGCAAAAAACCTTGAAACACTTGGGCTAGAAGAATTAATTGGAACCTTGCGAGCACATGAGGTATTGCTGATGGAGGACAAACCAACAAAGAAAGGTAAAGCAATTGCCTTTAAAGCCTCAATAGAAAGCATACCATCACAGTCTGAAGAAGAAATCGAAGAAGTACATGAAGAAACTATTGAAGAAATAGCTCTCCTTGCAAGAAAAATCCAAAGAATGATGAGAAGAAGGTAGCAGATCAAGAAGGGATTTCCAAGTAAGAGAGAAAGCTTCAAAACTAAGACAGATAAAAGCCAAATCACATGCTTTGGCTGCAACAAACAAGGACATTACAAAGCTGAATGTCCATTGAACAAAAGAGCACCAAAGAAATTTCCCTTCAAGAAGAAGTCAATGATGATAACTGTTGGAACCAAGTTGGTTCTTTCAATTAAAGTTTTGATGTTAACAAAAGTATTTGATATAAATCGTATTTTGACTTAGAAGAAAAAATCAGAGGTCGTGCAAAATCAAAGGATGACACCAGAAGATAAAAATGCCACCATAAATTTCGGCCAGAGGATACCATATGAAACATCTAGAGGATACCAGAGGAAACATCCAGATGATGCATCCAAAGGATACTAGAGGATGTCACCAGAGGGTACCAGAAGATACCTCCAGAGAATACCATAGGATTTCATCAAAGGCAAACATCAGAGGATATCATCAAAGGGAAGAAAAAAATTAACATTATTAGAGGATATTTTTCTTGGCCCAGATTAGGAGGAAGCAGAGTCCAGAAGGAGACTTAGTCCAGACCAGAAGGAAGCTTGTCAGAGGGAGACTTGGACCAGACTAGAAGGAAACATAAGTCAGACTTGGTTCACACCAGAAGATAGCTGATGACTCTTCATTATATGCATATTTTTCATTGTTTTTAGTCTTATTTATCTTCAATCATTAGTTAATTTAATGATTTATTTGATATATTTTGTTGATTCTAGTGCTTGGGTTTAATAAAATGCTTATGTTCTTATTTCGTTGATTAAGTAGAGATTTTTCGGAGTTTTGGGTCGTTTCTTTGTTTTTCGCAGTGCTGAATTCTGGTGAGAAATCAAAATGACCTATGTGGAGTATTTTAGTGATATCTGGAGTTGTAGACGTCCAATTGTAGTCAAACCAAGTGCAAATGAAAGTTAAGATCCATAGCTACAACTTTCATGAATACACCGGAACCAAATTCGGACTCAAAATAGTAGACACATGCAGTATACGTCAGATAGAAGATGTTGTGCGCCTGAAGCGCAAAGGATGCGCCTGAAGTGCATTTCTGCACTGCTGATTCTGTTTAAATGCGCATGAAGCGCATTTCTGCACTGCTAATTCTGTTTAAATGCGCCTGAAGCGCAAGGCCTCCGCCTGGGGCGCGTGGCGCACTGTAGATTGCATAAAATCGAGTTTTTCTGATTTTTTAGGGATCTTTTGGTTAATTGGGAAGCTGAGAGACTTATGCCCTAGCAGAGAAGCACAGAGACGACTGTTCTACACCATTGAAGAAGTTTTATCAAGAATCATTCATGAATCTTTCTTGTAATTCTTCTTTAATCTCTATCTCTTTAATCTTTGTAATGAGTTACTAAATCCTATTTGTTATGGATGAGTGAAACTAGATGAATGCCTTAATTGTCTGATTTGATTCCTTGTTATATGAATACATTTATTGAATTATTTTTCTCATCTCTGTGCTTAATGCTTTTTATTGCCTGATCAACTTTAAAATGTTTTACGATTTGTATTTTGAAACGGGAGTGGACTTTACGAATGCTTGAGATGAGAAATTCATGAGATTGTAGTCTAGGGATAGATGCAGGTCATGAAACCAATTGAATTAGTTGCAAAGACAACAATTTAAAAAGAGAATTTCTGTACCGTAAAGCTTAATTATAATTTTAAATCCACTAAGGAATTAGGGGTTATTTTGGAATTAAAGGTTCTGTCACTGAGACATTATGGCAGAAATACTAAAGAGAATTCGGTAATAATTCAATAAAAGAATTTAGTAACAAGGATCAAATTAGAAACCAAGGTTGGACTCAAAGTGAAACTCATCCTGACATTTTTCTCATTATAAAAGGTCAATTTCATTACCATTGTTATTTTAAATATTACTTAAATCAATTCGGAAACTTTTTGTTCAATTTCAGTAATTAAAGATAATTCGATAGTAAAACATAATCCTTGAGTTCGACACTCGGTATTACCGTTTTAATTATTACTTGCAACGATTCAGTACACTTGTTGAAACGCTATCAAGTTTTTGGCGCCGTTGCCGGGGAAGCTTGTTAGAGGGAGACTTGGACCAGACTAGAAGGAAACATAAGTCAGACTTGGTCCAGACCAGAAGATATCATAATCCAGAACATAAGACTTAGTCCAACCTTGGTCCAATATCAGAAGATCAATGGTCTAGATCAGAAGATCACAAAATGGTACAGATCAGATCACATGGTCCAGAGTTGGTTGAGATCAGAAGATCATATGGTCCAGAATTTAAAATTCGAAGAAGACTTGATTGAATTGTGATATAAATTTGATCAAAGTATTAAAGGGATTTGATTCAAAAATCACTGAAGACTTGAAGGAAATTTGAATGCAATCTAAAGCTAAAAAGATATGGTTTGAAATTAAGAGAAACAAGATTGGTCAACAGAATTTTCAAGTGCAATCTGAAGCTAAAAAGATACGGTTTGAAATTAAGTGAAACAGGATTGCCCAACAGAATTTTCAAAGGAAATCTGAGCAAGATTTATTTCGAATTTAAGCTTGGACAATGCCCTAATAACAGCTATAAAAGGAGGCTTCATGCAGCAGCATTAAGTATCGAAAAACACAAAACTCAAGCTTCAAATTCAAAGTTATTCGAGAGTTCATTAGAGGGAAATTCTTGAGTGCAAAAGCAATATTTTCTAAGTGTTTTCCAGAGATAAATTCAGTGCAACAATCAGCTTTCCAAAAGCAACAAAAGAGTGCAAGAATCAGTGCAGCAATCAACTTTCCAAAAGAAACTTTGCAGAGTTCCAAACCCTTGTAATCTAACCCGATAGTGGTGTAGATTCCTTCTTCAATTTGGGGTTGTCAGATTGGTAGGAGAAGACTTGACTTTTAGAGTCAAGGTGCTGTTATCGTTCCTCAAAAGTCTGGGGTTGTCAGACTGTTTGGGAAGACTGACTTGGAGGGTCAGGTGTTGTAATTCAAAGGTTTTGAATTAGTGGATTATAGCCTTCGAAGTAAAGGGACTGGATGTAGCCAAGTTAATGGTGAACTAGGATAAATTGTTGTGTTCTTATATTGTTATTATCCGCTGCTAAGTCTGATCACTCATTCATCAAATAATTCGCATCAACATTCAACAAAAGAGTAAAATAATTCAAGTTTGATAAACACAATTCAGTAAGCTACAAGATCAAAGTGAGAACCTTTGCTATACCAAAAGCCAAGATTAGTAGTACCAACAAGATAATGAAAGATTCTTTTTACAGCAGTAAGATAGGATTCTTTTGGTGCAGATTGAAACCTTGCACACAATCTTACAATGTCTGGTCTACTTGTAGTTAAATAAAGTAATGAACCAATCATTCCCCTATATTCTTTTTCAGAAATTGATTTTCCCGTTTCATCTTTGTCTAGTGAGGATGATGGATGCATGAGAGTAGTCATGATTTTAGCTTCTCACATCTTATATTTTTTCAAAAGTTCCTTTGTGTATTTTTCTTGATATATGAATATCTCATCTTTGTGTTGTTTAATTTGTAGTCCAAGAAAATATCTTAACTCACCTATCATGCTCATCTCAAACTCACTTTGCATAAGATTTGAAAAATCATCACACATTTTTTTATTAGTTGAACCAAAAATGATATCATAAACATAAAATTGTACGATGAGTAAATCATTTTTGTTTGTTTTCTTGAAAAGAGTTGTGTCAATTTTCCCATGTGAAAATCCATTTTTGATCAAGAATTAGCTTAATCATACATACCAAGCTTAGGGAGCTTGTTTTAAACCATATAAAGCTTTAGTGAGTTTAAAAATATGGTTTGGTTTATTTTGATCTTCAAACCCGAGGGGTTGACGAACATAGACTTGTTCATTTAAATAGCCGTTTAAGAAGGTACTTTTTACATTCACTTGAAAAAGTTTAATGAGTTTGTAAGATGCATATGCAAGAAGGATTCAAATAGCTTCTAACCTTACTACAAGTGCATGTAAGAACAGAGGCGCACCTAAGAGAGAGGGGGGGTGAATTAGATGGTTAAAAACTTTTCTGGTTTTTAGAGTTTTGTGAATTATTTTTCTTGTTATGTTAGCGTATGAAGGCATGTAAATGACAGAAAGTAAAACACACAGAAATTTATCCTGGTTCCCCTTACGACCAAGGGTACATCCAGTCCTCTTGCACACCACAAGAGATTTTCCACTATTTGTTAGAATAAGTTACAAGTCTAACACGATGACTTTAGTTACAAATTCCTAACATTTTACCTAAGATAGTACACCAAGATCTTAGTTTACAGCACTTGAAGAAACTACACTAATTTCCTCAAATTATACTATAACTTTAAATGTATTTTGTGACTATGTTCTTAACTAAGAACAAGAGTATAACACTAAGTATAATGATAAAAATCTAGCAAACTTTCAAGTACAACTGAGAACCTTTCTTAATGATATAAAAATCAAAAGGATGTACTTGAAAATATGAAAATGAAGCTTTGAAAGTTTAAGATATTTCAGAAAATTGTTCTAAGATTAGTAGTAGGATTAGATGTTTTTAGAACTGAAGCTATGAGGTATTTATACTCCACATACAACACTTCATATCAGTGGCAATTGTTCCCAGAAGTTTTGATGAACTTATGCAATGATCCAGATGAGATCTGAACTGAAAAATTGCATTGATTCGAAGTTGTATTCGAATACAGCCTTAGTGTATTAGAATACACTTCTGTAACGTTCAGTTTTTATTCAAAATTTGAACTTCGTATTCGAATACAAGTATGTGAATTTTGCTACTAACTTGAGTTGTATTCGAATACGTGAAGCTGTAGTCAAATACCAAAGTCCAGTTTTAGCCACTGACTTGTTATATGTATTCGGCTACGACTCTTTGTATTCGAATACAGATCTTCAGGTTTAGTTACTGACTTGATATCTGTATTCGGCTATGATACTTTGTATTCAAATACAGATCTTCAGTTTTAGCTACTGACTTGATATCTATATTCGGCTATGGCATGTCGTATTTGAATACAGAAATGAAGGTTTTGCTACTGACTTAGAGTTTGTATTCGGCTACGAGGTGCTGTAGTCGAATACAACTTTGATTTTTGCGAAAAAAATTAATTTTAAAAGTTTGTTTATGTATTTTGACACTTTGAAAATACTTTTGATGCATATGCTAAAATATAGTAGGTTGTCATAATATTGTATTTGAAATATAATTGGATTTTTATCAAGTACCTTAAAGCCTAAGTTTCCTAATAGATGACTTTGAATGTTGATTGTACTTTGAGCTTTCATCTTGATCTTTATAGATAGTCTTTTGTCTTCATCAAAAATATCGATCTTATACATTTTCAATGATTACTAGTCCGTATGAATTTCCACTAAGACTTTTAGTTCTTGATGGACCAAACAAGTCCATATGTATTAATTGAAGTGGTCTTGAAGTCGATACAATATTCTTGGATTTGAAGGAAACTTTAGTTTGCTTACCCTTTTGACAAGCATGACATAATTTATCCTTAATGAATTTCGTCTTTGGTAAGCCTACAACAAGTTCATGCTTGACTAACTTGTTTAAATGATCCATATGGATATGTGCAAATCATTTATGTCATAGCCATGCATCATTGTTGTCACTTACCATAAGACATTTCATTCTTAAGGATAAATCATCAAGATTAATTATAAAAATATTTTTAGAATGCTTACCAATAAATTGAATTTCACTTGTTACCTCATTTTGGATAATACATTCATCTTTGTTGAAAGTGATTTTGTAACCCTTGTCATAAAGCTAGCTTATGCTTTAATTATTCAACATAGAGGACATCTTCAATTAAAGGAGATAGAGCAATACCGACCTTTCCAATGCCCAAAATTTTTCCTTTGTTGTTATCTCCATAGATCACATAACTTTTTGATTCAAGAGTTAGTGCTGAAAATTTAGTTTTGTCACCGGTCATGTGTTTTGAACATCCGCTATCTAAGTACCACATATTAGAGGTACTTGTGTGTATTCCTACAAAACAAGATTTATAGATTATTAGGTATCCAAAGTGCTTTGGGTCCTTGAATATTAGTACCTTTCTTGACCCACACATAATGCCCATGTGGAACACCAATGTTCCTAAAGTGACAAGTGTGTGACCATTAAAACCACAATAGAAAAATGTTGGACTCTTTTTAGGAAAACATGGTTTCTTTTGAATAATACTTTTCTTAGAACAAAGATGATTCTTTTGAACAACTATTACTTTCTCATTTTTGGATTGGTTACTTGCTTTGACAAATATAGTTTTACTAGTACTTGGTTTATCAAACTTTGAGTAACCAAATCCACTTTTATCGTTTGAATATCTTTGCATGTTAAGTATATTTTCTAATCCAATTTGTCATTTTTCGTACCTTTCAATAACTCTATTCATTTGGACAATTCTAAAGGAAAGTGAATCATACTTATTGCATGTAGAATTCTGTTTTTCAAAATCTTGTTCCATAGTGTCAATATTTTGATTAAGAGATAAAATTTGTTTCTTTTGATTCGACACTATTTTGTACAGATTTCTACATTCCATAAGTAGTTCTTTTATGGCTTGTTGTGCATCACTATTTTCAACACATGAATCATCATTATTATAACAAGTATTTTTACTACTAACCTCTTCTTCATCATCGGAATGGTGGGATGCCATCAAAGCAACGTTTTCGAATTCTTCATTTTCTGAATTTGAGGATGAACTTACTTCATTATCCTCCCATGCTATGTATGCCTTTTTGAAATCTTTCCTTTTGGTAGCATTTTTCTTGATAATGTTAGGACATTCTATTTTTATGTGTCCTTGTTTCCCACATTCAAAGCAAGTGAAATTCTGATTTGTAGTGGAGACATCTTTCTTCGTGAAGGTTTTCTTTTTCTTAAATGTTTTATCATTTTGAAGAAATTTACCGAACGTTTTAATCAGGAGGGTGATGTTTTCATATTCATCTTAATTTTCTTCATTCATCAATTCTTTTGACTCTATTTTTAAGGCCATAATTCTTGTCTTCTTTTCTAAACTCTCATTCTTTTCCAATCTTTCAAGTTCTATTTCATGCTCTTGTAGTTTTCCGAAAAGTGCAGAGAGTGACATCTTAGATAAGCTTTTGTTTTCAAAGATTGATGTCACTTTAGGCTGCCATGCTCTAGTTAATGATCTTAGAACTTTTAGGTTCAATTCATCATTAGTGAAGCTTTTGCCGAGTGTCGTCAAGTGATTTGTTAAGTGAGAAAATCTTTTCTGCATGTCTAAAATAGGTTATCCTGGCTGCATTCTAAACTTTTAATATTCTGGAGAAAAATTGTTTAATTTTGAATGTTTTACATCAATTGTTCCTTCGTGGGTTACTTCAAGAGTATCCCATATTTCTTTTGTTGTTTTGCAGTGAGATATACGAAAGAATTCATCCATTCCTAATGTCGATTGTGACATATTTTTGGCTTTCTTGTCAAACAACACTTTTCTCTTTTCAACATCTGTCCATGAGGATTTTATCTTTATTTCCTCTTTATTGTTGATGACTGTTGTTGGAATATATAGACCATTTTCTACAGCCTCCCATATGTCATCTTCTCATGCCTCAAGGTATGCTTGAATGCAAATTTTCCAAAAATCATAATGCTCACCAACAAAACAAGGTGGTTTGTTGATGCTACCACCATATCTAAAAACAGGTTGTGCTGAAACCATGAATCGAGGAGCAAATTTCCAAAACCTACTCTGATGACAATTGTAAGAACAGAGGCATACCTAAAAGGGTGGGGGGGTGAATTAGGTGTTTAAAAACTTTTCTGGTTTTTAGAGTTTTGTGAATTATCTTTCTGGTTGTGTTAGTGTATCAAAAGCTTGTAAATGACAAAAAGTAAAACACACAAAAATTTATCGTGGTTCTCCTTACAACCAAGGGTACATCCAGTCCTCTTGCACACCACAAGAGATTTTCCACTATTTGTTAGAATAAGTTACAAGTCTAACACGATGACTTTAGTTACAAATTCCTAACATTTTACCTAAGATAGTACACCAAGATCTTAGTTTACAGCACTTGAAGAAACTACACTAATTTCCTTAGTGGCAATTGTTCTAAGATTAGTAGTAGGATTAGATGTTTTTAGAACTGAAGCTATGAGGTATTTATACTCCACATACAACACTTCATATCAGTGGCAATTGTTCCCAGAAGTTTTGATGAACTTATGCAATGATCCAGATGAGATCTGAACTGAAAAATTGCATTGATTCGAAGTTGTATTCGAATACAACCTTAGTGTATTGGAATACACTTCTGTAACGTTCAGTTTTTATTCAAAATTTGAACTTCGTATTCGAATACAAGTATGTGAATTTTGCTACTGACTTGAGTTGTATTCGAATATGTGAAGCTGTAGTCGAATACCAAAGTCCAGTTTTAGCCACTAACTTGTTATATCTATTCGGCTAGGACTCTCTGTATTCGAATACAGATCTTCAGGTTTAGTTACTGACTTGATATCTCTATTCGGCTATGATACTTCGTATTCGAATACAGATCTTCAGTTTTAGCTACTGACTTGATATCTGTATTCAGCTATGGCATGTCGTATTTGAATATAGAAATGAAGGTTTTGCTACTGACTTAGAGTTTGAATTCGGCTACGAGGTGCTATAGTCGAATACAACTTTGATTTTTGCCAAAAAAATTAATTTTAAAAGTTTGTTTATGTATTTTGACACTTTGAAAATACTTTTGAGATTTCATCTTGATCTTTATACATAGTCTTTTGTCTTCGTAAAAATATCGATCTTATACATTTTTAGTGCAAATGTTTCATCATAATCTATTCCTTCTTGTTGATTGTAACCTTGAGCTAATAACCTTGCTTTGTTTCTAATTACCTTTCCTTCTTCATCAAGTTTATTTCTAATTACCTTTCCTTGACTTAACTTGAATACTTTTCCTGTTTTTATACTTTTAAAACAAAACTTGATGTATAATTAAAAACAGAGTTAGCAGCGGATAAAAAGTAAAAATAAAACTCACAATTTTTATACTGGTTCACCGTTAACGAGGCTACGTCCAGTCCCTTCACCTTGAAGGATTTCACTAATTCAAACCTTGAATTACAACCTTGCTACTGACCCTCCAAGTCAGTCTTCTCAAACAGTCTAACAATCCTAGACTTCTTTGAGGAATGCAGCTCCTGTCTTCAGTCAATCTGACAATCCCAGATTGTAGAAGAAATCACAACACTATAAATCTAATTGCCAAGTAACTTGCTACCCCTTCTGACTCCCTCAGATTGTAGACTCTACTTCAACAACTTTGATTTAACACACAACACTATGAATCTAATTGCCAAGTAACCTGCTACCCCTTCTGACTCCCTCAGATTGTAGACTCTACTTCAACAACTTAGATTTCACACAGTGGAAAGAAAATAACAAGAGTACTTGCTTCTTGAAAGCTGGAACTCACAATAGACTTCTATGAAAATTTTGGGTGTTTGCTTTGGAAGTGTATGACTCTTTTGTGATTTTCGATGCTAAGTATTCTGCCTTGAGCCTCCTTTTATAGATGCAGATTTGGGCCTCTTCCAAGCTTAATTTCGAACTGAATCTTGCTGGATTCTCTTGCAAAAATAACTTGACCAATTGGGTTTTTTTTTAAATAAAAAACATATCTTCAGATTTCCTTTCAAAATAACTAGCCAATTAAATGAGTTAGTTCCTTCCCGCCACAGCTCCTGAATTCCACAACACCTCACTTTATTTTTGTAACAAATCTTTTCAATCCTTTGATCAAAATAAATGAAATTCTCCACCGTATAATTTTCCTGATAAAATCTGGACCATTGGATCTTCATGCGCTAGTCCACATCTGGACCAACCTAATTGATATGTTGTGATCCTCTGATTTCGGCTATCCCTGGACCACACTTTCTGACCCTCTGATCTTCTGATTTCGGCCATCCTGGATGCGCACCTGATATGCTATAATCCTCTGAACTCGGCCTTTGCTGGACTGCACATTTTGTCCCTCTGATTTCGGCCAATACTGGGCCATGGTCTGATCTTTTGATCTGGACCATCAGTGGACCAAATAATTAATTTTGAACCATTGATCTGGAAATCTTCCCTCTGATCTGGACTAATTCTGGACTTTGGTCTGGATTAAATTGAAATTAAATCTGGACAATAAATATTTCAGTCTAGACATTTTACCTTTGATTTTGGACCAGGTCTGGATTGATTCTGGAATTCATTTCTTCTGGTTTGGACTTAGTTTCATGCCTTGAATCATGCTATCTTATGGTATGGGTCATATCTGGATTGATTCTCTTATTCTGGACCCTTAAACATAGCTTCTGGTTGAGTCTGGAACAAGTCTGGGCAGTTTAATATTTCACTGCCAGGCCATCTTCTGGTCACAATAACTTCTGGAATAAATTTGATATTTGATTCCTCTTGGTTTGGATCAACTCTTCCTCTGGCAGGCTTTCCTCTGGTATGATCCATGTTTCCTTCTGATTTTTCTTCCTTCTGTTCTGGGCCAGCAAACATATCTTCTGGTGATGTTTTGACATCCTGGAACATCTTCTGGAAATTCCAGAATTCATTTTCCTTTGATCTTCTGCTTCTGATTTCTTCATATTCTGATTGTATTTAATTTAATAATTCAAGGTACAAAATAAGATTACATTGAGTGCTTTTGTAACCATCAAAATCCTAAGTACTTAGAACCAACTTGGTTCCAACAATCTCCCCTTTTTTTATGATGACAAAACCTTAACTTATTTTGCTAACTTATAACTCGAAAACTTGAATTACTCCCCCTCAGACCAATTTCTCCCCCTAAGTCTGATACTCTCCTTTTCAACTCCTTCTCTTTTCACTCTTTCTTTTCTTCTCTTCTCTTCTTTTCAACTCTTTCTTTATTCTCTCTTCACGCTTCCTCTCCTTTTCAACTCCTTCTGTTTTCACTTTCTTTTCTTTCTTTGTTTTTTCTCTCTCCCTGTTTCCTCTCCTTTTCAACTCCTTCTGTTTTCACTTTTTCTTTTCTTTCTTTGTTTTTCTCTCTCCCTGTTTCCTCTCCTTTTCAACTCCTTCTGTTTTTACTCTTTCTTTTTATCTCTCCTTTTCTAGTTACTTATTTCTCCTTTCTCTCTCTCTCCCCCCTTTTTTCATCAGCCAAAAAGTGGTCCTACTATTTTTGTTTTTCTTTACAAAATGCAGAAAGTAAAAACAGAAAATAAAAGATAGAAAATAAAATAACAGGAAATTTAAAAACTCCTAAGATGACTACTTGAACTAGTCAGATATGGAGGTCATGCTGAGATGCTTTTTAATGAACTCGAACCTATCTTCTGGTAATTCCTTGGTGAAGATATCAGCCCATTGATGATCAGTGTCCACAAACTGTGAACTGCATCCTTCTAAGAAAGTGCAGTTGCCACTTGTACTTTTCCTTTCCAACTTGTCTCCAGCATAGTCGGAATTACAGAAACCTCTGAGTTTGTAGGTGGGGGTTTTCTTGTATAACAAGGTAAGGTTGGTGGTTCCTTTAAGGTATCTCAGAATTCGTTTGACAGCAATTAAATGGGATTCCCTAGGGTCAGCTCGAAATCGGGCACAGACACAAACACTAAACAGAATGTCAGGTCTAGAAGCAGTTAAGTAAAGAAGGGATCCAATCATACCTCTATATGTTTTCTGGTCTACCTTTTGGCTGGTTTCATATTTCTCAAGTGAGCAGGTTGGGTGCATAGGGGTGGCCATAGGCTTACAGTCACTCATCTTGAACTTTTTTAGAAGTTCTTTGGTGTATTTAGATTGGTGAATGAGTATACCTGATTTACGTTGATGAATTTGAATTCCCATGAAGAACTTAAGTTCTCCCATCATGCTCATTTGAAACTCCTTCTGCATTAGGTCAGAAAACTCTTTGCACAAAGTGCCATTAGTGGATCCAAATATGATATCATCAACATAGACTTGGATAATTAGAATATCATTTTTAATGGATTTCCTAAATAGTGTATTATCAATCTGGCCTCTATTGAATTCATTCTTTTAAGCAGAAAGTTACTGAGTCTGTCATACCATGCCCTTAGTGCTTGTCTTAAACCATATAAAGACTTTTTAAGTTTAAAAACATGGTATGGAAAATCAGAATTTTCAAATCAGGGGGCTGTTTGACATAGACTTCCTCACTTATGTAGCCGTTTAAGAATGCACTTTTAACATCCATTTGATACAGCATTATATCATGATTAGCAGCAAATGATAATAGAATTCTAATTGCTTCTAACCTGACCACTGGAGCAAAAGTCTCAGTGTAATCTATACCTTCATGTTGATTGTATCCTTGAGCTACAAGTCTGGCTTTGTTCCTTACCACTTCACATTGAGTTTATTCCTGAAAACCCACTTGGTTCCAATAATGTTTTTGTTTGGCTGGGTACCAGATCCCAAACATCATTCCTTCATTCAGCTCTTCTTGCATTGCAAGTATCCAACCTTCCTCTGCCAAAACTTCATCAACATCGGTTGGTTTGTGTAAGGCCCTTAAAATTAAGAATTAATTTATGGAATTAATGTCAAGGGTATTTTGGGAATTTTTGTAAAATATTTAATATATGTATGTTTTGAGTAAATATATATATATATATATAAATATTTATCTTGGAAGATGAATTAAAATTAATGGATGAAGATTAAATTAATTTAATTTCGAGTAATTAAATTAATCGGACCATTAATTAAGGATTAGTGGCTAATTGCAAAAGGATTAAGTGCTGGAAGAATCCAGCATTATTTTATTATTATTTTTGAGGTGGTAGCACTTGAGTACATTCTATAAGTACATGTGAGGAGGCAGAGCAGAAATCAGAACTTCACATCTCCCCATTTTGCATGTAATAGTGTTGCATGTAACAGTAACCTCTTTTCCCATTTCTGCCTCCTGTTTTCCTGAAACACGGTTTCACGATTTCAAAAATACCAAAGAAAGAGTTTCTCAAAAACACCATTACCTGAAAACCGAAGCATCAAAACAGAAAACCCCCAGTATTAAAGTTAATCCCCATACCATTACGGAGCTAGAGAACTCAGTTTTGTAGCAGCAAACGCAGGCGAGAGTTTTACCGTATTTGACGCACACATTTTAGCAGAAGCAGAGCACGCTACAAGGGTAAGGGCACCTTCCAACTTTCTAGTTGCATTAGGGCTGTAAGTGCATAAGTTTCATGGCATTACTAGTGTTTTCTTTACAATTTTAAAAACTGGTTTGCCTGTTACTTGAAAGAAATGAAAAATACATCTTATTGACGTTTTCAAAACTCTGTGATGATGGCTGTTTAAGCTGAATGCACTTAAGTTGTGTTGTTTATGTGGGAAAGTGGAAAATTTCTTGAATGTGATTTCAAACATGATTTAAAAATGCATGTTCATAAAACTGTTTTGAAAATGGTTTTGAAATGCAAAAATGCATTATGTTTGTGTTTTGCTGCTCTGTGATGCTGCATGTTATGCTGGTGTGTTGTGAAAGCTGAAATGCTTGCATGTTATTTTGATGTGTTGTGAAAGCTGAAATGCTTGCATGTTATTTTGATGTGTTGTGAAAGCTGAAATGCTTGCATGTTATTCTGATGGTTTGAAAGTTTGGATGATTTGGTGTTAATCATTCTGATTCTGGTTCTGTTTATGATGATTTGTTGTTGATGACTCTGATTCTGTTTCTATTTGAGTGATTCTGATGATGTTGATGATTTAAAAAGAAAAGGGATTTTTAATGAGGAAAGTATTGTCTGGAAAAAGTGTTGAATCTGTTTTAATGTTGGTTGTTTGTTTTTAAAAGAAAACAGTTTTGAAAAGGGTTGAAATCTTAGGAAAATTTCACTAGTTTTCGAAGGTGTATTCGAATACAACATGTGTGTATTCGACTACAACCTGTCAAGTTTCTGTTTTACTTAAGTTTTCAAACTTGTATTCGAATACGAGCCCTTGTATTCGAATACAGAGGAAGGATTTTTGCTTCTGTATTCGCATCTGTATTCGACTACGACCATGTTGTATTCGAATACAGAAGTGGGATTTTAACACTGTATTCGCATCTGTATTCGACTACAGGCATGCTGTATTCGAATACAGAATGCAGATTTTCATTAGTTTCAGTTTCTGTATTCGAATACAGTGGGTCTGTATTCGAATATAGATTCGTGTTTTTCCAGAAGCACTGTTTTTAGCTTCTGTATTCGAATACAAGGAAGCTGTATTCGAATACAGATTCGTGTTTTCCAGAAAATCAAGTTTTAAACACTGTGATATACATTTTAAAGTATTGAGAAACCTTGAGAAGGATTAAAGTGATTTTAAATGGAGTTCTTGAAAATATTTTGAAGAGGAGAGGATGAAGTATTGAAAACCTTTAAGGATTTGGAAGAAAAGATTGAATTTTTCAAGGTTTTGTCTTTTGTATTCGACTACAGACATGCTGTATTCGAATACAGAATGTTAAAATTGCAGCTTCATGCTTCTGTATTCGAATACAAGGAGTCTGTATTCAAATACAAATTCGAGTTTCCAGAATTTCCAAGTTTTTAAGAGTGTTTTGAAAACCCTGAGTGTTTGGGGAATGTTGGGATTGTTGTGGGGAATTCAAATGGAACTTTTGGTGATATTTTGAAGTTGTAGAGATGAAGTTTTGAGACTTTACTGATGTAGTGAAAGATGAGGTTGTGTGCACTAAGATTGCCTCTGTATTCGAATACCAGAGGACTGTATTCGAATACAGAGTGTAATTCTGCATTATTTTTGGCTTCTGTATTCGAATACAGAGAAGCTGTATTCGAATACAGATTCGTAAAATTCCAGAAATGCTCAGTTTTAAACTCTGTAATTGAATTTGAAGACTCTGGGAAAACATTCCAAAGTATTAATGATTAATTAACTGTTTAATCATGATTGTGATGATGTTAATTCTGACTGTGCTGAGATATTTATAACATGATAAAAAGCATGAATTTTCTGATGTTGCATTCTGTTTCTAGAGAAGTGAAACACTGCATATTCATGCATTGCATAGTCAAGTGGTACCCGCGATGGGCCACAGAGTAATGCGCAACCACGTGCTAATCTGTTGAGCGATTGCACGAGTGCTGGACTGTTAAGCGTCTGCGCTAGGTACTGATCTGTTGAGCGATTGTACCTTGGTATATAGGTGCTGGTCTGTTGAGCGACTGCACTGGTACTGGACTGTTGAGCGTCTGTACCCTGAAATGCGCAGCCACGTGCAGATCTGTTGAGCGATTGCACGAGTGATGGTTTGTTGAGCGACTGCACTGGTACTGGACTGTTGAGCGTCTGTACCCTGGAATGCGCAACCACGTGCTGATCTGTTGAGCGATTGCACGAGTGCTGGACTGTTGAGCGTCTGCACTAAGTACTGATCTGTTGAGCGATTGTACTTTGGTATATAGGTGCTGGTCTGTTGAGCGACTGCACTAGTACTGGACTGTTGAGCGTCTGTACCCTGAAATGCGCAGCCACGTGCTGATCTGTTGAGCGATTGCACGAGTGCTAGTCTGTTGAGCGACCGCACTAGGTACTGATCTGTTGAGCGATTGTACCTTGGTATATGTCAAACGTGCTGGACTGTTGAGCGTCTGCACTGGTGCTGATTTGCTGAGCGATTGCACCCAGGTCTTGAGGGCCGTTAATGTCAAACATATTGTGCTGGTCCGTTGAGCGACTGCACCTTGTTGATTCCAAGAAAATTGTATACATAAGCATATACATATTGCATGGAGGGTTTGACCGGTGGGTCACGTTTGATTATATGATGAATGAGTGGAAATTGAATGTGTGTGAGTACTGTTCAGAATTTGAATTTCTGATTTAAAGATTGTGATTTGCTGAGGTGTTGTTTGCACTTACCACATATTTCATAATAATTGGTTGCTGTTTTTGAAAAGGCATATATGTCATTAAATTTCAAATGAGTATTATTATTTTCCTCATCATCATATGTTATATCATGGATATATTTGTTGCTGTGAAATATATCCTATGTGTTTAATTGTTAATTTCGGTCGGTGACCCTTGCCATTATATTGTGGAAATTGGGCTTTGCCCTCATATGTTACCCAAACCCGTTCTACCGACGGATACACTAATGACGGAAACGTCGTTAGTTTTCCCTGATCTTTATGTACGGAGTCTACATGGACAACGCAGAGGGACGGACGGTTGGCTGAAGACGAGACTTATAGAGGATACGGTGGAGACCGTGCTACTGTAGCTTAGTGCATGATCAGTCTAGACTTTTGTATAGGGTCTTGATGTTTTGGGAAATGTAATTTTATTTTGGGAATTTATGTAATGATTTTTCCGCTGTATTCTTCCGTACTCTGAAACTATTTAGTGGCTAAAGGCCGGGTGTTCTCTTTTGAAATGAACTGATGAAAAATTTATTTTAATTCCCTTGAATCAATTCTGAAAATTCTTTTATTGATTTATTTTATGTGAAAGAAAAAGATACACTCGCGTTGTGTTTTAAACTCGGGGTGTTACAGTTTGCATCAGCTTCTGGTTCTGGAAGATCTGTAACAGCTTCTGATTCTGATAAATCAGCTTCTGGTTCTGGTAAATATCCAGATTTCTCTTCTGGTTTATCTTGGCTGTTTCTGACTTGATCAGATTTATCTTTTGAGGATTTGTCATGTGTTGCTGACTTGCCTGTATCCTTTACCTCTCCAGGTACTTCTGTTTCTTCTGCTTCTGCTCCCTTTGGTTCTGGTGAACCTGCACTATCTTTATCTTGCTTTGATTTGTCAAGATCAACCAGTTTGTCATATAACATAATATAGATCAAATAATTTAAAAATGAACTCAATACAGCCAAACCATTAATTCTGCGTCTGGTGATTTCTGTTTGTTTTTCAAACCACTGGAATGCTGTTTCTGCTGAGGTGTTCAATTCGTGTGAATCACCTGGTTCTTCTGAAAGTTTGAAAACCTGCAGAATAGTTATCTAGCTTTGATTTGTTAAGATCAAGCTTCTTGTTATCACAGTAAGCATAAATATCAAATAATAATAGTATTTACAGCAAGATGTAGCCTCAGTTTTACTCTGAAAATCCTCTTGCTTCTGATTTTCAGATTCCTAATCTATATGTTCTGAGATTACATAGTTTGGATGAGGGAATTTGAATTCCCTTCCAGGTTTGTAGTCTTGATGAATCTCACTGGAGTGTTTGAAGAACTCTCTTGATTCTGATTCTTTAATTTCTGCTTTGGCTCATACACCATGTTCCTCTGGTGATTCTGGAACTTATGGTGATTCTGGTAATCATACTGATTCTGATAATTAAAGTAGTTCTGATGATCATACCTCAACCATTGATACTGATACCTGTTCAGGTTCTGGTACTGATTCTGATTCTGATTCTGGTTCCAGTGTTGATTCTGGTTCCAATTTATGTGCCTCCAGTTCTGGTTCCAATGTTGGTTCTAGTTCCAGTTCCTGTACCTCTGATACTGGTTCCAGTTCTGGTTCTGGTTCCAGTTTTTGTGCTTCTGGTACTGGTTCCAGTTCTGGTTCTGGTTCCAGTTCCTGTTCCTCTGATACTGGTTCCAGTTCTTGTTCTGATTCGAGTGATATCTATGATATTTCCTGTTCCTCCTATAATTCTGGTTCTGATAGGTATTGTGTTGACCAGTTCTCCTTCCATCAGACTCAGATTGCCTTTGTCTTGTTGTAGCAGGAACATAAACCTTCTTCTGCTTGTGCATTGCCAACATCCATTGTCCAGGCACTATTGTTGGTGTCTCCTTATGGTTACTCAGAACATCTGCAACATAGACAATTTGATCTTTTGGTACCCATAACTGATTGGGTCCAGGTTTGTTAGTTGTAACAGCTCTCTGATCTTGTTCAAATTTTACCATTGGACAAGATAATTCAGAGTGACCTTTCTTAGCATAGACAATACATAAAACATCAGAATGAACAACCTTATTTTCAGTAATTGTTTCTGTAAAACCAGGACCTCTCTTTCTAGAGTTATTGTTTCCATAAATCATATATGCATATTTACGTCTTTCCATTCCATTGGAAATAAAGTTTTGAAAAAATTGTTCATGCATATCAGATTCACAAACAGTTTCAAAAGTAGAACAAATGTTACTTTTGAGAGTTTGGTTTTCAAACTTCAGTCCTGCAACTTCAGTTTTAAAATCTTTGTTTTCAGTTGCATACTTAGAATTTCGATTCTTTAAAACTTGGACTTCTTTGGTTAGATTTTTCTTATCTTCCCTAAGAGTTTTCAGTTTTAAAGACCTTTTATTGTTTGCATTTAATAAGTCTTTTAAAGTCTCAATCAATTCAGATTTAGAGAGATAAGAAAATACCTCATCGTCTTCATCTTCTGATTCTGTTCCAGAACCTGAGCTGTATCCAGAACTTGAGTTTGTATGAGCCATCAGAGACAGGATTGCTTCCTCTGATATGCTTCCAAACTTTCTTGAATGACTGCTTCGATCATTCTTCCTTCTGCCTTCTTTCCTTCCTGAAATCGTGCCTTTATGAGGTCCAGAAGCAGACCTGATGTGTGCCATCATTGTTGTTTCTGCCTCTTCTTCATCAGATGATTCTTCTTCTGATTCTGATACATCCCAGGCAGCCATCAGACTTTTCTTTCTGTATCTGGAACTCTTCTTGTGCTTTTTTCCTTTTTCCAGATTTGGACATTCTGACTTGATATGTCCAGGTTTATTGCATCCATAACAAACAATATTCTTCTGGTCAGATTCTTCCTTTCCTCTGTTGTTATGTTTCTTCCTGAAGTTTCTTTTCTTCCTGTTTTCCCAGATCTTAACCATCTTTTTGGTTAAGTAAGCCATATCATCACAGTCACTGTCACTATCCTCTGATTCTGATGCTGCCTTTGCAGCTTTCTTCTGTTTCGACTTCAGAGCCAGATTCTTCTTCTTCTTTGGTTCATCTTCTTCCAGTTCTATTTCATGAGACCTGAGTGAGCTGATCAGGTCTTCAAGCCTTAAGTTATTCAGATCCTTAGCTTCCTGTATTGCAGTAACCTTTGGTCTCCACCTTTTTGGTAAACTTCTTAGAATTTTCATAACATGATATGCAGTGGTATAGCTTTTGTTTAATACCTTTAAACCTGGTACCAGAGTCTGGAATCTGCTGAACATTGCTTCAATGTCTTCATCCTCTTCCATCTTGAACAGCTCATACTTCCTGACCAATATGTTAGCCCTTGCTTCTTGAACCTGCTGGGTTCCTTCATAGGTCAGAACCAGACTGTCGAATATGCTATTTGCTGTTTCTTTATATGTGCATCTATCAAACTCTTTGAATGTGATTGCACTGATCATGATGTTTCTGGACTTGTGATGAAGTTTGTGTAATCTGCTCTGATCTGGTTTCATATCATCCATGTCTAGTTTCTTAGTTGGATCTTCTGGATCAGTAAGTGCAGTGTATCCTTTAACTATCATCTTCCATAGTTCAGGATCTTGAGATATGACAAAGCTTCTCATTCTGTCCTTCCAATACTCAAACCTTTCTCCATCAAACAGTGGTGGTCTGTTGATGTTGCCTCCCAATTCTTCTTTGGATTCTGCCATATTGAACCCCTTGGACCTTTCCTCAAACACTGTTAAGTGCTCAGCCTTGAAACCGAGCTCTGATGCCAATTGAAGGTGCAAACATGAGAAGGGGGGGTTGAATTGTGTTTGACTTAACTTGAATACTTTTCCTGTTTTTATACTTTTAAAACAAAACTTGATGTATAATTAAAAACAGAGTTAGCAGCGGATAAAAAGTAAAAATAAAACTCAGTTTTTATACTGGTTCACCGTTAACGAGGCTACGTCCAGTCCCTTCACCTTGAAGGATTTCACTAATTCAAACCTTGAATTACAACCTTGCTACTGACCCTCCAAGTCAGTCTTCACAAACAGTCTAACAATCCTAGACTTCTTTGAGGAATGCAGCTCCTGTCTTCAGTCAATCTGACAATCCCAGATTGTAGAAGAAATCACAACACTATAAATCTAATTGCCAAGTAACTTGCTACCCCTTCTGACTCTCTCAGATTGTAGACTCTACTTCAACAACTTAGATTTAACACACAACACTATGAATCTAATTGCCAAGTAACCTGCTACCCCTTCTGACTCCCTCAGATTGTAGACTTTACTTCAACAACTTAGATTTCACACAGTGGAAAGAAAATAACAAGAGTACTTGCTTCTTGAAAGTTGGAACTCACAATTGACTTCTATGAAAATTTGGGTGTTTGCTTTGGAAGTGTATGACTCTTTTGTGATTTTCGATGCTAAGTATACTGCCTTGAGCCTCCTTTTATAGATGCAGATTTGGGCCTCTTCCAAGCTTAATTTCGAACTGAATCTTGCTGGATTCTCTTGCAAAAATAACTTGACCAATTGGGTTTTTTTTAAATAAAAAACATATCTTCAGATTTCCTTTCAAAATAACTAGCCAATTAAATCAGTTAGTTCCTGATAAAATCTGGACCATTGGATCTTCATGCGCTAGTCTACATCTGGACCAACCTAATTGATATGATGTGATCCTCTGATTTCGGCTATCCCTGGACCACACTTTCTGACCCTCTGATCTTCTGATTTCGGCCATCCTGGATGCGCACCTGATATGCTATAATCCTCTGAACTCGGCCTTTGCTGGACTGCACATTCTGTCCCTCTGATTTCAGCCAATACTGGGCCATGGTCTGATCTTTTGATCTGGACCATCACTGGACCAAATAATTAATTATGAACCATTGATATGGAAATCTTCCCTCTGATCTGGACTAATTCTGGAATTTGGTTTGGATTAAATTGAAATTAAATCTGGACAATAAATATTTCAATCTAGACATTTTACCTTCGATTTTGGACCAGGTCTGGATTGATTCTGGAATTCATTTCTTCTGGTCTGGACTTAGTTTCATGCGCTGAATCATGCTATCGTATGGTCTGGGTCATATCTGGATTGATTCTCTTGTTCTAGACCCTTAAACATAGCTTCTGGTTGAGTCTGGAACAAGTCTGGGCAGTTTAATATTTCACTGCCAGGCCATCTTCTGGTCACAATAACTTCTGGAATAAATTTGATATTTGATTCCTCTTGGTCTGGATCAACTCTCCCTCTGGCAGGCTTTCCTCGGGTATGATCCATGTTTCCTTCTGATTTTTCTTCCTTCTGTTCTGGGCCAGCAAACATATCTTCTGGTGATGTTTTGACATCCTGGAACATCTTCTGGAAATTCCAGAATTCATTTTCCTTTGATCTTCTGCTTCTGATTTCTTCATATTCTGATTGTATTTAATTTAATAATTCAAGGTACAAAATAAGATTACATTGAGTGCTTTTGTAACCATCAAAATCCTAAGTACTTAGAACCAACTTGGTTCCAACACATACGTGATTCAAAATGTAGCATGAAGTGTTTATAGCTTCAGCCCAAAAATACCTTTCAACATTAGATTCTTCTAACATTGTTCTTGCCATCTTTTGCAATGTTCTATATTTTCGTTCAACGACTCCATTTTGTTGAGGAGTCCTTGCACATGATAGATTGTGAGAGATGCCAAGTTCGTAAAAAAAATGTTTTAAAAGATGTGTTTATAAATTCTCCTCCATGATCACATCTTACAGCGATTATGTTGGATTCTTTTTCATTTTGAACATTTTTACAGAATGTTTTGAAGGCAGTAAATGCATCATCTTTATTTTTTTAAAATAGCACTCATGTATATCTAGAGAAATCATCAACGATGACAAACCTGTACCTCATACCTCCTAGACTTGTGGTTTTGATAGGACCAAATAGATCAATATGGAGCAATTCAAGAGGTTTTTTAGTTGAGATGAACTCTTTTGCATGAAAACTAATTTTTAACAATTTTTCCTTTTGCACATGTCTCACAGATCTTGTCCTTATCAAAGTTAATCTTGGGAAGTCCTCTAACCAAGTCTAATTTGGACAAATTTGAAATATTTTTTAAACTAATGTGTCCAGCACGCTTATGCCATATCCATTTATCTTTGTTAATGGACATGAAGCATGATTCAGCTTGTAATTCTTCAATGTACAGGACATAGAGATTTTTCTTTCTGGATGCAGAAAATAAGATCTCTCTTGATTCTGCCATTTTGATTTCGCATATGTTTGTTTGAACAAAACTTCGAAGCCATTATCACAGAGCCGGTTGATACTTAGAAGGTTGTGTTTCAGCCCTTCAACATCCTGAACATCATTAATTTTGACAGAATTTTCCTTACCTATTGTTCCTTTACCTTTAATCTTGGCTTGGTCATTGTTTCCAAATGTTACTGATCCTCCATCTCTTTTAGTGAAGGATAAAAAACTTTGTTTATCTCCCGTCATATGCCTTGAACAACCACTGTCTAAGCACCATGACTTTTTCTTGAGATTTTGACATCCATCCTGCATAAGATGTTATATTTTCTTTAGGTACCCTTTTTTCTTTGGGTCCTTGGAAGTCAGTTTTAAAGCTTGATTTTATAAAATAGCATTTTGACTGATGATGACTAAGTTTAGAGCAGTGTGAACATTTAATTGTTGGTTTTAGAGAACTTTTAAAACTTTGAGTTTTTGAAGTTTTAGAAACAACTTTGAATGTGCCTCCAGAACATTCTTATTCTTTTTTGCTTTCTGGGGAATGTTCGGCTTTTGCTTCAGAACTTTCTCTCTTTGGTAAAATACTTGGAGAACGTTCTCCTTTTTTAACATTCTTTCTGGTTTTGATTTTCTCATCCCTTTTTTTAAAATAGCATGCAAACTCAAGATGTCCTATTTTGCTGCAATATGAACATCTTATTTAGCATTTTTCTTCTTTTCTTTCTGGCACAAAGAAATTTTCATACATCTTTGTTTTTTGTGTTTTGTCAAAACCAAGGCCAACTTTATAAAAAATTCCCATTTAAGAACCCATGATTTTTTGAAAAGTTTCAATTGCTTTAATGAAGTTAGACAAATCATTCTTAAGAAGTTCAACTTTAGATTTGAGGAGATCGTTCTCCTTTTGTATCGAAGAACGTTCTTGATTTTCTTGTCTCTCATCATTAATGTTTTCGGTTTGTGATTCTTTCAAGTTTTGAATGATTTTCTTAAGGTCATCATTCATAACTTGAATTTTCTCCTTTTCTTCTTTTTCTTTATGATATTTTTCATTTAAGGAACTGCATTTTTTTATAAGAATATTTGAGTCATTAAGTAAGTTATCAAATTCAATTCCCATTTGATCACATAAAATGCAATGTTCAGAATTTTTTACCTCATTTTCTTCTATGCCTGCCATTAGACATATGTTGGCCTCTTCTGTTTCATCTGTATTTGAATCATCATAGTCGCCAACTATCATTGACTTTTTCTTGAAGGAAAATTTCTTTGGTGCTCTTTTGTTCATTGGACATTCAGCTTTGTAGTGCCCTTATTTGTTGCAGCCAAAGCAAGTGATTTGACTTTTATTTGTCTTAGTTTTGAAGCTTTCTCTCTTACTTGGAAATCCCTTCTTGATCTGCTACCTTCTTCTCATCATTATTTGGATTTTTCTTGTAAGGAGAGCTATTTCTTCATTTGCTTCTTCCTGTCCTCCTTCTTAAATTTCTTCTTCAGATTGTGATGGCATACTTTCTTGAGAGGCTTTTCAGGCAACTGTTTTACCTTTCTTTGTTGGTTTATCCTCCATCAGCAATACCTCATGTGCTCACAAGGTTCCAATTAATTCTTCTAGCCCGAGTGTTTCAAGATATTTTGCTTGACTTATGGCTGTTATCATTGGTCTCCAAATAATTGGTAGACATCTCATGATTTTCCTTACTCTATCTTGCATAGAGTATGCCTTGCCTAAAGATCGCATTTCATTAACAATAGTTGTAAATCTAGAGTACATTTCATCTATGGTTTCCCCTTCATTCATTTCAAACAACTCAAACTTTCTTATGCCTATATCAATTCTTGTTTCTTTTACATGATTGGTTCCTTCATGATGGGTCTGCAGTGTATCCCACACCTTTTTTGCAGTGTCACATTCATCGACTCTCTCACTCTCTTTCCTGCTTAAAGCACATGATAGAAATAATTGAGCTTTTGAGTTTATGAGTACCTTAGATTTTTCTTCTGCTGTCCAATCAGTTTCTTTCTTTTCAGCAGATGTTGGATCATTTTGATCAACCCTTGGTAATGTAATCTCCTTCTGTAATGATGCGCCACATTCCTGTGTCTTGAGACTTTAGGAACAACTGCATTTTGTTTTTCCAGAAGTAGTAATGTGAGCCATCAAAAGAGGGTGGTCTATTTGATGATCCACCTTCAGCAATGTACTTAGCTTTTGACATTTTCTTCCTAGATCTTTTCTCTACATTGTTTAGGTGTTAATTTTAGATATCGTGCTCTGATGCCAATTGAAGTAGAAATTTACAAGAAAGGGAGTTTGAATTGTAAATTTATCTTTTAAAATTTTCTAAAAAAAAAATTAACTAAAGATTGATCTTGGTTGTAAATCGGAAAAACAGAGAACGTTCTTGGTTCTGAACCACAAACGAACGTTCTTGGTTAGTTGAAAATAACAGTTTTAGCTTATCTATTGAACTTGATATTTAAAGACTTAAAAGTAAATAGATAAGAGAAGGAATATAACACACAAATATATCCTGGTTTACCCAATCTTGGGCTACGTCCAGTCCTCACAAAAGTGAGATTTTCCACCAAATGCTCAAAGGTAAGAACCCTTTTGGATTTTACACAAACTTTCTGCAAATTAATCTTGATCTGGTACAATCAATACCTTTCAATCCAAAAAGGATTTTCACTGTTCTATCCTTCAATCTTTAGAAAGGGTTTACACGCTACCTTCTTTATAGCATATAATGATTTTTACAACTTCTCAAGACTAGTTTTAACACACCTTGTCTTGATATTACAATGGAATGATAGAGTGTTTGATAGAATCTAAATATCCTCAACTTGTGTTTGAGTATTGATTCTAATCTTTGGAACTCAGAGTGAACTTTGAACAAAATCGTGATTGGATGTTGCAGTTTCTAAGAACTGGACAGAACTTAGAGAAATGTATGAAAAATGTAGAAACTCTTGAATCTGATTATGAATGATGGAATGATTTCTTTCTTAAGTTCTGATTTTTTGCCTTCACCTTGAGGTCTATTTTATAGGCTTAAAAAGAGCTTATGACAGCTAGGGGTGGGAATAGGTCAGGCCAGACCAGACTTTGAAATGCTTGAGCCTAGCCTACGATTAATTTCTTAGGTCTAAGTCTGGCGTACGACCTATCATAGGCTATTTTCCCAGCCTGTTCTGACCTTTTTAAAACTCTGGTCTAGACTGAAAGCTTATTTAAAAGCCTTATTCACATTAAAACATTTAAATGTTATATTTTATATTTTTTTAAATAGGCTAAATTAGACATTTATATATAAGGAAAGCTAATAAAATTATAATGAAATCTAATATAATAAATAATATTAAAATTGCCTAATTGATAGACTTTAAAATAGGAAACAATAATATTAATAAATAACATTAATAAATAATAAAAAATATATATATATACTTTAAAATAGGAAACAATACTATTAATAAATAATAATAAAAAATAACATTAATATATATATATAAGTCGGTTTGTCAGGCCTAATAGGTTTTAATATAAGCTTGAGCATGACCTAATTAAATAAATAGGCTTTAAAAATAGCTTGAACCTAGCCTTCTTATTAAACAGGCCAGACCAGACCAGGTTAGGCCATAGGCCCCTGAAGGACGACCTAGCCTATTCCCATCCCTAATGATAGCTCATTTGTCCGTTGGGAACATACTGGTTGTCCTTTGTCAGTGAGTAGGTGAGTTTTGGTTCTTAGCAGCTGAGTTTTGATCTTAATGATGCTTATCCTTGGCCTTTGACTTTGTAGAGTGATCTTCCAATAATGATTGGATTGAAACTGCAGAAACTGAATCTAAAACTGTTTTGCGTTTTTGCATTTCTGGAGCACCTAGAGAACGTGCTTCTTTTTTTCTTAAAACTGTCCAGAACGTTCTTGGTTTTACTGACTTAGCTTGTTTCTTCTTTGATATGATCTGTTTAAGTTTTTTGGTATCTATCTTGATTAATACACTCAAGCACACTTATTAGATACAAAACATGCTTTAGAATCATAATTATAATTCTTAATTAATCTTTGTTTATCATCAGAATATTTAAATTAAGGTTTTATCTCAACAATCTTCCCTTTTTGATGATGACAAACATATTAATTGAGATTTTAATTTTGATTTTAAAAATGATCAAATAGGGGTTTTATAGAACATAAATTGTGACAACGTTTTGACATTCTTTTTTTTTTAATAAAATAATTTAAAATCAATTTTTAAATTTGATTAAATTAGATGTGACATCTTTTTAAGTTTTGAGTGGTTAAGACACAAGTTGTATCACTAGGTGATTTTAAAACTCAATTTTAAAATCGAAAACAATTTTAAATATTCTTAAAAGAATTAACCGTATGAGACATCTTTACCATTCTCAAATTAAATAATTTTTTTTATCAACAACAAAACACATTTTCTTTAAAAGCAATCAACACATCCGCATTTTCTACCAAAAAACTACGTAGCTTTGATTTTTTCATCGCATCGGAAGATACGTATGAGCAAGATCACCCTCTTGTCAAACACATTAATAAAAAATTTGTTTTTTCCTCTCTTTCTTAAGCACACGTTTATTTCAAAATCATATTAAAAAAAATAATTGATATTCATATTTTTTAATAAGGAGAAATGAATATATTTTAGTTAATATTAATTTTACACAATTAATTATAGGTAGTCGTATTTTTAACAGATGTCGTAGGATGCTGATACCTTCCATACGCATGATCGACCCCGAACTCAAAATTCGGTTTCAAGGGCTATTTTTTTTTCTTTCTATTTTTAAGGGTTTTTCAATATTTTTTCCTATTTTAAAATAAATTTTGGTGACGACTCCATTGAATTCGAGAAATTCTCGAAAATTTATGCAACGATAGTTGGCGACTCCACTCGGTCTTCTACGTTATCTGCTATCAATATAAATATGCTATAAAAATTACAACATTGTCCATTCAAAATTTGGACAAAATGGTAAATTAATTTGTTGTTTTTTAGTTCAAATTAAATAAAAAGAAAAAATAAAATTGTAAAAAAAACTGCAATAAACAAAAAACAATTGCAAAAAAAAAAAAAACTGCATAATAAAGTTGCAATTAAATAAAAAAAAGTGGAAGTGAAACATAATTGTTATCTATATAATTGATGTATAAAATAAAAGCACTAACAGAGATACATTAGTGGGACAATAATATAGTCACAAAGCGAAATTTGTAGTTTCAATGCAAAATTACATGATTGATAAATATAAAAAATGTCAGGAGATATATTTGTTGGTCTTTTAATTTTTTTGTCTTTCTTCCAATTTCAAACATTGCTAAAAAAAATAGAAGACAAATATATGCTAGTGATAAATATAAAAATCACAAGAGACAAATATTTGAAAGTGATAAACATAAAAATTATGGGATAAGTATTTGCTACTAATACATAAAAAAACATGGGACAAATATTTATTATCGATAAGTATTAAAAAAACACGAGAAAAATATTTTTCATTGATAAATATAAGCAAAATATTAGATAAATATTTTTCCTTAATAAAAAAAATCACATTATTTTTGCTAAATATAAAAAGTTATGGAAAAAATATTTTCTACTAATACATAAAAATACATATGACAAATATTTATCATTGATAAATAAAAAAAGTATTAAACAATTCTTTATCATTGATATATATATATATATATATATATATATATATATATAAATACTAAATAAATATTTATCATTAATAAATAAAATAAATTTTTTGTTTAAAATTTAAATGTGACACATGTAAAACATCAACAAAGCGTCATTCGTGTGATAACATGGATTTCTTGCTAGTTTTTATTGAAAAAATACACTTCCATTTGTTAGTTTTTCATTAATTATAAAAAACTCCTCAAACATAAATTAATTATTAAAATAATGGGCTTAGAAGCCCAATCCACCGGCTCTTCTCTTACCTTGAGAAAGAGGGGGTTGAAATCAGAAACGGCGGTAGCAAAAGCATTGGTGATTATTCAACAAACAAAAAATGGGTGGTTTGTTTAATTCTTTCTTTCATTGAAGGGGGCTGAGTTGAGAAATTGCAAATGGCTTCCAAGAATTGATTTCAGCCAGACATGAAAAGGTAGGAATAGTAGCTTCTGCTAGAATTGAGTTCATGGTCCAGAATTGTTTCCACAACTGGGATCCAAACATCTTCAAAAATCCAATCAAATCACGTTTGATCATTGTCAACGTGCGTTAGATGTCACCGAACGTGCAACCAAACAAGCGCTAAATATGTTTTTTATTTTTTGTAAAATTTAAAAGTTGTGTTTAATTTATATAAATATCGATTTTTTACTTTTAGTCAATATAATATTTTTGGTTAACCGTTTTAGTCTTTATAAGAAAGAGTCAAAAATTTATATTTAAAATTCATAAACATCCCATTATTTTTATTTTTTTAAATTTTAATATTTAAAAATTTATATTTAATTTATTTTTTATTAAAAAATTCTAAATATTTATAAGATAGATGTTAATAATATTTTAAACAATGATGAAAAACTATTATGGGGACTAAAATTTTAATAATTTTTTTATAGAGATAAATAATATAATTTTAAAATTTTAAAAAAACTAAAAACATATTTAATTCTAAAATATATATTCAATATTGTGAAGTTTTTAGTTTAATTTTTTGTATAAGCAATTTTTTTATAGATGCATAGTACACTAGACATTTTTAACTCTTTAGATTAAAATAATCAATAAAAGTTATTGGAAACAAGTTGTAGAACAACTATTCTATCTATCCTCTAATATAAACAAAGATAAGTTAAAAAAATTAAATGTATGTAATCTAAATTTTAAATCACATACATCTTATTCCTTTGACACATTTTTGTTTATATTATGAGAGAGTACACTATATATTAAATACAAAAAGGGCACAACTTTGTAAACCCCTTGTAATTTGTAATTGTATTCATATTTTTCTACTTTTCCTCCTTAAATGAGGTGTAAAATGAAACAAGTTTTCATAATAGGCAATTGGATTTCACAATGTACATTGTATAATGCATAGTCGCTAGGATATGTGACAAAGGCATGCAATTCTTTTTCTCTTGGAGAGGAAAATGCAAGATTGAAAATAACATTTCATTGCGCCTCGGAGTTTAGTTACTGTTATTTTGAAGTCTCAAGCTAAAAATAAAGCCCAACAAAAATTATATCGTAGACTTAACCTTATAAAAATAAAAGTAGGGGTGTATATGGGTTAAGTTGAGTCGTTTTTGACCAAATTAATACTCGAATCAATCAATTTTATTTGGGTTGAGTTGAATTTTCAACTCATGATTTTCCATCAAACTCGAACTCTGAGAGGGTTGGGTTGAGTTGGGTTCACGGGTAATAAATTTTATTTTTTTTTAAAAAAATGTTATTAAATTTAAATATTTGAACATCTAAAAATAATAAAATTATATTGCAACATATCATTTAATAATTAAAATACATCCACAAACACAACAAAACACTTAAATTAATTAAATTAGTAACAAATTTTCAATCATAGTCCACCAACTAAATTTTAACAGTACATCAATAATAAATAAATAAATAAAAATAATGAGTTGGTTTCGCAGGTTTATGAGTTCAAAAAGTTAATGAATTGGATAATACTTAGTTTACGGGTACAGTTTTAAATAAAAGATAAATATTTTTTATTGTAGACTTAGCCTTAAAAAAAAACTAAAGGGTAGATTTGAGTGGTTATCAACACACAATATAATGATCACTTCGAGGCAGAAGGTTATGTATTCACATATATTAATTAAATCATAAGAATATAAAAGTTGATAGTGTACACACCACTATTATGGTAAAAAAGTTGCGATTCAATTACCCCCTTTACACTTTTTTTTTTAACCGTGCTTTATTCATTAACAATAAATGAATGTATGTATTTAAATCATTGGATTTAGGATCAAATCAGGAAAAAGCTTTAAGTATATTTACCTTGATGTCTTTAGTATTGGGAAATTAATTAATGCTTATTGCTACTAAATAACTTTGAAATGAAACACAAAAATACTATGTGATTAATCCTTTAGTCACAAATGTATATGGATTAGTAGCACTAGATAATTAATTAATGCATGTAACACTAGATAGTTATTGCTCACTCTTTTATGTATATGGATTAATCCTTTAGTCACAAACTTTGTCATGTTCTACTAGACCAACCCTAGCTAGTGAAGATGCACTACATTGATATTGATATTGTGTAAAATATTTTAGAGGAGTGATATGTGATAGAAAAGAAAGAATAAGAGAATAAGATTTGAATCAAGGGGAACATAGGAAAAATCCAAAGAGAATGAAGCCAATGTTCACCGCACAATACTAAAATTTTGGCAATGTATATTGTAAGAAACAAACAAGTTTACTTTGAAGTTTGAAGAAGGCGTGCACTATGGAGCTGACACACAATAACCCTTTCTTTCTTTCTTTCTATCACTCGTGGCTCTCCTTTTCAAGTTATATCCTCCAACATGGATTCTCTTTCTAGTGTAAAACCCATCACTTCTCTCAAGAGATAGGACTAGATTCTACTTTCACACTTTTTGCTCCTAACGTCATCTTTATAATGCACATTCTTAAAAGGGATCATCGATCAATTAATTGAGAATAATATATCATGTTGTCCACCCTTCACATTAACTTTCTTTCATCGTCAAAAATATATAATCAATGTTAATTAATTGCTAACACTAGTGACTGATTGGCGGTTGATTTGAAAAATCGGTCGCTTAAATTAATCTTTATAGATACCAAAATGTTTTTGTTTTTAAATTACTTCTTTCAGTTTTAAATATAAGCAACTTTAAGTTAATAAAAGTTGATGTATTTAAATCAAAATTTAAAATAAATATATCAATTTTTATTGACAAAAAATTATTTATATTTAAAGTTGGACGGAATAGTTGCCAATTAATGATGAATTTTTAGTAATGTGTATCATTATTATTAGGATTTTAGAAAGGATATGTGACCGTGACATTAAGGTCTCATTTTCTATTGTTACAAACTTACAATTTCGATTGCTACAATATTAGTTGTATGCAAATGTAATTCTCTAAAATATCAATGATAAAAGAGACATTTGATATGTTATAATATAATTTGAATTATGAGATATAATCCTCTTCTTAATATTTAGTGTGCATCTTTAAAACCAAATAAAAAGGGACCTCGCAACTATTATCACAATTTAAAACTTTGGTATAATATTGTTTTTATGAGTTTCTTTAACTCTTTAAACTAAAGACTCCACTTCCACTCTTAGTGTCATAATTGCAGCTGAGTTGGTGGGCATGCATGAGTTGCTTTAAGCCTTTAATGTCGACTTTCATTGTTCAATACACTACTTTTTTGGTAGGAACGAAGGAATGTCCCTTTGCTTGATCTTCTAAATTTCCACTTTATTTATCCATATCCTTTGTGCCACCACTTTTAATTACAAACCTTGACTGCAAGAAAAGTGGAAAATTTTAGGGTTATAGTTTAAGCGTTTGCAAACTTTATCATAAAAATTACTAATACTATAATAAATATGATTATAGTGTTAATATTTAGAGTGTGTTTAATATAGACCTTTCAAAAGATAAATTTCATAATAATAAAAATAGTGTAAATATAATATTTTCTTAAAATTTACTAAAAATAGTAATGTTCGCTATTAGTTGGGGATTATATTAGAGAGTCCTTCAAATTCATTATTTGATGATAGAATAATTTTTTTATTAGATTTTATTTATCTTTCATATTTTCGATACTTTCGGTTAATATAAGTTAATATAGTGACCTAAATCTCTATGATATTTGAAGGTGAAAAACAGAGAAATATTTTTTGTCGTTATTAATTTATAATTATATGATATCTAGCTAGTTAACCATGTGCATTTATTTATAATAAATAATATTAAAATTTTGATTTATATATGAGTGTATAAATTTTTTACATTATTAATTAATCATAATTATTAAATTATTAATAATATTTGATTTTAATTATGTAATATTAATGTATGCTATTTAAAGGTGGAAAGATAACTTGATATGGGTATAGTGATTGTTCTGTCTTCAAAGGTGTACATTTTGCAGCTATAATATGCATACATCACTAACTAAAAACAGTAATGATGACAACTATTATTGTTGTCGTTTGTCTCTATAGTCTGGACTTCTAAATGGTTATGCATGTGGAAATCCAGATCCTCTTTGGTGGTTCAGTGATTGAGAAACAGTCATGTATGCAAATAAACATACTCCTTCATCCCATAATAAATTTTATATCTGATTATTTCATAAATATTAAAAATGGTAAAAATAAAAAAGAGAATAATAATTTTATTAAATTGTTCTTATTAAATATTGATCTATTCTTTTTATCATAAATATCCAAAAGAGAATAAAGATTTGAGATTGATGTATATAATATTAATTAGAGATTAGAATTGAAAAAAATTAATTAAAATTGCATTTGAAATTAAAAATGATATTTGAGACAAATATTTTTTGTAAATATGATAGTTATTATAGAATGGAAGTAGTATGATTTATGATAGGATAATTATTAAATTTTAAATTATTAATATAAATCATTATATTCGTATTTATTAATACAAGAAGGTGTTTAGGTATGACAACATAACTTGCACCTGTCAGTACGTACTCACTAGAACTTGTCTCGACTTTGATGAGAAAAACTCGCTTTATCTGAGTGCGTGAAATTATAACATGAGGATGGTGGAGGGTTTATTGGTGTTGATATGTGTATCGCATTTGTCCACGTACCCATCTCACAAGTAAAATTATTACTATTTTTAAAACTTTCATATACATCTACTTATTCATTTTATTTCTTATTATTTTATTTACAATACATTTTAATCTTTTATACGAGATAAATATGATTTTAATATTTTTATTTCATTATTGTATAATAATTATTAATTTATTATATTAATTATAATAAATATAATTTTTAAATTTATTATTTTATATATATAAACGGGTGTGGAGAAATAGAAACTCAGTCCTTATCAGAAACAAAGATGAAAATTTCAAATTTCAAATTTTGATAAAGATAAAAAAAACATATATGAGTTTTTTTCAATTAATTAGATCTCCAATAAACAATCTATCATGGATATTTTAAGTGGACTTCACTTTGCCACATCATTTTAAAGTAAAACATTCATCTTTAATTTATTTCATTGCAACCTTAAAGAACTCATAATGAGTTCTACAATTTAACCCACGTAATATATTTAATGATTTTTTAATCTCATATTAGACATAGTGGCACGATAATATGGCGAATTTATACATATGAATTACCGTCGGAGTTGTTCTTATGTTTGAGAGTTTGGAGGAATAGGAAGAGTGTATTGGGTCCGTTTCTTTTATATTTTTTTTTTTTATAAAAAAATGTATTTTTTATTGTTTGAATTGTATTTGTTTTAGATTTTTAAAAAATTATTTTGTTAAAAATATCACTACAAGAAAAAACTTCTACACCTACGGAAAATTACCTACGGACTTTAGTCCGTGGGTAAATTATTAATTATCCACAGAAAAATCGTAAGTAAATTCATTAGTTTGAAAAAAAATTTAACACTATACCCACAGTTAGTCCGTAGGTAATGTTAAAAATATTCCGTAGGTAATGTTAAAAAATTTAAATTTTTAAAATATTTTTGTATTTTATGTTTCCACGGATTGTCCGTGGGTAATGTCCGTGGGTAAATTTAATATGTAATTTTTTTAAAATTTTTTATTTATTTAAAACTGATAAAATGTAAAAAACATACATAATCAGAACAATTCGACCATAATCAGCACAATTTTCAGATTAAGAATATATTCAATACAAAAGGATCAATGCGTCTTTCTGATATGTTGATGCAAGTAAGAAAGAAACGCAAGTGTCCAAATTGGATGAGAGAAACTATTTGGAATGATCTTCAGAAGATATGGATGGATCTGTCATATAAGGAGATGTCAAATCGAGCTAAGAAAAACCGTGCTTCTTCTAAAGGAGGAGCTGTCCATACTGGTGGATCTATATCGGTTGCTGAACATACCAATCGGATGGTACGTTTTCTATGTCAAAGTCTTCACTGTATAATCATTTAATGTTTGGCTCAAGGACATGCCTAATATTTACCAAGAAGAAGTTATAATGTCTTCACTATTCTGTTTTTTATTTTTTGTAAGGCTGAAGAGTTAGGTAGAGACCCCACATTGGATGAGGTCTTTTTAAAAACTCATACTAAGAAGAAGGACAACTCTTGGGTTGATGAAAGAGCAAAACAAACATATGTAAGAAATATTAAATCATTTGTTATTTCATTTGTATTTCTTGTAAAAGTAATTTGATTATGTTACATTATTTTCTACTTAAGCAGGAAACATTTCAAGGTAAGTTGCAGCTTCACACCAAAGGTGGGGAAACATCTAGTAGTTGTAGCCAAGTGGTTAATGCAGAATCTCGCTTAGACATGTGGGTCCAATCTGTTGGGGGAAAGAATAAAGGGCGTATTTATGGTGCTGGAGATAGATCCTCCCTTTATAGACTAGGTGTCGCAAGTCTGGTCTCAGATTCTCGTCCATCTAGAGGTTGCACCAATGTCTTGTCTCAGCACTCTAGCGAGATAGCTGCACAGATAGTAGCAATTAAGGAGCGAGCAAAAGCAGCAGAACAAGAGGCACGGGAGGAGCTAAGGAAAGAAGAGCAACATCGACAAGAGGAGCTAAGGAAAGCAGAGCAACGTCGACAAAAGGAGATTCAACAAACAGAGCAGCGCACTACAAAGTTCCAGATGCAGCTAGCAACATTGGCAAAAAGTGTTGCTTTCATACAGGCCAAGTCCTCCCGTCGTCGTCGTCATCCAGATTATGAAGAGGATGATGACGTCGAGTAGTAATACTGATTTCAGTGTCAGTTTTATTTAGTAGTTATGACTACATATTTTGCTTAGACTTGTTGGCATTATCGATATATATTCTTACGACAGTGTCGTTATTTGTATTTTTACACTTATGGTAGTGACAGTGTGCTTATTTTGAGACTTGTGGTAGTCACGATGTGTATTTTGAAAACACTATTTATATAAAACTTCACTTTGTTTTGACAATGATGTTTTAATATGCTTACAATTTATTTTAAAAATACATTTTAAAAAAAATACAGGAATCAGTAGGATACAAAATAGAATGTAAATCATATTTTCATTACCCACGAACATTCTATGAGTAAATGATAATTTACCTACGGAAAATCTGTAGGTAATTTTATCTACAGAAAATCAGTTACTCATATTACCCGCGGAAAATCTGTGAGTAATTTACCGACGGAAAATCTATGGGTAAATTACCCACAGACATTCCTTAGGTACCCATATCCTACTGATTGTCCGTGGGTAAATATTTACCTACGAGCGAAATAGCTACGGACCCGTGTCCGTGGGTAATTTTAGGTTACCTACGGACTTGCCGTGGGTAAAGCTAAAATCTGCCGTAGGTAATAACACTTTTTCTTGTAGTGTATTATATTTTGGTTAAAAATGAAAAGCTAAAAATAATAGCTTTTCATATTTACCTCATGCGATAGATGAAACAGAAAAATGACACAAAATTAAAAAAACACGGAACTTAACTCACTAATCATAGAAAATGATGTAATTACCGTTATTTTTTTTTTCAAAAATTCGAAATTGTCCTTAGATACGTTTTCTCCTCACATATAGGTTTTCTTTAAGTAAATTTACTTTTCTTTTTCGATTTCTCCACATCATTTTGTTGTTTTTTTCTATGTCTTTTATTTTAATCGTTTTATCTTTATAGTGATATTCATATGTCATTGCCAATTTTCTTTTACTTTTGTATGTTTATTTATTGCTTTATATTGTACGATAAATTGATAAGTACTTTAAAATTTGAATTGCATCTAAACAATGGTTAACACAATAATAATAGAAAGTTTGAAGTGTCAATTAAGATTTAAAATATTTCATTTGTTATGTATAGAAAATTTCATACTGAAATAGGATGAGATCACTATGGGATCATAAGAGAGTTTTTAATGTCCTTTATGGTAATTTTGTAGTTTAAAAAATTACTTTTACAAAATTGTATACAAACAGATTAAAAATAATTTTTTTTTAAAACATAATTTTTATAATAGTAAACAAACGGAAGTTAAAAAATCTTTAAAGTATTTAAAAAAAATATTTTTATTTAAGGTGAAACAAATGCATCCATTATATCAATATAGAAATGGTTTGACTAAATTATTTAAATTCTTCAAAATCATCTTTTAATATATTTTTTAAATTCTCTAAATTTAGGGGATTTTGTATTATATAAAAAAAAAAAGTAGACTTCTGAACCATATCCCTTCCCCTTTTCAAAATTCTCCCTCCTTCCACTCTATACTAAAAAGTTAACGTTACATAATATATTAATGTTTGCAACATATAAAATGATTAATAAAAATATATTAAACTAAACAGACAAGGATAATTATTTTTTATAAGCAAAATTTATTGATATAGAGTAAAGGGGTACTCAAATAATATATCAATAGATTGACGTAAGGAATATAAGATTGATTTAGTGATTTTGGTGGATGAGTTAAGAAGCAGAGTAACAACAAAGTCATTGTTTGATTCTCATCCTTAACATAGTTCTAACAATTACTAACAACACTAACATAACATTGGCTATTTAAAACAAAAAATCAAGTATTTAAATTTATATATTCAATTTGATTTGGTTTTGAAAAACGAATCATAAATTCCATCAAGCAGTTTTCACAATAGAAAATTCAAACACATTCAATAATATTTAATTTTGTATTATTTTTCATTGTTTTATTGGTTTGTGGTTTTGATTTCGATCAGTTGGGATATGTATATTTCTATGAGATGAGATTTTTAAGAATTAAAAAAGAACCATTTTTTATTTAAATTGTAAATAATATATAAAAAAAAAACCTGTATAATTCTATTTTTTTTTTCACTTTTTGTTTGGCAAAAAATCTAAGCTTTTTTTTTTCCTAACATCTTATTATGTTTATAGATTCTAGGTCCTTTTTGTTTTGGAACCCTATAGTGCTGATTCAACCTTTCTCTCTTAATATTTTTTGAACTCCATAATACTCTTAAAAAAAATTTTAAGCACTGTGATATTGAACTGCCGGCGGCACATATCCATGGTCGGCCTTGACTTCAAACAAATCTGTTATGTTCTTTTCCAAATCAAGTTAGTCATTAAAAATATTTACATGATTGAACTAATTCACTCATTCTCAATTTGAAGAACAAATTTGTTACTAAAAGTCTCATTTGACCATTTAAAGAATAAAAAGTTACATATTCAATTAATGTAAATTACATGATAGTTCACTAGTGCAGAATGCAAATAGCTTTCTTTATTTTACACCAATTTTTACAAAAAAACAGGTGTAAAATGTTCTCAAGGTTGCAATTTTGTAAGTACGTGGTCTATTTCATTTTTAGCAGGGTAACATTAGTCCCCGATTGTAAACAATTTTAACTTTAGATACCTGTTATTTGGAAAACGGGTGTTAAATGTTTTATCTTTGTTATCCAAGAAAACAGGTGTAAAAAGTTGGAGCAGAGGCAAACTTAAAATATGAAATTTTTATACCCCAGTATTATACTAAAAAAATAGGTGTCAAATGTTAAATCCCTATTCATTGTAACCCACACCTACACACTATTTTCATATTCCCACTAACACAACTAAGATTAAGTATTCTTTTTATAATATATGCGCATTAAAGAATAAAATAATTGATTTAATTAACTATATTTTGTTTAATTAATTAAGTCAATCAATAAAATTCTATAAAAATGTGTCGTAAATTTTTGTTCGCATCATGAAAAAGTCAAAAATGATTTTTCTATATTTATGATCTTGCTCGTTATTAAGATTGTTCTATGTTGAAGTCAGTCCTAATAAATCTTGAACTTTATCGCAATAGAGAACTGGATTTTATGCCCTCCAATTAATCTTATATCCCCTAAATAAAAATTTTGAGCTTGAAATTACTAAATTATCCCTAATCATTTAGTAAAAACAGATTCACTGCCCCATACTCCACATTCTCTTCACCGAAAATTTCTGTGTACCGAAAATTTCAAAATATGAAATTTCTGGGAGTGCCAACCAGAAATGTGATTTCCAATATTGAAAATCAACTACCGCAAATTTCAAATTTCCAGTTGGCACTCTCGTCTGAAATTTCCATAAACAAAATGAACTGCCGAAAATTTAAAATTTCCAGTTGGTTATCGAAAATTTTATTCCTTAATGAAATTTTCGGAACATTAACTTCATTTTTTAAAAATTCTTTTTTTTTGTTTGTTTGCATTATTTACAATTTTTTTTACATATCTTACATATTTTTGTCTCCAATCCTAATTCAAAAAAAAACAATTAAAAAAAAGTACACACAAGAAATTTCAAATTTCCGGTAGTTATAATTACTGAAAAATTGAAATTTCCAGAAATTATAAGTACCGGAAATTTGACATAATGAAATTTTCGGTAGTTATAATTTTCGGAAATTTCAAATTTCCAGTAATTATGACTATCGGAAATTTCATTATGCCAAATTTCCGGTAGTACAAAATATATACCGGAAATTTAAAATCACCAAATTTCTGGGAATTTGTACTAACGAAAATTTGGCAAAATGAAATTTCCGGTAGTTAAATTTTCATACCGAGTTTTTCTGAAAACAAATTAAGGTACTGAAAATTTGGTTAAGAAGGAGTAGATTTTAGAATAAATGTTTTTAACCAAGGATGAAATGAAATTCAAATAGGTAATTTGGGATTTTTATTATTTTAGGGGTATAAGAGAAACTGGGTATAAAATCTAATTTTCATCGCAACAACCTAAAAGCCTTATTTGAAGATGGGCTTAAAATACACTACTAGAGCCCAATCCGATCGTGGGCTACCCCACCCTAAATGGGCCAAATCTTATTTTTTGTAAAACAACACAAAAAAAGGGAATTGTTATTGGTTTACAAACATCCCATCTTTGTAATGTTGTGTTCCAATGTAATTATTATTATTATTATTATTATTGGTTTATTTTATTTTTAAAATTCAATGCAATTATTTAGAGTGCAATTTTAGTTTATTTATTTTTTTTGTTTTTGTGGGTTTGTAGGCTGCCTGTGGCCTATACGAGCCTTTTGGATTAGGATGTAAAAGCCCGTTTGGTCTCAATTTTAAGTTCAAATTCTATATTTTATCGAATTTAAAGAACCGATCTATATGCTAATGCATTTTGACGGCTTCAATTCTACCGTCTATTTTAAGCTTTTATATGCATGTACTAACTTTTTAATTGTTTATTCCTTAAAAAAAAAAACTTTTTAATTGTTTAGAGTGGATAAGATATAGGAAATTGGTATGTCGCAGCTTCGCAACTCTATGGTCAAGTGATTTTATGTTTAATATTTATTTATGTATATAAATACATATTTCATAATTAATTATTAATTGAGATTAGCAATTAATTATGTGGTTGGGAAATTTATTCAATTCATCTCTTTGGCATTCCTCTTTATTTTTTTTTTTGGGTGAAAATCTTTTTGGCATTCCTACCAATAACCAAAGCAAAATATTGCTCAACACATATAATTTATGTTTGAGATTTGTATGGGACATTAAAAGATTAACATATCTTGATATTATTAAAATTAAATCATTAATAATTGAATGACATATTATTTATGTATTAAAACTCTTAATTTCTTTAATTTTAATAGATACTATAATCTTGTATACGTGGACAAATTAAAAAAAAAAGTATTGATCTAAAAATTCATAATATTAATATATATTTTATTTTTTATTGTACCGTAAAATTTGTTTTTATGTTAGAGAAATTTTTACCTATACATAAAGTTATATTTTTGTGGTTTTTATTCCAAATTTACCCATAGATTCAAACTTTTCATTTATTTCTATATTTAAATCAGTGATTGAATTTTTTAAAGAAAATACCTTTTTATTTGGTGTAACATATTTTTAATTTCTAAATTAACCTTAGCATTTTTTCACTTAATACAATGCTTACTTATAATTAGCTAACTGTTTCCCATCAAATTCATCCATAAATAATGTGTTTTTTTATGTGTTTTTTTAAGAATAATATTATTGAACACATATTTTGACATAAATAGAGTGCTTTTATATTTTATAAAAAACAAAACACCACTTCTATTTTATTTTATACAGAATTATATTTGTGTCTAATTTTGTGTTAAATTTTATAATTTAACAATTTTATTTATATATATATATATATTTATTTGTGTATACCACGTCCTACTACATTATTATTAAGTATAAAAAATATATAAAATGCATAAATACTTTATTAATTGTAATAAAAATGTGAAAATCGTCTTCACATAGGAATCCTCGTCTCCAAACTTATAAAATATAAAATACAAAATGGTATTTATGAACAAGACATGCTGAATTGGTACATACTATACTACTAGTACATTGTTTGGACTATGCTGTTGTTATGGTGTCCCACAATACAATATAATGCATTGGTCTATTCCTAGGCCAGCACAAAAGTGCATTATTTCTGAAGAAACATACACTAATGTCTATTTTGATAGGTCTATTTTCACTCTAGTAAAGGCACGCTACTAGTTATTTTGTTCCAAGTAGTCACTGACCTATTTTGGTACCTTTTATAGACACATAGCTAATAGATAGGCTTTAATTTGTTTTGTTCTATTTCTTTCTTTCTTTCGTGCTGTGCTACAAAATACAAATCATGTTATGCTCAACTGAGTCCAGATAAAGCTTTTTGTACATCAATTATCAGCATATACGGACATATACTTGTGTCACCATCTTTGTGCTATTTTGCTTTGTGTAACTGTCAGACTAAAAAGTTGCAAACGGGATACCCGGAAACAGAAAAACAAATCCTCAACTTGGGCTTGATTTTCAATAATCCATATCTATATAAATTAAATACTCAAATTTTTGTGTATTTTTTTTATTATTAAAAAAAGTTTAGATGAGTTGAGTTTTAAAAGCTCGTCGGAGCCAAGACAGATTTCAAAGCTCAATGAGCGCTGACAGACATACATATTTATTGATCACTCACTAAAGAAGTCTTTAAATCTTAAACTATGTGTATTATAATGTGTGAGACTTAATAAAGAACCCTGATTCTAAGTATTTTTTGAATTTTAGGATTGTTTTTTCATGTAAGATTTGGGTGTATTTCCTGAAACATAAGTCCACATATCACCTAATTGATAGTACAATATTAATGTGCTTTAGGAACCCAAAGTAACAAAGCACACTAAATTATTAGGAAGTAGAGATATAAATTGCAACAGTAAAGAAGTTATGGAACTATCTCCCCATTCAAATAGTTAATAGGAAGGAGCCCATGCAATCCATTAGTTGTTAAAAAAAAAACATAGATAAATAGAAATTTAAATTACATAATCACAATACAAGAATATAACATAGAAATTCTAAAATTGAAGAATATTTGCGACCGTTGTCTAATGACAATCTGAGAATAACACTGCGAAAATGATTATAATATATAGACTTGGACTTTTCTCGAACACTCTATATATAGCCTCTGGTACATCCATACTATGTAAAACTAATAATTAAACTACAACTCACAACACTGTAACACAAACTATATCTCATAACACTATAACACAAGAGTATAAGAAAAAAGAAAAACAAAGAATCTAATACAAACTTAAAGATTTTGTGACTGGTGCATCTTGTAATACAAGAATTAAAACTCATATTTATAGCATTGGCTTCCCTCGTCCTCTACAATTCTAAGCAATGTAGAACTTTTACAAGATTCTTCAATTTCAACTAAACCCATTATTAACTTCTCCTAGATTTATCGCCATAAACTTGTTTTAAACATCGTTTAATTGTGAACAAGCGTGACATTGAGGGAGACGAAGTTGGAGAAGTACCATGTGCCATTTTTGACGGTTAGGGGCTAGAGGTCTTGTGGATTTGATCTCCTGTGATTTAAAATGTTGCATTGAACTATAAATAGCATAGTGTACGTAGGGATTTCCACATATTTCAACCTCTAAAATGTCATCGCGTACACTTGGAGATGCCTACATTGTATTGTAGTTCAATTGAGAGTCTCAAGATTCATGGGTCATGGTTCAATTTGTTGAATTAGATGAGCTATCTTTAAATAATTACTCTTGTTATATATTTTCTATTTTTATATAATTATCTATAAACTTTAATTAATCACTTATAAAAAATTCATATTTTTTATTGATTTAATTAGTATTTAGAATTTGTTTTATATATTTATTTATTAATTTATGGTAATTTTTAACAAATCATTCCTTTTGTAAGAATATTTTGTCAAACAATCTCTAGCTCAATTTTGAGTGCGTTTGTTCCAGCTTAAATAAAAATTGTTTTTTTTTAAATAATTTATTTAGAATTTTTTTTAAAAATAATTTTTTTAACTCTCATTTGTTTACTATTATAAAAATAATTTTTTTAAATAAATAATTTTTAACATATTTGTATATAATTTTGTAAAAATGACATTTTTAAACTACAAAATTACCATAAAAGATATAAAAAATTCTCTTATAATTCCATAAAGGTCCCATCCTACTACATTATGATTTTTCACTAATTTCGCAATGATCAAAACTCACTTTTCAACATATCTCATCTATTTTTCAGTTTGATGCAACCTAATTAGTTCTCTTTCGAAATTTCCCAGTAATATTATGTTGGAACCAAGTTGGTTCTTGCAATTAAAGTTTTGATGTTAACAAAAGTATTTTATGTAAATCGTATTTTGACTTAGAAGAAAAAAAATCAGAGGCTGTGCAAAATTAGAGGATGACACCACCAGAGGATAAACGAGAGGATGACGTCACCAGAAGATAAAAATGCCACCAGAAGTTTCGGCCAGAGGAAACATCCAGAGGATACCATAGGATGTCATCAAAGGCAAACATAAGAGGATATCATCAAAGGGAAGAAAAAATAACATCATCAGAGGATATTTTTCTTGGCCCATATAAGAAGGAAGCAGAGTCCAGAAGGAGACTTGGTCCAAACCAAAAGGAAGCTTGTTAGAGGGAGAATTGGTCAAGACCAGAAGGAAACATAAGTCAGACTTGGTCCAGACTTGTTCCAGACCATAAGATAGCATGGTCCAGAATATAAGACTTAGTTCAGACTTGGTCCAGAGCAGAAAATAGAATGGTCCAAAACATAAGACTTAGTCCAAATTTGGTCCATACTTGGTCTAGATCATAAGATAAATGGTCCAGATCAGAAGATAAATGGTCCAGATCAGAAGATCAATGGTCCAGATCATAAGATCAATAGTCTAGATCAGAAGATCAATGGTCCAGATCAGAAGATCATAGAATGGTACATATTAGATCACATGATCCATAATTGGTCGAAATCAGAAGATCACAGAATGGTACAGATCATATCACATGGTCCAGAATTGGTCGAAATTAGAAGATCACAGAATGGTACAGATCATATCACATGGTCCAGAGTTGGTCGAGATCAGAAGATCATACGATCCAGAATTTAAATCATGATGCAGATCAGTGAAGACTTGATAAAATTTGAAGAAGACTTGATTGAATTTTGATATAAATTTGATCAAAGTATTAAGGGGATTTGATTCAAAAATTCACTGAAGACTTGAAGGAAATTCGAATGCAATCTGAAGCTAAAAAAGATATGGTTTGAAATTAAGAGAAACAAGATTGGTCAACAGAATTTTCAAGTGCAATCTGAAGTTAAAAAGATACGCTTTTAAATTAAGTGAAACAAGATAGGCCAACAGAATTTTCAAAGGAAATCTAAGCAAGAATTATCTTGAATTTAAGCTTGGACAAAACCCTATTTGCAGCTATAAAAGAAGGCTTCAGGCAGTAGCATTATGGATCGAAAAACACAGAACTCAAGCTTTAAATTCAAAGTTATCCGAGAGTTCAATTGAGAGAAATACTTGAGTGCAAAAGCAATATTTTTTAAGTGTTTTCGAGAGAGAAATTCAGTGCAACAATCAGCTTTCTAGAAGCAACAAAAGAGTGTGAAAGTCATTGCAGCAATCAGCTTTCCAGAAGCAACTTTGCAGAGTTCCAAACCCTTGTAATCAAACCTGATAGTGGTGTAGATTCCTTCTTCAATCTGGGGTTGTCAGATTGGTAGGAGAAGACTTGACTTGTAGTGTCAAGGTGTTGTTCTCGTTCCTCAAAAGTATGGGGTTGTCAGGCTGTTTGAGAAGACTGGCTTGGAGGGTCTTGTAATTCAAAGGTTTTGAATTAGTGGATTAAAGCCTTCAGGATGAAGGAACTGGATGTAGCCAAGTTAATGGTGAACCAAGATAAATTGCTGTGTTCTTATGCTGTTATTATCCGCTGCTTAATCTAATTATTTATTCATCAAATAATTCATATCAACATTCCATAAAGCAGCAAAAAGAATTGAGTTTGGCAAACACAATTCAACCCCCCTTCTCGTGTTTGCACCTTCATATTCTTCCACCCTTCTTTATTGAAGTGGATGTCTGATCTATTAATAGCCTCTATTTCTTCAATGCAAATTTTTAGAAATAATTCGTTTTACTGTCGTCTCATCTTGCAACAATTCTTCCATCACTGTCAGAACTTTTTGCATATGAATACCGTTGTAAAGATAAAATAATTCTAATAAAAGACATAGAAAACAACAACAAAATGAGGTGGAGAAATTGAAAAGAAGAAGTAATCTTACTTGAAAACCTAGATCAGAGTTGCAAGGAAGACAAATACGCAAAGAAAGACAACACATAGAAGGAAAACACAATTAAGGGAAGAAAAAAAGGGTTACAAAAGAAGTTGAGTGCATGAAAGAGAAAACAATTAAGGATAATTTTGGATTTTTGAAAAAAAGGTAAGAGTAATGATATCATTTTCTCTCTCATCTATTGAAAAATCTAAAACAAACACAATTGAAATTATAAAGACTGAAAAAAAAAATTCATGAAACAAACGCACGCACGCATTAACTTCTAAAAAAAATCACTGAAATCACCTGACAATTTTATGTTTAAAACTCTTATTTTTAACAATAACTTTCAAATATAGCATTTATGACAAAAAAAAAGTTAGGCCAAATATTAATTCTTAAACTAATAATTTTTTTTATTAAGGAGAGCTATCTACGCAACATTAGGAGCAAGCATATCTACTCGTGCATGAAATGAATATCTACCCTAGTTATTCAAAGGGAGAGGTATTTTGAACAATGTTTTCAACTTAATTGCATAAATCACATCACGTCTATTGTTTTAACACAACTATCATTACATCTGATGATTTAAAAGTGAGGTATTTTAATCCTGATCATTTTGCAGCAGTGTGACATTTGCGGGTATGAAGAATTATATTGAAAATTTAATTAATCATTTCTAAAAGGAATCGAGATTGTGTGTAATAATTACAATTATGTGATTTCATGCAGTATGAATGATTGATCAAAGTTAAACGTTTCAAATTTTTATATTAGAATTTTTTATTTACAAAAAATTAAAGTCTATTCACAATATGAATCAACCAATCTTTGATCAAGTGTAACAACAGTTAAATTGCATATGATTCAAATTCGGTGTTTGAGAAAGTCTCCTAAAAAAAATTACATATGTGATTTGTGTGTTTTAAAGTAATTTAATATAAATATGGCAAAAGATTCAAGAAACACAACTTACTTCAAAAAAGGTAATCTTTTTATGTCCTTTCTGTTATTAATAGAAAGAAAATATTGAACATCTTTTTATATCTCGATTAATAAAATATAAATGCTTTTGATAGTTTAAATTTTCTATCTACTAACGTAGAAACAAAATGGAAAGAGGAAAGTAATATTCCACCATGTAGTTGTTTAGCTCACCAAGAAATCTCATTCCATATATTCTTATTTAATGGACAGCTTTTCTAATTAAATATCATCAATTTGATTATTGATCTATGTATTCTTGACAAAAGGGTATCAACCATAAAGAAAGAGATCAATGACTACATTTTTATGGGGATTAGAGAGCAAAGAGAGTGGTAGCAATGATGGTTTAAGTTGGAATTGTTTTGCATGCAATAGAATATAGAAAGATGGGAAGAAAAAGAAAGGAACATATATACTTTCATAGCTTTTCCTTTTCTCATGTTTCTTTTACTTGGCATTATGGTCACCCACTTTAATCACTCTCTTAGAATTCAGTAACAAAAGCCTAGGCCTCATTTTTCCTGTACCCTACTTTTGCTCTCCCTTGTTATGTCTACTTTCTATAAGTACTACTTTTTTTTTTTTAATGTAATCATGTGAAAGGAATTATTTGTATATTATATTATATATATATATATATAAAACTCTTACAATATACTCTGCATTCAAATTTATATACTAAAATGTCCTATTTATTTTGACCTTTAGGAGATCGCATTCGCGTTTTGCGATCATATGAAAGATGATTTTTTCCTCTGTAGTAGGAGGTCGCATCCCAATAAACTTTTAATTTTATTTTTATATTATTCTTTTGTTAAAATAAAAAATTAAAGGATAATTATGCGGCCTCCTAATGCAGAGGAAAAAATCCTTCATGTGATCGCAGGGCGGGGAATGCGATCTTATGAAGGTAAAAAGAAAGTAGAATAATTTGGTATATAAATTTTAATGTAGGGTATATTAAAAAACTTTAAAAAAATAATATATATGAAAAAAAACCTAATTATGCATGTCTAACAAAAATACAATTTTTTATTTTATTATAATTTCATTTTCCCTCTCAAATAAAACTAAAATTATTTATTGTAATTGTGTAGTTAGATTAATGGATTCCGTTTCTAGGTTAATTATTTAATTAATCCATTATAGTTTACTAATAATTAATTATCAGAAATTATTATTAACTATAAATTATTATTAAATATAAATTATAGTTTATTGTTATCAAGTTTTGATTTTGTTTGTAAATAGACTCTGTTAAGTTTGAACTATTTTATTAAGTCTAATTAATTGATTAAACTAAATCCTGGAAACCCTATATCACAATGAGAGTAGTGAAGGTGCAAACACGAGAAGGGGGTTGAATTGTGTTTGTACTACTTGAATTCTTTTTCTGTTTCTGATGATTATTTAAAATCTGATATAAAAATAAGTAGAGTTAGCAGCGGATAAAGTAAAATAACACAAAGATTTATCCTGGTTCACCATTAACTAGGCTACATCCAGACCCTTCATCTTGAAGGATTTTTCCACTAATTCAAAACCTTTTGAATTACAACAACACTACTGACCCTCCAAGTCAGTCTTCCCAAACAGTCTAAAAATCCTAGACTTTTGAGGAACACAGCACCTTGACTTCTCAAGTCAAGTCTTCTCCTATCAATTTGACAACCCCAGATTGTATAAGGGATTACAACACCTTGAATCTAATTGCTAAGTCACCTGCTACTTCTTCTGACTCTTCAGATTGTAGACTTCAACAATATAGATTTAACACAAGAGAACGAAAACAAGAGTACTTGCTTCTGGAAAGCTGAAACTCACAATTAACCTCACTGAAAACTCGAGTGTTTGCTTCTGGAAGTTTATGACTCTTTTACTGATTTTCGATACTAAGTCTTCTGCCTTGAGCCTCCTTTTATAGATGTAAATTAGGGTTCTTTCCATGCTTAAATTCGAGCTGTATTTGCCCAGATTCTCTTGCAAAAATAACTTGGCCAATCGGGTTTCACTTAAATAAAAATTGTATCTTTTTAGCTTCAGATTTGTTATGAAAATAACTTTGACCAATCCTGTTTCTTTTAATTTCAAACCATATCTTTTTAACCTTCAGATTGCATTCGAATTTCTTCAAGACTTCAGTAAATTTTGAATCAAATCTCCTTAATACTTTGATCAAATTTTTATCAAAATTTAATCAAGTCTTCTTCGAATTTTAATCAAGTCATCACTGATTTTCATCATGATTAAAATCTGGATCGTATGATCTTCTGATCTCGAATAACTCTGGACTAATGCAATCTGATCTGCCCCAATTATGTGATCCTCTAATCTCGACCAACGTTGGATCATATCTTCTGATCTCGGCCAATAACTGGACCATATGATCTGATCTTCTGATCTCGGCCAATTACAGGGCCACAATACTTAAAAACTAGACCATTTTATCTGAACATTTTCCCTCTGATCTGGACCAAGTCTGGACTGAGTCTGGATTGAATCTGAATTAAATTCGGACTTATGATATTTTAATCTGGACCTTTATCCTCTGATCTGGATCAATTCTGGATTAAATCTGGACAATCATTTCTTCTGATCTGGACTGAGTTTTATGCTATGGACATGCTATCTTTTGGTCTGGACCAAGTCTAGACCAAGTCATTTGTTTTGGACCAGTTATCTTCTGCTCTGGACCAAGTCTGGATTAAGTCTAGACTTATTCTTATATTCACGACCAAGCTATCTTCTGGTCAGGATTAAGTCTGGACCAAGTCTGAGTTATGATTCCTTCTGGTCTGGACCAGGTCTCCTTCTGGACTCTGCTTCCTTCTGATTTGGGCCAGGAAAGATATCCTCTGATGATGTTATTTGACCTTTGATGACATCCTCTGATATCTTCTGGGGGTGTATCCTCTGGTGTCTTCTGGATGCATCCTCTAGTACCCTCTGGATGCATTCTCTGGCCAAACCTTCTGGTGACATTTCTATCTTCTGGTTGCTTCCTCTGGATGTATCTTCTGGCGGTGTCATCCTCTGACTTTGCACAGCTTCTGATTTGTTCTTCTAAGTCAAAATACTATTTTCATAAAATACTTTTGTTAACATCAAAACTAAGTATAAAACCAACTTGGTTCCAACAAGTAGTTTATCACTCATCCTATATATATATACATTACGCCAAAAAGATCATTTTAAAGAGCTTTTTTTAAGCCCTTTACAATGCTTTTAAGCGTTCTAGTATCTAGTGTTGTAAAAGGATACAACAGCGTTATTGAAAATACAACAAACGTTGTAATAAGTCCTTTTATAAAGTGCGCTCCTTATAATAGTTTTACAACGCTTTTTCAAAAAAGCGTTGTAATAAGTCCATATATAAAACGCGCTTCTTATACTATGTTTATAGCGCTTTTTCAAAAAAGCGCTGTAATAGGTCCATATATAGCGCGCTTCTTATACTATGTTTACAGCGCTTTTTCAAAAAAGCGCTGTAATAGGTCCATATATAGCGCGCTTCTTATACTAGTTTTACATTGCTTTTACAAAAAAGCGCTATAATATGTCCATATACAAAGCACTTCTTATACTATGGTTAGAGCGATTTTTCAAAAAAGCGTTGTAAAACGTTTAAAAAAGCTCTATAAAAGGATTTTTTACAGCATTTTAAAAAAAACGCTGTCTTTTTTATGGCATTATTATGAACATCAAATATCACATTCAGATTCTTCTTTTCAACATTAAAATTTACATTCACAATATCAAAATTCATATTCACAAATATCAAAAATTCATATTCTTCACAATATCAATTTCATATTCACATTCAACAATATCAATTACAAGTGTTTTACAGCAACAAATTACAATAAATTACAGTATGAATTACATATTCACAGTATCGATTATATATTCACAGAACAAATTACATCATGACAGTAGCAAGATATTCACAATATGAATTATATATTCACAGAACAAATTACATCATGACAGTAGCAACAAATTAATTACAAATTATATAACTTTCAGTTCGAGGACAAACTAACATCATTCTTCTTTTATTTCTTTGAGATCACTTTCAGAGTATGTTGGGTTAAAAAGTTTTCATATAGTTTATACATGAAAATCAAAATATAATGAAAATAACGTACCGTTTCTGGAATTATATGTTGATTCAGATCAACAATCTCCTTCATGAACCTCATTATATAGTATCCATAGTCTATCTTGTTAGTTTGACGCAGACACTATAAAATAAAACATGCATGCCAATAAATATTTATGCATTGATTGTAAATGAAAATTTAAAGGCATATAATTAAGTTCTATAACAAAAATTTCAAACCTTTACTGGAAGCCATGTGATGTTGTTTGACTTATTCTTCGACACTGAAGCACCACTTTGAGCGTGAAAAACTTGCATAGCACTATCAAATAAATGTGATTATTATTCAATGACCAAACACATTATTTATATATGTAAGAAATAAATGAATATTACTTACCTGTCGAAGATATTCTTTATATTAGGGTGATTGTTGAAATGACCGTGTAGGAATGACAATGGGTAGGGTTTGGGTAGGGTAGTATAGTACCCATCCCCGTACCCGCAGTTTAAAAAAATACCTGTGCCCGTGCCCGTACCCTCGTGGGTATCAACATTAATACCCGTACCCTTGCCCTTTGGGTACTTAAGTGCCCGTACCCATTACCCTCAAAATATATCGATAAATAATCGCTATTGTTGTGATTAAATTTAAAAAATTGGTATGGGTAGAGCATATGTAAATTGGTATGGACAGAGCACCATGTAGCTTGATATGTGTATAGGGACTAAAATTTATTTATTTTTTCAATTTTTTTAATTATTAAAATTACATTTTTTTTATTAAGGGCCCAATTTTTAAGATTAGAACAGAACCTCCAAAATCTTTTACTAGCATATTTTCGTGATGATTTATTTATATGCTTATTTTTTAGAAAGATCCAAAAATTATGAAATGGAAGACCTAAATTCATTGATTTGCTTGGAATAAAAAGGAGAGGTAGAGAGACATGAGATAATATAGAGTGAGAGAGATAGTAGATAGAGATTGGAGGGGAGATAAAGATGCATAACAGAGTAGAGAGACATATATATATATATTTAGAAAAATCATGTATTTATAAAATATTTTTTCAAACAAACATGTTTTCTTGAAAATTATTTTTATGTCATTTATGGTAATTTTGTAGTTTAAAAAAAATCATTTTTATAAAATTATATACAAACAGGTTAAAAATAATTTTACAAAAATCTCGAAAAAATAATCTCTAAATTATTTAAAAACAAAAATCATTTTTATTTAAGCTCAAATAAACCTATCCAATAATAATAATAATAATAATAATAATAATAATAATAATAATAATAATAATAATAATAATAATAATAATAACTACAATATATAAGTGCGGGGTGGGGTGGGTACTATAGTACCCATACCCGTTTAATTTTACGGGTAATTACCCGTCCCCATACCCATTATGCAGGTTTTTACCCTACCCATTGCGGGTACCCACTAGGTCTGGGTCTAATTGCCATACCTATGACCGTGCAATGGGTCTAAATAATATACAATTTCAGAAGTCGCAATTATGGCAAACAACACCCAATGTTGCCTAGAACAACAAAAATTTGGTTGGCAAATTTGTTTACACAACTCATAATATCATAAATTAGAAAAGATATAGATAAATTATCTAATTACGTACCCTGAGTTGTACGGTGCCAGAATCAACTTGTCCTTCTCTTTATTTTCTATAAGTATATCAACTACATATTTTTTACATTATCTTGATCGAGTTTAAACTTGAATAGTTTATGCAGAGATAAGAATGAAAATCTACTTGACAATTTCCACGTGCACACCAAATTCTCATATAAAAACCTTCAATAAAAATATAAAATTAGATTAATTATCAATAAATTAATGTGGCAGTGATGCAATTAAAAGATAATTTTTATCTTAAATAAAATATTTATATTACCTGATGTATATGCTGATAACAGTAGCACGATCAACTCTTTATGATCGAGAAATTCATATATTTGCTCTTTTCCAAAAAATTATAAATACTCTTATCCGAATATACCTTTTTCTATGTTTATCATACGTATATCATTGTTTCCCTCCATATTCATCTTTGTTGTTGTGTCAAGACACGACCCAAATCGAGAAGTTAGGAGAGTCGATTCACATATCATAAATAACTTGAAATGATTTTAGGACATCTGTTAATTGATTTACAAACACATGAGTCAATTAATGAAGTTAAAAATCACTTAGAAATTTTTTTTAGTCCATTTAATGATGTTCTAATAACTTCATAACATGCAACTAATGTTATACATGATAAAATGAGGTTTTTTACAAGTGTGTTTCGCTAGATCGTTTTTAGCTACCAAATGAATTGTTGAGTTGTCGTAAACTAATATAAACATTGAGCTTCAACTTATGCATGCATTTATCCATCTAATCTACCATTAATCAAAATTCATTGTCTTCATCATATGCTCTAGAAACTTCAAACTGAATGAATCATAAGCTCGTTCATTTAACACAAGCACCTTTTCTTCTTTTTCTTTTTGAAAACTAACTAGTTCATTTAACATAAGAACTCCATCTATAATCTATCTTTCAGGCAAAAAATTAATTTGGCACTTGGAAATCAAACAATCAAGGACATATTTGAGCCTTACAGAACGCACCTTATATAAGATTTGTTAGATTTTTTATAAAGCCTCAATTAAAAAGATAGGACAAAACTCCAAATGAATTGCGTTATCCCTCTGAGAAATTAAAGAAATACAAGATGATATTAAAACCTTTGATAGTTTTGCATTAACATGCAATTATTGCATAAACCAATTTTTGCATTAACCTTTGATAATTTTTTAGTTTCCCAACAATTGTAAAGGTCAAAATAAATCTTAACAAATAAAGATTGAAACCACCCAAAGGATTTGCGAATTCCTGAAGCTAGTGAATAAGCCGTAAACTCAACCTCTCTATTGGAAGTTTACTTTCTCTAATTTAATCTAAAAGTTGTAAAATTTCTCGTATAGAGTTTATTTGATTTCCTGTATTTTGAAACAGTTTTTAGACCATTTGTAATACGTTTCTTAAAGGTTTAAAGGTACTAAGTCATTGATAGAACCTCGGGAATAGTCAGTTTACACAAGTATTCTCTATGAGCTGTAAATAGATGATTATGTTTTAGTACAAAATATTTCGGGCATAGAGGGGGACATAACTATCAGTTGAATAATAAACCTAGAGAAATTTTGTGTTATTTCTTTTTCCTTCTACTTACATTTGTATTTAAAAGTTTTAATTTGTTGTTTTTAAAAGGGGATATGTTTAAAACTAATATTTTTCTTTAAACGAGTTATACCTGAAAAAATGAGGGATTTCAAAAATCATTGTGTTAAATTAAATTACAACACAATTAAAACATTTATTTCTTGTGTTCTTTTGTACAAGAAATGAATGACTCAATGTCAATTCGTATTTCCTTCTTAACGGTGATGCTAGAAAAATATATAAGTGGATCTAATAGTTGAAGAGACGAGTAGAACAATGGACTGGAGTTGAAGGATATTCTATTTTTTTGACACTATTGTTAGCTTTGTTTAGAAAATTCTTCACAAGCATCCAAAATTAGGACCAGTTAGGTTTTATCTTGGGTTGAAAAAGTCCAAGAGTCTTGGCTTTAGGATTTCGTTCTTTTGGTTACACAACCACTTGCTTGTTTGTAATCATAATAAATTGGCTTATTGAGAAAGTTTATAAAAAAATTGTGATTTGGCTTAGAGTAAATGAGTATTTTAATTTGTTCTAGTTTTAAAAAACTATTAATAACCCATTTCTATCACATTTAAAACATTGTTAATGATCGTCCAAAAAATCGAGATGTTACAGTTCATATAAGACCAGTTCGATCTAGATTGGATTGCAAAATATATTGGGTAGTTTTGTTAGTCTTGTTAGCGCTGGTCATGTTTTTGTTAGTCTAGTGTTGCTCATAGATATTATTCCAGCTATTGTTAAGGGTGGTTAAAACTACGATGAGAAGGACCTAACTTAGTCTATGAATAAGATATGGTTTGAGTAGTATGATAATTTTTTAGGGCAAAAAAATGCATTTGTGGATGAAAGGTCCAACGAGGAAGGAAAATTGGAGGTTAGAATAATATTCTCTAAAAAGATTAAGCAATGAGGATAATTAGAGAAATTATGGAATGGGTTAGGTGTACATATATACCTTGCTTGTATTGAGTAGACCTTACTTTGTGATGTGTAAGTGATTGAATTGTCAAAATTTGTTGTGAGGATGAATTGAATGACTAGTGGAGGTAGGTGAAACAAGAATGGCAAAAGGAGCATTCCAGTGGACGTTGTTCGATAAAGAGGGTGAATTAACAGTAGTAAGTTAGTATATATAGCAGTTGAGACTGGAATAGTCTGATGAAAGTTTTTCATCTCGTAGATGTTAAGGGTGAAAATTTTGGATTAAGAAATAGTTCTTGTGTACAAGTTGTAGCTATGGATTTGATGTTTTAGTGATAAGACAATTCTATATAGATTATAACTCTTTGGGGAAGAATTCATGTTGACTTTGTTGAAGTTGTTACAAAAGGCATATTGACGAGAAGTTGTTACAAATGCTTGATCCTCAAATGAGTGATTGGATAAAGAAAAATTGGAGATCTTGTGGTGTAGGTTTGGATCCAAAGGGGACTTGTAGCTTTGTGGGTGGTATTCTTATGTTAGAGTATACGTTATCTAACTTAAGGAATGTGATTTTAGAGTTATAAACTCCTAGAGTAATTTGTTAGGGGTTGTATTCAAAGGTTTTGAGAAGATTTCAGTATGACCGATAGGATGAATGAGTCATTCTCATAATGTTTTCTAATGTCAGCTTCAAAGATGAAACCATTTTTTGGTCAGTAGAATATAAGACCCGAGAATTTTCTTAATGAATTATCTATTAAACATTAAATTTATATTAATTGTTTGTGCAAATTTTATTATTTTAACCAAACAAATATATATATATATATATATTTATATATATATATATATATATATATGGACCTAATCTTCCCTTATTTTTTATCTTATTATTCTAAGTATTTGATGTTGAAAAATGTTTATCTACTTGTGTGGCTTATATGATTTAATGTTATGTTATGATTTTACCGCTTAAAGATATGCAACATGCGGAAATAATATAATAATAGTAAAAATAATATTAAAATTAATTATGTATAAGAAATATAAAAAGTAAAAGGAGGTTATTAACTTATAAATTATTTTATTCTATGTTGTATTAATATTTATTTTACCACATAGCTCAATTGCTAAAAAAAATTGTATCCTTGGTGGAAGGACCTAGGTTTAACTCCAATGTGCGAGCAATATTTTAGAATATTTTTATTCTAAACATGTCGCATGCTAAGTCAAACGACATAGGGACACAACATCATACAAGTCATTAGCTAATTATGTGAATATTCACCATCACAAAGTAAGAAACTCTTACTACTGTAATTGTTTATTTAATTTGTCACTTTCATTGTTTACTACATCTTTATAGGTATAGTTAATTGAGTATTATTTGTTGTAATTGTATTATTAGAATTAAGTTAGTAGTAAATTAAAGTGTTATGATTTTCTAGGTCAAAATAATATGTAGGTAGAAGATGATGATTTTATTAAGTGTCCAAATTGTTAGTAGAATTAATCAAATAGATTAATTATGCAAAAATAAAAAATAAAAAATATCTGACTACATGTTTGAACTTGGTTAGAAATGATTTTCAAAGTGTTAGGAGATTGAAGAATTTTTTTTAATTATAATTATGGTTTTTAGGCGGCATAAATATTTATTTAAATCAATCATAGGGTGTGAATCATTTTAATTTATTAGTTTTGAATTTTAATATGAGCTAACTCTATTGTCTTCCTAAATGGGTTGTCTATCTCCCGTCAAAATTTCAAAATTTTCTAAGTTCTTTTGACCATTCATTCGTAGTTATTATAAACTATAACTATGAACAATTTTGTTATGTGTTTTTCAAACACGTCTGATTATGTGCATAAAAAATTGAATTTCTATTAAAGTAAGAAAATGAAAATATTCCGATATGTGTTGGTATATTTAATATTAAAATTCAATGAATTTTGACAAGTTCTAACATGTGATCGAAATAACCTTGCCCCTGAGAAAATGTGATTTGTAAAGTTCAAAAATGTAAATTCTAGTTTGACTTTGTTTAGTATTTTTATGATAACTGAAAATGTATTTATCCTTTCTAAATTATTCTTTTTAGAACATAAACTAGGCTCATTTCTCTATATTTTTAACATGAACTTTAAAAAAATTTAAGTAGTGTTGATATGTTAAAATAAGAAACAATCTGACCAAATAGAAGTTTTCTCTTTTTTACTTATGAAGTCTTTTCCTAGAAATTGAAACTCATGACTTATAATAACTTATACCATATTTTTTTAAAATTTCCAGCGGATAAATATAAACTATTTCAGAGAAAAAAATAAACTTTTATAAGTTATTTATGATATCATATTTCTCAAAATTCAAAAGGAACACTTTAAACTTTCTTTCCTCCTATAAAACAAAGCAATCTTCATAAACTTGATTTAACTAGAATTTTTTAATTTAATTCCAAAAACTTACCAATACTTATAAGGTTTTCATACAAAAAGTTGTTGCTAATTAAATAAATAAAAATACAACTTATGACTCTCATTTCCGGTATCACCCTATAAGAGTGGGGCTTCTTCCAAACTCGAACTTCAAGACTCATTAACCTGTAATAACTACGATTTCATAAACGCATAGTGAAGCTAGTCAAACACAAACAACAAAGGAGGTGAATTCTGAAATCATGTTGATAGTATAATATAAGTAAGAAGACACGTAATTAATCATCACATTATAATGTCAAAATCACTCAAGGAAAATCAATACATTTAACTATAACATTGAATAATCTAAGAGAAATTATTATTGCAATGATACATATCAATCACAACAAAATAACCACAAGAAAATGCAATGATATACATGAGCTTAGAATCAACTTCATAATTTAGTACCATTCTAACTCAGAAGTACTTGGTTAGGAGGCTTGATACTATGCCACCACTCGAGTGAACAGACAATTCAAATTGGCTCTGTCTTCATAGATTCCATCAACTCAATCCGAGACACATATACGCGATAGTCGACATAAACATGTGTTACATGGTTACTTCCTGACATTTGGAGTGCTACGTTTCTAGCCTTAAGGCTCAATAGTATACTGCCACATCAAGCTCATTCAGTCGTACTTCCCCAAAATCACTAGGCTTGTCAGACCCTTACTATATGATGACAAAATAATCTCCACTTAAAAAATTCTCATAAACTTCAAATGTTCCCAAAATCTATTTTCTCCACTCGTTAGCCTAAATTACTCCATTAAGAGCATCATCTTTAGTACAAGTTTGAATCATCACTATTAATCAATTATGGGATTACTTCAATATTTTCATCACAAATTTATATCATTATCATTAATCAAACATCATCATTATCATCATATAAACCCATCACAAATTTATAACATCACTATCATCATTCAAACATCATCATCATCATCACATAAATTCGTCTAATCAAACATAAGCACAAAATTTCATTCGACATCCAACATCACAATAATATCAAATATTAGTACCAAACAATTATTGAACATTAAATCAATCAACACCTTATAAACATTTGTATTTCACATTTTAGTCTCAAAATTATCATATTTTTTACATTAATTAATTTATCTCTTAATGTCGTACGTAGCGAGCCCCAAATGAATTGTTGCAAAATACGATTTTCCGTTCATCTCACAATATGTTATACTCATGAATCCAAACACTCTCGCACCCCTTACCTTATTTCGACACTTGCACATGAGAATACGAGGTCAAAACTTTGAATCTAATTGCCAAGATATCTGCTACCCCTTTTTGACTCCCTTAGATTGTAGACTCTACTTCAACAACTTAGATCTAACACAAAGGAAATAAAATAACACGAGTGCTTGGTTCTTGAAAGCTGGAACTCACAATTAACCTCGCTGAAAACTTGAGTGTTTGCTTTGGAAGTGTATGACACTTTTGTGATTTTCGATGCCAAGTATTCTGCCTTGAGCCTCCTTTTATAGATGCAGATTAGGGCCTCTTCCAAGCTTAATTTCGAGTTGAATCTTGCTGGATTCTGTTACAAAAATATCTTGACCAATTGGGCTTCATTTAAATAAAAAAAATATCTTTTTTAAGCTTCAGATTTTCTTTCAAAAATAATTGGCCAATCATGTCTTTAGTTTCTTCCCGCCAACAGCTCCTGAATTCCACAATACTTCACTTTATTTTTGTAACAAATCTTTTTAATACTTAGATCAAAATAAATTAAAATCTCCACCGTTAATCCTCATGATTAAATCTGGACCGAGTAATCTTCTACGCTAGTCCACATCTGGACCATACTAAGTGATCTGCTGTGATCCTCTGATTTCGGCCAACCCTGGACCACACCTTCTGATCTTCTGATCTCGGCCACTGTTGCACCACACTCTCTGACCTTCTGATTTCGGCCAACACTGGGCCATGGTCTGATCTTCTGATCTCGGCCAACACTGGGCCAAACATTTAAATCTGAACCATTGATCTGAATATCTTCCTTCTGATCTGGACCAATTCTGGACTTGGTCTTGATTAAACTGAAATTAAATCTGGACAAATAATATTTCAGTATGTACGTTTTACCTTCTGTTTTGGATCAGTTTTGGATCAAATCTGGAGATCATTTCTTCTGGTCTGGACTTAGTTTCATACCCTGAACCATGCTATCTTCTGGTCTGGGTCAAATCTGGACTCATTCTCTTGTTATGGACCCATTAATTCATCCTCTGATTAAGTCTGGAACAAGTCTGGACTGTTTATCATTTCACTGCCAGGACATCTTCTGGTCAGAATAACTTCTGGAATAAATCTGACATTTGACATCTTCTGGTCCGGAACAACTCTACCTATGGCAGGCTTCGTTCTGGTCTGGTCTAGGTCTCTTTCTGACTTTGCTTCCTTCTGATCTGGGCCAGCAAAGATATCCTCTGATAGTGTTTTGACATCCTGGTGTATCCTCTGGTAATTCTAGGATGCATTCTGGATGCATTTTTTGGCTCTGCAAACTTCATTTTTTGGTTGTATTTAATGTGTTAATTCAAGGTACAAAATAAGATTACATGGAGTGCTTTTGTAAACATCAAAATCCTAAGTATTTAGAACCAACTTGGTTCAAACAATCTCCTCCTTTTTAATGATGACAAAACCTTAACTTATTTTGCTAGTTTATAACTCGAGGACTTGAATTACTCCCCCTCAGACCAATCTCTCCCCCTCAGTCTGATACTGTCTTTTTCTTCTCCTTTTCAACTCCTTCTCTTTTCACTCTTTCTTTTCTTCTCTTCACATCTCCTTTTCAACTCCTTCTTTATTCTCTCTTTCTTAATTTTTCTCTCTCCCTGTTTCCTTTCCTTTTCATCTTCTTCTCTTTTTCACTCTTTCTTTTTCTCTCTCCTTGATTCTTCTCCTTTTCAACACCTTTTCTTTTCTTTTCATCTCTTTCTTTTTCTCTCTCCCTGATTCTTCTCCTTTTCAACACCTTTTCTTTTCATCTCTTTCTTTTTCACTCCTCCTTTCTTTTTATCTCTCCTTTTCTACTTATTTGTCCTTTTTCTCTCTCTCCCCCTTTTTGTCATCAGCCAAAAAGAGGTCATACTATTTTTGTATTTTTTTGTTTTTCTTTTTACAAATTACAGAAAGTAAAACAGAAAATAAAAGACAGAAAATAAAATTACAAGAAATTCAAAAACTCCTAAGATGACTACTTGAGCTAGTCAGATATGGAGGTAATGCTGAGGTGCTTCTTGATGAACTCGAACCTATCTTTTGGTAATGCTTTGGTGAAGATGTCAGCCCATTGATGATCAGTGTCCACAAACTGGATGCTTAAAGTCCCTTTTTGAACATGATCCCTAATGAAATGGTGTTTTATTTCAATGTGTTTGGCTCTAGAGTGTAATATAGGGTTCTTGGTTAGGTTTATGGCTGAAGTGTTATCACAGAACAAAGGGATATTGGTTTCAAAGATGTTGTAATCTTCAAGTTGATGTTTCATCTAGAGTAACTGTGAACTGCATCCTGCTGCTGATATATACTCAGCTTCAGCTGTTGACATGGCAATTGTGCTTTGTCTTTTGCTTGACCAAGAGATCAAATTATCACCTAAGAAAGTGCAGTTGCCGCTTGTACTTTTCCTTTCCAGCTTGTCTCTAGCATAGTCAGAATCACAAAAACCTCTGAGTTTGTAGGTAGGGGTTTTCTTATATAACAGGGTAAGGTTGGTGGTTCCTTTAAGGTATCTCAAAATTCGTTTGACAGCAGTTAAATGGGATTCCCTAGGGTCAGCTTGAAATCGGGCACAGACACAAACACTAAACAAAATGTCAGGTCTAAAAGCAGTTAAGTAAAGAAGGGATCCAATCATACCTCTGTATGTTTTCTAGTCTACCTTTTGGCTGGTTTCATCTTTCTCAAGTGAGCAGGTTGGGTGCATGGGGGTGGCCATATGCTTACATTCACTCATTTTGAACTTTTTAAGAAGTTCTTTAGTGTATTTAGATTGGTGAATGAGTATACCTGATTTACCTTGATGAATCTGAATTCCCAGGAAGAACTTAAGTTCTCCCATCATGCTCATTTGGAACTCTTTCTGCATTAGGTCAGAAAACTCTTTGCACAAAGTGCCATTAGTCGATCCAAATATGATATCATCAACATAAACTTGAATAATCAAAATATCATTTTTAATGGATTTCCTAAATAGAGTATTATCAATCTGGCCTCTATTAAATTCATTCTTAGCAGAAAGTTGCTAAGTCTGTTATACCATGCCCTTGGTGCTTGTTCTATACCATCCTGTTGACTGTATCCTTGAGCTACAAGTCTGGCTTTGTTCCTTACCACTTCACCTTTTTCATTAAGTTTATTCCTGAACACCCACTTGGTTCCAATAAAGTTTTTGTTTGGTTTGGGTACCAGATCCCAAACATCATTCCTTTGGAATTCATTCAGCTCTTCTTGCATTGCAAGTATCCAACCTTCCTCTGCCAAAGCCTCATCAACATTGCTTGGTTCAATTGTTGAGAGTAAACCAAACAGACTGGTTTCTCTACTTGATGATCTGGTCTTTAAAGGTTCTGCTGCACTGCCAATAATGAGTGATTCTGGATGTGAAGACTTGTACTTCCATCCATTCTTTCCCTCTGACTTGTTTTCAGAGTCAGCATGTTCTTCTTCATCTTGATCTTTCTCAGATTCTGCTTCTGGTTCAGCTTCTGGTTCTTGTGCCTCTGGTTCACCTGCAATTTCCTCATCTTGCTTTGACTTTTTAGAGTCAAGCTGTTTATCATCAAACTTAATGTGGATTGATTCTTCCACAGTGTTAGTTTCTTTGTTAAACACTCTATAAGCTTTTGATCTCTCAGAGTAGCCAATAAAGATACACTTTTGAGATCTAGAATCAAACTTAGCTAGGTTATCTTTAGTGTTCAACATAAAACAAATGCAGCGAAATTACTTAAAGTAGGAAATATTGGGTTTCTTACCTTTCCACAGTTCATAGGGAGTTTTATTTAAGATGGACCTGATGTAGACTCTATTCTGAATATAGCAAGCTGTGTTGACAGCTTCTGCCCAAAGGTAGGTGGTAACCTTCATATCATTCAGCATGGTTCTGGCCATCTCCTGCAATGATCTGTTCTTCCTTTCTACCACTCCATTCTATTGAGGTGTTCTGGGGGATATGAAGTTGTGAGAGATGCCATTCTCATCACAGAATTCTTCAAAATACTTGTTCTCGAATTCACCTCCATGATCACTTCTGATGGTTATGATCTTAATACCTTGTTCATTCATAACTTGCTTACAAAAGGAAATAAATACTTTGTGAGATTCATCTTTGTTCTTTAAAATTTTTACCCAAGTCCACCTTGAGTAATCATCAACAATCACAAAACCATATTTCTTACCACTGAGGGAAGCTGTTTGAACAGGACCAAACAGATCTAAGTGAAGCAGTTCAAGTGGTTGAGAGGTAGAAACACATTTTTTAGTTTTAAAAGAGCTTTTAGTTTGTTTACCTCTTTGACATGCTTCACACAGAATCTTAGTTTTGGAACTTACCTTGGGAAGCCCTCTTACCAACTGGAGTTTGCTCAACTCGGATATAAGTCTAGGGTTTGCATGCCCTAGCCTCTTGTGCCAAATCAGATTCTGCTCACTTACAGATAATAGGCATTTAACCTGTTGCTTAGCAAGACTAAAAAGATCAATTTTATAAACATTATCCTTCCTAGTGCCAGTAAATAAAATAGTCCCATTAAGTTGACTAATAGCTTTGCAAGTTTTTTGATTAAAGATAACATCATAATTGCAGCCACTTAATTGACTTATGCTCAGAAGATTATGTTTTAGCCCTTTAACTAAAAGAACATTTTTAATAGATAAGGGAGAAGAAGTGTTACCAACAGTTCCTGTACCAATAATCTGACCTTTCTGGTTTCCTCCAAAGGAAACTTTGCCTCCATTCTTCATAGTCAGATCCAGAAACATAGATTTATCTCCTGTCATGTGCTTGGAGCAGCCACTGTCAAGATATCAAGTTTTGTGTTGCTGATCAGACCTTGCCTTTTCTTTGTCGGAATCAGAGTCAGAGTCAGAGTCAGATTCAGACTTAGCTTCTGTTCGAGCCATTAGGGCCAGTTCTTCTTCTGGCCTGTTTGAGCAGTTTCCTTGATTCTGCTTTGGTTTATAAACCATGTTCCTCTGATGATTCTGGAACATGTTTTGATTCTGGTAATTTTGGTGAATCCAGTGATTCTGATAACCTTGATGATTCTGGTGATTTGGGTGAATCTGGTGGTTCTGATGAATTTGGTAATTCTGGTGATTTTAGTAATTCCTAATTTGATTCTTGTTCAAGAGTTGATTCTGATTCTGGTTCCAGCACTGATTCTGATTCTGGTTCCAGTTTCTGTGCTTCTGATACTGGTTCCAGTTCTGGTTGTGGTTCCAATTCCTGTTCTAGTTCCAGTTTTGATTCTGGTTCCAATTCCTGTTCTGGTTCCAGTTTTGATTCTGGTTCCAATTCCTGTTCTGGTTCCAGTTTTGATTCTGGTTCCAATTCCTGTTCTGGTTCCAGTTTTGATTATGGTTCCAGTTCTGGTTCTGATTCCGGTTCTGGTTGAGTTGACCAGACCTTTTTCTATCAGACTCAGATAGCCTTTGTCTTGTTGTAGCAGGAACATAAACCTACTTCTGCTTGTGCATTGCCAACATCCATTGTCCAGGTGCAATTGTTGGTGTCTCCTTCTGGTTGTTCAGAATATCGGCAACATAGACAATTTGATCTTTTGGTACCCAGAACTGATTGGGTCCAGGTTTGTTAGTCTTAACAACTCTCTGATCTTGTTCAGATTTTACCAGTGGACAAGATAGTTCAGAGTGACCTTTCTTAGCACAAACAATACATAAAACATCAGAATGAACAGCTTTACTTTCAGCAATCGTTTCTGTAAAACCAAGACCTCTCTTTCCAGTGTTATTGTTTCCATAAATCATAGATGCATATTTACTTCTTTCCATTCCATTGGAAATAAAGTTTTGAAAAAATTGCTCATACATATCAGATTCACAAACAGTTTTGGAAGTGGAACAAATATTGCTTTTGAGAGTTTGGTTTTCAGATTTGAGTCTTGCAACTTCAGTTTTAAAATCTTTGTTTTCAGTTGCATACTCAGAATTTTGATTATTTAAAACTTGGACTTCTTTGGTTAGATTTTTCTTATCTTCCCTAAGAGTTTTCAGTTTTAAAGACATCTTATTGTTTGCATTTAACAAGTCTTTTAAAGTCTCAATTAATTCAGATTTAGAGAGATTAGAAAATACCTCACTGTCTTCATTTTCTGATTCTATTCTAGAGCCTGAGTTGTATCCAGAACTTGAATTGGTATGAGCCATCAGAGACAGAATTGCTTCCTCTGATGTGCTTCCAGACTTGCTTGAATGACTACTTAGTTCATTCTTCCTTCTTGAAATCATGCCTTTATGAGGTCCAAAAGCAGACCTGAAGTGTGCCATCATTGCTGTTTCTGCCTCTTCTTCATCAGGCAATTCTTCCTCTGATTCTGATACATCCCAGGCAGCCATCAGACCCTTCTTTCTATATCTGGAACTCTTCTTGTGCTGTTTGCCTTTTTCCAGATTTGGACATTCTGACTTGATATGTCCAGGTTTATTGCATCCATAACAGACAATACTCTTCTTGTCAGATTCTTCCTTTCCTTTGTTGTTATGTTTCTTTTTGAAGCTTCTTCTCTTCCTGTTTTCCCAGATCTTAACCATCTTTTTGGTTAAGTAAGCCATATCATCACAGTCAATGTCACTATCCTCTGATTCTGATGCTGCCCTTGCAGCTTTCTTCTGTTTCGACTTCTGAGCCAGATTATTCTTCTTCTTTGGTTCGTCTGCTTCTAGTTCTATTTCATGAGACCTGAGTGCGCTGATCAGATCTTCAAGTTTTAAGTTGTTCAGATCTTTGGCTTGCTGAACTGCAGTAACCATTGGTCTCCACTTTTTTGGTAAGCTTCTTAGAATCTTCTTAACATGATTTGCTGTTGTGTAGCTTTTCTTCAAGACCTTCAGTCCAGATATCAGAGTCTGGAATCTGCAGAACATTCCATCAATGTTTTCATCATCTTCCATCTTGAACATCTCATACTGTGTGACCAGTATGTTAGCCCTTGCTTCTTGAACTTGTTGGCTTCCTTCATAGGTTAGAACCAGACTGTCAAATATGCTCTTTGCTGTTTCTTTATCTGTGCATCTGTCAAATTCCTTGAATGTGATGGCACTGATCATGATGTTTCTAGACTTGTGATGAAGTTTGTGAAATCTGCTCTGGTCTGGTTTCATATCATCCATGTCTAGTTCTTTAGTTGGATCTTCTGGATCAGTAGGTGCAGTGTATCCTTTAACTACCATCTTCCATAGTTCAGGATCTTGAGATATGAAGAAACTTCTCATTCTGTCCTTCCAATACTCAAACCTTTCTCCATCAAACAGTGGTGGTCTGTTGATGTTGCCTCCCAGTTCATCTCTGGATTCTACCATGTTGAACCCCTTGGACCTTTCCTCAAACACTGTTAAGTGCTCAGCCTTGAGACCGGGCTCTGATGCCAATTGAAGGTGAAAACACGAGAAGGGGGGGTTGAATTGTGTTTGACTAACTTGATTACTTTTCCTGTTTTTACACTTTTAAAACACAACTTGATGAATAAAAACAGAGTTAGCAGCGGATATAAAATAAAAAATAAAACTCAGAATTTTTATACTAGTTCACCGTTAACGAGGCTACGTCCAGTCCCTTCACCTTGAAGGATTTCACTAATTCAAACCTTGAATTACAACCGTTCTACTGACCCTCCAAGTCAGTCTTCTCAAAAAGTCTAACAATCCTAGACTCTTGAGGAATACAGCACTTGTCTTCTCCTGCCAATCTGACAATCCCAGATTGTAGAAGGAATTACAAAACTTTGAATCTAATTGCCAAGTAATCTGCTACCCCTTTCTGATTCCCTCAGATTGTAGACTCTACTTCAACAACTTAGATCTAACACAAAGGAAAGAAAATAACACGAGTGCTTGGTTCTTGAAAGCTGGAACTCACAATTAACCTCGCTGAAAACTTGAGTGTTTGCTTTGGAAGTGTATGACTCTTTTGTGATTTTCGATGCCAAGTATTTTGCCTTGAGCCTCCTTTTATAGATGCAGATTAGGGCCTCTTCCAAGCTTAATTTCGAGATGAATCTTGCTGGATTCTCTTGCAAAAATATCTTGACCAATTGGGCTTCATTTAAATAAAAAACTTATCTTTTTTAAGCTTCAGATTTTCTTTCAAAAATAACTGGCCAATCATGTCTTTAGTTTCTTCCCGCCAACAGCTCCTGAATTCCACAATACTTCACTTTATTTTTGTAACAAATCTTTTTAATACTTAGATCAAAATAAATTAAAATCTCCACCGTTAATCCTCATGATTAAATCTGGACCGAGTAATCTTCTGCGCTAGTCCACATCTGGACCATACTAAGTGATCTGCTGTGATCCTCTGATTTCGGCCAACCCTGGACCACACCTTCTGATCTCGGCCAACCTGGTCCAGTAAACTGATCTGATGTGATCCTCTGATCTCGGCCACTGCTGCACCACACTTTCTGACCTTCTGATTTCGGCCAACACTGGGCCATGGTCTGATCTTCTGATCTCGGCCAACACTGGGCCAAACATTTAAATCTGAACCATTGATCTGAATATCTTCCCTCTGATCTGGACCAATTCTGGACTTGGTCTGGATTAAACTGAAATTAAATCTGGACAAATAATATTTCAGTCTGTACATTTTACCTTTTGTTTTGGATCAGTTTTGGATCAAATCTGGAGATCATTTCTTCTGGTCTGGACTTAGTTTCATACCCTAAACCATGCTATCTTCTGGTCTGGGTCAAATCTGGACTCATTCTCTTGTTATGGACCCATTAATTCATCCTCTGATTAAGTCTGGACTGTTTATCATTTCACTGCCAAGCAATCTTCTGGTCAGAATAACTTCTGGAATAAATCTGACATTTGACATCTTCTGGTCTAGAACAACTCTTCGTATGGCAGGCTTCCTTCTAGTCTGGTCCAGGTCTCCTTCTGACTTTGCTTCCTTCTGATCTGGGCCAGCAAAGATATCCTCTGATAGTGTTTTGACATCCTGGTGTATCCTCTGGTAATTCCAGGATGCTTTCTGGATGCATTTTCTGCCTCTGCAAACTTCATTTTCTGGTTGTATTTAATGTGTTAATTCAAGGTACAAAATAAGATTACATGGAGTGCTTTTGTAAACATCAAAATCCTAAGTATTTAGAACCAACTTGGTTCCAACAAAAAATACTATCATCGTTATAGAATAATCACATGTTAGGAGGGTCGATTCACGTATCATAAATAACTTGAAATGATTTTAGGACATTTGTTAATTGATTTACAAACACATGAGTCAATTAATGAAGTTAAAAATCAGTTAGAAATTTTTTTTAGTCCATATAATGATGTTCTAATAACTTCATAACATGCAACTAATGCTATACATAATAAAATAAGGTTTTTCACAAGTGTGTTTCCCTATCAGGGATCTTTTTTAGCTACCAAATGAATTGTTGAGTTGTCGTTAACTAATATAAACATTGAGCTTCAAATTATGCATGCATTTATCCATCTAATCTGCCATTAATCAAAATTGATAGTCTTCATCATATATACTCTAGAAACTTCAAACTGAATGAATTATAAGCTCGTTCATTTAACACAAGCACCCTTTCTTCTTTCTGTTTGAAAACTAACTAGTTCATTTAACAAAAGAAATACAAGATGATATTAAAACCTTTGATAGTTTTGCATGAACATGCAATTCTTGCTTTTATGAAACTAAAGTTGTATCCATCTAGTTGTAACCATCATGCACCCAAATAGCTTTCTTGACCTATTCCAATGAAAATGGTATTGTTAACAATAAATTTACCTCACTTGAAAATTCTTTGAATTGCAAGCTATCAAGTACTACTTGCAACATACAATGCCGCAATATTGTTCTTCCTCCTATTTGTATTCAAATCGCTTTCACCAATCCAGTTATAATAGACAGTTGTGCCAAAAATCTCATTAAGTTCGTTCAAATCTGCCACAACTTTTTGAATGAACAGATCAATATGATCACAGATTTATTTGTTCCTAATCTTGATTTTTTTCTTTCAACACAATTTTTTTTCCATCCTTCTACATGAAAAGATTTTCAATTCTGTAGATTACACACTTCAAAAGAAGGTAACAAAAAAGATATGATGATCCTTGTTGTAACATCATCAAATATATCAAAATATTACACTCAATAGATGGTGGATCTGTTAAAGAATGTGTCTGGTGCCTTAGTGCACATCTTCCAATGATGTGCATCTAGTTACACACATAGTGGATCATCTTACATAATCGCAAGAGTCTTGTGAAGAACATAATTGGTATACTCCAAAATAACTAACGTGAATGCACTGAAAGAGTGTCATGGTACGATTATCAACTTTGTCTGGCAACAGATAATTTTTTAGTTTCACAACAAGTATTTCTTCTTGTTAAGGTGAACAGTGTCTTTCAACAAGTCTTTTAGTATTTCTTGAATAGGTGAGCATTGTCTTTCAACAATATTTTTAATATTTCTTGGAAACCCTAGATAAATTTTGTGTTATTTCTCTTTCCCTCTAGTTATGTTTGTATTCAAAAGTTTAAATTTGTTGCTTTTTAAAAGGGGATATGTTTAAAACTAATATTTTTCTTAAAATGAGTTATACCTTGAAAAATGAGGGATTATTTTAAATAAAATTACAGTGCAACTAAAACATTCATTTCTTGTGTTCTTTTGGACAGATAAATGCCAATTCGTATTTCCTTCTTGGTGGTGATGCCATGGAAGTGTATAAGATGATCTAGTAGCCGAAGAGTATTTTAATTTATTCTAGTTTAAAAAAAATTAATAACCCATTTTTATCACATTTGGAACTTTGTTAATTATCGTCCAAAAAATCGAGATGTTACAGTTTATATAAGAGCGGTTTGATCTAGATTGGACTATGAAATATACTGGGTAGTTTTGTTAGTCTTGTTAGTGCTAGTTGAAGGTGCAAACACGAGAAGGAGGGTTGAATTGTGTTTGCCAAAATTGAAAACTTTTTTGCTAATTTGATGAAGGTTGATTAGTTTTTATGAAATAGTTGGATAAGAAGCAATCGAATTCAGAGGCAATAAATAATGACAACATAAATATTGGGACCAATAGATTTATCATGGTTCACCACTAACTTGACTACATCCCGTCCCCTCATTCAAAAGGCTTTCATCCACTAATTCAAATACCTTGAATTACAAAACAGTTGACCCTCCAAGCTAGTCTTCCTAAACAACTTGACAACCCAAGACTTTTGAAGAACAAACCACCTTGACCCTATAAGCCAAGGCTTCTCCTAACAACCTGACAACCCTAGATTGAAGAAGGAACTAAACCACTATTGGGTTGGATACAAAAGATTGGAACTTGAGTAGTTGCTTTTAACAAAGCTGAGAATAATAATAACTCTCACACTTTAAGAAAAGAATACTCAGAAAATATTTCTAACTTAAACAAGTGTTTCTCTGTTTGAACTTCAAGATGAATTTGAAATTTTGAGCTTATGAATTCTTCTACTCTTTTCTGATTTTTGATGTTTTTCTTCTTTAGCATTTAGTATCTATTTATAGTTAAAATTTGGGCTTCAATTTGGTCCTTGTTTAGTTTTGAATTGTATCTTGTTCAGATTGAGTTTGTAAATTCTTCATATTGATTCTGTTCATATTTTGTTTTAGATAAATCTTGAAGAAATCTTCTTCAAATCTTGATCAAAACTTCTTCAAATTTTGATCAAATCTTCTTGAAGTCTTAATCAAATCTTCTTCAAATCTTAATTAAATCTTCAAATCTTGATTAAATCTTCTTCAAATCTTGATAATATCTTCTATAAATCTTGATCAAATCTTCTTCAAATCATAATGAAATCTTCTTCAAATCTTGACCATATTTTCTTTTCAACTTGGTCAAAGTTTTCTTCAATTATAACTTTGAATCAAATCTTATTTTATATTTTCATCAATTATAAGTTTGAATCAAACCTTATTTTAGATTTTCTTTAATTATAAATTTGAATCAAATCTTAATTTAGATTTTCTTCAAAAACGTGAATCTTCTTTCAGACTCTTTGAAGTCAAATATATTATTCTCATAAAATACTTTTGTTAACATCAAAACTCTAAATGTAAAACCAACTTGGTTCCAATATTCTCCCCCTTTTTGATGATGACAAAACTTGTATTTTTTATAACAACTTTTCTTTGTATTTCTTTGACTCTCCCTAACTTGGGGCTTGCCCTAAGTCTAAGTATCATTTCTCCCCCTATTGTCATCAGACAAAAAGACATGAAAGAGATTTTTTTTTTGTGAATAACATGAATATAACAAATTACAAGAAAATATAAAAAATAATTTAAAACTAAAATACTTTGAAGTGATCACAATATCATTCAGATACGAAGGTAAGATTTAGGTTTTTCTAGATGAAGTCAAACCTATCTCCAGGTAGTGGTTTGGTGAATATGTCAGCCCATTAGTGTTTATTGTCTACAAACTGAATGTTTAGTACACCTTTTTGAACAAAGTCCCTAATGTTTGATCTCTATGTGTTTAGCTCTAGAATGTATTATTGGGTTTTGGTTACACAAATGGCAGAAGTGTTATCACAATAGATGTGAATATTAGTTTCTAGGATTTTGTAGTCTTCTAATTGATGTTTCATCCAAAGTAGTTGAGAACTGTAGTCAGCTGCTGAAATGTACTTAGCCTTTACTGTTGACATTGCAATTGTGTTTTGTCTCTTACATGACCAACATATTAAGTTGTCACCTAAAAAGTTGCAGTTTCCACTAGTGCTCTTTCTCTCAAGTTTATCTTCAACATAATCAGAATCACAGTATCCACTAAGTTTGTACTTAAGAGATTTCTTGTAGAACAAGGTAAGGTTGGTAGTACCTTTTAGGTATTTGAGTATTCTCTTAACAACAGTTAAATGTAATTCCATATGGTCAGCTTGAAATCTTACACATACACATACACTAAACATGATGTCAGGTCTAGAAGCGGTAAGGTAAAGTAGAGATCTAGTCATTCCTCTATAGTTTTTTTTGTCAACTTTTTGGCATGAATCATATTTTTCAAGTGAAGAAGTAGGGTGCATTGGTGTAGCCATAGGTTTGCAATTACTCATCTTAAACTTCTTGAGAAGCTCTTTTGTATATTTAGTTTGATGAATGTATATACCTTTTTGACTTTGCTGAATCTGTATCCCTAAGAAGAACTTAAGTTCTCCCATCATACTCATTTGAAATTCAACCTGCACAAATTTAGAAAATTCATGGCAAAAGTGACATTTGTAGATCCAAAAATAATGTCATCAACATAAATTTGAATAATAAGAATGTCATCTCCTATTGATTTAAAAAAATGTATTATCTACTTGTCCTATTTCAAAGTTTTTTTTAAGTAGGAAGTTACTAAGTCTATCATATCACGCCATAGGTGCTTATTTTAGAACATATAGAGATTTCCTAAGTTTAAAACCATGATTAAGAACTTTCAAAACATTGGGGTTGTTTAACATAGACTTCTTCACGAATAGATTCTAACCTGGCCCTTTGAGCAAATGTCTCATTGTAATCAATGCCCTCTTGCTTATTGTAGCCTTGTGCGACAAGTCTTGCCTTGTTTCTGACCACTTCACCTTTTTCATTTAGCTTGTTTCTGAAAACCCACTTGGTTCCAATAATGTTCTTATCTGGTCTAGGTTCTAGATCCCAAACATCACTCCTCTTAATTGCACTTAACTCTTCTTGGATTGCAAAAATCCATCAATCATTTTCCAATTCTTCATCAATAGAGGTAGGCTCAATTAATGAGAGTAAGCAAAACAAATTGATATCCTTTAGTGATGATCTGGTCCTCAAAGGATCACTTGCACTTTCAATGATTAGAGTTTCAAGATCAGATGACTTATACTTCCATCCAGATCTTCCTTCTGACTTATGTTGACTGTTTTTAACTTGATAAGAATCATCCTCTGAAGATTTTTTTATCTTCTTCGGATTTGCTTGTATCCTTTAAGTTTTTAAGTTCATTTGGTTTGTCTATATCTACTTCCTCTAGTTCCAGTGGACCTGATTCCTCTTAATTTTTGGGAACCTGCAAAATACTTATCTAGCTTTGATTTTTAAGATCAAGCTTATTATTATCATAATATCAAAAAATAATTAAATTTAAAGAAAGATATAATCTATATGTCAACAGTTTCAGTTTCACTCTGAAAACCCTCTTATTTCTTCTTTTCTGGTTTTCAGATTCTGAATTTTCATATTCTATTAATAGAGGGTCTGGATGAAGGGATTTGAATTCCCATCCAGGTTTGTAGTCTTGATGAATTTGATTGGAGCGTTCAAAGAAGTCTCTTGATTTTGATTATTAATCTAACACTTCTCTTTCTACTGATGTATCAGGTTCCTCTGGTAATTTTGGAATTGATGGTAATTCTGATTCTTCTGGTACTTCGAGTTCTGTTGATATATGTGATTTCTTTGCCAATTTTGATTTTGTTGATATGTGTGATTTCTCTGCCAGTTTTGATTTTTTTGATACTCCAGATTTTTCTGATATTTCTGGTTCATCATATAGGTATTGTGCTAACCAGTCCTTTTTCCACCAGAGTTAGTTGGTTTATGTTTGTTAAGTCTTGTAACATATGAAAATGTATAAGATCTATATGTTTGATGAAGACAAAAGATTATGTATAAAGATCAAGATGCAAGCTCAAAGTGAAATCAACATTCAAGTCAAGGTACTTGATAAAAATCCAATTACATTTCAAATACATTATTATGAGAACCTTCTATATTTAGCATATGCATCAAAAGTATTTTCTAAGTACATAAACAAATATTTAAAAATTATGTTTTTGAAAATCAATGTTGTATTTGACTACAGCATCTCGTAGCCGAATACAAACACTAAGTCAGTAGCAAAACCTTCAGTTTTGTATTTGAATATGGCATGTCGTAGCCGAATACTGATATCAAGTCAGTAGCTAAAAATGAAGTTCTGTATTCGAATATGGAAATTCGTAGCCGAATACAGATAACAAGTCAGTAGCTAAAACTTGACTTTTGTATTTGACTACATCATCTCGTAATCGAATACAACTCAAGTCAGTGACAAAATTCACATACTTGTATTCGACTATGAGGTATCGTATTCGAATATGAAGTTAAAATTTTGAATAAAAACTGAACGTTACAGAAGTGTATTCGAATACGCTGAGGCTGTATTCGAGTACAACTGCGAATCAATGCATAAGTTCATCAAAACTTATAGGAACAATTGCAACTGATCTAAAGTGTTGTCTATGGAGTATAAATACCTCATAGCTTCAGTGCTAACCAGATGAATCTTACTACCAATCTTAGAACAACTTTCTGAAATATCTTAAACTTTCAAAGCTTCATTTTCATATTTTCAAGTACATGTTTTTCATTTTCATATCATTAAGAAAAGTTCTCAGTTGTATTTGAAAGTGTGCTGGATTATTATCATTATACTTATTATTATACTCTTGTTCTTAGTTAAGAACATTGTCACAAAAAAAATCATTTAAAGTTATTATATTATTTGAAGAAATTAGTGTAGTTTCTTCAAGTGTTGTAAACTAAGATAGTGGTGTGCTATTTTAGGTAAAGGGTTAGGAATTTGTAATAGAAGTCTTAGTGTTAGACTTGTACTGATTCTAACAAAATTGTGGAAAAATCTCTTGTGGTGTACAAGAAGACTGAATGTACCCTTGTTTGTAAGGGGAACCAGGATAAATTTTTGTGTGCTTTACTTTCTGTCACTTACAAGTTTTCATACTCAATCACAATCAGAAAATTAATTCACAAAAACTCTAAAAACCAGAAATTTTTTTAAAACACCTAATTCACTTCCTCTTAGGTGCGCCTCTGTACTTACAATTGGTATCATAGCAGGTTCTGAAAATTTGCTCCTCGATTCATGGCTTCCGCACAACCTGTTTTTAGAGATGGTGGTAGCAGGAACAAATCACCTTGTTTTGTTGGTGAACATTATGATTTCTAGAAAATACGCATGCAGACATATCTTGAGGCACAAGGAGATCACATATGGGAGGCTGTAGAAAATGGTCCCTATATTCCAAAAACGGTCATCAACAATAAAGAGGAAATAAAAATAAAAGCCTCATGGACAGATGATGAAAAGAGAAAAGTGCTGTTTGACAAGAAGGCCAAGAACATGTTACAATCGGCACTTAGGATGGACGAATTCTTTCGCATATCTCACTGCAAAACAGCCAAAGAAATATGGGATACTCTTGAAGTAACCCATGAAGGAACAATTGAGGTAAAACGTTCTAAATTAAATACTTTGTCTCAAGAATATGAAATGTTTCGAATGCACTCAGAAGAACCTATTCTAGACATGCAGAAAAGATTCTCTCACTTAACCAATCACTTGAAGGCACTTGGCAAAAGTTTCACTAATGATGATTTGAACCTAAAGGTTCTAAGATCATTAACACAAGCATGGCAGCCTAAAGTTACAACAATCTCTGAAAAGAAAAGCTTATCTAAGATGTCACTCTCTACACTTTTTGGAAAACTCCAAGAGCATGAAATTGAACATGGAAGATTGGAAAAGAATGAAATTTTAGAAAAGAAGACAAAGAGTATTGCCTTAAAAACAGAGTCAAAAGAACTGATGAATGAAGAAAATTCAGATGAAGATGAAAACATCACTTTCTTGATTAAAAAGTTCGGTAAGTTTCTTCAAAACGATAAAACATTTAAGAAAAAGAAAACCTTCAGGAAGAAAGATGTCTCCACTACAAATCAGAATCGGAATTTCAATTGCTTTGAATGTGGGAAACAAAGACACATAAAAGCAGAATGTCCTAACATTATCAAGAAAAATGCTACCAAAAGGAAAGATTTCAAAAAAACATATATAGCATGGGAGGATAATGAAATAAGTTGATCTTCAAATTTAGAAAATGATGAATGCGCAAACGTTGCTTTAATGGCATCCCACCAATCCGATGATGAAGAAGAGGTTAGTAGTAAAAATACTTGTTATAATAATGATGATTCATGTGTTGAGAATAGTGATGCACAACAAGCTATAAAAGAACTACTTATGGAATGTTGAAATGTGTACAAAATATTGTCAAATCAAAAGAAACAAATTTTATCTCTTAATGAGAAGATTGACACTATGGAACAAGATTTTGAAAAACAAAAATAGAATTCTACATGCAATAAGTGTGATTCACTTTCCTTTAGAATTGTCCAAATGAATAAAGTTATTGAAAGGTATTAAAAAAGACGAATTGGATTGGAAAATATACTTAACATACAAAGATATTCAAATGACAAAAGTGGACTTGGTTATTCAAAGTTTGATAAACCAACTACTAGTAAAACTATCTTTGTCAAACCAAGTAACCAATCCAACAATGAGAAAGTAATAGCTGTTCAGAAGAATCATCTTTGTTCTAAGAAAAGTATTATTCAAAAGAAACTTCTTTTGCCTAAAAGCAAAAAGAGTCCAACATGTTTTTATTGTGGTCTTAATGGTCACACACCTAATGCTTGTCACTTTAGGAACATTGGTGTTCCACATGGGCATTATGTGTGGGTCAAGAAAGGTACTAATATTCAAGGACCCAAAGCACTTTGGGTACCTAATAATCTATAATATTGTTTTGTAGGAATACACACAAAGTACCACTAATACGTGGTACTTAGATAGCAGATGTTCAAAACACATGACCGGGGACAAAACTAAATTTTCAGCACTAACTCTTGAATCAAAAGGTTATGTGATCTATGGAGATAACAACAAAGGAAAAATTTTGGCCATCGGAAAAGTTGGTATTGCTCTGTCTCCTTCAATTGAAGATGTCCTCTATGTTGAAGGATTAAAGCACAATCTCATAAGCATAAGCCAACTTTGTGACAGAGGTTACAAAATAACTTTCAACAAAGATGAATGTATTATCAAAATGAGGTAACAAGTGAAATTCAGTTTGTTGGTAAACGTTTTAAAAATATTTTTACAATTAATCTTGATGATTTATCCTTAAGAATGAAATGTCTCATGGTCAGTGACAACAATGATGCATGGCTATGGCATAAAAGATTTGCACATATTCATCTGGATCATTTAAACAAATTAATCAAGTATGAACTTGTTGTAGGCTTACCAAAGATGAAATTCATTAAGGATAAATTATGTGACATATGTCAAAAGGGTAAGCAAACTAAAGATTCCTTCAAACCCAAGAATATTGTATCAACTTCAAGACCACTTCAATTAATACATATGGACTTGTTTGGTCCATCAAGAACTAAAAGTCTTGGTGGAAATTCATATGAGCTAGTAATCGTTGATGATTTCTCAAGGTTCACATGGACCTTATTTTTTGCAAATAAAAATGAAGCTTTTAAAGCATTTAAAAAATATGCCAAACTAGTCCAAAATGAAAAAACAACCAAAATTGTATCAATAAGAAGTGATCATGGAGGAGAATTTCAAAATGCTTCCTTTGTAGAATTTTGTGAAGAATATGGAATCTTTCATAATTTTTTTTGCACCAAGAACACCTCAACAAAATGGAGTTGTTGAGAGAAAGAATAGATCATTAGTAGAACTTGCAAGAACTATGCTAAGCGATTCAAGTCTACTAAAATACTTTTGGGCAGATGCTGTTGTTGGAACCAAATGGGTTCTATACTTAGTTTTGATGTTAACAAAAGCTCTTTATGTAATCTTATTTTTTAGAATAAATGCCACCAGAAGATGACGCCACCAGAGGCAGAAGATGACATCACCAGAAGTAGAAGATGAGTTACCAGAGGATAAAATCATACCAGAGGATACACCTCCAGAAGATACCAGAAGATGCATTCAGAAGGCACCAGAGGATACATTTCCAGAGGATATCAGAAGACGTCATCAAAGGCAAACATCATCAGAGGATATCTTTCTTGGCCCAGATCAGAAGGAAGCAGAGTCCAGAAGGAAACTTGGTCTAGACAAGAAGGAAGCTTGCTAGAGGGAGATTTGGTCCAGACCAGAAGGAATCATAAGTCAAGCTTAACCCAAACATAATCCTGACCAGAAGATGGCTTGGTCGTGAATTAATGAATCAGTCCAGACTTGGCCCAGAGCAGAAGATAACTGGTCCAGAACAAATGATTTGGTTCAAACTTGGTCCAGACCAGAAGATAGCATGGTCCAGAGCATAAAAATCAGTGCAGATCAGAAGAAATGATTGTCTAGATTTAATCCAAACTTGATCCAGATCAGAGGATAAATGTCCAGATAAAAACATCATAAATCCAAATTTAAATCAGACTCAATCCAAACCCAGTCCAGACTTAGTCCAAATTAGAGGGAAAATGTTCAGATCAAATGGTCTAGTTTTTAAGTATCGTGGCCCTATAATTGGCCGAGATCAGAAGATATGATACAACGTTGGTCGAGATTAGAGGATCACAGAATTGGGGCAGATCAGATTGCATTAGTCCAGAGTTGTTCGAGATCAAAAAGATCATACGGTCCAGATTTTAATCATGATGAAATTCAATGATGACTTGATTAAAATTCGAAGAAGACTTGATTAAATTTTGATAATAAGTTGATCAAAGTATTAAGGAGATTTGATTCAAAATTTACTGAAGACTTAAAGAAATTTGAATGCAATCTGAAGGTTAAAAAGATATGGTTTGAAATTGAAAGAAACATGATTGGTCAAAGTTATTTTCAGAACAAATTTGAAGCTAGAAAGATACGTTTTTTTATTTAAGTGAAACCCGATTGGCCAAGTTATTTTTGCAAGAGAATCTGGGCAGATTCAGCTCGAATTTAAGCATGGAAGGAACCCTAATTATTCATCTATAAAAGGAGGCTCAAGGCAGAAGACTTAGCATCGAAAAATCAGTAAAAAGGTCATACACTTCCAGAAGAAAACACTCGAGTTTTCAGTGAGGTTAATTGTGAGTTTCAGCTTTCCAGAAGCAAGTACTTGTGTTTTTCGTTCCATGATGTTAAATCTATATTTTTGAAGTAGAGTCTACAATCTGAAGAGTCATAAGAGGTAGCAGGTGACTTAGCAATTAGATTCAAGGTGTTGTAATTCCTTCTACAATCTGGGGTTGTCAGATTGGTAGGAGAAGACTTGACTTGTGAAGTCAAGGTGCTGTGTTCCTCAAAAGTCTAGGATTGTTAGACTGTTTGGGAAGACTGACTTGGAGGGTCAGTAGTGCTGTTGTAATTCAAAGGTTTTGAATTAGTGGCAAAATCCTTCAAGATGAAGGGACTGGATGTAGCCTAGTTAATGGTGAACCAGGATAAATCTTTGTGTTATTTTACTTTATCCGCTGCTAACTCTACTTGTTTTTATATCAAATTTTAAATAATCATCAAAAACAGAAAAAGAATTCAAGTAGTACAAACACAATTCAACCCCCCTTCTCGTGTTTGCACCTTCAACTGTAAGCACAGCTTGTTAGTATCCAACCGAGTAATAATCTGACCAATGCTAAAGAAGACTCCATACAAACTATACAAAGGTAGAAACCCAAACATCTCTCACTTTCACATATTTGGTTGTAAATGCTTTGTGCTGAAAAAATGGTAAGGAAAATCTCGGCAAATTCGATGAAAAGGCCGATGAAGGTATTTTATCGATTATTCCTTAACTAGTAAAAGTTTTAGAATTTTTAATAAAAGAACTTTGATAGTAGAAGAATCTATACATGTATCTTTTGATGAATCTAGCCACTCGAAATAGGATAAAATTATTTGTGATGATGATGACTTTATAAGTGATGAGATAAGCAAGGACAATCAAGTTGATCAATCAATTCAAAAGGATGAAATCAATATAGAACAGCAAGATCAACACATTGATCTTCCTTGAGAATGGAGAACCCATCGTGATCACCCCATTGATAACATTATAGGTGATATCAACAAAGGAGTTACTACACGACTAAATCTCAAAGACGGTTGTTTGAATATGGCATTCTTCTCTTAGATAGAACCTTCTAAAATAGGTGAAGCCCTTATAGATGATCAATGGATACTTTCTATGCAAGAAAAACTAAACTAGTTTGAAAGAAACAAGGTTTGGGAACTTGTTCCAAATTCGGGAAATAAACACATCATTGGTACCAAATAGGTGTTTAAGAAAAAACTAGATGAAAATGGAATAGTTGTTCGAAACAAGGCAAGGTTTGTCGCTCAATGATACAACCAAGAAGAAGGGATCAATTTTGATGAAACATTTGCTCCGGTAGCAAGGTTAGAAGCAATCCGATTATTAGTTGCTTATGCATGTTCTATGGACTTTGAATTGTTTCAAATGGATGTCAAGAGTGCTTTCCTAAATGGCTACATCAATGAGTAAGTCTATGTCAAATAGCCACCCGGCTTTGAAGACTTAAAAAATCCTTCACATGTCTTCAAATTAAAGAAGGCTCTTTATGGTTTGAAACAAGCTCCAAGAGCTTGGTATGATAGGTTGAGTAAATTTTTATGTGAACATGGATTTGAAAGAGGTAAAGTTGATAAGACATTATTCATTAAAAGGACAAATGATCATACTTTACTTATTCAAGTCTACATGGACGATATCATATTAGGATTAACCAAAAGTGAAATATGTGAAGCATTCTCATTAATGATGCAAGGAGAATTTGAAATGTCCATGATGGGAAAATTAAATTATTTTCTAAGACTTCAAATCAAGCAACTCAAGAATGGTATTTTCATTCATCAAGCTAAGTATTGTAAAGAATTGTTGAAAAGATTTGAGATGGACAGCAGCAAAGAAAGTGCTACTCCTATAGGATCCGAAATGTATATTGATAAACATGAAACTGGTAAATCAATTGATATATCAAGGTATCGAGGTATGATTGGGTCTCTTTTATATCTAACTGCCAGTCGACCAGATATTATGTTTAGTGTTTGCTTATGTGCAAGGTTTCAAGCAGATCTTAAGGAATCACATCTTGTAGCAGTAAAGAGAATAATGAAATATCTAAAAGGAACAACCAATGTTGGCCTATGGTATCCAAAAGGTAGCATATGCAATCTTATTGTTGATTCTGACTCTGACTATGCAGGATGTAAAACAGATCGAAAAAGCACAAGTGACACTTGTCATATCTTAGGAAATGCATTAGTATCATGGTCTTGTAAGAAGCAAGAATGTGTGGCTCTAAGTACTGCTGAAGCAGAATACATAGTAGCAGGCAGTTGTTGTGCTTAGATCCTATGGCTCAAGCAACAGATATATGATTATGGACTTGATCTCGGGTGCATCCCTCTGAAATGTGACAATACTAGTGCTATCAATATCACTAAGAATCCAGCCATGCATTCTCAGACCAAACATATCGACATACGTCATCATTTTCTGAGAGATCATGTGCTCAAAGACAATGTCGAAGTTACTTTTGTTGATACACATGTTGGACATGTTGGAAGGACATTTAGTATGGCATGGAATTGATAAAAGCTATACATGTTGGATAAAACATGGTGAGAAAAAAAAAGGGAACACTTATTTTGACAGTGATGCGACATAAGATTCAATTGATTATTTCGACACAGATACATATGAGCAGGACCGAGTTGAAGATATTGCAAAAGCAATTGAAGAAGATCTTCGGGATTGTCCTAAAATGTTTGAGAGTTTGTTGAGTGATGCAGAGAAACCATTATATAATGGCTGTACTAAATTCACAAGACTTTCGGCGATATTAAAGTTGTACAACTTAAAAGTGAGAAATGGATGGTCTGATAAAAGCTTCACAGAATTATTAACACTCCTAGAAGATATGTTTCTAGATGATAATAAACTTCCCAGTCGAACCTACGAGGCTAAAATAATTTTGTGCTCTATTGGCATAAGTTACGAAAGGATTCATGCGTGTCCTAACGATTGCATTTTATTTCGAAAAGAATATGAATTACTAAAGGCGTGTCCGAAATGCAATGTCTCTCGATATAAGAAGAAAGAATCTACTCCAGAAAAAGTCGTGTGATATTTTCCTTTAATACCAAGATTTAGGCGAATCTATCGCAGTGAAGAAGATTCAAAACACCTTACATGGCATGCAGATGAAAGAATTAGAGATGGAAAGTTACGACACCCTGCAGATTCTCAACAATGGGGAAAAATTGATCACGAATATCCTAATTTCGGTAGAGAGTCAAGAAATCTACGACTTGCACTTTCTACTGATGGAATGAATCCACATGGTCTTCAAAGCATATCACACAACATGTGGCCTGTGATTTTGTTGATTTATAACCTACCATCATGGTTATGTATGAAGCGCAAGTTTATGATGTTGTCTCTGTTATTTTCTGGACCCAAACAACCGGGGAATGATATTGACGTGTACTTGGCTGCTTTAATTGAAGATTTAAAAAAGTTATGGGAGTCAGGTGTGGAAGTTTATGATGGGTATAAGAAAAAATGTTTCAATTTGAGGGCTATGTTGTTCGGCACAATTAATGATTTTCCAGCATATGGTAATTTATCAGTGTATAGCATTAAAGGTCAGTGTGTCTGTCCTATATGTGAAGAGAGTACTGATTGGATGCAGTTGAAACATTGTAAGAAGAACGTCTTTCTTGGACATCGAGATTTTTACCTTTTAGTCATCATTATCGTGGGTGGATAAATGCATTCAATGGAAAATCAGAGGAAGGTACTGTTCCAAAAGCACCGACTGAATATCAAATATTGGAAAAAGTACAAGGTTTGACCAATAAATTTGGCAAACCATTTGCGGGAGAGCTTGTCAAAACTGGGTGGAAGAAAAAGTCAATTTTCTTTGAATTGTCATATTGGAAGTCATTGTATATAAGGCATTTTCTCGATGTGATGCATATCGAAAAAAATGTCTTTGATAGTGTTATTGGTACGTTACTCAATGTTCCGGGAAAGTCTAAGGATGGCATCAATGCAAGATTGGATTTGGTCGATATGGGAATAAGAAATGAATTGGGTCCCGTAAAGAAAGGAAATCGCACATATCTACCTCCAGCCGCTCATACTCTATCTAGAAAGGAAAAAATTGTTTTGTGTAAATTTCTACACGAAGTTAAAGTTCCAGAAGGATACAGTTCAAACATAAAAAATTTAGTTTGTATGAAAGACCTCAAGTTAAAAGGTTTGAAGACTCATGATTGTCATGTTCTAATGGAGCATTTGCTACCAATAGGTATACGTTCCATTTTACCTGAAAAAATTCGACGAGCCATAACTAAATTATGTTTCTTCTTCAGGGAAATTTGTAGTAAAGTGATCGATCCTAAGAAATTACCGACATTGCAAATGGAAATTGTTGTTACTTTGTGTGAGCTTGAAAGGTATTTCCCACCCTCGTTTTTTGATATAATGGTTCACCTTATTGTTCATCTTGTTAAGGAGACACAACTTTGTGGGCCAGCTTACATGATGGATGTATCCGATAGAATGATATATGAAAATATTAAAAGGGTACGTAAAAAGTAGAAGTCGACCAGAAGGATGTATTGCTGAACGGTACATTGTCGAAGAAGCTGCTGAATTTTGTACTGAATATCAATCCAATGTTGAATCCATAGGACTTCCTATGTCTCGTCATTTGGGAAGAATAACAGGAGAATGGATAATTGGAAAGAGATTAATGACTATATCAAGAACAGAATGGGAGCAGGCAAAATTGTATGTTATGCACAATGATGATGAGGTTCAACCGTATGTTACAATACACATGGATTAGTTATCTAGTTTGAACATGAACAGGAATAAAAATTGGATAACACGATAGCACAATCGAAGTTTTATCCCTTGGCTAAAAAATCACATTAGCTCAAAGTTTGATATAGACCCCGCTTCAATTTCAGAGAGATTGAGGTGGCTAGCAAATGTCCCGAGTTTACATGTCTTTTCTTACACCGGTTATGTAATTAACGGCTATACATTTTATACCACAAAACATGATGAGCAAACCACTATGCAAAATAGCGGAGTCACTCTAGTAACTGAAGCGATGCATATCTCAAGTGCAAAAGACAAAAACCCAATATTTCCAAATCTATCATATTTTGGGGTTATCGAGCACATATGGGAGTTGGATCACAAAATGTTTCGTGTTCCCATCTTTGGTTGCAAGTGGGTCGATAATAATAATGGCGTTCAGATTGATGAGTCAGGGTTCTTGCTTGTCGATTTTAGGAGGGTGGGATACAAAGATGAACCTTTTATTTTAGTGTCGCAAGCTCAACAAGTGTTTTATGTCACTGATCCTGCTGATGATAAATGGTCTGTTCTTCTATCGACCAATAAAATAAGTGATGATAACAACAACGTTGAAGATGTTGGTAATGATATTTTCTTTGCGACATCACAACCATGTGAAATTGATTCAACTGAAGATGGTTTATATCTTAGAGATGATCATGATGAGGGAATTTGGATTAATCCATCGTTTATCGTTAATGGACAAACAAATGTGAATCCCACCTAGAAAAGAAGAAGGGCATCTTAAGTGTGTTTATGTGTTTATATATAAGTCATGTAATTATCTGTACTCATTGTGTAAAATTTCATGTAATAACTTGACCTGCCAGAACTGATCAGTATTTGATTTTATGATTATATAATTCATCATATCATTTTTTTAATTATATTATTTAATTAATTTAGAGATGACAATTTGGTAAATTTTTTAACTATAATCTAAACTCATCATATAAGTTGGTATGAACAATATTTGGATATTATATCACAAGTACTGTAAAATGCAAAATAAAATACAAGTACAATTAAAATAAAATACAAGTACATTTACAACGCTTTTTCCCACAAGTGCTGTAAATAGTTTTAAAAAAATTACAAATACAAGAGACAAAACAGTTACAGTGCCAGAGGATTCATCCAGAGGATACACCAGAGGATACACCTCCAGAGGATACCAGAGGATACACCTCTAGATTATACCAGAGGATACAATAGGATGTCACCAGAGGATATCAGAGGATACACCAGAGGATATCAGAGGATACACCTCTAGATGATACCAGAGGATACTCCAGAGGATACCATGAGATGTCACCAGAGGATATCAGAGGAAAAATAACATCACCAGAGGATATGACATTAGTCCAGAACATAAGCATTAGTCCATACTTGGTCCAGATTAAAATATCAAATGTAAATGGTTTCAAAAAAATAAATTACAAGTACAAAACATTTACAGCGCTTATGGGAAAAAGCGTTGTAAATGACAATAAAATACAAGTGCAAAACATTTACAACGCTTATGGATAAAAAACGCTGTAAATGACAATAAAATACAAGTGCAAAACATTTACAACACTTATGGGTAAAAAGCGCTGTAACATGGTCATATAGCGCCTTTTATATAGTGTGTATATAAGCGCTGTAAAATACTATTTAAGGCACTTTTTATATAATCTTTTAAAGCGCTCTTTGTAAAAAGCGATGTAAAAGGTTTTTTTATTATATTATGTAAACTGATAATATAAGAAACCGCCTCTTCATTTTCTTCTTCATTACGTATATTCTCATATCCCTTACGAACTTGACAGTGTGAAACCCTTACCATTACGTACTCTCTATACGAACCATTCTCCATATACGAACCCTTCTCCCTGTCTCTGTTCATTACGTACGTACTATCTGTTTTCATCATTCTCCATTTTCACTAAGTTCTATCCATACGACCATAAATGTTTTTAAGGCGCTTTTTGTTCAATTTTTTAAAGTGCGCTGTAGAACGCTAGTGATATCTTCTCGTTGCACAAGAGAATTCTATTTGTATTTCTGCGACGTCGTAACCCTAAACTCTAGGTATTTTTATTCATATCTCGTTGTCACTAAACTTATAGTGCACGTTGTATTTATTTTATCTGTTGTTGTCACTAAACTGCATGTTGAACTTATACTCGTGTTAAACTTATATTGTGTGAAATCTGTAGATAAATGGATTCCAACAAAGATTTAGGTCGTCAAAACGAGGAAATTGTAAACACTGAAGTTGTAAACAATGAAGCTGTCAACGCTAAAGGCTATGAAGGCGAAGTGAAGCGTGGGGCAACTATAATGCAAAAAGTCATTATAGCAACAAGTACTAGAATAAAATTTGAGGTATATTAGGTTTTTCTTTGTTTATATTTTTTCTTTGTTTGTTTTTTGAAAGCAATCACTTACACTATAGCTATGAGTTTATTAGGTGGGATAGAATGAAAGTGGCCAGCCGATTGACCCCAACAGTTCATTGATGGTAAGCTACATCAATGCTGTTGTTCGCCAAAATATCCCAATAACAAATGATGACTGGAGAGACAAAGCATTGAAGGATGCTAACGACATACTTTGGAGTGATGTACAGGTAATTAACTTTTTTACTCCACTTTTTTGTTACTTAATTATAACTTTTTTCCATTGAAATACTTTTATTCAAACTCTTTATTTATTTGGTTTTCAGAGCGCTTTTAACATTGATGATGTGTGTAAGAATTACGTACTTAGAGTTGCGGGTAAAATTCACAGAGCATTTAGATCCCATCTATCGAATTGTTACCTGAGAGACAAGCAAGGAAATGTGAATGTTGAAGCTTCAAACATTTACAAACACTATATAACACATGAAGAGTGGAGCTCTTTTGTTGCTAAACGCTCAGACCCTGCATTTGTGGTAATATTTATTTTATTAGTATGTGTGTTTTATTCATATTCATATCTTATATTTTTTTACAGGATCGTTATTTTTTTTATTTATATATAGAATATAAGTACAGCAAATTGGGATAGAGCAAAAAACCCAGTGCATCCATACAAAATATCGCGTATGGTGTATGCGCGTTTAGAGCAAAAAATTGTTAGTAAACATCACTTTTATACATTGTGTTAGCTAGATTATAAACTATAGTTTATAATTAATATTTTGTTTATGTCTTAATGAACAGTTGCAAGAGACGAAATCCGATCAACCATTGTGTCGTCATATCTTGTGGAAGGAGGCTCGCGTAAATAGGGATGGAATAGTGGACAACGAAAATGTTCAACAAGTTGTCCAACAATGTGTAAGTATATATCACTTTAATATTTTTTAATATTGTTTTTTAAAAATGATATTGAACTTATCTTTTTAATACTACATGTATTTTAGGAAAACTTGGAACAAAATCTTGAAAATCAAGATGAAAATATTGAAGTCAGGGACATTCTCGGCAAGGTATTCAATTTTCCTGAATATTCTGGCCGTGTGAGGGGTAAGGGATTTGGCGTGACTCTCAAAAGTTATTTTTCACATGAGAAGCGCACAAATCCCTCGAATGATCAAGTATTAGAAGTGCTGAAAACCCTTTTGGAGCAAGTTGCGTACTTGGTTAAAAAAGATAAGGAACGTGAAATGCAAATAAGTGAAGATGGAAGTTGCAACATTAGTCGTAAAAGTCTACCGAAGGTAATTAATTACTTAACGAAATAAGAAATTCATTCAACCTAATTGTTTCACATACTTATGTATTAATTGTTGATTTAATTTAGGGGGTTTCACGTTGTTGTCTATACTTGTCTTCCCTTACCCATCGCATGGTTGGGAAAGGAACATTGTACAATACGTTGGGAGAAGTATTGCACAACAACTCCGTCCATGCCGGCCATGTTAAAGTTTCACCTGTGGTGGCTTTAGAACCACTTGCACCGTTGCCTATCCCCGACAACGACGGAGATATGAAACTTTTGGGAGACGCAATTGGTAGCTATGTGGCATGGCCGAAACATCTTGTTGGCACTGATCGGGAGGTATGTTTTAATTGCTATGTATGTTTAGTTGTATGATTATGATTGATTATATGTAATTGCTGATTTTTCCGCTTTTATATTTCACATTTATTTAGATTGTTGCTAAAACTTGCAGCGAGTCTGTTACTTCACCAGAAAAGGCACCAGAAAAGGTTTGACATATACATCAATTCATGTATACGAAATGATTAGCTTACTATAATAACTAACAAACTGATCAACCTCATTTTTTTTTCAAATTCAAACAAAAACTAAACCCGCTGCACCGCAGGTGCAGGTCTGTGGTAAAAATAAACCTTTCAAAATCCAAAAACTAGATTGAGGAAAATCAGTTGCTCTTCCGAAAATAAGTCAACCACGCCTTGCTTGATTTGGTGAGTGTCTTGACAAAGCAACTAAGATGAATATGAAGAGCAACAATGATACACGTGTGCTAAACATGGTAAAAGGTATATTCGGAGAAGAGTATTTTGAACTACTTGGCACTGAGCAAATATACGAACTTCTCGATCATAAAGAGCTGAGTGCTAAAGTAATCAGCATATACATCAGGTAATATAAATACTTTATTTAAGATATAAAATATTACCTTTTAATTGCATCACTGCCACATTAATTTATTGATATTATAATCTAATTTTATATTTGAAGGTTTTTGTACGAGAAGTTGGTATGCAAGCGGAAATTGTCAAGTAGATTTTCATTCTTATCTCTGCATAAACTATCAATGTTTAAACTCGATCTAGATAATGTAAATAAATATTTATCTGATAGGCTTATAGAAAATAAAGAGAAGGACAAGATATTTATGGCACCATACAACTCAGGGTACGTAATTAGATATTTTATCTATATATTTTTTAATTTATGATATTATGAGTTGTGTAAACAAATTTGCCAACCAAATTTGTGTTGTTGTAGGCAACATTGGGTGTTGTTTGCCATAAATGCGACTTCTGAAATTGTATATTTTTTAGACCCATTGCACAGTCATTTCAACAATCACACTGATATAAAGAACGTCTTCGACACATAAGTAATATTCATTTATTTATTACATATATAAATAATGTGTTTGGTCATTGAATAATAATCACATTTATTTGATAGTGCTCTGCAAGTTTTCCGCGCTCAAAGGGGTGCTTCAGTGTCGAAGAATAAGTCAAACAACATCACATGGCTTCTAGTAAAGGTTATAGAACTTAATTATATGCCTTTAAATTTTCATTTACAATATCAATGCATATATATTTATTGGCGTACATGTTTTATTTTATAGTGTCTGCGTCAAACTTACAACATAGACTGCAGATACTATATAATGAGGTTCATGAAGGAGATTGTTTTCTGAATCAACATATAATTCCAGAAATGGTACGTTATTTTCATTATATTTTGATTTTCATATATAAACTATATATATGTATATATATTTGATTCTAACTTATTTTGCTTTAGTATTTTGACAACTTCAACCCAACTTACTATGAAAATGATCTCAAAGAACTGAAAGAAGAATGGTGCCAGTTTGTTCTCGAAATGAACATTATATAATTTGTAATTAATTTGTTGATATACTGTCATAATGTAATTTGTTATGTGAATATGTAATTCATACTGTGAATATATTCCTACTGTCATTATGTAATTTGTTATGTGAATATATAATTCATACTGTGAATATTGAATGTAATTTGTTATGATAATATATGTAATTCATACTGTAATTTATTGTAATTTGTTGCTGTGAAACACTTGTAATTGATATTGTTGAATGCGAATATGAATTTGTTGTTGTGATTTGAATTTTAATGTTGAAAAGAAGAATCTGAATGTGATATTTGATGTTCATAATATATAATAAAAAGACAACGCTTCTTTAAAAAATGCCATAAAAAATTCATTTATAGAGCTTTTTAAAAAACGCTTTAAAACAAATGTCATACAACGTTTTATAGCGCTTTTTCTGAAAAAGTGCTGTAAATCTAATATAAGAAGCGTTTAAATATGGACCTATTACAGCGCTTGTTTGAAAAAGCGCTGTAAATCCAATATAAGAAGCGTTTACATATGTACCTATTACAGCGCTTGTTTGAAAAATCGCTGTAAATCCAATATAAGAAGCGCGCTTCTTATATGGACCTATTACAGCGCTTTTTGTAAATAGCGCTATAAATCCAATATATGAAGTGCACTTCTTATATTGACCTATTACAGCGCTTTTTTTTAAAGAGCACTGTAAATCCAATATAAGAAGCGCGCTTCTTATATGGACCTATTACAGCGCTTGTTTTAAAAAGCGCTGTAAATCTAATATAAGAAGCACGCTTCTTAAATTGTATTTACAACGCTTTTTTATATTTTCATTAGCGCTGCTGTACCCTTTTACAGCACTAGATACTAGGGCACTTAAAAGCGCTGTAAAGGGCTTAAAAGAAGTGCTATAAAAGGCAATTTTTGGCGTAGTGAGAAATCATCATTCCATAGCAACTATAAAAAAAAAGGAACACAACGTCGATATTATTAATATCTCAAGATAATTATTTATAAAATAAATAACTAATAATAGAAAATAGTTCGAAATAATTAAAATATAACTATGTGCACACTTAACATCAGTCAAACACACACTTAACATCACATTAATTACTTACGCACATATACACGTAAAATAGCCTAAAATCTTATTATTTGAAATATTACACTAAAATACTATTATTTTTAAAAGAAATATAAAATAATAAAATATAATATTTGTTATTTATATAACTTGTTCAGTCAAATATGTACAAGAATAACACATCATAGAAAAATACAAGAGTTTAGACTTTAGTATTTTGTTATTTTGATTACACAACCACTTTCTTGTTTGTAATTGTAATGATTTGGTTTATTGAGGAAGTTAATAAAAGAAAAAAATTTATTGTTTATTCTTGTTTTAAAAAAAATTAATAACCCATTTTTTTCACGTTAAGAATTTTGCCTCAAATCTTATTATTTAAAATATTACAATAAAATACTATTATTTTAAAAAAATATATAAAATAATAAAATATAATATTTGTTAGTTATATAACCCGTTTAGTCAAATATGTACAAGAATAGCACATCATAGAAAACACACATATAAAGGAAAATTAATCAACATATATTCTAAAATAATTTTAATACCAAATTAATTATTTAAAATTTTATTTCATTAATAAACTAATTTATTATAAAATTTGGGGTGTTATGGTTTGCAATTACATGTTTACATGACTTGTATGTTCTCATTTATTTAAATCTGTACTACCTTTGTCTGGTTGTGTTGATTAATACCAAGAGGTTACCAGTTGCATGGCTGTCTCTAAACCAATTGGGTTTAGGACATGTCGAAAATAAAACTCGGATACTTCTTGTGGGTAGTCCTACTTCGGTTATTAACAAAGGTGAAAGCATTCATGCATACATGGTGGATCTAGATCTAGTCATGAGTACATGACAATAAACTCTTGTAACAATTGTGTTATATATATATGCATGATGACCCATTTTTTTTGGGCGGATGAATGTCAATTTGAATTTCCTCCATGGTGGTGACGCGAGGGAGGTTTATAAGTTGATCTAGTAGTTGAAGATGCGAGTAAAACAGTGGAGTGCAGTTGGAGGCTTTTCTATTTTCTTGACACTATTGTTAGCCTTGTTAAGAGAATTTTTCACAAGCATCCATAATCATGACCGGCTAAGTTTTGTTTTCGGTAGAAAAAATACAAGTGTTTTGACTTTAGTATTTTGTTGTTTTGATTACACAACCACTTGCTTTTTTGTAATCATAATGATTTGGTTTATTGAGGAAGTTAATAAAAAAAAGTTTTTATTTTGTTTATTCTTGTTTTTTTTTAAATTAATAGCCAACATTTTTCACGTTTAGAATTTTGTTAATTATCGTCTAGAAAATTGAGATTTTACATATATAATCTTTTCAATTAACAAATATCAATAATGTTTATTCAATATTTTGTGTCATATATATTTATTGTAATTTTACAATTTATGGAAACATTGTAATTTACATTTATATTTATATTTTATTTTTTTAGCCAAAACCACAATTTTTCAATTACCTTATAGATTTGATTGCATTTAAAATATTTACTTTCCTTTTTCAAAAAAGTAATTTACTTTTTCAGTCAATAAATATATTCCTCAACTATGAATGTCTGAATGCGAACACCTTGTGTAATACTCAACATCGTGTATCTAGAAATTGATAATAAAGGCATACATCAGTGTTTCAAAGGAAATCTTATAGGCTCTAATAAGATAACCATTAAATATCATTGTAACTACACAAAATATAGGTTACAAAACATCATCAGAAGTACCGTTGCACAAAATATAATACATCTACATAACAGAACATCATCGTTTATTCACCCCGAGTCGGAGTTCAAGTCTTCTTTTTTGCTAAAATACATAAAAATAAGGGAGCGATAATAATCTCAGTAAGGGTATTTTAAAAAAAATTATGTTTAGATGAAATTTTTAGCATAACATGTTTGATCATATTCTTAAATTTCAATAATTTTCCATAAATTATGCACAGACTATCCAATATATATCAACGTCGGCAATCAAGATAAGTGTGATCATTTTTCTCTGTAAGGTAAGTCTTGGCAACGACCACAATCGGCGTCCTAGTTTCTCTTCTCTTACTGATGTTTCACTATTGAGACATCCTCGTATCCCATCATAACATTTTCAATCAAAACAATGCATATCATAACTTTATGTTTAAAAACAATAGATAAAAGTTAGTTCCAGATAAGAGGCAAGTTCTCGTCAAAGGGAAGGCTCGGTCAGATGAAAGTTCCACACATAGGGAAGCCCTAGTGAAATGAAAGTTCAAGACAGAGCGTAGTTTTAGTCAAAGGAAGTTTGTAACAGATGTTAGTTCCATAAGAGAAGTTCTAATCGAATGGAAATTCAAGATAAAGGGAAGTTCTAGACAGAGAGAAGTCTCAGTCAAAGGAAGTTTGAGACAGAGAAAAGTTTCAATCAAAGAAAGTTCTAGACAAAGGGAAGTTCCAATTAGAGGAAGTTCTAGACAGAGGAAAATTTTAGTTATAGGAAGTTCAAAACAAAGGTAATTTTCAATCATGGAAAGTTCCATACCGATGGGAGTTTCAAAAGAGAAATTCTAATTGGATGGAAGTTTTAAAAGCGAAGTTACAAGGGAAGTTCCCGATAGAGGGAAGTTCTAGTAAGATGAAGTTCCAAATATTGGGAAGTTTCAGCCAGAGGATGTTACAGACTCATGGAAGTTCTAGTTAGAGGATGGTCTAGACAAAAGGACGTTTCTGTGTAGGAAGTTCTAGATAGAGGAATGTCTAGGTAGATGAAGTTCACCACAGAGGGAAGTTTTAGTTAGAGGAAGTTTCAAACATAGGGAAGTTCCAACATAATTGAATTATGATGTTTAAAGGGAAATTTCAGGCAAAATCGAATTAGAATGTTTAGAGACCATATACAAAAGTTAACACCAGACAAATCACAACATTCAACACTCAATTTTTCAATTCAATAGCAAAACAGAATTAACATAACATACATACAGAATGAATGAATTCTTGAAAAATTGAAAGGAAATGCCAACAATAACTACATGCAAAACCTTACAATTTCCTTTCAAAACCCCATTATTTCAAGACCTTAGAAATGAAATCTTCAAAAGAAACAGATGTTGAAATAAACCCATGAAAGCACATGCAACATGAAAAATCAGTTATACTAGAAAAAGAACACACATTATTTAAGAAGGAAGAATTTCTCCTAGCTCCTATTACTTTTGTCTCTACTTCGATGGATTGAATATGAAATTCTCAAATTTAATCTTTATCTTGTTTTGGTGGTTCTTTGGGATGCAAATGATTCTAAAGATGAAGGAAAAAAGATGTGTGAGTTCAGATTAAAGAGAAAGAAACTCCAAAGCTTATTGCCATGGAAGGAAGTTTTGTGAGGTAAGGAGAAGGAGATGGAGGTGGATGATGAACAATAACAGAATGAGAGAATAAGTATTAGTGTTGAAGGTTTGGTATTTTAGTGTCTTGATCTAGGACATGCATTGGGTTGAAGATGAACGAGCTTTTGTTCCTCCATTTTTAGGAAAGAAGAAACGAACGCACAAGAAAGAAGGGGAAACATGTGGTAGAAGATAGTGAAAGAGTTGGGATGGTGGTGAAGGAAAAAGGGAAAGCTGAATGTGTATATGGGTTGTGTGTGAAATGTAAGTTAAAGGCAAAAGAGAAGAGTAGTTTACAAACATCCTTCAACACTTGTCCTTGATAATATTACTGCTCTTCTACCTCAATTTCTAGAAAACAATACTATCTTAACAACAAAATTAAACATTACTAGTAATTAATTGTTATCACTTAACAAAAAAATTAGGGATCTACTTACTATCTAACATAGTCATGCAAGTGTTTGAAAATTTGTTGTCCAAATATGAAGTCGAACATAAAATTTCCATTGTGTATCATCAACAAACAAATGGACAAGTTGAACTCTCAAATAGAGAGATCAAGATAAATATGCAAATCCTTCTAAAAAAGATTGGTCTCTCCATTTTGATGATGATTTAGGGGCTTAAACGACCGCCTATAACACACCTTTAGGCATGTCTCCTTATAGGCTAATTTTTTAACAAAGCATGTCATTTGCCCATTTAGTTGTAACATAAAGCATTTCAGATTATATAAACGAAAATTAACTTGGATTTACAAGAGGCTCGTGTAGCAAGAATGCTGAACACAAAATGTTTAGTTATGAAAATGCTGTGTTGTATAGGTCCAAAGTTAAAAAGTGGTATGACCAGATGATTCAAAAGAAGAGAACCAAAAATTGAGTTCAAATTTACATTTACATTTAAATTGCATTTAAATTTACATTTTTTGAAACATTAAAATTTACATTTATATATTTAATTTATTTATCTACACCAAAAATACAAATTTTCAATTATTTTATAGATTTTTTTGCATTTAACTTATTTTCTTTTTCTTTTTTTAAAAAATAATTTGCTTTTTCAGTCAAATAATATATTTATTTTGACTGATATAAATCAATTATTTATATATTTTTTTGTCTTATATGAATTAAATATTATCTTTATATTTAATATATCAATATAAAATAATTAATATGGTCATTGTGCAATCTTACTATTTGCCTATATATGCATGCGTCTATAGACTAAAATATGTAATATATAGAATATAGGCTAAATAGCACTCGTGGTGTCTTAACTTAATTTCAGTTAACGTTTTAGTCCTTTATCTTTTTTTTTTCTTCCCGATTTGGTCCTTTATTTTAATTTTAAGTGACAATTTGATCTTTTATGTTTTAAAATGTCAACAATGTTATCCCTTTTTTTTTACAAAAATTCAAAAAACTCATCAAAATTTTCAACCAAAATCTATAAAATTATTTATATTCTTTAATAAAATACAAATTTCATCAAATTCGAAACTCAAATATTCAAATAAACTCATATTTCCATTTTTAACAACATCAAATAAAGAATGAAATTTGATGAAATTTTTGTATGAGTTTATTTGAAGATTTGAGTTACGAATTTGATGATATTTGTATTATATTAAAGAATATAATTAATTTTATGGGTTTTGGTTAAAAATTTTGATGAGTTTTTTGAATTTTTGTAAAAAAAATGATAATATTGTTGACATTTTAAAACATAAAAGATCAAATTGTCACTTAAAATTAAAATAAAAGACTAAATCGAAAAAAAAAAGATAAAGGACTAAAACGTTAATTGAAATTAAGTTAAGAGACCACGGGTGTTATTTAGCTTAGAATATAATATAAACACAAAATAGATTTCTACTGTCACAACGGTATTTTTATTGGCTTTCTTCGTTATTGCATCAGGTACGAAACAAACTATTAAATTAGATAATTTTCTTTTATGTTTTAGGCTATAATTTTTCACTTAAAACTAGTTTTCCTTTTCAATCTGTAACTTATATATATCAATTACCTTGTGATGTATTGTTTGGATGTATAGATATGGGTGAGAAAACAGAAGGAGCAAGTGGATACTATGAGGGTCAACCATGTTTAACAGATAAACAATGTAACCCCCATTGTCCTACTACTGGACAACCTGGAAAATGTTTGAATGGGAAGTGTACGTGTTTTGACGTACCGACCAAATTCCAATAATTTTCCTAGTGTTTAATACTTGAAATTTCAAATTAAGTATTGAAATATTGTAATGCACTCATCATTTATAGGTGCAAATGATATATCCAAATAAAATGTCAATATGGAAATAAATATCTTATTGAGTAATAAAACTATAAATTGTTTATCTTTCTTTATTAATATATAACGGGGTAAAGACTCGTTTTAGTTCTTAAAAAACTGTAATAACCAAGTATGTCTTAGAAAACAATAAAATCAATATTTAATCATTATGAAAACAAACCAGGACAATTTAATCTTTACGTGAACAATATTTAAAAAATGGACAATTAACTCTCTAACAATGATTAAAATTGACAATTTGACTATTTATAATAATTAAGAAGAGACATTTTGATCACCGCAATATTAAAAGGTTTTTAAATAATTTCTTCTTCGATAAGTTGCTTTGTTTTGTATTTTTTTCCTTTAACTTTTAGGTAACCACCATCTATATATCATTATAACTATGAATTAAATAATGTCTAATTTGATGTATTATTGATATTTAATTGAATAATTCTTTTTATAAGTGACTTTATTTGAATACTAAAGAAAAATATTATTAAAAAAGAATGATATGTAAATAAAGAATTTGTTAGAGGCTTTTTGTATTGTATGGAGTAAATTGTCTTTTCTAATTATTGTCAATGACCTAGTCATCTACTTTTTCGTTTTAGTGGTTCAAGTAAAGATGAAATTTTCCGAATTTTATTTTCTTTGGGACTTAAAGTTGCTTTAAATTTTCTCAAAGACCAAATTAGGTCACACAATTTTTACGAAGGACTAAAATGGTTTTTAATCCTTGTTTACACATAAAAATAAATAATTTGTTATTCAAGGACGACAAATGACCGAATTCCCCATAATCGAGGGAGGACCAGACGTGCAAGAAACAACTGAATAGGAGTTAGTCGAATCTTTCTAAAGTTTATAGGGGTCCACAAAGGTCCTAGAAGCTGAAGACTGAGTCAAAGTTCCAATGTAATATGATAATTTGGCAACTGCGATCATCTTCCACATATTAAGTGAAGGTGCAAACACGAGAAGAGGGGTTGAATTGTATTTGCCAAAATTGAATTCTTTTTGCTTTTAGATGAATGTTGATGTGAATTACTTGATGAATAAATAATCAGACTCAACAGCGGATAGTAACAGCATAAGAACACAAAGATTTATCTTGGTTCACCATTAACTTGTCTATATCCAATCCCTTCATTCAGAAGGCTTTAATTCACTAATTCAAAAATTTGAATTACAACACCTGACCCTCCAAGCCAGTCTTCTCAAACAGCCTGACAACCCCAGACTTTTGAGGAATAACAACACCTTGACCCTACAAGCCAAGTCTTATCCTACCAATCTGACAACCCCAGATTGAAGAAGGAAATTACACCACCTTGACCCTACAAGCCGAGTCTTCTCCTAACAATCTGATAACCCCAGATTGAAGGACGAATTCACACCACTATCAGGTTTGATTACAAGGGTTTGGAACTTTGCAATGTTGCTTCTGGAAAGCTGATTGTTGCACTGATTCTCACTCTCAAAAAGTCATTAGAAACTATTGCTCATGCACACAAGTGTTTCTCTCTTTTGAACTCTCGGATGACTTTAAATTTGAAGCTTGAGTTCTTGTGTTTTTCGATGTCTTTGAACTTTAAGATGTATATGAATTTTACACTTGAGTTCTTCTACTTTTCGATGTTTTCTTCTACGGCTTGAAGCCTCCTTTTATAGATGAAATATGGGCTTTGTCTAAGCTTAATTTCGAGATGTATCTTGCTTAGATTTCCTTTGAAAATTCTTTTGACCGATCCTGTTTCTTTTTAATTTCGAACCAAATCTTCTTTGCTCAGATCTCCTTCGAATTTCCATCAGGTCTTCTTTAATTTTTGAATCAAATCTTCTTAAAACTTTGATCAGATCTCTTTCAAAATTCCAATCAAGTTTTCTTCGAATTTGAATCAAGTCTTCTATGAATCTGAATCATGTTTTAAATCTGGACCGTTCATTCTTCTCTGGACCATGTTATCTTCTGATTTAGACCATGTTATCTTCTTGACCATGTTTGCTTCTGATTTGAACCATGTCTTCTTCTGGACCATGTTTCCTTCTAATCTAGACCCTGTTTCCTTCTGATCTAGACCATGTTTCCTTCTGATCTAGACCATGTCTTCTTCTAGACCATGTCTTGTTTTGATCTGGACCACGAATGATATCATCTGATGATGTCATTGATTCTTTCCTCTGATGATATCCTTTGATTTTTGCCTTTGATGACATCCTCTGATTCTTGCTTCTGATGGGATCCTCTGGTGATATTTTCTGGTTATGTCCTCTGGAGGTATCCTCTGGTGATATCTTCTAGTATCCTCTGGTGAAATCTTCTAGTATCCTCTGGTGACATCTTCTGGTATCCTCTGGTAGTATCCTCTGGAGGTATCTTTTGGCTTTATCTTCTGGAGGTATCTTTTGGCAACGTTAATATCTTCTGGTGATGTCATCATCTGATGACATCTTCTGGTGACGTTGATATCTTCTAGTTGTATCCTCTGGTGACGTCATCCTTTGGTGGTATCCTCTGGTGACGTCATCCTCTGATTTTTGCATTGTTCTTCGAATTCAAATATGTTATTTTCATAAAATACTTTTGTTAACATAAAAAATTTAAGTGAAAGAACCAACTTGGTTCCAACAATCTCCCCTTTTTTTATGATGACAAAACTTGTATTTTTGATAACTATTTTTCTTTCTTATTTCGTTGACTCCCCCTAAGAGTAAGCTCCACTTTTAAATTTTTCTCCCCCTAAGTCTAATGCCCCAATTTCTCTTTTATCAAATATATTTCTCCCCCTTTTGTCATCAGACCAAAAGGAATGAGGGATATCGTTTTTTTTTTACCCTTGGTTTTTTTTTTGAATAACATGAATAATATATTACAAGAAAATAAAATAAATATAACAAAATAACTAACTACGCTATTTCGGAGGGATGAAGGTAAGGTCAACTTTTTTCTTGATGAAGTCAAACCTATCTTCAGGTAGTGGTTTGGTGAATATGTCATCCCATTGGGGATCAGTATCTACAAACTTAATATTGAGTACCCCTTTTTGAACGAAGTCTTTGATGAAGTGATGTTTGATCTCTATGTGTTTGGCTCTGGAATGGAGTATAGGGTTTTTGGTTAGATTGAATGCTGAAGTATTATCACAGTGCAAGGGAATATTAGTTTCCATGATTTTGTAGTCTTCCAGCTGATGTGTCATCCAAATGAGTTGGGAATTGCATCCGGCTGCTAAAATGTATTCAGCCTCTGCTGTTGACATGGCAATTGTGCTTTGTCTGTTGCTTGACCAGGATATTACGTTGTCTCCCAAGAATGTATAGTTTCCACTTGTGCTTTTTCTTTCGAGTTTATCTCTAGCATAGTCAGAGTCATAGTATCCAATCAGTTTGTATGTAAGAGTTTTCTTGTAGAACAAGGTAAGGTTGGTAGTGCCTTTTAGGTATATAAGGATTCGCTTAACAGATGTTAAATGGGACTCCCTAGGGTCAGACTGAAATCTTGCACATACAGATACACTAAACATGATGTCAGGTTTAGAAGCAGTGAGGTAAAGGAGAGATCCTATCATACCTCTATAGGTTTTTTGATCAACTTTTTGGCCTGTTTCAAGACTAACAAACCTGGACCCAACCAGATTTGGGTACCAAAAGATAAAATTGTTTATGTTGCAGATGTTCTGAGCAACCAAATTGAAACACCAGTCATGGTGCCTGGTCAATGGATGCTGGCAATATATGAAGGGAAAAGGTCTATGTTCCAACATCTGCCAAACAGAAGCAAACTGACTTTGGTGGAAGAAGAACTGGTCAACAAAATAACTATCAGAACCAGAACCACATGAAGAACGCGAAATATCAAAACAGACAGAGAAAGCACACATATCAACCAAATCAAAATAGGCAGAGGAATCACACCTATCAACAAAACTGGAACTACCAGAGGAATTATCATCAGTTCCAGAACTATCAGAGGAACCTGATATATCAGCAGAAAGAGAAGTGTCAGAATCTTGAGACTTCTTCAAACACTCCAGTGAACTTCATCAAGACTACAAAACTGGAAGGGAATGTAAAGCCCTTCATCCAGACCCTCTAATCACAGAATATGCGGATTGAGAATATGAAAATTAGAAACAAGAGGATTCTCAGAATGAAACTGAAGCTGTGACATATAGGTTATATCTATCTTTAAATATTATTGTTTGATATTTATGTTTATTGTGATAACAAGAAGCTTGATCTTAAAAATCAAAGTTGGATAAGTATTCTGCAGGTTTTCAAACTGTTAGAGGAATCAAGTGATCCATATAATATGAACACTTCAGCAGAAACAACATTCCAGTGGTATCAAAAACAAGTAGAAACCACCAGAAGCAGAACTGGTGTTTTGGTTGTATTAATTTCACTTTTAAATTATTTAATTTGTATTATGACAAATAGCTTGACCTGAAAAGTCAAAGCAAGATGAGGCTAATGCAGGTTAACCAGAACCAGAGTTAACTGATGCTGGTTTACCAAAACCAGAGGAAACCAATGCAGGTTTACCAGAATCAGAAGCTGATGCAGGCAAAAGAACTTGAGAAAGCAGAAGCTACAAGCAAGAATACGACAAATCTTCGGAGGATAAATCTGAAGAGAAGAAGGATATAGATGAAGTCTACCAATGCAAGAAGAGCTAAATGAATGATACTTTGGTTCTTGTTCCAAGAACAGAAAAGAATATTATAGGAACCAAGTGGGTTTTCTGAAACAAGCTGAATGAAAAAGGAGAAGTTGCCAAAAACAAGGCACGACTTGTTGCACAAGGCTACAATAAGCAAGAAGGTATTGACTACACTAAGACTTTTACTCCAATGGCCAGGTTAGAAGCTATTTGTATCCTTCTTTCCTTTGCTGCTAATAATAACATGTCATTATTTCAAATGGATGTTAAAAGCGCATTGTTAAATGGTTATATAAGTGAAGAAGTCTATGTTAAACAACCCCCAACTTTTGAAAGTTTTGAATTTCCATACTATGTTTTTAAACTTAAAAAATCTTTGTATGGTTTAAAACAAGCACCTAGGGCATGATACGATAGACTTAGTAACTTCTTACTTAAAAATGACTTTGAAAGAGGACAAGTAGACAATACTCTTTTTAGAAAATTAATAAAAGATGATATTTTGATTATTCAAGTTTATGTAGATGATATTATCTTTGGATCTACTAATGGCACTCTCTGCCAAGAATTTTCTAAATTGATGCAGCAGGAATTTCAAATGAGCATGATGGGAGAACTTAAGTTCTTCCTAGGAATACAAATTCAGCAAAGTCAAAAAGGTATATACATTCATCAATCAAAATATACAAAAGAGCTTCTCAAGAAGTTTAAGATGAGTGACTGCAAACCTATGGCTATGCACCCTACCTGCTCACTTGAAAAGGATGACTAGGGCCAAAAAGTTGATCAAAAATCCTACAAAGGTATGATAGGGTCTCTCCTTTACCTCACAGCTTCTGGACTTGACATTATGTTTAGTGTATGTGCATGTGCACGATTTCAGTCTGACCCTATGGAATCCCATTTAACTGTCGTTAAGAGAATCCTTAGATACCTAAAAGGCACTGCAAACCTCACCTTGTTCTACAAGAAAACTCCTACATACAAACTAAGTGGATATTGTGACTCTGATTATGCCGGAGACAAACTTGAGAGAAAAAGCACAAGTGGAAGCTGCACGTTTTTGGGAGATAATTTAATATCCTGGTTAAGCAAGAGACAAAGCACCATTGCAATGTCAACAGCGGAAGTTGAATATATCTCAGCAGCCGGATGCAGCTCTCAAGTCATTTGGATGAAACATCAGCTGGAAGACTACAACATTATGGAAACCAACATCCCTTTATACTGTGACAACACTTCAGCCATCAACCTAAACAAAAACCCTATCATTCATTCTAGAGCCAAACATATAGAAATCAAACACCACTTCATCAGAGATTATGTTCAAAAAGTGACACTCAAAATCCAGTTTGTAGACACCGACCTTCAATGGGCTGACATACTTACTAAACCACTACCTGAAGCTAGGTTTGACTTCATCAAGAAAAACCTTAATCTTACTTTCATTCCTGACAAATAGCTTAGTTTAATTTTTTTATGTATGTTATTTTACTTTTATTGTCGTGTATTGTTTTTCAAAAAAAAAAAATCAGAAGATGAAAAAAAAAAATTCAGAATATCTTTTTTCTTCCTTCGATCCTTTTTGTCATATGACAAAGGGGGAGAAGATGTACTTGATAAAGAATCTGGGGCATTAGACTTAGGGGGAGAAAACTTCAAAATAAAGCTTAGTCCTAGGGGGAGTCAAAGTCAAAAGAAAGAAAAATAGTTATCAAATATACAAAGTTTTGTCATCATAAAAAAGAGAGAGATTGTTGGAACCAAGTTGGTTCTTTCAATCAAAGTTTTGATGTTAACAAAAGTATTTTATGTAAATCATATTTTGACTTAGAAGAACAAATCAGAGGCTGTGCAAAATCATAGGATGACACCACCTGAGGATAAAAATGTCACCAGAAGTTTTAGCCAGAGGATACATCCAGAGGGTACGAGAGGATGTCACTAGAGGATACCAGAAGATACCTCCAGAGGATACCAAAGGATGTCATCAAATGCAAACATCAATCAGAGGATGTCATCAAAGGGGAGAAACAAATAACATCATCAGACGATATACTTCTTGACCCAGATCAGAAGGAAACAGAGTCCAAAAGGAGACTTGGTCCATACCAGAAGGAAGCTTGTTAGAGGGAGACTTGTTCCAGACCACAAGTAAACATAAGTTAGACTTGGTTCAGACTTAGTCCTAACCAGAAGATAGCATGGTCGTGAATATAAGACTCAGTCCAGACTTGGTCCAAACCAGAAGATAACTGGTCCAGAATAAATGACTTGGTCCAGACTAGAAGATAACATGGTATAGAACATAAAACTTAGTCCAGACTTGGTCTAGATCAGAAGATATAATTGTCCAGAACATAAGACTTAGTCCATATTTGATTCAGATTCAATCCATACTTAGTCCAGATTAGAGGATAAATGTCTAGATTAAAAGATCAATGGTCCAGATCAGGGGAAAAATGTCCATATTAAAAGATCAATGATCCAGATTAAAATATCAATGGTCCAAAATTAGAAGATCAATGGTTTAGATCAAAGGATCACAAAATGGTACAAATCATATCAAATGGCCCAGAGTTGGTCGAGATCAGAGGATCACAAAATGGTACAGATTAGATCACATGGTCCAGAATTGGTCGAGATCAAAGGATCACATAATTGGTACAGATCAGATTACATGGTCCAGAGTTGGCCGAGATCAGATGATCATACGGTCTATAATTTAAATCATGATGCAAATCAATAAAGACTTGATTAAAATTCGAAAAAGACTTGATTTAATTTTGATAGAAATTTGATCAAAGTATTAAGGGGATTTGATTCAAAAAATCACCGAGGACTTGAAGAAATTCGAATGCAATCTGAAGCCTAAAAAGATATTGTTTGAAATTAAAAGAAACAAGATTGGTCAACAGAATTTTCAAGTGCAATTTGAAGCTAAAAAGATATGATTTTAATTTAAGTGAAACAGGATTGGCCAATAGTATTTAAGCTTGGGCAAAGCCCTATTTGCAGCTATAAAAGGAGGTTTTGGGCAGTAGCATCAAGTATCGAAAAACACAAGAACTCAAGCTTCATATTCAACACAATCCGGGAGTTCAAAAGAGAGAATCACTTGAGTGCAAAAGCAAAATTTTCTAAGTGTTTTCGAGAGAGAAATTCAGTGCAGCAATCAGCTTTCCAGAAGCAACTTTGCAGAGTTCCAAACCCTTGTAATCAAAACCGACAGTGGTGTAGATTTCTTCTTCAATCTGGGGTTGTCAGATTGGTAGGAGAAGACTTGACTTGTAGAGTCAAGGTGTTGTTTTCGTTCCTCAAAAGTCTGGGGTTGTCAGGCTGTTTGAGAAGACTGGCTTGGAGGGTCAGGTGCTGTAATTCAAAGATTTGAATTAGTGGATTAAAGCCTTCAAGATGAAGGGACTGAATGTAGCAAAGTTAATAGTGAACCAGGATAAATTAATATGTTTTTATGCTGTTATTTTCTGCTGCTATGTTTGATTAATTATTCATCAAGTAAATCACATCAACAGTCAACAAAATAGCAAAAAGATTCAAAGTTTAGAATCGTGCCGATGAGAGAGACAAAGCATCAGAAGCAAGAAAATAGCACGACAACTGACTTATAGAAGAAGAGAAATTTCGGTTATGATGTTTGACGATTGTTTAGAAATCTTTCTCTATTTTTGTCTAAATTTCAGTAAGCTATTTTATTCATTCAATTAGTAAATTAAACACATTTTGTCAAGTTTTTACCCATCCCAATTTATCTCTAAAATGCCCGACTTCTCTTTTCATTTATGAAACTAGTTATTTTGCACCGCTCTTCTTCACCGTAAGTCTGATTTCGGTGATATCAATGTCAAAATGATTGTGTGAATCATAGGGGTAAGTTTCCTTGAACCAATTTCGAAATAGACAATTTTAGAGTGTTTCTCATATTTTATTTTTGACATTTAGCCATAAACTGGGAGTTGGATCGATTGGAAGATGAGGAGTCAAAGGAAAAAGGCTTATCTCTTGCAGACTTAGATAAGCGTGTGAAAATATTGAAATAAGGTAAGGGGCGAAAGAGAATTTGAATTTATGACTATAATATAAAGTGAGATGAACCAAAATACTGTATTTTCCAAAGATTCATTCGGGGTTGCTACAAACGGCTGTAACCCTTTGAGCAATAAAATAATTAATGTAAAAATTTGGGAATTGTGAGATTAAAATTTGGAATAGAAACATTTATAAGGTGCTGATTGATTTAATTTTTTTGATTGTATTGTATTTGATATTATTGTCTTAGTGAATGTTGAATAAATTTTATCCTATGTTTGACCTAATGAAATTTTTTGATTTAATGATAAAACTTGGGTGCATTATGTGATATGAGTTTATGTGATTTGATAATAAAACATAGATCCTTGTGTGATATTAGTTTATGTGACAATGATGTTAAATTGAAGGGTTTGATATTAAGGGAATTTTACGTGGACATTATCTTGTCATCATCGTATAGTTAGGGTCTGACAAGCCTAGCTCATGCATAAAATTGCATTGTATTATGGTTTGACACCCAAAACCCAAATTGAAATAATAATTAAAATACACTAGCTTTGAAAGAGATTCGCAGCGGTCCCAAAATAGAGTAAAAAAAATTTCTTTTAAAATATAAGGCTTAGGACGTCACACTCACACTTACACAAGACGTTTGCATAAAAATTCTTAATTAAAAATCCTTTAACATCGAATATAGCTGAGGTTTATTCAACAAATATTTCTGACATAAAAACATGTTCAAAACTTAGAGACAATTAATTTTTTTCTTCGAATAAAAGGTCGAATATAACACAATTGGTCGATAGAGTTTACAAAACAAAAACTAGTTCATAACTCAACAAAACACAACAAATTACTCCCACCCAGTATCACCTATCAGAGCATGGATCAGCAACCGATAACCTGAAATAACTGCGCTCTCGCAAGCACCAAACACAAGCAACAAGGGGTGAGCTTCGAAAACATGTAATAGTATAAAATAATTGAGAAGAACAAGTAAAACAGTAATTAAACACCATATCATTTCAAATCACAATTAACAATAATAATCAAGGTAAAACATTGATACAATCCACAACGCCAAGTAAATCAACAAACAAATCAAGTAATGTTATGCATGCACTTATACTCTAGACTCCTCCTCTTTCTTTGGTACCATTCTAACTCTGAAGTACTTGGTTAAGAGGCTTGATACTATGCCACCGCGCAAGTGGACGGAAAATTCATATTGGCCATGTCCTCATAGATCCCCTCAACTCAACCCGAGACACATGTACGTGATAGTCGAGGTAAACGTGTGTTGCATGGTAGCTCCCGACATTCAGAGTGTTACCTCCAAGTCACCTAGGAATTCCCCACCCGAATACCTCCAAGGTCTAACAATCTTACCTTAAGGCTCAACAGTAGACCGCCTTGATCAGGCTCATTCAGTTGTACTTCCCCGAAATCACTAGGCTTGTCAGACCCTACCTATATGATGACAAAATAGTCCTCAAACCTTAAACACCTATCTCATACTTATTCAATTATCACAACTCAACAAGTCTCAGTTTAAATTTACAATATTTATCAGGATTTACATCATTATATATGTATATCAGTCAATCACAATAAAATCCCATTATTTAGTCAACACCACTCACAATGCACAGCCTAGTCTTATCAATCACAGAATAAGAAATCAAACAAGTTGTGCATTCAAGTAATATCACAATTTCAATCAAGTAAAATAGAGCACTCAAATACATATCATTCATACAATAACAATTAGTATTAGGTTTCATAAAATCAAATCACATGCAATCTTGATATAGATTAATTCACGGTAATTTTATAGGTTTCTAAATTATATTTTAGTCTTCACTATTACCATTCATATGTTATTAATTAATTATTATTAATCAATAAGGCTCAACTGTACGTAGTAAGCCCCATATGAATATCTGGGAATTACGACATTCCCGTTCATCTAACGTTATATTATACTCATAAAATCGAACATCCTCTCACCCCTTACCTCAATATGACGCTTTCATAAGATATAAGGACCAGAATGATTTTCAGCAATAATGAAATGTCGACAACGCACAATGCACAAGTCCAAAAGCATTGACGAATTTGCAGAGTCAATGAAACATGGCGATGTTCTGGAGCGCCAACAAGGTCTGGCGTCAACTTCCCCGAAACACGCAAATAAGTAGTGCTTCTTGAAGGTTTCGACGAGAGGAATCCAAAAATGCTATCACTTTTTTAGGGCGATGAACGTGCTGGCCAGAACTCGACAACACAACTGGCCATAAAATAAAATAACTAAAGTAATTAATCTTTTAAAATACATTAAAATTCCCATATTCCAAATAATTACTGTAATAATACTTATTTTTTTTTAAATACTCAAATTTAAATATTTCACTAAAATACTATTACTTTTAGAAACATATACAAAATATATAAAATAATAAAATAAAATATTTATTATTTATATCACTCACTTAATATAATATGTATCAAATTTGCACATCATAGAAAACATCCATATAACGAAAATTAGTTACAAACTTTATCAACATATATTTTAAAATAATTTTAACATCAAATTAACTATTTAGAATCCTATGTAGTTAATAAAATAATTTATTATAAAATTTAGGGTGTTACAGGTGGCATAGTATCAAGCCTCTTAACTAAGTACTTCAGAGTTAGAATAGTATCAAAATGTGAAGAAGTAGAGTCTAAACTCATGCATAAAATTGGATTGTATTATGATTGTTCTATTAGTGATAATGTGATACTATGTCCTTGAATATTTCGATATACCATGATGTTTTATGATACGGTTCTATTATGATTACTTGTGTGTTTGTTCTCCTTACTTATAATATACTATCAAAATGATTTTGAAACTCACCTCCTTTGTTGTTTGTGTTTAACTGGCTAAGCTCTGCATTTGCAAAATCACAGTTATTACTGGTTAGTGAGTCTTGAAGTTCAAATTTGAGAAAAATACGATTTGATATGTGATACCGAAAATGAGATTTATATGGTGTATTTTACATATTTATTCAGAAACTACTTTTGTAAGAAAGCTTTGTTATTACTAGTATGTTTTTGACATTAAATTAATAAATTATAGTTTAATCAAGTAAACTAACATTGCACTGTTTTATTTGAAGAATAAAGTGTCCAGTTGTACTTTAAAAAATTTGATATCCTAAATCACTTGTAAAAGTTTCTTTTTTCAAAACAAAAAGTTTTCATTATCAGCTGTGAATTATTTTATAAAAATATCGTATAACTATTATATATATTATTTTGGGTTTACAGTATCACACTTGGAATGTTTATTTTTTATTTTATACCACTCATGTATTAAGAAACAAGCTTCAAATACTTAAAAAAAGGAATTTCTCATTATGTATATTATTCTTAAAAAATTAGTGTTATCTTTTCTTTAAGCTAAAAATTTATTAAAGAAAAAAGAAAAAAAAAGGGGACATAAATCTAATCTAAAAAAAAAATAGAAAAAAGTAATCTCAAAAAGTGTTCCTAAATCCATGCAGATTTTCTTTCCCTTAGGAAAAAATTATATAATATATCTTCCTTCTACTTATTCTTGTTCTTTTCCTTAGAAATCACCTTCGTAAAAAGTTCTTGACTTGCATTAGAACGATTCTTTAAATCGCTAATATCTACTACATTCTCTTCATCTCTATTCTAAAACATTCCCGCAATATCTCCAAGCCATGAACAATCTTGAGATGTAAATTGTCGTTAGTAACAATAACATTTGAGTTAACATCCAATTTAGAAGAGATTTTATGGCCATGAACAATCTTTAAAATGCTAAGACCTGCTACATTCTCTTCATCTCTATTCTAAAAAATTCCTGCAATATCTCTAAGCCATGAACAATCTTGAGATGTAAATTATTGTTAGTAACAATAACATTTGAGTTAACATCCAATTTAGAAGAGATTTTATGGTCATTGTTCTATTCTAACACTGCATAATTCCAAGAACCAACACTACACATATGTAGATATTGATGAACCTCGCCTGGATGATTTGTGCTAGCTAAATTAGATAAGTTGAAACCAAATATCTCATGAATTATATTTTAAGAATCATGTGTAGCCTAGACCTTAGATTCCTCAAGCATATGTGGAATGGTTCCTGATTCCCCATTTGAGTTAGAAGCTTCATGAAGTTTTTTATTAGTTTTTTCTTCATTAGAGAGAAATTTTTCTTGAATAACAGTGATGTCTCCTAGTTCAACGTTGTGGACATAATCAACAAAAGGAGAGTTAACGAAATGATGAATACTATTAACTTGCATATTTTTGTTTGTACCTTTAGTTTTGACAATGTCCGAAGCAACATCTTTAGGTACATATTTCTTTACCACTGCAATGGCTTGAGAATATTGAACTATCCATGACCATTAGAGTTTTCCTGAAATTTATTTATAGAATTTCCTACAACCTTACAAGATTCACAAAAAATTGGTAGCTTTTCATAGTCAATGTAAACAACAATGCATACGTTTCACGTTTAACAAGGATACAATCTCTCCTATCTTGTTTCATGTGCAAATCAACCAATACTCGAGCAAAACATTCCAACATTTTTTAGTTGGTTGCTTCATTAATAGATAAAGGGGTGCCAATACCTGAAGCGATTGTGAAGATGATCTTTGATTCTCCAATATTCCTGAGGAAAATTGTAGATACATATCCCGCATTGGGTCTTTGTATTTCTTACTAATTCCGGATTGAAATCTTTCATCCAAGATAAAATGCAAAAAATACTTGGTTTCAAAAACATTGCAAATCGTTGATAGAAGCAAAGGAGAACACATTAAATCCTTTTATGAGGAGAACAACCTTCGATGACCCAATCGATTTTCATACTTTTTAAAAGTTTTTCACATAAAACTAACAGTGTAATTGGTGTATCTCCCTTATACATGGTGACTCTACCTAAAGATTATTCTTGCAATTCGCTAAACCTAATTGATATTCATCTTCTATAATTTCGATTGCGAGGATCGATCATTTGATATAGTGTTTTGATATTTAACTTAAATGAATATTGTATGAATTTTTTAGAGTTAGTGCCAAAGATTTAAACAAATGTTGTTCAGTGGTATTTGACATAACTGCAATGGTTCGAGGAACTATCTTTATAGGCGTTGAATCACAAAGAACAAACCATGAGAGTGGTTTGCAAATTACCGCCATTGGCTATAACCAAGCAATGACGTAATCACGAATCACATATCGTAAAAGGAAGCACTACCCCTACAACCACAACAAATCCAAATCAGACCACTACCTCAACGATGCCAAACAAGGCACGAGGTGACGTCGAGAAGAAACCAAACGTTGCAGCGAGAAATGGGGAGACGTGATAGTGAGAAACAAGCACATTGATAAGACGATGACAACCTCGTGAAGAAGCGGTAAAACCACAAAAGTTTGAATCTGAAACAAATAAGAACCAAAAATCCCATTCAAATTTACATTTATGTAAACATACAAATTTACATTTATATATTTAATTTATTTCTCTACACCAAAAATACATTTTTTCAATTATTTTACAGATTTAATTTCATATTAATATATATTTACTTTTTCTTTTTCAAAAAAATAATTTTATTTATGATAAAGAAAATATAATTAATATTGACCGATGTAAATCAATTATTTATATATTTATTTGTCTTATTTGAATTAAATATTATCTTTATATTTAATATACCAATATAAAATAATTAATATGGTCATTGTGCAATCTTAATATTTGCCTATATAAGTACACATCTATAGTCTAGAATATGTACTATATACAATACAATATGGACACAAAATGGATTTCTACTCTCACAATGGTATTTTTATTGGCTTTCTTCCTTATTGCATCAGGTACGTAACAAACTATTAAATTAGATAATTTTTTTTTATGTTTTAGGCTATAATTTTTCACTTAAAACTAGTTTTCCTTTTCAATCACTAACTTATATATATCAATTATGTTGCAATCACATATATTGTTTGGATATGTAGATATGAGTCAGAAATCAGAAAGAGCAAGTGGATACTATAAGCGTTATGCATGTAAAACAGATAAACAATGTACACCCGATTGTCCTACTGGACAATCTGGAAGATGTGTGATTGGGAAGTGTTGGTGTTTTGACGCACCACCAAATTCCAATAATATTTCTAGTCTTTAATACTTGAAATTTCAAATTAAGTATTGAAATATTGTAATGCACTCATCATTTGTGGGTGCAAATTATATATGGAAATAAAAAATCAACATGGAAATGAATATCTTATTGAGTAATAAATTTATCTTATAAAAAAAGTTACATACAACTATAAATTATTTATCTTTCTTTATTAATATATAAGGGTAAAGAATCATTTTTTTTCCTAAAACATAAGTGAAAACCAATTACATCTTAGAAAAAAATAAAATCGACATTTAATCATTATGAAAATAAACTAGGACAATTAAGGTAATGGTGGTGGCAGCTTTAGGTTAAGGTAAAGGTTAGGTAGGGGAAAAGGAGTAACTTGAAGATGTTTCAAAGACCAAGTCAAAAACTACTTGACCTCCTATCTCAGTCATTTTGTGAATCGGGCTCACAAGCGTGGGGGCGGTAAGGATCGAATCAGGTGTGGAGAAGGTAAGTGAAAGTGGAATGGTAGAGTTGGTACGTGTTGGGGAGGGTTAGTGTGAGTAGTTGATGGTGCTGAAGGTGCAAACACGAGAAGGAAGGTTGAATTGTGTTTGACTAAGTTGATAACTTTTTCATTATTTGATTAAACTATTTCAAACTTGATGATTTACTTGACGTTGAAGCAATAACAAAACTAAATAGTGCATGAATAAAGTGACACAAGTAATTTATCTTGGTTCACCAATAACTTGGCTACATCAGGTCCCTTCTGTAAGAAGGAATTAATCCCCTAATTCAACAACTTGAATTACGAAGCACTTGACCCTCCAAGCTAGTCTTCTCAAACAACCTGACAACTCCAAACATTTTAGGAACAAACACACCTTGACTCTCCAAGCCAGTCTCTCCACACAATCTAACAACCCCATATTATTAAAAGCACACTAACACCATTATGGGGTTTGAATACAAAGGTTTGGAACTTTAGTAGTTGACACTAACAACAGATGCATGTTCAATTGATGATAGTAGACCAAACAAAGTTGTGTCTTTCAGTGATGATCTGGTCTTCAAATGATCATATGCATTTCCAATTATTAGAGTTTCAGTATGGGATGACTTGTACTTCCATTCAGATCTCTCTTTTAACTTATCTTGACTACTTCTGACTTGGTCAGATTCATCCTCTTATGATTTGTCATCTTCTTATGAGTTACTTGTATCCTATGTTTTTTTAGGTTCTTCTAGTTTGTCTGCATCTGCTTCCTCTAGTTCCAGTAAACATGCACTATTATCAACTTTCTTTGACTTTTTAAGGTCAAGTTATTTGTCCTCCAATTTAACATGTATTGACTTTTCCACAATATAAGTGTCTCTATTAAATACTCTTTTGTGATCTTGAATCAAACTTGCCAAGGTTGTCTTTAGTGTTTAAGATATAACAAATACAACCAAATTGTTTAAAGTAGAAGATGTTAGGCTTTTTACCCTTTAATAATTCATACGGTGTTTTATTCTATATTGACCTAATTAAGATTTTATTTTGAATATAACATGCACTGTAAATTGGCTTTGCCAAAAAATGTTTTGCAATATTCATTTCATTGAGCATGGTTCTGGTCATTTCTTGAAGGGATCCATTCTTTCTTTCTACAACTCCATTTTTTTGTGGTGTTCTAGGAGAGGTGAAATTGTGAGAGATTCCATTCTCATCACAAAATTTATCTTATCATTGTTGTTTTTCCTATGGCCTGTAATGAGTATAGATCTATCCATTTGACTAATTGCCTTGAATGTTTTTTGAATAAATATATTATCATAATTATTATTATCACTTAACTGACTAATAGAAGGGGAAATACCATTACCAACTGTACCTTGACCAATGATCTAGCCTTTTTGTTTTCCTCCAAAAGTCATTGGGCCTCATTTGCTCTACGTTTGTTCTTGGAACATAGACTTCTATCCTGTCACGAGCATCCACTGTCCAGGTACCCTATTGGTGTTTTAATTTGATTGCTGAGGACATTTGCAGCATAGAAAATTTTGTTCTTAGGTACCGAAATTTGGTTGGGTTGTGGTTTGTTAGTCTTGAAAGGTTTCTTGTGTTTCCTTGTATTTAACATGGGACAAGATAATTTGGAGTGTCCTTTTCTTAGATCAAATAATACACAAGATATTAGTGGGAATATGTTTAGGTTAAGTTTTAGGTTTTTCAAATCCTAGACCTCTTTTACCATTTCTACAAACTCCATAAATCATATAAGCATACATGCTTCTTTCGAAAACATAGCAAGCAAATTTTAGAAATACATCTTCATGCTTATCAGAGTTACATGTGGTATTTTCAATTGATGTTGTACTATAATTAGTTTTCAGAGTTAGATTTTCAGCCTTAAGTTAAGCAATGTGAATTTTTAAAGTTGCATTTTCTATTTAAACTTCAACACTTTGATTCTTTAAGACATTAATATCTTCAATTAGGTTTGCATTTTCTTTCCTAAGTGTTTTCTGTTTTAAAGACAATTTCATATTCTCGCTCAAGAAGTCATTTATATTAGTAATTAAATCATCTCGAGTTAAGTCAGGAAATACTTCAATTTCTTCATCTGCTGATTCACTTCCTTAGTCATAATCTGTGTTGGATCCTGAGACAGAGTTGGTATGAGCCATCAGAGCCAAATCTTCTTGCTCTTCATCATAAGAGGATTCATCAGAATCATCCCATGTAGCCATCAAACTCTTCTTCTTGGGTATAGAATCTTACCTCTGATGTTTCCCTTTCTCCAGATTTGGATATTCTGACTTGATATGTCCAATTTCTCTGCATCCATGGCAGATAATGCTTTAATTGTCAGATTTATCATATTTTCCTTTGTTAGACTTCCTCAAATATCTTCGGGGAAATTTCTTCTTTCTGTTGTGCCACATCTATTGAATTTTTCTAGATATGAAAGCCAACTCTTTTTTTGAGTCTCCATTTTGATCCTCTAATTCTTTTGTTGCCTTCATAACTTTCTTCTATTTGGATTTCAAATCCAAGGATGGTTATTGCTTCTTGGGCTCATCCTCTGCAATTTCAATTTCATGTGATCTGAGAGAGATGAGTAATTCTTCCAGCTTAAGAGTATCCTGATCCTTTGCTTCCTGAATGGAAGTGATCTTAGGTCTCTACTTTCTTGGCTGACTTCTTAGTATCTTCATCACATGATCAACAATAGTATAACTCATCTCAAGTATCTTTAATCTTGAGACTAAAGAGAAATTAATGAGCATTAAAGAGCAATAGTTAAGTGTCTAATGTCAGTAAATAAAGAGAAATTAATTTGGCACAAAAGGTAATGTCATGCAAAGCTTAGAATTATCTCAAAATTGAAATTATGTGTGAAACTTGTCAAAAGGGAAAACAAACAAAGAACTCATTTACCCCTAAGAACTTAGTCTCTACCAAAAAACCCCTTGAGCTCTTGGAAAGAAATATGGCTTTGCTGTAGTAGATGATTACACTAGGTGGACATGGGTAAAATTCTTAAGAAGTAAGGATAAATCCCACATAGTGTTTATTGCATTTTGCAAACAAGTAATGAATGAAAATGGTCTTAAGAAATTGAAAATAAGTTCGTTGACAGTTTTTGTGATAAGAATGGAATCTCTCACAATTGCTCCTGTCCTAGAACACCACAAAAAATGGAATTGTAGAAAGAAAGATTAGACCCCTTCAAAAAATGACCAGAACCATGCTCAATGAGATGGATATTGCAAAATATTTTTGGGCAGAGGCAATTAACACTGCATGATATATTCAAATTAGAATCTTAAATAGGTCAATATAGAATAAAACGCCATATGAATTATGGAAAGGTAAAAACATCTACTACTTTAAACAATTTGGTTGTATTTGTTATATTTTAAACACTAAAGACAACCTCGAAAAGTTTGATTCAAGATCACAAAAGTGCACCTTCATTGGATACTTTGAAAGATCTAAAACTTATAAAGTGTTTAATAGGGAACTCAGATTGTGGGAGAGTCAATACATGGAAAATTTGATGACAAACAACTTGACCTTAAAAATTCAAAGCAGGTTGATGATAGTGCAGGTTTAGTGGAACCAGAGGAAGTAGATACAAACAAATCAAAATAAACTGAAAAATCATAGGGTACAATTAAATATGAATAAGATGACATATCATCAGAGGGTGAATTTGATCAAGTCAAAAGCAATCAAGATAAGTCAGAAGGCAGATCTAGATGGAAGTACAAGTCATCCCATCATCGAATCCATGGAAGTGCAAGTGATCCTTTGAGGACTAGATCATTACTAAAAGTTACCATTTTATTCGGTATACTCTCATGAATTGAGTCTACCTTTGTTGATGAAGAATTGGTAGATGACGCATAGATTCTTGCAATGCAAGAAGAGTTAAAAGAATTTAAGAGGAATGGTGTTTAGGATCTAGTACCTAGACTAATGAATATAAATATTGGAACCAAGTGGGTTTTTAGAAACGAGATAAATGAAAAAGGTGATGTGGTCAAAAACAAGGCAAGACATATCACACAAGGCTATATTCTGCAAGAGAGCATTGATTACACTAAGACATTTTCTCCAGTGGCAGGGTTAGAAGCTATTTGTATCCTACTTTCTTTTGCTGCAAATAATAAAATTACATTATTTCAAATGGATGTTAAAAGTGCTTTTTAAATGGTTATATAAGTGAAGAAGTCTATGTTAAATAACCCACAGGTTTTGAAACTTCTGAATTTCCAAATCATTTTTCTAAACATAGGAAATCGTTGTATGGTTTAAAACAAGCACCTAAGGCATGGTATGATAGACTTAGTAACTGCTTGCTTGAAAAAAATTTTGAAATAGGACATGTAGACAACACCCTATTTAGAAAATAATAGGAGATGACGTTCTTATCATTCAAATTTATGTTGATGACATTATTTTTGGATCTACTAATGGCATTCTTTGACAAGAATTTGCTAAGTTGATACAGCTTGAATTTTAAATGAGTATGATGGGAGAACTTAAATTCGTTTTAGGGATACAAATTCAGCAAATTCAAAAGTCATATACATTCGTCATACCAAATATACAAAAGAGCTACTCAAGAAGTTTAAAATGAATGATTGAAAACCCATGGCTACACCAATGCACTCTACCTGTTCACTTGAAATGATGAATAAGGCCAGAAGGTTGACCAGAAAACATATAGAGGAATGATTGGTTCACTGTTTTACCTTATTGCCTCCAGACCTTATATTATGTTTAGTGTGTCTGCCACACAAGATTTTAGGCTGATCCAAGGGAATCTCATTTAACTGTTGTTAAAAGGATCCTTAAATACTTAAAAGGTATTACCAACCTTAGCTTGTTCTACAAGAAATCTACTAAGTACAACTTAAGTGGCTATTGTGATGCTGATTATGTTGGAGACAAACTTAAGAGAAAAAACAAAAGTGGAAACTGCACATTTCATGGTTAAAACATAATCTCATGGTCAAGTAAGAGACAAAGTACAATTGCATTGTCAACAGTAGAGGCTGAGAACATTTCAGAAATTGGTTGTAGTTCTCAATTGCTATGGATGAAACATTAACTGGAAAATTACAACAATCTTTAGAGTAACATTCCCATATTTTGTGACAACAGTTCTGTCATTTGCCTAAACAAGAACCAAATCCTACATTCTAGAGCCAAACACATAGAAATAAAAAAATCATTTCATTAGGGATTTTGTTAAAAAAGGAGTACTAAATATCCAGTTTGTAAACTGAACACCAAGTATAAATGTCTTCCATCTGAACATATGTCTCTAAAAGTAACGTGCCTTTAAAGGTTACGAATAATGCCTTTGATGTTTGGGTCTAATGTCTGGGTCTAAAGTCTAGGTATGATGTTTAGGTCTAAAGACTGGGTTGTAAGACTGCCTCTAAAGAATGGCTCTGAAACTGAGTCTGATGATTACCTCTAAAGATTGTCTAAAGATTTAATTTGAAGCATGCCTCTAAAGCCCTTGCATGCCTCTGATGTGCACAAACTCAACATGCCTTTGAAGAGTTCATATCAAGGTATAATTAACTCTTGAGAGATTGTTCAAATCATAAACTCAAAACCCACAAACCCACAATATGTTGATGAAAATGGTGTAACATATTCCAACAACTGTCTTTGATATCCAGCCTTAATGTTGCACTGACTCTGAAGTTTCAACAAGGTTATTTGCCCAATTCCACTAATTCTAAGTCATGCAATTTTGCCTCTAACTATCATTATTCAAGAAACACAACATCTCACTCCAACAAGAAAGTCAATGCCTCTGATGGAAAGACAACAGTTGAAATTGAAGGAATTAAGTATGAAAAGAAAACATAGCCGAATCAAAAACTTGTGAAGATCCAAGAACAACCCGAATCCATTCCAGCTCAAATCAAGCAAGAGTATGAAAGAAAATCCGGTTTTTCGAAGTCAATCCAAAATTAGTTTTGATTCAAATTTATAATTGCAGCAAATCTTTGACCATGTTTATAAGAAGATATGATCAAGATTTGTTTGGAAGAAAATATGATCAAGATTTTATCAACAAGAAGATATGAATTATTTACTAGAAGATTTGATCAAGATTTATCACAAGAAGATATGAATTATTTACAAGAAGATTTGATCGTGATTTATCTATAAGAAGATATGAATCATTTACAAGAAAATTTGATCAAGACTTATCACAAGAACATATGAATTATTTACAAGAAGATTTGATCAAGATTTATCATAAGACGATATGAATTATTTACAAGAAGATTTGACAAGATTTATCTACAAGAAGATATGAATTATTTACAAGAAGAGTTTATCATAATTTACAAGAAGATATGAATTATTTACAAGAAGAGTTTATCAAAATCTACAAGAAGATATGAATTATTTACATGAAGATACAGTGTTGGCCGAGATCAGAGGATCACAGAATTGGCGCAGATCAGATTACATAGTCCAGAGTTGGTCGAGATCAGAAGATCATACGGTCCAGATTTTAATCATGATGCAAATTAGTGAAGACTTGATTAAATTTTGATAGAAATTTGATCAAAGTATGAAAGGAATTTGATTCAAAAATTACTGAAGACTTGAAGAAATTCGAATGCAATCTGGAGCTTAAAAAGATATGGTTTGAAATTAAAAGAAACAAGATTGGTCAACAGAATTTTCAACTGCAATATGGAGTTATAAAGATACGATTTTTATTTAAGTGATACCCGATTGGCCAAGTTATTTTTGCAAGAGAATCTGGGCAGATACAGCTCGAATTTAAGCATGGAAGAAACCCTAATTTTCATCTTTAAAAGGAGGCTCAAGGCAGAAAACTATGCATCAAAAATCAGTAAAAGAGTCATAAACTTCCCGAAGTAAACACTTGAGTTTTTAATGAGGTTAATTGTGAGTATCAGCTTTCCAGAAGCAAGCACTCTTGTTTTCGTTCCCTTGTGTTAAATCTATATTGTTGAAGTAGAGTCTACAATCTAAAGAGTCAGAAGAAGTAGCAGGTGACTTAGCAATTAGATTCAAGGTGTTGTAATTCCTTCTGCAATCTGGGGTTGTCAGATTGGTAGGAGAAGACTTGACTTGTGAAGTCTAGGTGTTGTGTTCCTCAAAAGTCTAGGATTGTTAGACTGTTTGGGAAGACTGACTTGGAGGGTCAGTAGTACGGTTGTAATTCAAAGGTTTTAAATTAGTGAAAAATCCTTCAAGATGAAGGGACGGGATGTAGCCTACTTAATGGTGAACCAGGATAAATCCTTGTGTTGTTTATTTTACTTTATCCGCTGCTAACTCTACTTGATTATATTTCAGATTTGAAATAATCATAAAAAATAGAAAAAGAAATCAAGTATTACAAACACAATTCAACCCCCCATTGTCGTGTTTGCACCTTCAGAGTCAAGGTGTTTGTGTTCCTCCAAGAGTTTGTAGGTGTCAGATTGTTTTGAGAAGACTGGCTTGTAGAGTCAGGTGTTGTGTAATTCAAGTTTTGAATTAGTGGATTAAATCCTCATGTGTGAGGAGACTGGGCATAGCTATTAAGTTTAGGGTGAACCAGGATAAACTCTTCTGTCACTTTTTAATTCTCAAATTCTTGTTTTACTTCTACCTTTGTTTTCTAAAATTCTTTACTAAAAATTATGAGATTTTCTAAGTTACTAACACAGAAATCTTGCAATGATCAAATAAGCAACATGCATGACATTTTAAAATCAATTAGGTGTAATTTCAAACGCCTATATGCTAAATCTTCCATGTCTCACGAATCTAAGTTCTTCTAACCCGTAATACCCCTAAAACAATTTCTGATAAGAAGTAAAGAATTTCAGTGAATAAATTCCCAAAACCCTCATGCTAAAAGAAGTTAATATAAAGTAACTCACAGTTTTCTAGGAATGATTCTCTACTTCGATTTGAGTTGATTTGGAGTAGTTTATCTACTTTCCCAGCTTTTTACCTTTTCAGTTTTCACATCTTGCTCCAATTGTTTTGGAGTTTTTTCTTGTTGTTGCTTGTCTTCTCTTCAACGATACTTGGTCGATTCATGGTACTTGAGAGGAAGAAAGGGACATGCAATGGGTTGGGAAGGTGTAGAAGACGTTAGAGAACTTTTTCCTTTGAAGGACTTTGAAAAGAAGAAGAAAATTGATATGTGGGGGAGACAACGAACACTAACAGTGTTGGTGTTTTCATAATGTTTTGAGCAAAAGTGGGATTTGTTGGTGGAAAAAAGGGTGCAGTCGGTGTTGAAACAAAATGGATGTTTTTGTTAGTTAAGGGTAGCTGTTAGAGAGAAAAAAAGAGAAATAAAGGTGTCATATTCTTTCTTTGCCACTTGGACTTACTAATGCTACTAGTTTCCTATTCTACCATTGATCCTAATTTAATAATACTAAAAACACAACATTAAAAATTACAAAAATTTTAGAAATTCTAACAAATACTTAAATCTTATAAATATTTATAACGTAGTGATATGGCCAAACTACATATGTTTTGATTTCTCTATTATACCGGAGGATACATAGAAGCAAGGTTTTCCCCATGTCAAACCAAATTAATAAAAATATATTTTTCCTTCTTTTATTAATGTAAATAATTTATTTTCCTTTTTTTATTACTCTTTTTAGGGGGTAAAATAAATAATTAAATAAAAAATAGTTTGTATAGAATTAAATTATAGGGTAACTGTTTTAGCAGGCGATGTAGGAAAATATTACTTTCCCTACTCGAAATCGACTCTCAAATTGGTGGCGACTCCATTTTTGTGGATAAAATGGACACGACACTCCCTCAATTGCTCGCGTCTAAAATAATCATCCCAACAATAGATATCTCACCCTTGTTGTTTCTCACTCAAAACTAAAAAACACACAAGACTTGAACAACATAATTTTTTAATCTTTCACGTTTACAATTTCTTTAATTTTTAATCTCTCACGTTAGAACTTCTTTAATTATCATCCAAAAAAATTAGAATTTCTTTAGTTATCAATAATGTTTATTCAATATTTTATGTTATCTTTATTTATTGTAATTTTACAATTTATGGAAATGTTCCAATTTACATTTATGATTTTATTTTATTTTTTACACCATAAACACAGTTTTCAATAACTTTACGGATTTGGTTGCTATTAAAATTTTTACTTTTCTTTTTCCAAAAAATAATTTACTTTTTCATTCAAAAAATATATTTCTCAACTATGAATGCATGAATGCAGACAACTTGTGCAATACTCAATATCATATATCTTGAAAATGATAATAAAGACACACATCATAGTGTTTTAGAGGCAATATTATAGGTTCTAATAAGAAACACGCATTAAATCTCATTGTAACTACACACAACATAGTTTACAAAACATGCTCTAAAGTACAATTGCACAAAGTATAATACATCTTCATAACAGAACATCATTATTCACCCCAAGTCCGAGCTCAAGTCTTCTTATTTGCTATAATACATAAAAATAGGGGTGGGATAATAATCTCAATGAGTTCAATAAAAAAAAGGAATGGCCTTTTGAAAAATTTATGTTTAGAGGAAATTTTTAACATAAGAGGTTTTATCAAAATCTTAAAATTTAATCATTTTCCATAAATTATGGACATACTATCCTAATTATATCAACGTGGGCCACTAAGATAATTATGATAATTTTCTATGTAAGGTAGGTCTTGGCAATGACCACAACCAGCATCCTAGTTGCTATTATTCCCTTACTGATGTTTCACTATTGAAATATCCTCGAATCCCATCGTAACATTTTCAATCAAAACAATGCATATCATAAAGTTATGTTTATCAAACATTCCAGATTATCAAACCAATTTAATTGACTAGCTTTAACATAATTACTTCAAAAACAATACATAAAAATTAGTTCCATATTAGAGGGAAGTTCTCCTCAAAGGGATGTTCCAGTCAAATGAAAGTCCTAGTTAGAGGAAAGTTCCCATAAGAAGGAAGTCTCAGTTAGACAAAAGTTCTACACAGAGGGAAGTCTCAATTAGCGGAAAGTTGAAGACTGGCAGAGGTTTTAGTCAGTGGAATTTCCAGACAGAGGGAAGATCCATAAGAAAAGTTCCAACTGAAAGGTAGTTCCAGATAGAGGGAAGTTCTAGACAAAGGGAGATTTCAACATGTTATACACAATGACATCTTAACAATGCATTTATTTCGACAAAAAAATAAATAATCATTTCAGCTTGTTATACACATAATAGAACTTGTGCAAGAATATACTACATAGTCGTACAAGTGTTTAAAAATTTATTGTCAAACATAAAATTGTCACTGCGTATCATCCACAAACAAATGCACAAGTTGAACTCTCAAATAGAGAGATCAAAAGAATCCTAGAGAAAGATGCAAATTCTTCTAAAAAATATTGGTCTCTCCATTTTGATGATGTTTTGTGGGCGTAAAGGACTTCCTACAACACACCTTTAAGCATGTCTCTTTATAGACTAATTTTTTGGCAAAGCATGCAATTTGCCCGTTGAGTTAAAACATAAAGCATTTTGGATTATAAAAAAAATTAACTTGGATTTACAACAGGCTGGTGTAGCAAGAATGATGAACACAAAATGTTTAGTTATGAAAATGCTGAGTGGTATAAATCCATAGTTAAAAAATGCCATGATCACACTAGTGCAATTTAATCTTATTACATATGCTATTTTAGATCGATTGTTATACACTCAATGTAATAAATAGGCGGTGGCAAATTTGTTATTATAAATTTTTTTGGTAGATATGTTATATTAAACCGTTCTACCAAGATGAGTGAAAGTTGTTGGTTCCAAGCTTTGAAAAATTTAAATTGAAAACACTACAATGACTTGGACTAAAATTGATGGCAAACAGGTTAGTTAAAACACATATTCTTTTCGTTGTGGGAAAAATGTTTGTAGCAGACGTAGAGAAACTAAAAATCTGGAGCAAATCAAAATCTGAGCATATTATAGTTTTTGATGTTTTCCTCTAAAGTGAAAAGGTTTTTCTTTGATTGTACATTCTTGGCGTGACTATTTTTTGCTGCTAATATAAATTTTTTCCAAATAAACTGTAGTGATAGATACCCTTTTTGGTAGGACAACATCAGACCATAAGTAAATTTATTAACTTAAGTGAAATCCTTGTATCTGAGGTATGCTTATTGAGAATTTTAGTGCCAAGTCACTATAATAGGAGCAACATGTTGTTTCCATTTGATACCCATTGTTTGTTTTGGATGAAATTCTCTATTTCATAACATTTTTGTCATATTGTATCAAAATCGTCACTTTAGTGTGTTGAGTATTACTTGCTCAACATTGATCTTTTCATGTATCTTAAATGTAGGTTATTAATTTCATGGAAGTATAATTAGATTTATGGGCACAATAACCCTTCCCTAATACTAAAAATATGCAGCCATCTTGGTCATGCTTTCATTTTGTCCGTGTGTGTTTGCAACTCTTTTGATGTTATTTGCTCTTGCATTTTTTTAATGTCAAAGGAAAGTTGTTTCTGTAAAGCTTTCGCTATAGCAGAATCTAGGGAAGTGATGGATCTTTTGTGGCTCTATTTTAGTAAATAGTTTTAATGAAGCATCCATATTGTAAGTTGTAACTACTCATACAAGAGATGAAAAATGATTTTAGAGCTTATCATTTGGTAATTGTCACATGAGATCAGCTATAAGCATAATGTTTTGGCTTTCCACAGATACATTGCACAAGTATCTTGATCATTGAACGTGGGATTTTAGTTTTCTGTGACTTGAGAATCTTTGGGATTTCATGATAGTTTGATATTTTCCTTCCCCTTTTTTCTCTTTTGATTTTCAATGAAGAAGTCATATTGATTACTGGTCATATTGAAGAAGTCATAGAGTTTGTCATGTTATTATGTTGCTTTATTTCTTTTCAAATTTTAACGTATAAACTCATATCATTTTTGTGCTTGTACTAGGTAGATGAATTCTCGATTTCATTAAGCCGGATACACTTATTCATGTATTCAAAGAAGGGATATTGTTTTGTTATTAATTAACATTGATGTCTCTTATTGTGGATGATTTGTGTGAATAAACTTAATGATATTTTCTTTGAATTTTACTCTTGTTTTGGTAGTAATATTTTCCTACAGTATAGAGAATAAGTTTTTAGACTTCATGATTATGCTCATAAATAGCTAGTAAAGACATCAGGGTAAATATTCATACTTTTACCATTGTATATGTTTTCAGAAGTAGTTATGGATCAAGTTGGATGAATGCTAATCGTTAGAGTGAAGAGTATGAATAGGGAGTTGAGGAGTTTATACAATTTGCTTTTAAAAAAACTTCCTAAAAGTAAAGGAAGATTTTATTGTCCTTGTGTTATTTGTTTGAATGAAAATACATTACGTTTTGAGGAAATACAAAGTCATATTTATTCTAGGATTGACTTGGATTATACCAGATGGATATGGTATGGTGATGCGTTAAACATGTCAAATACCTCATAAAAAGAGGAAGTTAATGTAGATATGAGTGATAAACTAGAGGACATGATACGTGATGTTGGACAAGAGTCTTTTAATCGTGCAAATGTATATGATAATTTGTGTAGTGAAAAAGAAGAGACATTGTATCCAGGATGTACTAACATCCCATGGTTGTCTGCATTGTTGAGATTGTTCAACTTGAAGGCGAGAAATGGATGGACAGATAAAAGCTTCACCGAATTACTCGAATTGTTGAAAGAAATGCTCCCAGAAGGTTACGCATTGTCGAATTGTAACTATGAGGCAAAGAAGATATTGTGTCCATTGGGCATGGACTATAAGAAAATACATGCATGCCCTAATGACTGTTTATTGTATAGAAATGAGTTTGAAGAGTTGAATAAGTGTCCTAGGTATGGATTATCACACTACAAAATGAAGGATGGTGATTCCATTTATGAAGGAAGCTCAAATAGGCTTCATGTGAATGTGTTATGGTATATTCCCATAGTTCCAAGGTTCAAACGATTGTTTGATAATACAAATGATGCAAAGAATGTAAGATGGCATACCGATGAGAGGAAGCGTGATGGACAACTCCGTCATCCAGCTGATTCTTTTCAATGGGAGAAAATTAATGATTTGTACCTGAAATTCGGAAATGAGCCAAGGAACCTTTAGCTTGGACTTGCTATGGATGGAATGAATCCATATGGAAACTTAAGTAGTAACCATAGTTCATGGCCCGTTCTACTAGTTATCTACAACCTACCTCCTTGGATTTGCATGAAGCGTTAATACATTATGTTATCTATGATGATTTCAGGTCCAAAACAACCTAGAAATGACATAGATGTTTATCTAAGTCCATTGAGTGAAGATTTGAGAATGCTTTGGGAAGGTGTTGATGTGTTTGATGGGTATAGTGTTAAGGGACATAAAGCATGTCCTATATATGAAGAAGACACATGCTACCAGCAATTGCAACATGGAAGAAAAACAATTTACATTGGGCATTAGAAATTTCTCAAGTCTAATCATCCATACCGTAAGTTGAGAAAAGTGTTTAATGGACACCAAGAGCATGAAATTTCCCATAAATCCTTAACAGGGAGCAAGTTTATCAACGGGTTTAGGATATCAACGTTATCTTTGGAAAGAACTAAAAACATACATCTGAGAAAAATATATGGAAGAAGAAGTCTGTGTTCTTTGATCTTCCTTATTGGTCTAGTGTAGATGTAAGACATTGGCTTGATGTGATGCATGTGGAGAAAAATGTGTGTGATAGTGTAATTGAAACACTTCTCAACATTCAGGGGAAAACAAAGGATGGCTTAAATTCTCGTCTAGATATGGTTGAGATGGGTATACGACAATTGTTAGCTCCATAATCAGCAGGTAAATGAACATATTTGTCTCTTGCTTGTTTTTACATTGTCAAAAAAAGAGAGGAGAAGCTTTTGTGAGTGTTTACAGGGAATAAAAATGCCAGATGGCTACTCCTCAAATGTCAAGAGTCTTATCTCAATGAATGATTTGAAATTAGTTGGCTTAAAGTCTCACGATTTCCACATATTGATGCAACAACTACTACTAGTGCCTTTACGTGGCATATTGCCAAAAAAGCAAGAGATGTCTTAACTAGGTTGTGTTTATTCTTCAATGCTATTTCTAGCAAAGTCGTTGATCCTCAAAAATTAAATGAGTTGGAAAATGAAATGGTTATTATCTTGTGCCAACTAGAGATGTATTTTCCTCCTTTTTTTGACATCATGGTTCATTTAATTGTTCATTTAGTTAGGGAGATTAAATTATGTGGTCCTATCTATTTGAGGTGGATGTATCAAGTCAAGCACATTTGTATGTATTGAATAACACTGATGTGGTTCAACCTGACCTTTCTACTCATAAAAGCATTGTGAAGGAAAAATATCTTAGAATGAATGAAAAATGGTTGTTGAATGAGCACAACAAGATTTTCTTAAAGTATTTTAAAGAAACCATTTTAACCAACAATACAACTTCTGATACATTAAAATGGCTAGCAAACGGGCCTCATTTTGATGTCATAAATTGGACTGGCTATGATATCAATAATTTTACATTCTACACAAAGAGTCAGGATGACAGTAGTGGGGTTATGGTCGTAGCTAAGTCCATGCACGTCTCTAATTCAAAAGATAAAAACCCTGTTATGGCATCCATATCTTACTTTCGGACCATTGAAGATATTTGGGATGTCGATTTCATTAAATTTAAAGTGTCGGTTTTTAAATGTAAATGGATTGACATCAATAGTGGTGTTAAAGTTGATGAATTTGGTTTTACATTGGTGGACTTTGAAAAGGTAGCGTATAAGGATGAGCCTTTTATGATGGCATCACAAGCAAAACATGTGTTTTATGTTAGTGATCCTTCTAACAAAAAGTGGTCAGTTGTTCTCCAAGGTAAAAACTTGCATAGACCAAATGAAAGTCTAGATTCAACACTAGATATTTCTAAGACTTCTTCATTCTCACAACGAATACTTACTTTCATTGAAGAAACTATAGTGGACGATGAGTATGCCACTCCTGATGATCATCAAGAAGGGAAATGGGAGAACATTCAAACATAAGACTTGTAAGAAATAAAACAGTAATAATGATAGTTTATCTTAATAAATTTCAAATTATCAAATAATATTTACTTTGAATGTTTATAGTTTTCACCAATATATGATATAATTGCTTATAATTATTTTTCTCCATTATTTTGAATTATTATTGACCATTATTATTATTTTTTAAAAAGGACACATGAATAGTTTGTCATCTCCTTCGCAAAGTGTGGAGGGTACTCAATCTACACAAAGAAAGGGTAGGTGTGGTACACGTATGGCAAAGTTGAAACGTAAATGTATGGTAGGTAAAAAGTTCTCAATTGATTTAGATCCATTGATTCGATTAGCTTCAGGGATAAATAGGAAAAACATTAAGGATCATGTTGCTTCCCTTGTTCGAAGCTTTGTCAGTATTTTGGTGGATAATTGGGACGATGTAGATAGCAACTTGAAAAATCAGATATGAGAAACTATCAAGGTACATGTAGTTTTGGGAATATTTTAGTATATATATGATTTCGTAAATGTATGTTAAGGATATACACTAACTCCTCCATTTGTTTTGTAATATAGGTGAAATGGGATGTTCCTGATTCTGAATTTTTGAAAAAGAAATGGATTTCATATGTTGGAGAACATTGGAGGGCATTTAAAACTATTCTAGCATCTAGATATTTAAATGGTGGGGATTTGAGTCACAAATCTCCTCTTGAGGCCTATACTTATCTAGATAAGGACATACGGAATGCGTTTGTTTAGAAACGACAAGATCCTTTCTTTGTAGTTAGCTAGATTTATAATTTAGTTTCTCTTAATAAATGTACTTCTAGTATTACATTTAATTGGTGTATTCTTTATAATAGGAGAAAAGAAATAAGGCACAAATGATTCAGTCTCATAATAAATACACTCACCTAATGTCTCGTGGGGTATATGAGTTGACTATTGAAAGATTGATGAATGAAAAATTAAAACAAAGACAAGAATCATCTGGAAATTCAATACTTGCACCTACATCTCCACCATAACGTCATGAAAAGTGGAAGAGAGCCCAACAAAAGCCATTGAGAGATTACTCATCAGAAAATGCACGTGTCATTGCAGAAAAAATTGTAAGTAATTGTGTAACATAAATTTGCTATTATAGAAGGACAAAATCATACACGTGACAAATTAAGCTAAAATTGAACTTGCTAGATGTCTAGATCAACACTAATTTGATCAAGTTCAGGTGTTGCAATACCTCTGAATTTGTCATATTCTCATGGCTAAAGCATTTTGTAATAAGTCATTATTATTCAGTAATTTGAGTCAAATTGTTTGTTTGTTTTGTCTATTTCCAATTAACTTTTAGCTTTATCCATAAGTTGAATCGGTTTGTTAAGAAATGTAAAGGGAATAGGGATTAGACCAATCATACATCTTAACTGCAGCCCATTGCATGAGCTCTCTACACCAATTTGGGGTTTGTAGAGGTACAGATATATGTGAATCTCACCCATGACATTAACAGAGAGGCTGTTATTACAGCTGAAACCCGAAAGCCAGGGCACAACACTAAACAATATTATGAGTCAGCTTGAATATACTTTTCAACAAACACCACAATACACTTGAAAAAAAGATGATGTTTAGTTATAAATAAAAATAAAAATTTCTTTTGGTTCCAAAATCAAATTTTAGTGGAAGTGATAAATGATAAATATAGCTTTTGCATTAGGTTGAAATTTTAGACTAAATTTACTTCAATCTAGATTGAAGTCAACAAAAATCAATTTTGCCGAGTTAAAGTCATTGAAAAATCAAATGCTCACCCAAATAAACCCTTAGACTATTTTCCATTTTTAGATGCCCAAATAAAAGAATGATTTTAAGTAATACTGAAAATCATTGGAACTTGGAATTGTTGTTTTGAGTTAAAACAAAACTGTTTAAAATTCACAATTTGTGTCATCGAAGATATTACTGAGTTGAGTCGCGGACTAGGTCGCTCTCTTGAAGACGTTTCGTGGCACTGCCCAAATTGTGCAAGGTAGACTATCAACCACGACGTCCCCAGGATAAAACAGCCTATATTCAATGTATCGCAGTTCCACTGCACCGTAGAAAACCGTTCTAGAATTACACCCTCAATATGGCTATTAAAGCCACTCTCAATATGACGGGTAAAGTCACTCTCAATAAGGTGGTTAAAGCCTTGTAATGTTGTAACTCATAAATCAAAATGACTACACTCTAACGGATTACGGCATAAAAACCACTCTAAAAGACTGCGGCATAAAAACCACTCTAAATGGATAGTGGTATTGTGACCACTCAAAAATCCACGGGACTACGGCATAACAACCGCTCTAAGATATCGAAGGGACTACGGTACAATACCGCTTAAAATATCGAAGGGACTACGATATAATCCTGCTTAAAATATCGAAGGGACTATGGTATAACAACCGCTTTAAAATATCGAAGGGACTACGGTACAATACCGCACTAAAATATCGAAGGGACATAAAGAAAGGGGAGAAGTGGATCGGTAACAATCCAGCAGAATACAAGAGGAGAAAAGAAAAAGTTGGGAAATGCATCCAACTTTAGTTTTCTTTTCACAATAAATTGACACTCTTTATATAATGATGGAAGCAAACTCACATATGTTTTCTAATCAATGTGGGACTTCAACAAAATTTTGAGAATATTTATATAGTGATTAAAACTATTCAAAATTAGAGTTTTCCAATGTGGGACTTCAACAATTTTTAAATTCACACGTTATTTTCCAACAATCCCCCACTTGAATTAAAAAAATGTTTCTGAAGTAGCGTCAAACGCTTATATAAGATTGTGCATAAGCAAAGGTGTCTGTGACTTGAACTTTTGCATAGCAAGTACGATTCTGATTTAACAAGAGTGACTCGTAGTCTTGAACTTTGTCTTGGACATCAAACCCACACACAACATTTTTCATTAGGTGTATTCTAAAAAGCTCATGCATTTATGGCCCTGCACGTCTATCCCAGTATAGTGAACGCTCTAGAAATTTTTGCCTCGAAATTCCATAGGAAACGGCCCCATTTCCACATTCACACAGGTGAGTCTATCAAGAGTACTCCTGTAGCTAGGTACTCCCTCCATATAGAGTATAGATCTCATTAAGAGTTTCTACTATCTCAGTCTTCCATTGCTTCAGGAATCATGCTTCTGTTAAATATAATAACATGTTTATCTCATATCACTATGAATTGTTATTACCCATTGAACCTAATTCTTGGGATCTCCAGTCTTTTAGTTCGGGTTTCCATCATGAGTGACTCATCTATCTATAGGCAATAGTCCTATCCTTTTGGATGTATTTATGACTTTCTCTCTAGTCAATCCTTTCGTCAAAGGATCTGCTAAATTATCATCAGTGCGTACATGATCCAATATTACAGATCCTTTAGTAAGTAATTCTCTAATTGTACTGTGCTTACGACATATTTGTCGTCTCTTACCGTTGTAATAACGATTCTCAATTTTTTCAATAGTCGCGGTACTATCGCAGTGGATCAACACAGCTGGCATAGGTTTTTCCCATAAAGGGATCTCAGCTAGCAAGCATCTCAACCAATTCGCTTCATCACGAGCAGTAGTTAGTGCTATCATTTTAGATTCCATAGTCGACTAAGCCAATATCGTCTGTTCTTTGATTTCCAAGATACATCACCATCGGCAATACTAAAATTATAGCCACTGGTTACTTTGAATACATCTAACAAGGTGTTCCAATCAGCATCACTGTATCTTTCAAGGACGGTAGGAAATCTTTGATAATGTAATCCTAGACTCTTGGTCCTTTTTAGGTCTCTCATGACTCTTTCGATAGCGTGCCTATGCTCTATACTAGGTCTACTGGTAAACTTGCACAATAGTCCCACGACGTAGGCAATGTCGGGTCTAGTACAATCAGTGGCATACATAAGGTTGCCAATGATGCTCGCATATTCAATTTGTCTAACACCTTCACCAGTGTTCTTAAAAAGTTTCACACTTGGATCATATGGTGTGCAAGCAGGTTTACAGTCAAAGTATTTATATTTCTTTAGGATCTTTTCAATATAATGAGATTGATCCAAAGACATTCCCTTTTCTGACCTAGTAATCTTAATTCTTAAGATTACATTCGTTTCTCCGGGGTCTTTCATATCAAAGTTGTTACTCATCAATGATTTCACAGCATGAATGTTTGAACCAAATATGAGTAAGTCGTCTACATAGAGACATATGATAGTGCAAATGTCATTTTCAAATTTGTAATAAATACATTTGTCAATTTCATTCACTTTAAACTCATTCGATATAATCAAATTGTCAAACTTTTCATGCCATTGCTTAGGAGCTTGTTTAAGACCATATAGAGATTTATCTAACTTGCAGACCTTGTTTTCTTGTCCATGAATTACAAAACCTTCAGGTTGTTCCATATAGATTTATTCATCCAGATCACCATTTAAAAAAAATTGTTTTAACATCCATTTGGTGTATGACCAAGTTATGAATAGCTGTTAGAGAAATGAGCACCTTAATGGATGTTATTCTAGTGACTGGTGAAAAAATTTCAAAGAAATCTATATTTTCTCTTTGCCTAAAACCTTTGGCTACAAGGTGTGCCTTGTATTTATCAATAGTTCCATCGGGTTTTAGTTTCTTTTACAAATTCCATTTACAACCTATTGGGTTGCAACCAGGAGGCAAGTCTACTTTATGCCAGGTCTTGTTAGATTCTAGAGAATCCATTTCATCATTTATAGCTTCTTGCCAAAGATCTGTATCCAATAATGACAAGGCTTCTTTTAGATTTGCAGAAAAAGGCACATGCACTATTGTAATTTGTTGTTGCTTCACTACCTCTGCTTATATGTGTTATGGTTCCATGCTATAGATGCTAGTTAAAGCTTACATAACTTGGAAGTAGCTTTTTAATGTAGTACTTAGGTGGAAATATTTTTGAACTTATTATTTGGAGTTTTCTCCTCCTTAAAACAGCATGTCAAATTCTAATAGTTTGGAGAAAACAATTGATGACTAAGGCACTAAACAAATAATTCTACAATAATTATGTATATATTTTTTAGAATATGATTTATATGCCTTTATTTGGTTATGTTATATGAGTCTTGTAAGACCCTTAAATTTAATATTAATTTTGGAATTAATATTAAGGTTATTTTGGGGATATTTGTAAAATATTTAATATATGTATGTTTGAGTGAATATATATATATAAATATTTATTTTGGAAGAAGAATTAAAATTATTGGATGAAGAATAAATTAATTTAATTACGAGTAGTTAAATTAATCGGACCGTTAATTAAGGATTAGCAGCTAATTGCAAATCGTTTAAGTGCTGGAGGATCCAGCAATATTTTAACATTAATTGTGATGAGGTGGCACATGGAGGTGCCTATATATGGACTGCAAATGACAGAGCAAAGGCAGAAACCTTTCTCTCCTCCATACTGCATGTAACAGTACCTTCCCTTCCATTCTGAAATCTGTTTTCCAGTTCATGATTTCAAAAATACAAGAGAGGGAGTTCCTCAAAAGTGCCATCAATTGGAAATACAAGCATCAAATCAGAAAACCCCCAGTACAAAAGTTATTCCCCACATACTTACGGAGCTAAAGAACCCAGTTTCGTAGCAGCAAACACAAGCTGCAGTTTCACCGGTTTTTGGCGCGAAAACGGGAACGACAGCAGCAACAAGGGTAAGGGCACCTTCAACTTTCTAGTTGCATTAGGGCTGTAAGTGCATAACTTTCATGGCATTACTAGTGTTTTCATTACCGTTTTGAAACTGGTTTGCCTGATGCTTGAAAGAAATGAAAAATGCATTTTTTTGATGTTTTAAAAGCTCTATGATGATTGCTGTTTGGGCTGAATGTACTAAAGTTGTGTTGTTTATATGGGAAAGAGAAAAGTGTCTTGTATGTTATTTTAAACATGATTAAAATGCATGTTCATAAAACTGTTTTGAAAATGGTTTTGAAATGCAAAAATGCATTCTATTGGTGTTTTGCTGCTCTGTGATGCTTGCATGTTATTCTGATGTGTTGTGAAAGCTGAAATGCTTGCATGTTATTCTGATGTGTTGTGGAAGCTGAAATGCTTGCATTATGTTCTGATGGTTTGAAAATTTGGATGAATCTGATGATTCTGTTTCTGTTTTGAGTGATTATGTTGATGTTGATGATTTTGTGATGTTGGCTGTTTTTGTTGATATAACATGCTGTTTTGCTAATGTTGAGAAAGCTGAAATGCTTGCATGTTGTTCTGATGATTGAGAAAGCTGAAATGCTTTGCATGTTGTTCTGATGTTTGAGAAACTGAAATGCGTGCATGATGTTCTGATGGTTTGAAAATCTGGTGTTGTTGATGATTTCAAAATAAAAAGGGTTTAAAACTGATGAAAGTGTTTTCTTCTGGAAAATCTGGTTCGATGTAAAAGTCTGAGTTTTGTGGTTTAAAAGAGTGATAAAACTGTTTTGAAGTTGTGTTGATTTTTTCAAAAAAAAAAACAGTTTTTGAAATGTGTTGAAGTCTCAGAGAAATTTCACTTATCTCGAAGGTGTATTCGAATACAACATGTGTGTATTCGAATACAACCTGTCAAGCTTCTGTTTTACTTAAATTTTCAAACCTGTATTCGAATACGAGCCCCTGTATTCGAATACAGAGGAAGGATTTCTGCTTCAGATGATTCTGATGTTAATCATCCTATTTCTGCTTCTGATGATTTTGATGTTAATCATTCTGTTTTTGCTTATGATGATTCTGATGTTAATCATCCTGTTTCTGCTTCTGATGATTCTGTTAATGATCCTGTTTTTGCTTCTGATGATTCTGATGTTAATCATCCTATTTTTGGTTCTGATGATTCTAATGTTAATCATCCTGTTTCTACTTCTGATGATTCTGTTAATCATCCTGTATTTGCTTCTGATGATTCTGATGTTAATCATCATGTTTTTGCTTCTGATGATTCTAATGTTAATCATCCCGTTTCTGCTTCTGATGATTCTGTTAATCATCTTGTTTTTGCTTCTGATGATTCTGATGTTAATCATCCTATTTTTGCTTCTGATGATTCTGATGTTAATCATCCTGTTTCTGCTTCTGATGATTCTGTTAATCATCCTGTTTTTGCTTCTGATGATTCTGATGTTAATCATCCTGTTTTGTCTTCTGATGATTCTGATGTTAATCATCCTGTTTTTGCTTCTGATGATTCTGTTAATCATCCTGTTTTTGCTTCTGATGATTCTGATGTTAATCATCCTGTTTCTACTTCTGATGATTCTGTTAATCATCCTGTTTTTACTTCTGATGATTCTGGTGTGAATCATTCTGTTTTGCTTCTGATGATTCTAGTGTGAGTCATTCTGTTTTTACTTCTGATGATTCTGGTGTGAATCATTCTGTTTTGCTTCTGATGATTCTGGTGTGAGTCATTCTGTTTTGCTTCTGATGATTCTGGTGTGAATCATTCTGTTTTGCTTCTGAAGATGCTGGTGTGAGTCATTCTGTTTTGCTGCTGATGATTCTGGTATGAATAATTCTGTTTTGCTTATGATGATTCTGGTGTGAATCATTCTGTTTTGCTTCTGATGATTCTGGTGTTAATCATACAGTTTTGCTTATGATGATTCTGGTGTGAATCATTCTGTTTTGCTTTTGATGATTCTGGTGTGAGTCATTCTGTTTCTGCTTCTGATGATTCTGGTGTGAATCATTCTGTTTTGCTTCTGATGTATTGACGTTAATCATTCTGATTCTGCTTCTGTTTCTAATGTTCTGGTGTTGATGATTCTGATTCTAGTTCTGTTCCTGATGTTCTGATGTTAATCATTCTGATTCTGGTTCTGTTCCTGATGTTCTGATGTTAATTATTCTGATTCTGGTTCTGTTCCTAATGTTCTGATGTTAATCATTATGATTCTGGTTCTGCTTTCTGATGACCTGATGTTGATCATTCTGGTTTTGTCTTATGTATTCGACTACAGGCATGCTGTATTCGAATACAGAATGTTAAAATTGCAGTTTCATGCTTCTGTATTCGAATACAAGGGGTTTGTATTCGAATACAGATTTGAGTTTTCAGAAATTTCAAGTTTTTCAACAGTGTTTTATATACCGTAAGTGTTGGGGAATATTGGGAATGTGTGTGGTGAATTAAAATGGAACTTTTGGTGATAGTTTGAAGTTGTGGTGATGAAGTTTTTGAGACTTTACTGATGTAGTGAAAAATGTTGATTTGTGCACTTAGACTACCTCTATATTCGACTACCAGGGGGGCTGTAGTCGAATACATAGTGTAATTATGCACTGTTTTTTGCTTATGTATTCGAATATAGCTTCGTATTTTCCAGAAAACTCAGTTTTAAACACTGTTTTATGAATTTTAAGACTTTGGGAACAATGGAAAGACTTGAGATGATTAAGAATGGAATTGTGTGATAATGTAAAGTGTTAATGATTACTTGAATGTTTAATCATTGATGTGTTGATGATGAAGTTAATTGTGTTGAGTGTTCTGGGGGAAATGCTGGAAAGGCTGAGTGTTTCTGATTTTTTTTGCATACTGTTTTCAGTGAAGAGAAAACATTGCATGTCCATGCATTTCATAGTCAGGTGGTGACCGCGATGGGCCACAGAGTAATGCGGTGACCGTGATGGGCCGCGAAGTTAAGTAGTAACCACAGTAGTGGGCTACGAAATGGCCGCGTGTTCGTGGTGGTCCATTCTATCCGTGCGAGGATTTAACTTCTGTGTATTTGGCCTGTGAGAGGCTAATAAACGTGAATGTAGTAACCGTGATGGGTTGTAGAGTGGCCGCGTGTTTGTGGTGGTCCATTCTATCTGGGCTACTGAATGGCCGCGTGTTCGTGGTGGTCCATTCAAAGATGTATAACGTGCTGATCTGTTGAGCGATTGCACGAGTGCTGGTCTGTTGAGCGACTGCACTAGGTACTGATCTGTTGAGCGATTGTACCTTGGTATATAAGTGCTGGTCTGTTGATCGATTGTACCTTGGTATATAGGTGCTGGTCTGTTGAGCGACTGCACTGGTACTGGACTATTGAGCGTCTGTACCCTGAAATGCGCAACCACATGCTGATCTGTTGAGCGATTGCACGAGTGCTGGTCTGTTGAGCGACTGCACTTGGTGCTGATCTGTTGAGCGATTGCACCTTGGTCTTGAGGGCCGTTAAAGTCAAACATATTGTGTTGGTCTGTTGAGCAACTGTGTAACACCCCGAGTTTAAAACACAGCGCGAGTGTATTTTTTATTTTTTTTAAAACGAATAGATAAATAAAAGAGTTTTCAGAATTAGTTTCAAGGGAATTAAAATCAATTCCAATTAAATATCATTCGACATCGTAATTCAAAATAGTAAGGTAATTAAACAACAACATCACGATTAATCGAATGAGATATTTTTGGGAACTTGATCTTTATAATATACTAAAATAAAGATATATCAAAACTGGATTCTCAATCCACCAAAATATTTATCAGAGTGCAGAAAAGTTTTACAATAATTCCCAAAATAAATATTTACAACCACTGAGCTCAAAACCCTATACATAAGTCTAAACTGATCATACACTAAGCTATAGTAGCACGGTCTCCACCGCATCATCCACAAGTCTTATCTTCACCTAGCTGTCCATCCCTTCACGTAGCCCACAATGTAAAGATCAAGGAAAATTAACGACGTTCCCTGTCGTTAGTGTGACCGTCGGGGGTATGGGTTTGATTAACATCTGAGGGCAAAGCCCAATTTTCCACAATAATTGTAAAGGGCGACCGACCGAAATTAACAAATACCGCATAGCATTTATATCAGCAATATCAGACATATTCATGGCACATCATAAAACAATGATGATAAATAAGGATGCTCAATTTTGAAAATACATGACATTTGTACCTTTTCAAACAGCAACCAATTTAATATGAAAATCATGTTGTAAGCACAAACATCAATTCAGTAATCACACTAATTCATCAGAAATTCCAGATTTCAAAAAGTACTTACACACAACAATTTTCAACCATCATCATATAACTAAAACGTGACCCACTGGTCAATCACCCCGATGCAATATGTATATGCTCATGAAAACATCCTCTTGGATTTACCAAGGTGCAATCACTCAACAGATCAGCACATTTACATATGTAAGACTTTAACGGCCCTCAAGACCAGGGTGCAATCGCTCACAGATCAGCACCAGTGCAGTCGCTCACAGACCAGCACTCGTGCAGTCGCTCACAGACCAGCACGTTTGACATAAACCAAAGTACAATCGCTCACAGATCAATACCTAGTGCAGTCGCTCAAGAGACCAGCACTCGTGCAATCGCTCACAGATCAGCACGTGGTTGCGCATTTCAGGGTACAAACGCTCACAGTCCAGTACCAGTGCAGTCGCTCACAGACCAACACTTATATACCAAGGTACAATCGCTCACAGATCAGTACCTAGTGCAATCGCTCACAGATCAGCACTCGTGCAATCGCTCACAGATCAACACGTGGTTGTGCATTACTCTGTGGCCCATCGCGGGTACCACATGACTATGCTATGCATGAGTATGCAGTGTTTCACCTCACTGGAAACAGTATGCAACATCAGTAAAATTCATGCATTTCCATCATTTTTCAAAACATTTCCACACAATCAATATCATCATCTACACATCAATGACTAACCATTTAAGCAAACATTATCACTTCGCATTACCTCAAGGTTTCATTCTTAATTATCAAAAGTCTTTCCCCAACTCCCAAAATTCAGAACCAGTGTTTTAAAACTGCAATTTTTGGAAAAATGAATTTGTATTCGAATACAGCTTCATTGTATTCGAATACAGAAGCCAAATAGGGCAGAATCAACACCCTGTATTCGAATACAGACTCCTTGTATTCGAATACAGAGGCTTTCCCAGTGCAAAAGTCAGAATTTCCACAACTTCAGTAAAGTCTCATAAACTTCATCACCACCACTTCAAAACTATCACAAAAATTCCATTTTTATTCACCACCAACCTTCCCAAGGTACCCCAACACTTAAGGTTTATAAAACAATGTTTAAAACTTGAATTTCTGAAAAACACGAATCTGTATTCGAATATAGCTCCCTTGTATTCGAATACAGAAGCTAAACTAGTGAAAAATCAGCATTCTGTATTCGAATACGAGGTTGTCGTAGTCGAATACAGATGCGAAGTCAGTGGCAAAAGTTGCAAATCTGTATTCGAATACAGAGGGTCGTAGTCGAATACGGATGCTAAGTCAGAAGCAAAATTGACAAATCTGTATTCGACTACAGAGGATCGTAGTCGAATACAAGTTCAAAAATCTGAAGAAAACAGAAGCTTTGCAGGCTGTATTCGAATACACTCAAGCCGTATTCGAATACACCTTCGAATTCAGTGAAATTTTCCTAAAATTTCAACACATTTTCAAAACCTTTTCCTTTGAAAAACCAACCCAACACCAGAATCATATTTATCACTCTTCAGACACCTCAAAACTCAACATTTTTCATTAAACATCAACAACAGACTTTTAACAAAACACAATCAGAAACAGAATCATCACTACCAGAATAACCATCACTGATTTTCTCAAATCACCAAAACAGAAAGTCAACTACAAAATAGTCCCACACAAACTAACTCACGCATTTGGATCATTTCCAAAACAACACCAAACAAATCATCATTCAACACAACAGAATGATTTCTTACTCAACAAAACAAACAAAACATCATCAACACAATAAATTCCTTCACTGAAAATAGCAGGGACATCAAAACAGTTTGATTTCCAAAACCTAACACAATGTTTTTCACAAACATAAACCAATAATCATTCATCACACATGCATTTACAGCCCTAAATGCAATCTAGAAAGTTGTTAGGTGCCCTTACCTTAATTATGTTCCCTTAACTCGTACGTTTCTGTGACAAAAGTCGACAATATACCCGTTCGCGTTCGCCGCTATGAAAATTAGTTCTTTAGCTCCGTAACGATCAGAGGAATAACTTTCGTACTCGAAACTTTCTGATTCGACACTCAAATTTTCAAGAAAAATGTATTTTGAGTAAACTGTTTTTCCTTCACCAACACAGAAAATTAGAAGAAGATGATAAAGCAGAAACTGGCGCAGTCATGGAAAGAAGAAAAAGCTTCTCACTTAAATATCCACCTAAAAAGCAGACTGACACAACAGAGGAAAGAAGAAATTTGTTTCTTTCTTAATAAATATCTGTAGGTATATGCCACCTCACCCAACTCCTATAATAAAATATCTTTTGATCCTCCAGCACTTAACCCGTCTCATCGCAATTAGCAGAGAATATCTTAATTAACGGCCCGATAATTTAATTACTCGAAATTAAATTAATTCATCCATTAGCCAATAATTTTAATTCCGCCTCCAAAACAAATATATATATATATATATATATATATATATATATATATATATATATATATTTACACAAAACATACATATATTGAATATTTTACAAATATTCCCAAATACACTTAAAATTAAATCTGAATTTAATTTTAAATTTAAGGGTCTTACATTACTACCCCCCTTAAATTAGTTTCGTCCTCGAAACTACATGTCGTTAAACAAATGAGGATGTTGTTCCCTCATCTTACTCTCTAGTTCCCAAGTCGCGTCTCCAGTAGTCGGATTCCAAATCACTTTGACTAGTGGGACTTCCTTGCTCCTCAACTGTTTAATCTTCCTGTCCTTAATCCTTACAGGGAATACTTCAAATGACAGGTTATCCTTCAGCTGAATTGTGTCTGGTTCGATCACATGTGACGGATCTGAAATGTATTTCCTTAACTGTGACACGTGAAATACATCATGAATATTGGACAGCATTGGAGGTAAAGCAATCTGATAAGCCAATGGTCCAATACGTGCAGTAATCTAGTATGGTCCAATAAATTTTGGAGTCAATTTTCTGGATTTAATAGCCCTGCCCACTCCAGTTGTAGGCGTGACTCTTAGAAATACATGATCGCCTTGCTGGAATTCCAAAGGTCTGTGATCGCCTTTCTCGTAGAGAGTTTATTTGATTTCCTGTATTTTGAAACAGTTTTTAGACCATTTGTAATATGTTTCAGTAATGGCTGATTGTGTTTCTTAAAGGTTTAAAGGTACTAAGTCATTGATAGAATCTCGGGAATAGTCAGTTTACACTAGTGTTCTCTATGAGTTGTAAATAGATGATTATGTTTTAGTACAAAATATTTGGAGCATAGAGGGGGACATAGCTATCAGTTGAATAGTAAACCTAGAGAAATTTTGTGTTATTTCTTTTTCCCTCTATTTACGTTTGTATTTAAAAGTTTTAATTTGTTGTTTTTAAAAGGGGATATGTTTAAAACTAATATTTTTCTTTAAACGAGTTATACCTGAAAAAATGAGGGATTTTAAAAATCATTGTGTTAAACTAAATTACAACACAATTAAAACATTCATTTCTTGTGTTCTTTTGTACAAGAAATGAATGACCCAATGTCAATTCGTATTTCCTTCTTGACAGTGACGCCAGAAAAATATATAAGTTGATCTAATAGTTGAAGAGGCGAGTAGAACAATGGAGTGGAGTTGAAGGATATTTTATTTTCTTGACACTATTGTTAGCTTTGTTAAGAAAATTCTTCACAAACATCCAAAATTAGGACCAGTTAGGTTTTGTCTTGGGTTGAAAAAGTCCAAGAGTCTTGGCTTTAGGATTTTGTTCTTTTGGTTACACAACCACTTGCTTGTTTGTAATCGTAATAAATTGGCTTATCGAGAAAGTTAATAAAAGAAAATTTGTAATTTGGCTTAGAGTAAATGAGTATTTTAATTTGTTCTAGTTTTAAAAAAATATTAATAACCCATTTTTATCACATTTAGAACAATGTTAATTATCGTTCAAAAAATTAAGATGTTACCGCTCGTATAAGACCGGTTCGATCTAGATTGGACTGCAAAATATATTGGGTAGCTTTTTTAGTCTTGTTAGCGCTGGTCATGTTTTTGTTAGTCTAGTGTTGCTCATAGATATTATTCCAGCTATTGTTAAGGGTGGTTAAAATTACGATGAGAATGACCTAACTTAGTCTATGAATAAGATATGGTTTGAGTAGTATGATAATTTTTTAGGGCAAGAAAATGCATCAGTGGAGGAAAGGTCCAACGAGGAAGGAAAATTGGAGGTTAGAATAATATTCTCTAAAAAGATTAAGCAATGAGGATAATTAGAGAAATTATGGAATGGGTTAGGTGTACATATATACCTTGCTTGTATTGAGTAGACCTTACTTTGTGACGTGTAAGTGATTGAATTGTCAAAATTTGTTGGGAGGATGAATTGAACGACTAGTGGAGGTAGGTGAAACAAGAATGGCAAAAGGAGCATTCCAGTGGACGTTGTTCGACAAAGAGGGTGAATTAACAGTAGTAAGTTAGTATATATAGCAGTTGGGACTGGAACAGACTGATGAAAGTTTTTCCTCTCGTAGATGTTAAGGATGAAAATTTTGGATTAAGAAATAGTTCTTGTGTACAAGTTGTAGCTATGGAGTAAGTGGTACACATTCATAAAGATGAAAGGATTTACGTAGTAAGTCATATGGATTTGATGTTTTAGTGATAAAACAAACGATAGATTATAACTCTTTGGGAAAGAAGTCATGTTGACTTTGTTGAAGTTGTTAACAAAGGCATATTGACGAGAAGTTGTTACAAACGGTTGATCCTCAAATGAGTGATTGGACAAAGAAAAAATTGGAGATCTTGTGGTGTAGGTTTGGATCCATAGGGGACTTGTAGCTTTGTGGGTGGTATTCTTATGATAGAGTATACGTTATCTAACTTAAGGAATGTGATTTTAGAGTTATAAATTCCTAGAGTAATTTTTTAGGGGTTGTATTCAAAGGTTTTGAGAAGATTTTAGTATGACCGATAGGATGAATGAGTCATTCTCATAATGTTTTTTAATGTCAGCTTCAAGGATGAAACCATTTTTTGGCCAGTAGAATATAAGACCTGAGAATTTCCTTAACCAATTATCTATTAAATATTAAATTTATATTAAGTGTTTGTGCAAATTTTATTATTTTAACCAAACAACTATATATATATTTTCTGGCATTATATATTAAGTGTTTGTGCAAATTTATATTAAGCTCTGAAATTATTTTCTGGCAAGGAGGTTTTTGTGAAGATGAACATTCTCCCTTTTCTAGATTTTGAAATAAAGAAAGCTCAGTTGAGAGACTATTGATTCTCTGTTGGAGCTCATGTATTTCCGTAAATTTTTGTAGTTGAAGCTTCTCTTTGAGAATTGAGGCTTCAATATCATCAATGTATTTTTGAGGTTTTTGGCTACTAAGCTATTTTTGAATCTGGTTTTGGGTATTGGTTTTGGTATCTTCTTCTACTACGTCTGCCCAGGTTTTGATTGGAGTTGCAGATGATAGAGGTTTTGGTGTTTTGATGCAAAAATTTGAACATCTTTTTGTAAAACTTCTTTGGCTGATTTACAATCAATGCGGAGTAAAAATTTTTGATTAAGTAAATCACTTTGAAATTTTGTTATGCATATGACAATGGAAAGAATTTCCTTTTTGATGGTAGAGTAGTTCTTTTGACAATCATTCCAATGTGCAGATGTATATTGGACAATACATTCTTTGCCATTGGTTTTTTGTTTAAGAATACCTCTATATCCTATGTCGGATGCATCTGTTTCTACAATTTTTTGAGCTGATGGGTCAGCTAAATGGAGGCAAGGTATTTCTTTAACTTGCATTTTGATTATTTTGACTATTTTAGTATGTTCATCTGTCCATGCAACAGGGTTTTTTCTAAGCCTATCATGGAGAGGTTTTGCAATTCTATTAATATTTGGACAGAAATCTAACACATAGTTTAGACTCCCCAAGAATCTTTGTAATTGTGTTTTATCGATGATTTTGTCAGGAAACTTTTCTGCGAAGGCTAGTGATCTTTCAATAGGAGTGATCGTTCCTTGGGATATATAGTGTCCTAAGAATCGAATTTTTGTTTGGAAAAGAGAAATTTTTGATTTTGAAACCACCATTCCGTTTTTCTTAGCGATCATGAAGAACGTTTTGAGGTGTTTGAAATGTTCTTCAATAGTTGCAGAAAAATTAAGACATCATCAATATAGACAATGCAAAATTTTGAAAATGGATTAAAAATGTCATTCATAATTCTTTGGAATTCTGATGGGGCATTTTTTAATCCGAAAGACATAACTGTCCATTCGTATTGACCAAAGGGAACAGTGAATGCGGTTTTATATCGGTCTTTTGGATCAATTTGTATTTGCCAAAATCCTGATTTCATGTCGAATTTTGAAAATACAAGTGCAGAATGTAGTTTTTGCAAAAGATCTTTTTTATTTGGAATCGGGTAGTGAATCCATTTTAAAGCTTTGTTTAAAGGTTTGTAATTTATGACTAGCCTTGGTGTACCCCTTTCAATTTCGGAGTTTTTATTAACGTAAAAAGCTGAGCAACTCCAAGGAGATCTAGATTTTGTTACTAGACCTTTTTGTTGTAAATCTTGAACTTCTTTTTTACAATGTTCTTCTAGTTCATGATTCATTTGAATGGGTCTTGCTTTTGTTGGGATTTGTTTTTCAGAAAAATCATTTTCATATGGTAAGTCTACCATGTGTTGTTTTCTATTCCAAAAAGCATTAGGTATATCAGAACATATTTCGTTTTCAATTCCTTTTTGGAGGTCTAAAATCTTTTGTTTTATGAAATTTGTTTGTAATTGTTTTTCTATTTTGAAAAAAGAAACATCTTGTTTAAGAAAACATAAATGTTTTTCTTTTCCTTGAATTAAACAATTTAATTCGCTTTTATAAACTGAATAAGCTTTTAAAAGGTTTAAATTTCTTGTTATGGGTTTTTCAATAAAAGGAAAAATGATTTTTTTTTTGTTTTAAAAGAAATGTTGTCATAATTAACATAATAGGGTGTTATCATGTTGATAAACGGTGTCCCTAGAATGATAGTATGAGTCATATTTTCTAGTAATACAAAAGGAGTTTTGATAGAAATTCTTCTGTTGGTAACAGAAGCTTCAGTTTTGTTTGTTATAATCATGTTGGAGTTATTGGCCGCAACAAGTTTTTCATTAGATTTTTGTAAAAATCTTTTTGGTACAATGCTACTTTTTAAGCAGTTTAGATCTGCTCCTGTATCAAAAAGTGCTTTTGCTTAAATTTTGAAATCGTCGGAAAAAACTAAAGTAGTTTTTATTGAGTATTTTCTTGTTGTTACAGCTCTAAGAACGAACCAGAAATCTTGGGGGATTTTTTCTAAGTTTTCAATTTTGTTTTCCTCCATTTCTTCTTCTTCATGTTCTGATTCGGAAGAATTTTGCTCTTGTAATTTAGAAATGAGATTTTGAAGAATATTTGAATCAATTTCCTGTTTTTGTTTTAGAGTTTTTAATTCATTTTTCACAATCTTGATTTCTTCTTGAAGAGATTGGATTGTGACATGAGTTTGTGATTTTGTTTTTGTGTGTAAAATGTTGGTCGAGTCATAAGTTGATTTTGGAAGTAATTTTGATGAAGTAGAAGGTTGGCTTTGTTTTGGCTCAGAACTATTTAGTAATTTTTCTATTAGTTCTTTTTGAAGTCTTGTATCTTCTACTTTGTTTATTATATCAAGAATTAATTCTTGATCTTTTGTCAAAACATTTATTGATTTTAAGCTAGATTCTGATTCACTAGGAGACTCAGAGTTTCCTATGTCATCAACTTGTAGATCAATATCTTTTTCTGATAAACCTATTCCAGAATCTGTTTCATTTTCAGAGGTTTCAAGAAGAATTGCCTCAATTTTTTGAATAATATCTTCACTTATTTGTAGTTCATGAAGTTTTTTGTTTTTTCTACAATGTTTGGAAATGTGTCCTGGTTGGCCACATTTATAGCAAGTTACTTGTTTTGTATTTTTAGGTTGAAATTTTCTTTCAAAAGGTTTTCTTGGTTTGTAATATTTTTTAGGTTTATAATTTCTGTAAAATTCTTGGTTATTAGGTTTTGAGTAAAACTTTCTGTGAGGTTTTTTGTAAGGTTTTGAACAAGATCCTCCACAGTCTTTTGAAACATTCGTTGTGGGGAGTTCAAATTGTTTGCAAAACGATCCTAGTTCTAATCTAGTTCATTTCATTTCCCATTTTAAATGTTTTTGAAGTTTTAAATCTTGAAAGATATTTAAACCTTCCTTTTGTGTGAAACTTACCAATTCTCCATAAGTTAATTGATTATAAGGAATTTGGTTTGTTGAGTAAATCTCTTTGATTTTGTTCCTCACCTTTTCTCCTAAAAGGGTTGGGAGTCCTGCAAGGAATTTTTCTTTCCAAAAGGCTTGGTTTGAGTCTTCTCTAAGCATAACCCTAGTTAAGAAAGTATTTTTGTAGTTTTGGAACTCTGAGAGTTTTTTGCATCTAAGGTTTGAAAGGAGTTCTGCGTTTTTGTCTTTTAAGTGAGATGGATCACATATGAAGTGCAAACTAATTGTGTGAATCAGTGTTGCTACTGCATCAGGTGTTGGGTTTCCTAACTCATCGAGGATGGGAATTCCTTCCTCTGTAGTTTGGATCGCACTTAAAATTTCTAGTTGTTGGTTTGGTGTAAGGTGGTAATCCCACCATCCCTTGAGTTGACCTGAAAACCCTGCAATAAGAAGTTCAGCAATGGCTTTATCAGGGGTGTTTGCTTGGGTTTTATATGCATTTGAAGCCATAGTCATCTGTTGAAGAAGACTAAGGATGTTGTATTCTGACATACCATCTATGTTCCATTCATAGACAGTACTGGCGTTGAATTTTGATTGAGAAAGGACGTTAGGTCTATTCTCAATGGCTAGATCTGGTGCAGTTACCATGGCTAAGGGTTGACCTTGTTGCCTTTGGAGACCACACAGGTTTTGGTTTTGTTGCTCTTTTTCACTCTCAGTACTTGAACTAGAGTTGTAATTGTTTTGTCTAAAGTGTCCTTAGCTACCAGCAGTGTTGAGGTAGAGGAATGTTCTATCCTACTAAGTTGGTCATGTAAGGCTTGTTCAAACTCTGTTTTGCCATCTCTAAACAGTTTTTGGCTTGTTTTTGAGATCTGGAATGGCTTAAAAATCGGGTTCTTAAGTTTCAGATCTGTTGTTTCAGGAGTTGAAACATTGTTTGTCTTTTGGTGTTCCTCTATTTTAGTCAATTGCTTTGCAATTGTACTAAGATGAACATTTGTAAAGTTGTTTTGTTGCAAGATATTTTAAATATCTTTATCTGGGCTGTCACTAGGGATTTTGTAAGGTGCAGCCTCTATTGTTTGTTCTAGGTGTCGTATTTTGATCTGTCTTAATGGCGAATGTTCTGATTGTACTTTCCTACCATTTGACATTTCCTATTCTGTAACTTTGTTCCTAGTTGTTACGGGATTCACAGAGGTTTGTTCATGTTTGAAAGGATAAAAAATTTGTTTTTGTTCAGCATAAATTTCAAACCAGTCAAAGAACAAAATATGGACTTTGTTTTGTGAAACAAATTCATAAAATTCTTTCTGAATTTCTTTTCTTTGTTTCATAAAAGTTTTGAAGAACCATATTATTGTTTCTGTGTTTTTGTCATCATAAAAATCATTATGAAGTAAGGTTTTATCAACTTCAAATAATTCATTAATAACATTTTCAGTTGTTGCAGAAAAAGACGGTGAAGTTGGTGGAGAGATGTTTGGCAAATCATTATGTTGTTCATCGTCTATGTTTTCATTTGTATAGATTTGATGAGGGATGTTTGTTGAATAGTTAACATTTTGGCAAGAAGCATTAGGGATGCTAGAACAAGAGAATCTTGGTTTTGAAAATTTTTCTAATTTGTTGAGTTTTGAAGTTAGATCCACGGTACTGGTGGAAGATCCAGCATCAGAATATCTAGCACTAGAAATTCTTGTAAAACTCAGTTTTACTTTTCCATCAGTATATTGTGTAACTTTCTTCAATTTGGTGTTTGGTTTTGATTGTTCAGGAGATTTTGGTTTTACTGCTCCTTCAAGGATCCATTCTTCAGGAAGATCTATATCTTTCCAAATGATGGTTCTTGGAACTACAGTATTTGACCTTGATAGATCTGTTTGAAGAAACAAAGTTTCACCTTTTTGTTTTCAATGTTTTTTGTCGCCGTGAAGGCTGAAAACATGGCTTTGTAATGGATCATGTAAATGATTGCTACAGGAATAGATCCAGTTAGCATTTTGTAGTTATGGGTTTTGATTTGTAAAACCAGAGATTTTAAGATGTTTGGGTCTTTTAAAGACAAAGAAAAATCTGGGTAACATTCAAAGTAGATGGGTCCTTGACACAAACTAGATTCAATTGAACTTATGATTGAATCTTGAAAGTTTAAGAACCTTGCATCTCGCAAAACACAAAGGATAGAAGTGTTTAATCCTTCCCTTGTTAATTGTTTGATGCCTACTTGAACAAGGCCTATGTGAATGAAATTATATTTTCTTTCACAATGTTTTTGTTATCGTTTTTGGAGAGAGAAGTTGTATAGTTTCGAAGGGTTTTGTTAAAGGAACATCGTTCTCTTCAGTTTTGATTATGTAATCCGTTTTGACGAGATTTTTGAAAAGTCCAAATTCATAAACTTGATCTCTTTTGATTTTGGAATTTTCCAATTGTTTATCGATTTTTGAAAATCTTCAATAGTGATTTCTTCACTATTGATCGGTTTCCTTTGATCTGAAGTGTTTTGAATAGCAGGTTCTGAGAAAGATGAAGATCTACAAAATATGTTTTCCATTTTTAAAGTTTTGGTTCTAATTTGAAGAAGGTACCAAAGGATTCACTGCCCTAAACGCCTGTCCGTCGGCTAAAGCGGGACTTACAACCCAGGTCTAACGTTATCTTCAAATTAAAACTTCCAACGTTAAAAATAAAAAACAGATCTTATATATCTTATACCCTCCCAAGCTCTGATACCAAAAGACGCCGCAACAAGTTTTTCATCTTATATATATATATATATATATGGACCTAATCTTCCCTTATTTTAGCCATTATTTCATCTTGTTATTCTAAGTATTTGATGTTCGAAAAATATTTATCTACCTGTGTGGCTTATATGATTTATTTATGTTATGATTTTACCGCTCTAAGATATGCAACATGCGGAAATAATATCAAAATAGTGAAAATAATATTAAAATAACTTATGAATTATTTTATTCTATTTTGTATTAATATTTATTTTACCTCTGTAGCAAGATAATATATTTTACCTTTGCTAAAATAAATTGTATCCTTGGTGGAAGGACCTAGGTTTAACTCCAATGTGCGAGCAATATTTTAGAATACTTTTATTCTAAACATGTCGCATGCTAAGTCAAACGACATAGGGACGCAACAACATACAAGTCATGAGCTAATTATGTGAATATTCACCATTACAAGTAAGAAACTCTTACTACTATCATTGTTTATTTAATTTGTCACTTTCATTGTTTACTACATCTTTATAGGTATAGTTAATTGAGTATTATTTGTTGTGATTGTATTATTAGAATTAAGTTAGTAGTAAATTAAAGTGTTATGATTTTCTATGTCAAAATAATATGTAGGTATAAGATGATGATTTTATAAAGTGTCCAAATTGTTAGTAAAATTAATCAAATAGGTTAATTATGTAAAAATAAAAAATAAAAAATAATCTGGCTACATGTTTGAACCTGGTTAGAAATGATTTTCGAAGTGTTAGGAGATTGAAGAATCTTTTTTAATAATAATTATGGTTGTAGAAATGGTTTTTAGGCGGCATAAATTTTTATGTAAATCAATCCTAGGGTGTGAATCATTTTAATTTATTAGTTTTGAATTTTAATACGTGCTAACTCTATTGTCTTCCTAAATGGGTTGCCTACTGTCAAAATTTTAAAATTTTTTATGTTCTTTTGACCCTTCATTCGTAGTTATTATAAACTATAATTATGAACAATTTTGTTATGTGTTTTTCAAACAGGTTTGATTATGTTCATAAAAAATTGGATTTCTATGAAAATAAGAACATGAAAATATTCCGATATGTGTTGGTATATTTCATATATAGTGTGCATCTTATATTAGATTTACAGCTCTTTTTCAAAAGAGCACTGTAATAGGTCCCATATATAGTTATTTAACTTAGATTTACATCACACCAACAAATTCATATTCACATTCAACAATATCAATTACAAGTGTTCCACAGTAACAAATTACAATAAATTACAATATGAATTATATATATTATCAGAACAAATTACATTCAACATATTCACAGTATGAATTACATATTCACAGAACAATTTACATCATGACAGTAGCAAGATATTCACAGTATGAATTACATATTCACAGAACAAATTACATCATGACAGTATATCAACAAATTAATTACAAATTATATAACGTTTATTTCGAGGAGAAACTGACACCATTCTTCTTTCATTTCTTTGAGATCATTTTCAAAGTAAGTTGGGTTGAAGTTGTCAAAATACTGAAGCAAAATAAGTTAGAATCAAATATATATATATATATAGTTTATATATGAAAATCAAAATATAATGAAAATAACGTACCGTTTCTAGAATTATATGTTGATTCAGATCAACAATCTCCTTCATGAACCTCATTATATAGTATCCGCAATCTATGTTGTTAGTTTGATGCAGACACTATAAAATAAAATATTTACACCAATAAATATTTATGCATTGATTGTAAATGAAAATTTAAAGGCATATAATTAAGTTCTATAACAAAAATTTAAAACCTTTATTGAAAGCCATGTGATGTTGTTTGACTTATTCTTTGACACTGAAGCACCCCTTTGAGCGCGGAAAACTTGCAGAGCACTATCAAATAAATGTGATTACTATTCAATGACCAAACACATTATTTATATATGTAAGAAATAAATGAATATTACTTACGTGTCGAAGATGTTCTTTATATCAGGGTGATTGTTGTAATGACCGTGCAATGGGTCTAAATAATATACAATTTTAGAAGTTGCATTTATTGCAATCAACAGCCAATGTTGCCTACAACAACACAAATTTGGTTGGCAAATTTTTTTACACAACTCATAATATCATAAATTAAAAAAGATATAGATAAAGTATCTAATTACGTACCCTGAATTGTATGGTGCCAGAAACATCTTGTTCTTCTCTTTATTTTCTATAAAGTCTATCAACTACATATTTATTTACATTATCTAGATTGAGTTTAAACATGGGTAGTTTATGCGGAGATAAGAATGAAAATCTACTTGACAATTTCCAAGTGCACACCAACTTCTCGTACAAAAATCTTCAAATATAAAATTAGATTATAATATCAATAAATTAATGTGGCAGTGATGCAATTAAAAGGTAATTTATATCTTAAATAAAGTATTTATATTACCTGATGTATATGCTAATTACAGTAGCACTCAGCTCTTTATGATCGAGAAGTTCGTATATTTGCTCTTTGCCAAGTATTTATAAATACTCTTCTCAGAATATACTTTTTTCCATGTCTAGCATACGTGCATCATTGTTGCTCTTCATATTCATCTTTGTTGTTGTGTCAAGACACGACCCAAATAGAGCAAGGCGTGGTTGACTTATTTTAGGAAGAGCAACGGAAAAAAATGAGGTTGATCAGTTTGTTAGTTATTATAGTAAGCTAATCATTTCGTATACACGAATTGATGTATATGTCAAACTTTTCTAGTGCCTTTTCTGGTGAAGTGACAAACTCGCTGCGAGGGATCTTATCATCATTCCCTTTAGCAACAATCTAAATAAATGTGAAATATAAAAGTGGAAAAATCAGCAATTACATATAATCAATCATAATCATACAACTAAACATACATAGAAATTAAAACATACCTCTTGATCAGTGCTAACAAGATGTTTCGGCCATGCCACATAGCTACCTATTGCTTCTCCCAAAATGTTCATATCTCCGTCGTTGTCGGGGATAGGCACCGGTGCAAGTGGTTCTAAAGCCACCACAGGTGACACTTTAACATGGCCGGCAGGGACATCTTTGTCGTGCAATACTTCTCCCAAAGTATTGTACAATGTTCTTTTCCCAACCATGCGGGTAGGGAAGACAAGTATAGGCAGCAACGTGAAACACTCTAAATTAAATCAACGGCTAATACATAAGTATGTGAAACAATTAGGTTGAATGAATTTCTTATTTCATTAAGTAATTAATTACCTTCGATAGACTTTTACGACCAATGTTGCAACTTCCATCTTCACTTTCTATTTGCATTTCACGTTGAAGTTGCTTTTCCTTATCTTTTTTAACCAAGTATGCAACTTGCTCCGATAGGGTTTTCAATGCTTCTAATACTTGATCATTTGAGGGATTTGTGCGCTTTTCATGTGAAAAATAAATTTTGGGAGTCACGCCAAAACCTTTACCCCTCACACGGCCAGAATATTCAGGAACGTTGAATACCTTGCCGAGAATGTCCCTGCAGCTAACTTCTTTATTTCCATCTTGATTTTCAAGACATTGTTCCAAATTTTCCTAAAATACATGTAGTATTAAAAAGATAAGTTCAAGATCATTTTTAAAAGGCAATATTAAAAAATATTAAAGTGATTGTATACTTACACACTATTGAACAACTTGTTGAACATTTCGTTATCCACTATTCCATCTTTATTTACGCGAGCCTCCTTCCACAAGATATGACGACCCAATGGTTGATCGGATTTCGTCTCTTGCAGCTGTTCGTTAAGACATAAAAAAACTATTAGTTATAAACTATAGTTTATAATCTAGCTACAACAATGTATAAAAGTGATATTTACTTACAATTTTTTGCTCTAAACGCGCATACCCCATACAAGATCTTTTGTATGGATGCACTGGGTTTTTTGCTCGCTCTCGATTTGCTGTACTTATATTCTATATATAAATAAATAAAATAACGATCGTGTAAAATATATAAGATATGAATATGAATAAAACACACATACGAATAAAATAAATATTACCACAAACACGGGGTCTGAGCGTTTAGCAATAAAAGAGGTCCACTCTTCAGGTGTTATGTAGTGTTTGTAAATGTTTGGAGCTTCAACATTCACATTTCCACACTTGTCTCATAGTTAACATTTCGACAAATGAGATCTAAATCCTCTGTGAATTTTACCGGCAACTCTAAGTACGTAATTTTTACGCACATCTTCAATGTTAAAAGCGCTCTAAAACCCAAATAAATAAAGAGTTTGAATAAAAGTATTTCAATGGAAAAAATTATAATTAAGTAACAAAAAAGTGGAGTAAAAAAGTTAATTACTTGTACATCACTTCACAGTATGTCTTTAGCATCCTTCAATGCTTTGTCTCTCCACTCATCGATTGTTATTGGGATATTTTGGCAGACAACAGCACCGATGTAGCTTACCATCATTGAACTGTTGGGCTCAATCGGCTAGGTACTTTCATTCCATCCCACCTAATAAACTCATAGCTAGAGTGTAAGTGATTGCTTTCAAAAAAGAAAAAAATTAAAATCTAAACAAAAGTATAGTATATATACCTCAAATTTTATTCCAGTACTTCTTGCTATAATGACTTTTTGCATTATAGTTGCCCCACGCTTCACTTCGCCTTCATAGCCTTTAGCGTAGACAGCTTCATTGTTTACAACTTCAGTGTTTACAACTTCTTCGTTTTGACGACCTAAATAGTTGTTGGAATCCATTTATCTACACATTTCACACAATATAAGTTTAACATGCAGTATAAGTTCAACATGCAGTTTAGTGACAACAACAAATTGAATAAATACAACATGCACTATAAGTTTAGTGACAACAAGATATGAATAACAATACTTGTAGTTTAGGGTTACGCAGCGGAGAAATACAAATAGAAATGTCTTGTGCAACGAGAAGATAGCACTAGGGTTCAATAGAGAGCCTTAAAAAACTGATCAAAAAGCGCCTTAAAAACCTTTATGGCCGTCGGGATAGAACATAGTGAAAATGGAGAATAATGAAAACAGAGAGTACGTAATGAATATGGACAAAGAGATGGGTTCGCACTAGGGAGAAGGGTTCGTATATGGAGAATGGTTTGTATAGAGAGTACGTAAGGAAAAAAGGTTTCACACTGCCATGTTCGTAGGGATGAGAATATACGTAATGAAGAAGAAAATGAAGAGGCGGTTTCTTATATTATCAGTTTACATATTATTATAAAAAAAACCCTTTTACAGCGCTTTTCCAAAGAGCGCTTTAAAAGACTATATAAAAAGCACCTTAAATAGTATTTTACAGCGCTTATATACACACTATATAAAAGGCGCTATATGAGCATTTTACAGAAATTTTTACACATAAGCGCTGTAAATGTTTTGTACTTGTATTTTAATTTGCATTTTACAGCGTTTTTCCCATAAGCGCTGTAACTGTTTTGTCTCTTGTAATTGTAATTTATTTTTTTGAAACCATTTACAGCGTTTATGGGCAAAAGCGCTGTAAATGTTTTGTACTTGTATTTTATTTTGCATTTTACAACGCTTTTTCCCATAAGCGCTGTAAATGTTTTGTCTCTTGTAATTTATTTTTTTGAAACCATTTACAACGCTTATGGGCAAAAGCGCTGTAAATGTTTAGTACTTGTATTTTATTTTGCATTTTACAGCGCTTTTCCCATAAGCACTGTAAATGTTTTGTCTCTTTTAATTGTAATTTATTTTTTTGAAACCATTTATAGCGCTGTAATATAATATCCATACTCATCGATACCAAATTGTTCATATCAACTTATATGATGAGTTCAGATTAGAGTTAAAAATTTTATCAAATTGTCATCTCTAAAATAATTAAATAATATAATTAAAAAATTATATGATGAATTATATAAGCATAAAATCAAATACTCAGTTATGGAAAGTTAAGTTACATGAAATTTTACACAATGAGTATAGATCATTACATGACTTATATAAAACACATAAACACACTTAAGATGCCCTTCTTCTTTTCCTGGTGGGATTCACATTTTTTTTGTCCAGTAACGATACGAAACGATGGGTTAATCCAAATTCCCTCATCATGATTATCTCTAAGATATAAACCATCATCAGTTGAATCAATTTCACATGGTTGTGATGTCGCAAAGAAAATATCATTACCAACATCTTCAACGTTGTTGTTATCATCACTTATTTTATTGGTCGATAGGACAGCAAACCATTTATCATCAGTAGAATCAGTTACATAAAACACTTGTTGAGCTTGCGATGCTAAAATAAAAGGCTCATCTTTGTATCCCACCGTACTAAAATCGACAAGCAAGAACCCAGACTCATCAATCCAAACGCCATTATTATTATCGACCCACTTGCAACCAAAGATGGGAACACGAAACGTTGTGTAATCCAACTCCCATATGTGCTCGATAACCCCAAAATATGATAGATTTGCATATATTGGGTTTTTGTCTTTTGCACTTGAGATATGCATCGCTTCAGCTACTAGAGTGACTCCGCTATTTTGCATAGTGGTTTGCTCATCTTGTTTTGTGGTATAAAATGTATAGCCGTTAATTACATAACCAGTGTAAGAAAAGACATGTAAACTCGGGCCATTTGCTAGCCACCTCAATCTCTCTGAAATTGAAGCGGGGTCTATATCAAACTTTGAGCTAATGTAATTTTTTAGCCAAGGGATAAAACTTCGATTGTGCTATCGTGTTATCCAATTTTTATTCCTGTTCATGTTCAAACTAGATAACTGATCCATGTGTATTGTAACATACGGTTGAACCTCATCATCATTGTGCAAAACATACAATTGTGCCTGCTCCCATTATGTTCTTGATATAGTCATTACTCTCTTTCCAATTTTCCCTTATCCTATTATTCTTCCCGAATGATGAGACATAGGAAGTCCTATGAATTCAACATTGGATAGATATTCAGTACAAAATTCAGCAGCTTCTTCGACAATGTACCGTTCAGCAATACATCCTTCTGGTCAACTTCTACTTTTTACATACCCTTTTAATATTTTCATATATCGTTCTATCGGATAGATCCATCTCATGTAAGCTGGCCTACAAAGTTGTGTCTCCTTAACAAGATGAACAGTAAGGTGAACCATTATATCAAAAAACGAGGGTGGGAAATACATTTCAAGCAAACACAAAGTAACAACAATTTCCCTATGCAATGTCGATAATTTTTGAGGATCGATCACTTTACTTCAAATTTCCCTGAAGAAGAAACATAATTTAGTTATGGCTCGTCGAAATTTTTCAGGTAAAATGGAACATATACCTATTGGTAGCAAATGCTCCATTACAACATGACAATCATGAGTCTTCAAACCTTTTAACTTGAGGTCTTTCATACAAACTAAATTTTTTATGTTTGAACTGTATCCTTCTAGAACTTTAACTTCGTGTAGAAATTTACATAAAACAATTTTTTCCTTTCTAGATAGAGTATGAGCGGCTGGAGGTAGATATGTGAGATTTCCTTTCCCCAATTCATTTCTTATCCTCATATCGACCAAATCTAATCTTGCATTGATGCCATCCTTAGAGTTTCCCAAAACACTGAGTAACGTATCAATAACACTATCACAGACATTTTTTTCGATATGCATCACATTGAGAAAATGTCTTATATACAATGACTTCCAATATGGAAATTCAAAGAAAATTGACTTTTTCTTCCACCCAATTTTGACAAGCTCTCCCGCAAATGGTTTGCCAAATTTATTGGTCAAACCTTGTACTTTTTCCAATATTTGATATCCAGTTGGTGCTTTTTGAGCAGTACCTTCCTCTGATTTTCCATTGAATGCATTTATCCACCCACGATAATGATGACTAAAAGGTAAAAATCTACGATGTCCAAGAAAGCCGTTCTTCTTACAATGTTTCAACCGCATCCAATATGTACTATCTTCACTTATAGGACATGCACACTAACCTTTAATGCTATACCCTGATAAATTACCATATGCTAGAAAATCATTAATTGTGCCAAACAACATAGCCCTAAAATTGAAACATGAAGGTGCAAACACGAGAAGGGGGGGTTGAATTGTGTTTCACTAACTTGAATACTTTTTCTGTTTTTGCAGTTTTAAAACAAAGCTTGATGTATGAATAAAACAGAGTTAGCAGCAGATATAAAGTAAAAATAAAAACACAGAATTTTATACTGGTTCACCGTTAACGAGGCTACGTCCAGTCCCTTCACCTTGAAGGATTTCACTAATTCAAAACCTTGAATTACAACAGTTCCACTGACCCTCCAAGTCAGTCTTCTCAAACAGTCTAACAATCCTAGACTCTTGAGGAATACAGCACCTTGACTTCCTAAGTCAAGTCTTCTCCTGCCAATCTGAGAACCCCAGATTGTAGAAGGAACTACAACCCCTTGAATCTAATTGCCAAGTAATCTGCTACCCCTTCTGACTCCCTCAGATTGTAGACTCTACTTCAACAACTTAGATCTAATACAAGGGAAAGAAAATAACACGAGTGCTTGCTTTTGGAAAGCTGGAACTCACAATTAACTTCACTGAAAACTTGAGTGTTTGCTTTAGAAGTGTGTGACTCTTTTGTGATTTTCGATACTAAGTATTCTGCCTTGAGCCTCCTTTTATAGATGCGAATTAGGGTCTCTTCCAAGCTTAATTTCGAGTTGTATCTTGCTGGATTCTCTTGCAAAAATATCTTGACCAATCGGGCTTCACTTAAATAAAAAACATATCTTTTTAAGCTTCAGATTTTCTTTCAAAAATAACTGGCCAATCATGTCTTTAGTTTCTTCCCGCCAACAGCTTTTGAACTCCCATACGACTTCACTTGATTCTTGTAACAAATCCTTTTAATACTTTGATCAAATTAAATTAAATCTCCACCGTTAATCCTCATGATTAAATCTGGACCGTTTGATCTTCTGCGCTAGTCCACATCTGGAGCATACTAAGTGATCTGCTATGATCCTCTGATTTCGGCCGACCCCAGACCACACTTTCTGATCTGCTAATCTCGGCCAGCCTGGACTTGCAAACTGATATGTTGTGATCCTTTGATCTCGGCCAATGTTGGACCACACATTCTGACCGTCTGATTTTGGCCAACACTGGACCATGGTCTGATCTTCTGATCTCGGCCAATACTAGGCCATATACTTAAATCTGGACCATTGATCTGAATATCTTCCCTCTGATCTGGACCAATTCAGGACTTGGTCTGGATTAAACTGAAATTAAGTCTGGACAAATAATATTTCAGTCTGGACATTTTACCTTCTGTTTTGGATCAGTTCTAGATCAAATCTGGAGATCATTTCTTCTGGTCTGGACTTAGTTTCATACCCTGAACCATGCTATCTTCTGGTGTGGGTCAAATCTGGATTGATTCTCTTGTTCTGGACCCATTAACTTATCCTCTGATTAAGTCTGGAACAAGTCTGGGCTGTTTATTATTTCACTGCCAGGCCATCTTGTGGTCAGAATAACTTCCTTTTGGTCTGGTCCAGGTATCCTTTTGACTTTGCTTCCTTCTGAACTGGGCCAGCAAAGATATCCTCTGGTAATTTCTGGATGCATCTTCTGGTACCTTCTTGATGCATTTTCTGGTGTCTTCATCTTCTGCCTCTGGAAACTTCATTTTCTAGTGGCATTTAATGTAATAATTCAAGGTTCAAAATAAGATTACATGGAGTCCTTTTGTAAACGTCAAAATCCTAAGTACTTAGAACCAACTTGGTTCCAACAATCTCCCCCTTTTTGATGATGACAAAACCTTAACTTATTTTGCTAGCTTATAACTCGAAGACTTGAATTACTCCCCCTCAGGCCAATCTCTCCCGCTAAGTCTGATACTGACTTTTTCTTCTCCTTTTCAACTCCTTCTCTTTTCACTCTTTCTTTTCTTCTCTTCTCCTCTCCTTTTCAACTCCTTCTTTATTCTCTCTTTCTTTTCTCCCTTCACATTGCCTCTTCTTTTCAACTCCTTCTTTTTTCACTCTTTATTTTTCTCTCTCCCTGTTTCCTCTCCTTTTCAACTTCTTCTCTTTTTCACTCTTTCTTTTTCTCTCTTTATTTTTCTCTCTCCCTGTTTCTTCTCCTTTTCAACTCCTTCTCTATTCATCTCTTTCTTTTTCGCTCCTCCTTTCTTTTTATCTCTCCTTTTCTACTTATTTCTCTTTTTTCTCTCTCTCCCCCTTTTTGTCATCAGCCAAAAAGAGGTCCTACTATTTTTGTATTTTTGTTTTTTTCTTTACAAAGTACAGAAATTAAAAACAAAAAATAAAAAACATAAAATTAAAATTGTCTCCAGCATAAAAAAAAACTCCTAAGAAGACTACTTGAGCTAGTCAGATATGGAGACAATGTTGAGATGCTTCCTGATGAACTCGAACCTGTCTTCAGGTAATGCTTTGGTGAAGATGCCAGCCTATTCATGATCAGTGTCCACAAACTGGATGCTTAAAGTCCCTTTTTGAACATGGTCCCTAATGAAATGGTGTTTTATTTCAATGTGTTTGGTTCTAGAGTGTAAGATAGGGTTCTTGGTTAGGTTTATGGTTGAAGTGTTATCACAGAATAAAGGGATATTGGTTTCAAATTTGTTGTAATCTTCAAGTTGATGTTTCATCCAGAGTAACTGTGAACTGCATCCTGCTGCTGATATATACTCAGCTTCGGTTGTTGACATAGCAATGGTGCTTTGTCTTTTGCTTGACCAAGAGATCAAATTATCACCTAAGAAAGTGCAGTTGCCGCTTGTACTTTTCCTTTCCAGCTTGTCTCCAGCATAGTCGGAATCATAGAAACCTTTTAGTTTGTAGGTAGGGGTTTTCTTGTATAATAAAGTAAGGTTGATGGTTCATTTAAGGTATCTCAAAATTCTTTTGACAGCAGTTAAATGGGATTCCCTAGGGTCAGCTTGAAAATGGGCACAGACACAAACACTCTGTATGTTTTCTGGTCTACCTTTTGGCTGGTTTCATCTTTCTCAAGTGAGCAGGTTGGGAGCATGGGGGTGGCCATAGGCTTACATTCACTAATTTTGAACTTTTTAATAAGTTCTTTAGTGTATTTAGATTGGTGAATGAGTATACCTGACTTACCTTGGTGAATCTAAATTCCCAGGAAGAACTTAAGTTCTCCCATCATGCTCATTTGGAACTCTTTTTGCATTAGGTCAGAAAACTCTTTGCACAAAGTGCCATTAGTCGATCCAAAGATGATATCGTCAACATAAACTCGAATAATCAAAATATCATTTTTAATGGATTTCCTAAATAGAGTACTATCAATCTGGCCTATATCAAATTCATTCTTAAGGAGAAAGTTACTAAGTCTGTCATACCATGCCCTTGGTGCTTGTGTTAAACCATATAAAGATTTCTTAAGTTTAAAAACATGGTCTGGAAAATCAGAATTTTCAAATCCAGGGGGCTGTTTGACATAGACTTCCTCACTTATATAGCCATTTAAGAATGAACTTTTAACATCCATTTGATACAGCATTATATCATGATTAGAAGCAAATGATAAAAGAATTCTAATTGCTTCTAACCTGGCCATTGGAGCAAAAGTCTCAGTGTAATCTATACCTTCCTGCTGACTGTATCCTTGAGCTACAAGTCTGGCTTTGTTCCTTACCACTTCACCTTTTTCATTGAGTTTATTCCTGAACACCCACTTGGTTCCAATAATGTTTTTGTTTTGTCTGGATACCAGATCCCAAACATCATTCCTTTGGAATTGATTAAGCTCTTCTTGCATTGCAAGTATCCAACCTTCCACTGCCAGAGCTTCATCAACATTGGTTGGTTTGCATCAACTTCTGGTTTTGGAAGATTTGTAACAGCTTCTGATTCTGGAAAATATCCAGATTTCTCTTCTGACTTATCTTGGCTGTTTCTAACTTGATCAGATTTATCTTTTGAAGATTTGTCATGTGTTGCTTACTTGCTTGTATCCTGTACCTTTCCAGGTACTTCTGTTTCTTCTACTTCTGCTTCTGTTCCCTTTGGTTCTAGTGAACCTGCACTATCTTTATCTTGCTTTGATTTGTCAAGATCAAGCAGTTTGTCATATAACATAATATAAATCAAATAAGAACTCAATACAGCCAAACCATTAATTCTGCTCCTGGTGGTTTCTGCTTGTTTTTGAAACCACTAGAATGTTGTTTCTGTTTAAGTGTTCACATCACGTGAATCACTTGGTTCCTCTGACTTTTAGAAAACCTGCAGCATACTTATCTAGCTTTGAATTTTAAGATCAGGTTTCTTGTTATCACAGTAAACATAAATATCAAACAATAATAGTATTTACAGCAAGATGTAACCTCTACGTCAACAGTTTCAGTTTTACTCTGAAAATCCTCTTGCTTCTGATTTTCAAATTCTGAATCTGTATGTTCTGTGATTACATGGTTTGGATGAGGGGATTTGAATTCCCTTCCAGGTTGGTAGTCTTAAAAACCCTCTGATCTTGTTCAGATATTACCATTGGACAAGATAATTCAGAGTGACCTTTCTTACCACAAACAATGCATAAAACATCAGTACGAACAACTTTACTTTCAGTAATCGTTTATGTAAAACCAAGACCTGTCTTTCCAGTGTTACTGTTTCCATAAATCATAGATGCATATTTACTTCTTTCCATTCCATTAGAAATAAAGTTTTGAAAAAATTGTTCATGCATATCAGATTCACAAACAGTTTTGGAAGTCGAACAAACATTGCTTTAGAGAGTTTGGTTTTCAGATTTGAGTCTTGCAACTTCAGTTTTAAAATCCTTGTTTTCAGTTGCATACTCAGAATTTTGATTCTTTAAAACTTGGACTTCTTTGGTCAAATTTTTCTTATCTTCCCTAAGAGTTTTCAGTTTTAAAGCCATCTTATTATTTGCATTTAAAAAATCTTTTAAAGTATCAATTAACTCAGATTTAGAGAGATCAGAAAATACCTTATCGTCTTCATCTTCTGAATCTGTTCCAGAGCCTAAGCTATATTCAGAACTTGAGTTTGTATGAGCCATCAGAGCCAGAATTGCTCCCTCTGATGTGCTTCCAAACTTGCTTAAATGACTGCTTTGATCATTCTTCCTTCTGCCTGCTTTCCTTCCTGATTTCTTTCCTTTATGAAGTCCAGAGGCAGACCTGATATGTGCCATTTTTGCTGTTTTTGTCTCTTCTTCATCAGATGATTCTTCCTCTAATTCTGATACATCCCAGGCTGCCATTAGACCCTTCTTTCTGAATCTGGAACTCTTGTGCTGTTTGCCTTTTTCCAGATTTGGACATTCTGACTTGATATGTTCAGGTTTATTGCATCCATAACAAACAATACTCTTCTTGTCAGATTCTTCCTTTCCTTTGTTGTTATGTTTCTTCTTGAAGCTTCTTCTCTTCCTATTTTCCCAGATCTTAACCATCTTTTTGGTTAAGTAAGCCATATCATCACAGTCACTGTCACTATCCTCTGATTCTGATGCTGGCCTTGCAGCTTTCTTCTGTTTCGACTTCAGAGCCAGATTCTTCTTCTTCTTAGGTTCATATGCATTCAGCTCTATTTCATGAGACCTGAGGGAGCTGATCAGATCTTCAAGCTTCAAGGTATTCAGATCCCTAGCTTCCTGTACTGCAGTAACCTTTGGTCTCCATTTGGTTGGTAAGCTTCTGAGGATCTTCTTTACATGATCTGCAGTGCTGTAGCTTTTCTTTAATACTTTTAAACCTGATACCAGAATTTGGAATCTGCTGAACATTGCTTCAATGTATTCATCCTCTTCCATCTGGAACCGCTCATACTTTTTGACCAGTATGTTAGCCCTAGCTTCTTGAACCTGCTGGCTTCCTTCATAGGTCAAAACCAGACTTTCGAATATGCTCTTTGCTGTTTCTTTATCTGTGCATCTGTCAAATTCCTTCAATGTGATGGCACTGATCATGATGTTTCTGGACTTGTGATGAAGTTTGTATAATCTGCTCTGATCTGGTTTGATATCATCCATGTCTAGTTCTTTAGTTGGATCTTCTGGATCAGTAGGTGCAGTGTATCCTTTGACTACCATCTTCCATAATTCTAGATCTTGAGATATGAAGAAACTTCTCATTCTGTCCTTCCAATACTCAAACCTTTCTCCATCACAGTGGTGGTCTGTTGATGTTGCCTCCCAGTTCATCTCTGGATTCTACCATGTTAAACCCCTTGGACCTTTCCTCAAACACTGTTAAGTGCTCAGCCTTGAGACCGAGCTCTAATGCCAATTGAAGATGCAAACATGAGAAAGGGGGGTTGAATTGTGTTTGACTAACTTGAATACTTTTTCTGTTTTTGCAGTTTTAAAACAAAACTTGATGTATCAATAAAATAGAGTTAGCAACGGATATAAAGTAAAAATAAAAACACAGAATTTTATACTGGTTCACCGTTAACGAGGCTACGTGCAGTCCCTTCACCTTGAAGGATTTCACTAATTCAAAACCTTGAATTACAACAGTTCCACTGACCCTCCAAGTCAGTCTTCTCAAACAGTCTAACAATCCTAGACTCTTGAGGAATACAACACCTTGACTTCCTATGTCAAGTCTTCTCCTACCAATGAGACAACCCCAGATTGTAGAAGGAACTACAACGCCTTGGATCTAATTGCCAAGTAATCTGCTACCCCTTCTGATTCCCTCAGATTGTAGACTCTACTTCAACAACTTAGATCTAACACAAGGGAAACAAAATAACACGAGTGCTTGCTTCTGGAAAGCTTGAACTCACAATTAACTTCACTGAAAACTTGAGTGTTTGATTTGGAAGTGTATGACTCTTTTGTGATTTTTGATACTAAGTATTTTGCCTTGAGCCTCCTTTTATAGATGCGAATTAGGGTCTCTTCCAAGCTTAATTTCGAGTTGTATCTTGCTGGATTCTCTTGCAAAAATATCTTGACCAATCGGGCTTCTCTTAAATAAAAAAATATATCTTTTTAAGCTTCAGATTTTCTTTCAAAAATAACAGGCCAATCATGTCTTTAGTTTCTTCCCGCCAACAGATTATGAACTCCCATACGACTTCACTTTATTTTTGTAACAAATCCTTTTAATACTTTGATCAAATTAAATTAAATCTCCACCGTTAATCCTCATGATTAAATCTGGACCATTTGATCTTATGCGCTAGTCCACATCTGGACCATACTAATTGATCTGCTGTGATCCTCTTATTTCGGCCAACCCTAGACCACACTTTCTGATCTTCAGATCTCGGCTAGCCTGGACTTGCAAATTGATCTGCTGTGATCCTCTGATCTCGGCCAATGCTGGACCACACATTCTGACCTTCTGATTTCGGCCAACACTGGGCCATGGTCTGATCTTCTGATCTCGGCCAATACTGGGCCATATACTTAAATCTGGACCATTGATCTGAATATTTTCCCTCTGATCTGGACCAATTCTGGACTTGGTCTGGATTAAACTGAAATTAAATCTGGACAAATAATATTTCAGTCTGGACATTTTACCTTCTGTTTTGGATCAGTTCTGGATCAAATCTAGAGATCGTTTCTTCTGGTCTGGACTTAGTTTCATACCCTGAACCAAGCTATCTTCTAGTCTGGGTCAAATCTAAATTGATTCTCTTGTTATGGACCGATTAACTTATCCTCAGATTAAATCTGGATCAAGTCTGTGCTGTTTATTATTTCACTACCAGGCCATCTTCTGGTCAGAATAACTTCTGGATTAAGTCCGAATTATGATTCCTTCTTGTCTGGATCAAGTCTCCCTCTGGCAGGCTTTCTTCTGGTCTGGTCTAGGTCTCCTTCTGACTTTGCTTCCTTCTGATCTGGGCCAACAAAGATATCCTCTGGTAATTCCAAGATGCATCCTCTGATACCTTCTGGATGCATTTTCTGGTGTCTTCATCTTCTGCCTCTGGAAACTTCATTTTCTGGTGGCATTTAATGTAATAATTCAAGGTTCCAAATAAGATTACATGGAGTGCTTTTGTAAACATCAAAATCCTAAGTACTTAGAACCAACTTGGTTCCAACAAAACATTCTTTCTTATACCCATCATAAACTTCCACACTTGACTCCCATAACTTTTTTAAATCTTCAATTAAAGGAGCCAAGTAAACGTCGATATCATTCTCCGGTTGTTTGGGTCCAAAAATTAACAGAGACAACATCATAAACTTACGCTTTATACATAACTATGGAGGTAGGTTATAAATCAACAAAATCACAGGCCATGTGTTGTGTGAAATGCTTTGAAGACCATGTGGATTCATTCCATCAGTAGAAAGTGCAAGTCGTAGATTTCTAGACTCTTTATCGAAATCAGGATACTCGTGATCAATTTTTGCCCATTGTGGAGAATCTGCAGGGTGTCGTAACTTTCCATCTCTAATTCTTTCATCTGCATGCCATGTCAAGTGTTTTGAATCTTCTTCACTACGATAGATTCGCCTAAATCTTGGTATTATAGGAAAATACCACACGACTTTTGCTGGAGTAGATTCTTTCTTCTTATATCGAGAGACATTGTATTTCGGATGCGCCTTTAGTAATTCTTATATCGATAGACATTGCATTTCGGACACGCCTTTAGTAATTCATATTCGTTTCGAAATAAAATGCAATCGTTAGGACACACATGAATCCTTTCGTAACTCATGCTAATACAGCACAAAATTTGTTTAGCCTCGTAGGTTCGACTGGGAAGTTCATTATCATCTGGCAACATATCTTTTAGGAGTGTTAATAATTATGTGAAGCTTTTATCAAACCATCCATTTCTCGCTTTTAAGTTGTACAACTTTAATATCGCCGAAAGTCTTGTGAATTTAGTACAACCATTATATAACGATTTCTCTGCATCACTCAACAAACTCAAACATTTAAGGACAATCCCGAAGATCTTCTTCAACTGCTTTTGCAATATCTTCAACTCGGTCCCGCTCATATGTATCTGTATCGAAATCATTTGAATCATATGTCGCATCACTGTCAAAATAAGTGTTCCCTTTTTTTTCTCACCATGTTTTATCCAACATGTATAGCTTTTATCAATTCCATGTCATACTAAATGTCCTTCCAATTCATCTGCTCTAACACGTTTTCCAAAACAACATTTTAAACAAGGACAAGCGATTTGATTTGGGTCTTTTGCATTCTTCACTGCAAATTCAACAAACTCCTTCACTCCATTTTCATACTCTTTTGATTATCGATTGGCAGACATCCATTTCCAGTCCATTTTAATTATATGACCTATATGAATGCAATAAGAACAACTCAATCTATAACAAATTTATCAATATATAACATTATATATATATATTCATACAAGTTATATATATTTCAAAACATAACAGAACAGATCGAACAGATTTTATATGATTTATCATGTAAGAATTTATGAATGCAGCTTATGAATGCAGTATATATGAATACAGTGTTACACAAATTTATCAATCCATAACATCATAAAAATCTATAGTATATATAGACTAATATTGGAAAATGGAAACCAAGGTCCAAGGTCATGCATACAAGTCTGATTTCAAAACAGAACAGATCGAACAAATTTCAAAAAAGAACAGATTTATCATCTAAAATTTTATATGATTTATCACGTAACAATTTATCAGTTTTAGAGACAATAACAAATTAATAAATACAATACCTGAGACAACAATCACTCAGTAAAAATGGGCGCAAGGTAGAGGAGAGGAAAGTTCGTAATAGGGTTCGAAGGGATAGAACATATTAAATATGTTTTTATTTATTTATTTATATATAACTGCTTGTAATTTTACAGCGCTTTTATCCATAAGCACTGTAAACGACTTTTAAAAATTAAATTTCAAAACATTTACAGCATTTACAGCGCTTCTAAACAAAGCGCTGTAAATATAGTGTGTGTGGGTGCTATATTTTACAGCGCTTTTATCCATAAGTGAACGGCTTTTAAAAATTAAATTATAAAATATTTATAGAGTTTACAACGCTTTTATACAAAGCGCTGTACATGTAGCGCTTTAAACGCGCTGTAAACATTATATGAGAGCGCTATATTTTATAGTGCTTTCACACGAAGCACTCTAAAAGCGCTGAAAACATTATGTGAAATCGCTATAACCCTACAACAGCGCTTTTCTGTAAATCCTAAACTCTTCATGACCCTACAGCAGTGGTTTTGCTAAAGCGCTTGTCAATAAAGCGCAGTTGTATCCTCCGTTATTTTAAAAATACTATACAATAGCGCTTTTAGTTATTAAGCCCTTTAAAATATGCGTTGTAAAAGGTCATTTTTTGCGTAGTGTAGATTTAGTATAGTTTATTGGATTGGTGAAATAAATTCATAGCCTGTATTGACTACCTTTAAATGAGTTGGAGTTTCATTTATACAAGCTAATAATAAAAAGATATTAATATCAATTGTATTTGACTAAAAAAATCTTATTACTTACAATAATAGTAAGAATTTAAACGCATTTTAAAACAATTTAATCTATACATGAACAATATTTAAAAGTTTGGACAATTATGTCCTTAACAATGATTAAAAATAACAATTGAGCCATTTATATAATTAATATTGTTGATATTTAATTGAATAATCATTTTTATTGATTGATCTTATTTGAATACTAAAGAAAAAATATTAATAAAAAAGAATGATTTGTTGAAAAAAAATTAGTTTGAGACTTTTTGTGTTGCATGGATAAAATTGTTTATTTTTAATTATTGTCTAAGATTTAATCATTTATTTTTTGTGATGGTAGTTCAAGTAGGATTATGTTGCTCACATTTTATTTTCTTAAAGACTTGAAATTGCTTTAGGTTTTCTCAATGACCTAATTTGGTCACACAATTTTTCCATGTTTTAAAATGGATTTAAAATCTTACTATATTGTAACTAATAAGATTTTTTTAGTCAAATCCAATTGATATTAAAATCCTTTTATTAATAGCATGTATAAATGAAACTCCAACTCATTTGAAGGTAGTCAATAAAGGCTAAGCATTTATTTCACCAATGCAATAAACTATACTAAATCCCTATGCTTTCCTGGTTTCTAGCCAACTCCAAGAAATAGATTTAATATGGTTTAGCATAGTATATATTTTAGTCCTATAAGGAGTGTCGTATAGGCCATTAATTTCTTCATCAACTTAGGGGTGACGTATAGGCCAACAGTGTCTTCTAGTGCACTCTAGTGTTCTTTCTCGCATCTTCATCAATTAAGTAGTGGCGTATATACCAATGCTTTCTCTAAATTTTTCAACAACTCTTCTTTCCTAAACAGTAATAAACCATATTTGATGAAATAACCTTCAAGAACAAATTTAAACCACTATCTTAAACATATAAAACTCTAAAATAATTGACACCCTAAAACCTAGAAAGAAACCCTCTTTCAAGACCTTCGACGTGAAGTTGATCAATATCTCAACAGTGGATATCTCACTCTTGTTGTTTCTCTCTCAAAACTAAAAAATTGAAGGGACTACAGTACAATACCGCTATAAAATATCGAAGGGACATAAAGAAAGGGGAGCTCGGTAACAATCGAGCAGAATATAAGAGAGAAAAAAGAAAAAATTGGAAAATGCATCCAACTTTAGTGTACTTTTCACAATAAATTGACACTCTTTATATAGTAATGGAAGCAAACCCACATATGTTTTCTAACCAATGTGGGACTTCAACAAAATTTTGAGAATATTTATATAGTGATTAAAACTATTCAAAATGAGAATTTTCCAATGTACAACTTCAACAATTTTTAAATTCACACATTATATTCCAACAGTTCCTAATCTTGATTTTTTTCTTTCAACACAATTTTTTTTCCATCCTTCTACATGAAAAGATTTTCAATTCTGTAGATTACACTCTTCAAAAGAAGGTAACAAAAAAGATATGATGATCCTTGTTGTAACATCATCAAAATATTACAATCAATATATGGTGGATCTGTTGAAGAATGTGTCTGGTGCCTTAGTGCACATCTTCCAATGATGTGCATCTAGTTACACACATAGTGGATCATCTTACATAATCGCAAGAGTCTTGTGAAGAGCATAATTGGTATACTCCAAAATAAGTAACGTGAATGCACTGAAAGAGTATCATGGTACGATTATCAACTTTGTCTGCCAACAGATAATTTTTTAGTTTCACAACAAGTACTTCTTCTTGTTAAGATGAACATTGTCTTTCAACAAGTCTTTTAGTATTTCTTGAAAAGGTGAGCATTGTCTTTCAACAATATTTTTAATATTTCTTGGAAACCCTAGGTAAATTTTGTGTTATTTCTCTTTCCCTCTAGTTATGTTTGTATTCAACAGATTAAATTTGTTGCTTTTTAAAAGAGGATATGTTTAAAACTAATATTTTTCATAAAATGAGTTATACCTTGAAAAATGAGGGATTATTTTAAATAAAATTACAGCGCAACTAAAACATTCATTTCTTGTGTTCTTTTGGGCAAATAAATGTCAATTCGTATTTCCTTTTGGGTGGTGACGCTATGGAAGTGTATAAGATGATCTAGTAGCCAAAGAGTGTTTTAATTTATTCTAGTTTTAAAAAAAAATTAATAACCCATTTTTATCACATTTGGAACTTTCTTAATTATCGTCCAAAAAATCGAGATGTTACAGTTTGTATAAGAGCGGTTTGATCTAGATTGGACTACGAAATATACTGGTTAGTTTTGTTAGTCTTGTTAGTGCTGGTTGAAGGTGCAAACACGAGAAAGGGGAGTTGAATTGTGTTTGCCAAAGTTGAAAATTTTTTTGCTAATTTGATGAAGGTTGATTAGTTTTTATGAATTACTTGGATAAGAAGCAATCAAATTTAGAGGCAATAAATAATAACAACATAAATATTTGGACAGATAGATTTATCATGGTTCACCCATAACTTGACTACATCCAGTCCCCTCATTCAAAAGGCTTTCATCCACTAATTCAAATACCTTGAATTACAAAACACCTGACCCTCCAAACCAGTCTTCCCAAACAACTTGACAACCCAAGACTTTTGAAGAACAAACCACCTTGACCCTATAAGCCAAGACTTCTCCTAACAACCTGACAACCCCAGATTGAAGAAGGAACTAAACCATTATTGGGTTGGATACAAAAGATTGGAACTTGAGTAGTTGCTTTTAACAAAGCTGATAATAATAATAACTCTCACACTTTAAGAAAAGAACACTAAGAAAATATTTCTAACTTAAACAAGTGTTTCTCTCTTTGAACTTCAAGATGAATTTGAAATTTTGAGCTTATGAATTCTTCTACTCTTTTCTGATTTTCGATGGTTTTCTTCTTTAGCCTTTAGTATCTATTTATAGTTAAAATTTGAGCTTCAATTTGGTCCTTGTTTAATTTTGAATTGTATCTTGTTCAGATTGAGTTTGTAAATTCTTCATATTGATTATGTTCATATTTTGTTGTAGATAAATATTGAAGAAATCTTCTTCAAATCTTGACCAAAACTTCTTCAAATTTTGATCAAATCTTCTTGAAGTCTTACTCAAATCTTCTTCAAATCTTAATTAAATCTTCTTCAAATCATGATTAAATCTTCTTCAAATCTTGATCAAATTTTCTTTAAATCTTGATCAAATGTTCTTCAAATCATAATTAAATCTTCTTCAAATCTTGACCATATTATCTTTTCAATTTGGTCAAATATTTTCTTCAATTATAAATGTGAATCAAATCTTATTTTAGATTTTCATCAATTATAATTTTGAATCAAACCTTATTTTAGATTTTCTTTAATTATAAATTTGAATCAAATCTTATTTTAGATTTTCTTCAAAAACATGAATCTTCTTTCATACTCTTTGAAGTCAAATATATTATTCTCATAAAATACTTTTGTTAACATCAAAACTCTAAATGTGAAACCAACTTGGTTCTAATAATCTCCCCCCTTTTGAGATGACAAAACTTGTATTTTTTATAACAACTTTTCTTTGTATTTCTTTGACTCTCCCTATGTCTAAGTATCATTTCTCCCCACTTTATCAAATATATTTCTCCCCCTTTTGTCATTAGACAAAAAGACATGAAAGAGATTTTTTTTTTTGCTTTTTTTTGTGAATAATATGAATATAACATATTACAAGAAAATATTAAAACTAATTTAAAACTAAAATACTTTGAAGTGATCACAATATCATTCATATATGAAGGTAAGATTTAGGTTTTTCTTGATGAAGTCAAACCTATCTTCAGGTAGTGGTTTGGTGAATATGTCAGCTAATTAGTGTTCAGTGTCTACAAACTGAATGTTTAGTACCCCTTTTTGAAAAAGTCCCTAATGTTTGATCTCTATGTGTTTAGCTCTAAAATGTATTATAGGGTTTTGGTTAGACAAATGGCAGAAGTGTTATCACAATAGATGTGAATGTAAGTTTCTAGGATTTTGTAGTCATCTAATTGATGTTTCATCCAAAGTTGTTGACATTGCAATGGTGTTTTGTCTCTTACTTGACCAAGATATTAAGTTGTCACCTAAAAAGTTGCAGTTTCCACTACTGCTCTTTCTCTTAAGTTTATCTTCAACATAATCAGAATCACAGTATCCATTAAGTTTGTACTTAAGAGATTTCTTGTAGAACAAGGTAAGGTTGGTAGTACCTTTTAGGATTCTGAGGATTCTCTTAACAACAGTTAAATGTGATTCCCTACGGTCAGCTTGAAATCTTGCACATACACTAAACATGATGTCAGGTCTGGAAGCGGTAAGGTAAAGTAGGGATCCTGTCATTCCTCTATAGTTTTTTTTGTCAACTTTTTGGCATGAATCATATTTTTCAAGTGAAGAAGTAGGGTGCATTGGTGTAGCCATAGGTTTGCAATCACTCATCTTAAACTTCTTGAGAAGCTCTTTTGTATATTTAGTTTGATGAATGTTTATACCTTTTTGACTTTGCTGAATTTGTATCCTTAAGAAGAACTAAAGTTCTCCTATCATACGCATTTGAAATTCAACCTGCATAAATTTAGAATATTCATGGCAAAAAGTGCCATTAGTAGATCCAAAAATAATGTCATCAACATAAATTTGAATAATAATTATGTCATCTCCTATTGATTTAAAAAAAATGTATTATCTACTTGTCTCCTTTCAAAGTTATTTTTAAGCACGAAGTTACTAAGTCTATCATATCACGTCCTAGGTGGTTATTTTAGAACATACAGAGATTTCCTAAGTTTAAAACCATGATTAAGAACTTTCAAAACATTGGGGTTGGTTAACATAGACTTCTTCACGAATAGCTTCTAACCTGGCCGCTTGAGCAAATGTCTTAATGTAATCAATGCCCTCTTGTTGATTGTAGCCTTGTGAGACAAGTCTTGCCTTGTTTCTGACCACTTCACCTTTTTCATTAAGCTTGTTTTTGAAAACCCACTTCGTTCCAATAATGTTCTTATCTGGTCTAGGTTCTAGATCCCAAATATCACTCCTCTTAATTGCACTTAACTCTTCTTGGATTGCAAAAACCCATCAACTATTTGCCAATGCTTCATCAATAGAGGTAGGCTCAATTAATGAGAGTAAGCAAAACAAATTGATATCCTTTAGTGATGATCTGGTCCTCAAAGGATCACTTGCATTTCAAATGATTAGAGTTTCAAGATCAGATGACTTATACATCTATCCAGATCTTCCTTCTGACTTATGTTGACTGTTTTTGACTTGATAAGAATCATCCTCTGAAGATTTTTTATCTTCTTCTAATTTGCTTATATCCTTTAATTTTTTAAGTTCTTTTGGTTCCTCTAAATTTTTGGGAACCTACAACCTACTTATCTAGCTTTGATTTTTAAGATCAAGCTTCTTATTATCATAATATCAAACAATAATTAAATTTAAAGAAGATATTATCTATATGCAACAGTTTCAGTTTCACTATGAAAACCCTCTTATATCTCCTTTTTTGATTTTCAGATTCTAAATTTTCATTTTCTATTATTAGAGGGTCTAGATGAAGGGATTTGAATTCCCATCCAGGTTTGTAGTCTTAATTGTTGGAACCAACTTGGTTCTAAGTACTTAGGATTTTGATGTTTACAAAAGCACTCCATGTAATCTTATTTTGAACCTTGAATTATTAAATCAAAAGCTGAAGTAATCAGAAGCAGAAGATCAAAGGGTTCCAGAGATTGAATCCTGAAGGTACCAGAAGATACTCCATGATGTCAAAACACTACCAGAGGATATCTTTGCTGGCCCAGATCAGAAGGAAGCAAAGCAGAAGGAGACCAGGACCAAACAAGAGGGAAGCCTGCCAGAAGGAGAGTTGTTCCAGATCAGAAGATGTCATAAGTCAGACTTAATCCAGAAGTTATTCTAACCTGAAGATGGCCTGACAGTGAAATAATAAACAGCCCAGACTTGATCCAGACTTAATCAGAGGATAAGTTAATGGGTCCAGAACAAGAAAATCAATCCAGATTTGACCCAGACCAGAAGATAGCATGAATCAGGGTATGAAACTAAGTCCAGACCAGAAGAAAGGATTTCCAGAATTGATCCAGACCTGATCCAGAATCAAAGGTAAAATGTCCAGACTGAAATATTATTTGTCCAGAGTTAATTTCAGACCAAGTACAAAATTGGTCTAGATCAGAGGGAAGATATTCAGATCAATGGTTCTGATTTAAGTATTTGGCCCAGTGTTGGCCGAGATCAGAAGATCAGACCATGGCCCAGTGTTGGCCGAAATCAAAAGGTCATAAAGTGTGGTCCAGCAGTGGCCGAGATCAGAGGATCACAGTAGATCAGTTTGCTGGACCAGGTTGGCCGAAATCAGAGGATCACAACAGATCACTTAGTATGGTCCAGATGTGGACTAGCGCAGAAGTTCAAATGGTCCAGATTTAATCATGAGGATTAACGGTGGAGATTTTAATTTATTTTGATCAAAATATTAAAAGGATTTGTTACAAAAATAAAAGGATTAACGTTTGGGAGTTCTGAAGCTGTTGGCGGGAAGAAAATAAAGACAGGATTGGCCAGTTATTTTTGAAAGTAAATTTGAAGCTTAAAAAGATATGTTTTTTATTTAAGTGAAGCCTGATTGGTCAAGATATTTTTGCAAGAGAATCCAGCAAGATACAGCTCGAAATTAAGCTTGGAAGAGACCCTAATTCGCATCTATAAAAGGAGGCTCAAGGCAGAATACATAGCATCGAAAATCACAAAAGAGTCATACACTTCCAAAGCAAACACTCAAGTTTTCAGTGAGGTTAATTGTGAGTTCCAGCTTTCAAGAAGCAAGCACTCGTGTTATTTTCTTTCCCTTGTGTTAGATCTAAGTTGTTGAAGTAGAGTCTACAATCTGAGGGAGTCAGAAGGGGTAGCAGATTACTTGGCAATTAGATTCAAGGCTTTGTAATTCCTACAATCTGGGGTTGTCAGATTGGTAGGAGAAGACTTGACTTAGGAAGTGAAGGTGCTGTATTCCTTAAGAGTCTAGGATTGTTAGACTGTTTGAGAAGACTGACTTGGAGGGTAAGTAGAACTGTTGTAATTCAAGGTTTGAATTAGTGAAATCCTTCAAGGGGAAGGGACTGGACGTAGCCTCGTTAACGGTGAACCAGTATAAAATTATGTGTTTTTATTTTTACTTTATATCCACTGCTAACTCTGTTTTATTCATACATCAAGTTTTGTTTTAAAACTGCAAAAACAGAAAAAGTATTCAAGTTAGTCAAACACAATTCAACCCCCCCTTCTCGTGTTTGCACCTTCAATTGGAATCAGAGCTTGGTCTCAAGGCTGAGCACTTAACAGTGTTTGAGGAAAAGTCCAAGGGGTTCAACATGGCAGAATCCAAAGATGAAATGGGAGGAAACATCAACAGACCACCACTATTTGATGGAGAAAGATTTGAATATTGGAAGGACAGAATGAGAAGTTTCTTCATATCTCAAGATCCTGAATTATGGAAGATGGTAGTCAAAGGATACACTGCACCTACTTTTCCAGAAGATCCAACTAAAGAACTGGACATGGATGATATGATACCAGACCAGAGCAGATTATACAAACTTCATCACATGTCCAAAAACATCGTGATCAGTGCCATCACATTCAAGGAATTTGACAGATGCACAGATAAAGAAATAGCAAAGAGCATATTCGACAGTCTGGTTCTGACCTATGAAGGAAGCCATCAGGTTCAAGAAGCAAGGGCTAACATACTAGTCAAACAGTATGAGATGTTCAAGATGGAAGATGATGAAAACATTGATGGAGTGTCCTGCAGATTCTAGACTCTAATATTTGGACTGAAGGTCTTGAAGAAAAGCTACACAACAGCAGATCATGTCAAGAAGATTCTAAGAAGCTTACGAACCAAGTGGAGACCAATGGTTACTGCAGTTTAGCAAGCCAAAGATCTGAACAACTTAAAACTTGAAGATCTGATCAGCTCACTCAGATCTCATGAAATAGAACTAGAAGCAGATGAACCAAAGAAGAAGAAGAATCTGGCTCTGAAGTCGAAACACAAGAAAGCTGCAAGGGCAGCATCAGAATCAGAGGATAGTGACAGTTACTATGATGATATGGCTTACTTTACCAAAAAGATGGTTAAGATCTGGGAAAACAGGAAGAGAAGAAGCTTCATGAATAAACATAACAAAAAAGGAAAGGAATAATCTGACAAGAACAGTATTGTTTGTTATGGATGCAATAAACCTAGACTTATCAAGTCAGAATGTCCAAATCTGGAAAAAGGCAAACAACACAAGAAGAGTTCCAGATTCAAAAAGAAGGGTCTGATGGCAGCTTGGGATGTATCAGAATCAGAGGAAGAATCGTCTGATGAAGAAGAGGCAGAAACAACAAAGATGGCACATATCAGGTCTGCCTCTGGACTTCATAAAGACACGACTTCAAGAAGAAAAACAGGTAGAAGGAAGAATGATCGAAGCAGTCATTCAAAACTTGATTTCTAATGGAATGGAAAGAAGTAAATATGCATCTATGATTTATAAAAATAGTAACACTAGAAAGAGAGGTCTTGGTTTTACAGAAACGATTACTGAAAGAAAAGCTGTTCATTTTGATGTTTTATGCATTGTTTGTGCTAAGAAAGGTCACTTTAAATTATCTTGTCCAATGGTAATATCTGAACAAGATCAGAGAGTTGTTAAAACTAACAAACCTGGACCTAATCAGTACTGGGTACTAAAAGATCAAATTGTCTATGTTGCAGATATTCTGAGCAACAAGAAGGATACACCAACAATGGTGCCTGGACAATGGATGTTGGCAATGCACAAGCAGAAGAAGGTTTATTTTCCTGCTACAACAAGACAAAGGCAATCTGAGTCTGATGGAAGAAGGTCTGGTCAACTCAACCAGAACCCGAATCGGAATCAGAACCAAAACTAGAACCAGAATCAAAACTGGAACCAGAATTAAAACATGAACTTGAACCAGAACCAGAACTAGAACTAGTATCAGAAGCCGAGAAACTGGAATCAGAACTAGAACTGGAATCAGTATCAGAAGCACAAGAACTGGAACCAGAATCAGAATCAGTACTGGAACCAGAATCAGAATCAACACTGGAACCAGAATCAGATCAGGAATTACCAGAATCACCAGAATTACCAAATTCATCAGAACCACCAGATTCACCCAAATCACCAGAATCACTAGAATCATCAAGGTTATCAGAATCACGGGATTCACCAAAATTACCAGAATCAAAACATGTTCCAGAATCATCAGAGGAACATGGTTTATCAACCAAAGTAGAATCAAGGAAATTGTTCAAACAGGCCAGAAGAAGAACTGGCTCTAATGGCTCAATCAGAAGCTAAGTCTGAATCTGAGTCTGACTCTGACTCTGATTCTAACAGAGAAAAGGCAAGTTCTGATCAGCAACACAAAACTTGGTATCTTGAAAGTGGCTGCTCCAAGCACATGACAGGAGATAAATCTATGTTTCTGGATCTGACTATGAAGAATGGAGGCAAAGTTTCCTTTGGAGAAAACCAGAAAGGTCAGATTATTGGTACAGGAACTGTTGGTAACACTTCTTCTCCCTTGTCTATTAAAAATGTTCTGTTAGTTAAAGGGATAAAACATAATATTCTGAGCATAAGTCAATTAAGTGATTGCAATTATGATGTTATCTTTAATCAAAAAACTTGCAAAGCGGTTAGTCAACTTGATGGGTCGGTTTTATTTACTGGCACTAGGAAGGATAATGTTTATAAAATTGATTTGTTCAGTCTTGCTAAGCAACACGTTAAATGCTTATTGTCTGTGAGTGAGCAGAATCTGATTTGGCACAAAAGGTTAGGGCATGCAAACCCTAGGCTTATATCCGAATTGAGCAAACTCCAGTTAGTAAGAGGGCTTCCCAAGGTAAGTTCCAAAACTGAGATTTTGTGTGAAGCATGTCAAAGAGGTAAACAAACTAAAAGCTCTTTTAAACCTAAAAAATGTGTTTCTACCTCTCAACCACTTGAACTGCTTCACTTAGATCTATTTGATCCTGTTCAAACAGCTTCTCTCGTTGGTAAGAAATATGGTTTTGTAATTGTTGATGATTACTCAAGGTGGACTTGGGTAAAATTTTTAAAGAACAAAGATAAATCTCACAGAGTATTTATTTCTTTTTGTAAGCAAGTTATGAATGAACAAGGTATTAAGATCATAACCATTAGAAGTGATCACGGAGGTGAATTCGAGAACAAGTATTTTGAAGAATTCTATGATGAGAATGGCATCTCTCACAACTTCTCATCCCCCAGAACACCTCAACAGAATGGAGTGGTAGAAAGGAAGAACAAATCACTGCAGGAGATGGCCAGAACCATGTTGAATGATATGAAGGTTGCCACCTACATTTGGGCAGAAGCTGTCAACATAGCCTGCTACATTCAGAATAGAGTCTACATCAGGTCCATCTTAAATAAAACTCCTTATGAACTATGGAAAGGTAAGAAACCCATATTTCCTCTTTAAGTAATTTGGTTGCATTTGTTTTATGTTAAACACTAAAGATAACCTAGCTAAGTTTGATTCTAGATCTCAAAATTGTTCTTTATTGGCTACTCAAGGAGATCAGAAGCTTCTAGAGTGTTTAACAAAGAAACTAACACTGTGGAAGAATCAATCCACATTAAGTTTGATGATAAACAGCTTGACTCTGAAAAGTCAAAGCAAGATGAAGAAATTGCAGGTGAATCAGAGGCACAAGAACCAGAAGCTAAACCAGCAGCAGAATCTGAGAAAGATCAAGATGACGAAGAACATGTTGACTCTGAAGACAAGTCAGAGGGAAAGAATGGATGGAAGTACAAATCTTCACATCCAGAATCTCTCATTATTGGTAGTGCAACAGAACCTTTAAAGACCAGATCATCAAGTAGAGAAACCAGTCTGTTTGGTTTACTCTCAACAATTGAACCAAGCAATGTTGATGAGGCTTTGGCAGAGGAAGGTTGGATACTTGCAATGCAAGAAGAGCTGAATGAATTCCAAAGGAATGATGTTTGGGATCTGGTACCCAGACAAACAAAAAAATTATTGGAACCAAGTGGCTGTTCAAGCATAAGCTCAATGAAAAAGGTGAATTGGTAAGGAACAAAGCCAGACTTGTAGCTCAAGGATACAGTCAGCAGGAAGGTATAGATTACACTGAGACTTTTGCTCCAGTGGCCAGGTTAAAAGCAATTAGAATTCTTTTATCATTTGCTGCTAATCATGATATAATGTTGTATCAAATGGATGTTAAAAGTGCATTCTTAAATGGCTATATAAGTGAGGAAGTCTATGTCAAACAGCCTCCTGGATTTGAAAATTCTGATTTTCCAAACCATGTTTTTAAACTTAAGAAATCTTTATATGGTTTAAAATAAGCACCAAGGGCATGGTATGACAGACTTAGTAACTTTCTGCTTAAGAATGAATTTAATAGAGGCCAGATTGATAATACTCTATTTAGGAAATCCATTAAAAATGATATTTTTGATTATTCAAGTTTATGTTGATGATATCATATTTGGATCGACTAATGGCACTTAGTGCAAAGAGTTTTCTGACCTAATGCAGAAAGAGTTCCAAATGAGCATGATGGGAGAACTTAAGTTTTTCCTAGGAATTCAGATTCATCAAGGTAAATCAGGTATACTCATTCACAAATCTAAATACACTAAAGAACTTCTTAAAAAGTTCAAAATGAGTGATTGTAAGCCTATGGCCACCCCCATGCACCCAACCTGCTCACTTAAGAAAGATGAAACCAGCCAAAAGGTAGACCAGAAAACATACAGAGGTATGATTGGATCCCTTCTTTATTTAACTGCTTCTAGACCTGACATTTTTTTTAGAGTTTGTGTCTGTGCCCGTTTTAAACCTAACCCTAGGGAATCCCATTTAACTGCTGTCAAACAAATTTTGAGATACCTTAAAGGAACCACCAACCTTACTTTGTTATACAAGAAAACCCTCACCTACAAACTCAGAGGTTTTTGTGATTCCGACTATGCTGGAGACAAGCTGGAAAGAAAAAGTACAAGTGGCAACTGCACTTTCTTAGGTGATAATTTGATCTCTTGGTCAAGCAAAAGACAAAGCACCATCGCCATGTCAACAGTAGAAGCTGAGTATATATCAGCAGCAGGATGCAGTTCACAGTTACTCTGGATGAAACACCAACTTAAAGATTACAACATCTTTGAAACCAATATCCCTTTGTTCTGTGATAACACTTCAGCCATAAACCTAACCAAGAACCCTATCTTACACTCTAGAGCCAAACACATTGAAATAAAACACCATTTCATTAGGGACCATGTTCAAAAAGGGACTTTAAGCATCCAGTTTGTGGACACTGATCATCAATTGGCTGATATCTTCACCAAAGCATTACCAGAAGATAGGTTCAAGTTCATCAAGAAGCATCTCAACATTGTCTCCATATCTGACTAGCTCAAGTAGTCTTCATAGGATTTTTTTTTTAATTTTCTTGTAATTTTATTTTATGCTTTTTAATTTTCTGTTTTTACTTTCTGTAATTTGTAAAAAGAAAAACAAAAAGTTACAAAAATAGTAGGACCTCTTTTTGGCTGATGACAAAAAGGGGGAGAGCGAGAGAGAAAAAGGAGAAATAAGTAGAAAAGGAGAGATAAAAAGAAAGGAGGAGCGAAAAAGAAAGAGATGAAAAGAAAAGGAGTTGAAAAGGGGAAGAATCAGGGAGAGAGAAAAAGAAAGAGTGAAAAAGAGAAGAAGTTGAAAAGGAGAGGAAACAGGAAGAGAGAAAAATAAAGAGAGAAAAAGAAAGAGTGAAAAAAGAAGGAGTTGAAAAGGAGAGGCTATGTGAAGGAAGAAAAGAAAGAGAGAATAAAGAAGGAGTTGAAAAGGAGAGGAGAAGAGAAGAAAAGAAAGAGTGAAAAGAGAAGGAGTTGAAAAGGAGAAGAAAAAGTCAGTATCAGACTTAGGGGGAGAGATTGGTCTGAGGGGGAGAAATTCAAGTCTTCGAGTTACAAGCTAGCAAAATAAGTTAAGGTTTTGTCATCATCAAAAGGGGGGAAATTGTTGGAACCAAGTTGGTTCTAAGTACTTAGGATTTTGATGTTTACAAAAGCACTCCATGTAATCTTATTTTGAACCTTGAATTATTAAATCAAAAGCTGAAGTAATCAGAAGCAGAAGATCAAAGGGTTCCAGAGATTGAATCCTGAAGGTACCAGAAGATACTCCTTGATGTCAAAACACTACCAGAGGATATCTTTGCTAGCGCAGATCAGAAGGAAGCAAAGCAGAAGGAGACCTCGACCAGACAAGAGGGAAGCCTGCCAGAGGGAGAGTTGTTCCATATCAGAAGATGTCATAAGTCAGACTTAATCCAGAAGTTATTCTAACCTGAAGATGGCCTGGCAGTGAAATAATAAACAAGATGGCCTGGCAGTGATCCAGACTTAATCAGAGGATAAGTTAATTGGTCCAGAACAAGAAAATCAATCCAGATTTGACCCAGACCAGAAGATATCATGAATCAAGGTATGAAACTAAGTCCAGACGAGAAGAAATGATTTCCAGAATTGATCCATACCTGATCCAGAATCAAAGGTAAAATGTCCAGACTGAAATATTATTTGTCCAGAGTTAATTTCAGACCAAGTACAGAATTGGTCTAGATCAGAGGGAAGATATTCAAATCAATGGTTCTGATTTAAGTATTTGGCCTAGTGTTGGCCGAGATCAGAAGATCAGACCATGGCCCAGTGTTGGCCGAAATCAAAAGGTCATAAAGTGGATCACAGTAGTGGCCGAGATGAGAGGATCACAGTAGATCAGTTTGCTCGACCAGGTTGGCCGAGATCAAAAGATCAGAAGGTGTGGTCCAGGGTTGGCTGAAATAAGAGGATCACAGCAGATCACTTAGTATAGTCCAGATGTGGACTTGCGCAGAAGATCAAATGGTCCAGATTTAATCATGAGGATTAACGGTGGAGATTTTAATTTATTTTGATCAAAGTATTAAAAGGATTTGTTACAAAAATAAGTTAAAGTCGTTTGGGAGTTCTGAAGCTGTTGGCGGGAAGAAAATAAAGACAGGATTGGCCAGTTATTTTTGAAAGAAAATCTGAAGCTGAAAAAGATATGTTTTTTATTTAAGTGAAGCCCGATTGGTCAAGAAATTTTTGCAAGAGAATCCAGCAAGATACAGCTCGAAGTTAAGCTTGAAAGAGACCCTAATTCGCATCTATAAAAGGAGGCTTAAGGCAAAATACTTAGCATCGAAAATCACAAAAGAGTCATACACTTCCAAAGCAAACACTCAAGTTTTCAGTGAGGTTAATTGTGAGTTCCAGCTTTCAAGAAGCAAGCACTCGTGTTATTTTCTTTCCCTTGTGTTAGATCTAAGTTGTTAAAGTAGAGTCTACAATCTGAGGGAGTCAGAAGGGGTAGCAGATTACTTGGCAATTAGATTCAAGGCTTTGTAATTCCTTCTACAATCTGGGGTTGTCAGATTGGTAGGAGAAGACTTGACTTAGGAAGTCAAGGTGCTGTATTCCTTAAGAGTCTAGGATTGTTTGACTGTTTGAGAAGACTGACTTGGAGGGTCAGTGGAACTGTTGTAATTCAAGGTTTGAATTAGTGAAATCCTTCAAGGTGAAGGGACTGGACGTAGCCTCGTTAATGGTGAACAAGTATAAAATTCTGTGTTTTTATTTTTACTTTATATCCGCTGCTAACTCTGTTTTATTCATATATCAAGTTTTGTTTTAAAACTGCAAAAACAGAAAAAGTATTCAAGTTAGTCAAACACAATTCAACCCCCCTTCTCGTGTTTGCACCTTCAATAATGAATTTGATTGGAGCGTTCAAAGAAGTCTCTTGATTCTGATTGTTAATCTCATACTTCTCTTTCTATTGATCTATTAGGTTCCTCTCATTATTTTGGAACTGATGGTAATTCAGATTCTTCTGGAAGTTTGAGTTTTGTTGATCTATGTGATTTCTTTGCCAATTTTATTTTGTGATTTCTCTCCCAGTTTTGATTTTGTTGATACTCTAGATTTTTCTGATATTTCTGGTTTAGCATATAGGTATTGTGCTAACTAGTCCTTTTTCCACCAGAGTCAGTTGGTTTATGTTTGTTAAGTCTTGTAACATATGAAAATGTATAAGATCTATATTTTTTATGAAGACAAAAGTCTATGTATAAAGATCAAGATGCTAGCTCAAAGTGAAATCAACATTCAAGTCATCTATTAGGAAACTTAGATTTTAAGGTACTTGATAAAAATCCAATTACATTTCAAATAAAATATTATGATAACCTTCTATATTTAGCATATGCATCAAAAGTATTTTCTAAGTACATAACCAAATATTTAAAAATTAATTTTTTGACAAAAATCAATGTTGTATTTGACTACAGCATCTCGTAGCCGAATACAAACACTAAGTCAGTAGCAAAACCTTCAGTTCTGTATTCGAAAACGTCATGTCGTAGTCGAATACAGATATCAAGTCAGTAGCTAAAAGTGAAGTTCTGTATTCGAATACGATAAGTCGTAGCCGAATACAGATAACAAGTCAGTAGCTAAAACTAGACTTTTGTATTCGACTACATCATCTCGTATTCGAATACAACTCAATTCAGTGGCAAAATTCACATACTTGTATTCAACTACGAGGTATCGTATTCGAATATGAAGTTAAAATTTTGAATAAAAACTGAATGTTACAGAAGTGTATTCGAATACGTTGAGGCTGATTCGAGTACAACTGCGAATCAAAGCATAAGTTCATCAAAACTTCTAGGAACAATTGCAACTGATCTAAAGTGTTGTCTATGGAGTATAAATATCTCATAGCTTTAGTGCTAACCTGATGAATCCTACTACCAATCTTTGAACAACTTTCTGAAATATCTTAAACTTTCAAAGCTTCATTTTCATATTTTCAAGTACATGCTTTTCATTTTCATATCATTAAGAAAGGTTCTCATTTGTATTTGAAAGTGTGCTGGATTATTATCATTATACTTATTGTTATACTCTTGTTCTTAGTTAAGAACATTGTCATAAAAAAAAATCATTTAAAGATGGTGGTAGCAGCAACAAACCACCTTGTTTTGTTGGTGAGCATTATGATATTAGGAAAATACGCATGCAGACATATCTTGAGGCACAAGGAGATGACATATGGGAGGTTGTAGAAAATGGTCCCTATATTCCAACAAAGATCATCAACAATAAAGAGGAAATAAAAATAAAAGCCTCATGGACAGATGATGAAAAGAGAAAAGTGTTGTTTGACAAGAAGGCCAAGAACATGTTACAATCGTCACTTGGGATGGACAAATTCTTTCACATATCTCACTGCAAAACAGCCAAAGAAATATGGGATATTCTTGAAGTAACCCATGAAGGAACAATTGAGGTAAAACATTCTAAATTAAATACTTTGTCTCAAGAATATGAAATGTTTTGAATGCACTCAAGAGAACCTAGTCTAGACATACGAATAAGATTCTCTCACTTAACCAATCACTTGACGACACTTGGCAAAAGCTTCACTAATGATGATTTGAACCTAAAGGTTCTAAGATTATTAACAAGAGCATGGCAGCCTAAAGTGACATCAATCTCTGAAAAGAAAAGCTTATCTAAGATGTCACTTTCTGCACTTTTCGGAAAACTCCAAGAGCATGAAATTGAACTTGGAAGATTGGAAAAGAATGAAAGTTTAAAAAATAAGACAAAGAGTATTGCCTTAAAAACAGAGTCAAAAGAACTGATGAATGAAGAAAATTTAGATGAAGATGAAAACATCACCTTCTTGGTTAAAAAGTTCAAGAAGTTTCTTCAAAACAATAAAACATTTAAGAAAAAGAAAACATTCAGGAAGAAAAGATGTCTCCATTACAAATCAGAATTTCACTTGCTTTGAATGTGGGAAACAAGGACACATAAAAGCAGAATGTCTTAACATTATCAAGAAAAATGCTACCAAAAGGAAATATTTCAAAAAAACATATATAGCATGGGAGGATAATGAAATAAGTTCATCTTCAAATTCAGAAAATGACGAATGCGCAAACGTTTCTTTAATGGCATCCCACCAATCCGATGAAGAAGAAGAGGTTAGTAGTAAAAATACTTGTTATAATAATGATGATTCATGTGTTGAGAATAGTGATGCACAACAAGCTATAAAAGAACTATTTATGGAATGTAGAAATCTGTACAAAATATTGTCAAATCAAAGGAAACAAATTTTATCTCTTAATGAGAAGATTGACACTATGGAACAAGATTTTGAAAAACTAAAACAGAATTCTACATGCAATAAGTGTGATTCACTTTCCTTTAGAATTGTCCAAATGAATAAAGTTATTGAAAGGTATGAAAAAGGACGAATTGGATTGGAAAATATACTTAACATACAAAGATATTTAAATGACAAAAGTGGACTTAGTTATTCAAAATTTGATAAACCAAGTACTAGTAAAACTATCTTTGTCAAAGCAAGTAACCAATCCAACAATGAGAAAGTAATAACTGTTCAGAAGAAGAATCATCTTTGTTCTAAGAAAAGTATTATTCAAAAGAAACATCTTTTGCCTAAAAGCAAAAGGAGTCCAACATGTTTTTATTATGGTCTTAATGGTCACACACCTAATGCTTGTCACTTTAGGAACATTGGTGTTCCACATGGGCATTATGTGTGGCTCAAGAAAGGTACTAATATTCAAGGACCCAAAGCACTTTGGGTACCTAATAATCTATAATCTTGTTTTGTAGGAATAAACACAAAGTACCTCTAATACGTGGTACTTAGATAGTGGATGTTCAAAACACATGATCGAGGACAAAACTAAATTTTCAGCACTAACTATTGAATTAAAAGGTTATGTGATCTATGGAGATAACAACAAAGGAAAAATTTTGGGCATCGGAAAAGTTGGTATTGCTCCGTCTGCTTCAATTGAAGATGTCCTCTACGTTGAAGGATTAAAACACAATCTTATAAGCATAAGCCAACTTTGTAACAAATGTTACAAAATAACTTTCAACAAAAAGATGAATGTATTATCCAAAATGAGGTAACAAGTGAAATTCAGTTTGTTGGTAAACGTTCTAAAAATATTTTTACAATTAACCTTGATGATTTATCCTTAAGAATGAAATGTCTTATGGTAAGTGACAACAATGATGAAGGTGCAAACATGAGAAGGGGGTTGAATTGTGTTTGTACTACTTGAATTCTTTTTCTGTTTCTGATGATTATTTAAAATCTGAAATATAATCAAGTAGAGGTAGCAACGGATAAAGTAAAACAACACAACGATTTATCGTGGTTCACCATTAACTAGGCTACATCCAGTCCCTTCATCTTGAAGGATTTTTCCACTAATTCAAAATCTTTGAATTACAACAGCACTACTGACCACCCAAGTCAGTATTCCCAAACAGTCTAACAATCCTAGACTTTTGAGGAACACAACACCTTGACTTCACAAGTCAAGTCTTCTCCTACCAATCTGACAACCCCAGATTGCAGAAGGAATTACAACACCTTGAATCTAATTGCTAAGTCACCTGCTACCTCTTCTGGCTCTTCAGATTGTAAACTCTACTTCAACAATATAGATTTAACACAAGGGAACGAAAAATACGAGTACTTGCTTCTAGAAAGCTGAAACTCACAATTAACCTCACTAAAAACTCGAGTGTTTGCTTCTGGAAGTGTATGACTTTTTTACTGATTTTCGATGCTGAGTCTTCTGCCTCGAGCCTCCTTTTATAGATGAAGATTAGGGTCTCCTCCATTTAAATTTGAGTTGTATCTTGTCTAGATTCTATTGCAAAAATAACATGGCCAATCGGGTTTCACTTAAATAAAAAACATATCTTTTTAGCTCCAGATATGCATTCGAAAATAACTTGGGCAAATCCTGTTCTTGATTAATTCTAGATCAAATCTTTCATCCCGCCAATAGCTTATGAATTCCCACAAGACTTCAATTTATTTTTGTATCAAATCCTTTTAATACTTTGATCAAATTTAATCAAGTCTCCATTGATTATCATCATGATTAAATTTGGACCGTTTGATCTTCTGCTCTCGTCCACATCTGGACCATACTAACTGATTTGATGTGATCCTCTGATCTCGGCCAACACTGGACCGCACATTCTGATCTTCTGATCTTGGCCAATCATTGGAACATATAATCTGATCTGCTGTGATCCTCTTATTTCAGCCAACACTGGACCACATGTTCTGATCTTCTGATCTCAGCCAACACTGGGCCACGATGCTTAAATCTGGACCATTGATCTGAATATCTTTCCTCTGATCTGGACCAACTCTGGACTGGGTCTGGATTGAACTGAAATTAAATCTGGACTTATGATATTTTAGTCTGGACAATTACCTTCTGATCTGGATCAGGTATAGATTAAATCAAGACAATCATTTCTTCTGGTCTGGACTTAGTTTCATACTCTGAACCGTGCTATCTTCAGGTCTGAGCCAAATCTGGATTAAATCTCTTGTTCTGGATCAATTCTTTTATGGTCTGATTAAGTCTGGATCATGTCAATACTGATTATCATTTTACGACCAGGCTATCTTCTAGTCAGAATTAATTCTAGACCAAGTCTGACTTATGATACCTTCTGGTCTGGAACAAGTCTCCCTCTGGCAGGCTTCCTTTTGGTCAGGTCCAGGTCTCCTTCTGGACTCTACTTTCTTCTGATATGGACTAGGAAAGATATCCTCTGATGGAGTTTTTACATCCTAGTGTATCCTCTAGTGCCTTCAGGATGCATCCTCTGGTACCTTCTGGATGCATTATCTCGTATCTTCTGGAATGGTATCCTCTGGTCTGATTTTATCATCTAATAATTCATCTTCTGCCTCTGTTGACTTCATCTTCTGCCTATGGTAACTTCATCTTCTGGTGGCATTTAATATAATAATTCTAAGTACAAAATAAGATTACATGGAGTGCTTTTGTATACACCAAAATCCTAAATACTTAGAACCAACTTGGTTCCAACAATCTCCCCCTTTTTGATGATGACAAAACCTTAACTTATTTTGCTAGCTTATAACTCGAAGTACTTAAAATACTCCCCCTCCGACCAATCCCTCCCCCTAAGTCCAATAATGACTTTTTCTTCTCCTTGTAAACACCTTCTTAAATCACTCTTTCTTTTCTTCTCTTCTCCTCTCCTTTTCAACTCCTTCTCTTTTCATCTCCCTATTTCTTCTCCTTTTCAACTCCTTCTCTTTTCACTCTTTCTTTTTTTTTCTCTCTCCCTGTTTCTTCTCCTTTTCAACTCCTTCTCTTTTCATCTCTTTCTTTTTCGCTCCTCCTTTCTTTTTATCTCTCATTTTCTACTTATTTCTCCTTTTTCTCTCTCTCCCCCTTTTTGTCATCAGCAAAAAAGAGGTCCGACTATTTTTGTATTTTTGTTTTTCTCTTTATAGAGTACAGAAAGTAAAAACAGAAAAATAAAAAATAAAAAACATAAAGTAAAATTACAAGAAAATTAAAAACTCCTAAGATGACTACTTGAGCTAGTCAAATATGGAGATTATGTTGAGATGCTTCTTGATGAACTCGAACCTATCTTCAGGTAATGCTTTGGTGAGGATATCAGCCCATTGATGATCAGTGTCCACAAACTGGATGCTTCAAGTCCCTTTTTGAACATGGTCCCCAATGAATTGGTGTTTTATTTCAATGTGTTTGGCTCTACAGTGTAAGATAGGGTTCTTGGTTAGGTTTATGGCTGAAGTGTTATCACAGAACAAAGGGATATTGGTTTCAAAGATGTTGTAATCTTCAAGTTGATGTTTAATCCAAATTAACTGTGAGCTGCATCCTTCTGCTGATATATACTTAGCTTCAGCTGTTGACATGGCAATGGTACTTTGTCTTTTGCTTGACCAAGAGATCAAATTATCACCTAAGAATGTGCAGTTGCCACTTGTACTTTCCTTTCCAACTTGTCTCCAGCATAGTCAGAATCACAAAAGCCTCTTAGTTTGTAGGTGGGGTTTTCTTATATAACAAGGTAAGGTTGGTGGTTCCTTTAAGGTATCTCTAGATTCTTTTGACAGCAATTAAATGGGATTCCATAGGTTCAGCTTGAAAACGGGCACATACACAAACACTAAACAAAATGTCAGGTCTAGAAGCAGTTAGGTAAAGAAGGGATCCAATCATACCTCTGTATGTTTTCTGGTCTACCTTTTGGCTGGTTTCATCTTTCTCAAGTGAGTAAGTTGGGTGCATGGGGGTGGCCATAGGCTTACAGTCACTCATCTTGAACTTTTTGAGAAGTTCTTTAGTGTATTTAGATTTGTGAATGAGTATACCTGATTTACCTTGGTGAATTTGAATTCCCAGGAAGAACTTACGTGATTTACCTTGGTCACTCATCATGCTCATTTGGAACTCTTTCTACATTATGTCAGAAAACTCTTTGCACAAAGTGCCATTAGTCGATCCAAATATGATATCATCAACATAAACTTGAATAATTAAAATATCATTTTTAATGGATTTCCTAAATAGAGTATTATCAATCTGGCCTCTATCAAATTCATTCTCAAGCATAAAGGTACTAAGTCTGTCATACCATACCCTTGGTGCTTGTTTTAAACCATATAAAGATTTATTAAGTTTAAAAACATGGTCTGGAAAATCAGAATTTTAAAATCCAGGGGGCTGTTTGACATAGACTTCCTCACTTATATAGCCATTTAAGAATGCACTTTTAACAACCATTTGATACAGAACTATATGATGATTAGCAGCAAATGATAAGAGAATTCTAATTGCTTCTAACCTGGCCACTGGAGCAAATGTCTCAGTGTAATCCATACCTTCTTGTTGACTGTATCCTTGAGCTACTAATCTGGCTTTGTTCCTTACCACTTCACCTTTTTCATTGAGTTTATTCCTGAACACCCACTTGGTTGCGATAATGTTTTTGTTTGGTCTGGATACCAGATCCCAAACATCATTCCTTTGGAATTCATTCGGCTCTTCTTGCATTGCAAGTATCCAACCTTCCTCTGCCAAAGCCTCATCAACATTGCTTGGTTCAATTGTTGAGAGTAAACCAAACAGACTGGTTTCTCTACTTGATGATCTGGTCTTTAAAGGTTCTGCTGCACTGCCAATAATGAGAGATTCTGGATGTGAAGACTTGTATTTCCATCCATCCTTTCCCTCTGACTTGTCTTCAGAGTCAGCATGTTCTTCTTCATCTTGATCTTTCTTAGATTCTGCTGCTGGTCCAGCTTCTGGTTCCTATGCCTCTAGTTCACCTGCAATTTCCTCATCTTGCTTTGACTTTTCAGAGTCAAGCTGTTTATCATCAAACTTAATGTGGATTGATTCTTCCACAGTGTTAGTTTCTTTGTTAAACACTCTATAAGCTTTCGATCTCTCAGATTAACCAATAAAGGTTCACTTTTGAGATCTAGAATCAAACTTAGCTAGATTGTCTTTAGTGTTCAACATAAAACAGATGCAACTGAATTGCTTAAAGTAGGAAATATTAGGTTTCTTACCTTTCAACAGTTCATAGGGAGTTTTATTTAAGATGGACCTGATGTAGACTCTATTCTGAATGTAGCAAGTTGTGTTGACAGCTTCTGCCCAAAGGTAGGTGGCAACCTTCATATCATTCAACATGGTTCTGGTGATCTCCTGCATTGATCTGTTCTTCCTTTCTACCACTCTATTCTGTTGAGGTGTTCTGGGGGATGAGAAGTTGTGAGAGATGCCATTCTCATCACATAATTCTTCAAAATACTTGTTCTCGAATTCACCTTTATGATCACTTTTGATGGTTATCATCATAATACCCTGTTCATTCATAACTTGCTTACAAAAAGAAATAAATAATTTGTGAGATTCATCTTTGTTCTTTAAAATTTTTACCCAAGTCCACCTTGAGTAATCATCAACAATCACAAAACCATATTTCTTACCACCGAGAGAAGATGTTTGAACAGGACAAAACAGATCTAAGTGAAGCAGTTCAAGTGGTTGAGAGGTAGAAACACATTTTTTAGTTTTGAAAGAGCTTTTAGTTTGTTTACCTCTTTGACATGCTTCACATAGAATCTCAGTTTTGGAACTTACCTTGGGAAGCCCTCTTACCAATTGGAGTTTGCTCAACTCAGATATAAGTCTGGGGTTTGCTTGCCCTAGCCTCTTGTGCCAAATCAGATTCTGCTCACTTACAGATAATAGGCATTTAACTTGTTGCTTAGCAAGACTAAACATATAAATTTTATAAACATTATTCTTCCTAATGCCAGTAAATAAAACAGTCCCATGAAGTTGACTAACAGCTTTGCAAGTTTTCTGATTAAAGATAACATCATAATTGCAATCACTTAATTGACTTATGCTCAACAGATTGTGTTTCAGCCCCTTAACTAATAGAATATTTTTAATAGAAAGGGAAGAAGAAGTGTTACCAACAGTTCCTGTACCAATAATCTGACCTTTCTGGTTTCCTCCAAAGGAAACTTTGCCTCCATTCTTCATCGTCAGATTCAGAAACATGGATTTGTCTCCTGTCATGTGTTTGGAGCAGCCATTGTCATGATACCAAGCTTTGTGTTGCTGATCAGACCTTGCCTTTTCTCTGTCAGAATCAGAGTCATACTCAGATTTAGACTTAGCTTCTGTTCGAGCCATCAGAGCCAGTTCTACTTCTAGCCTGTTTGAGCAGTTTCCTTGATTCTGCTTTGGTCGATAAACCATGTTCCTCTGATGATTCTAGAACATGTTTTGTTTCTGGTAATTTTGGCGAATCATGTGATTCTGATAAGCTTGATGATTCTGGTGATTTGGGTGAATCTGGTGGTTCTGATGAATTTGGTGATTTTGGTCATTCCTGTTCTAATTTTGGTTATGGTTCTGGTTCCATTACTGATTCTGGTTCCAGTATTGGTTCTGAATCTGGTTCCAGAGTTCATTCTGGTTCCAGTTCCTGTGCTTCTTATACTAGTTCCAGTTCTGGTTCTGGTTCTAGTTCTTGTTCTGATTCTGGTTCCAATTTTGATTTTGGTTCCTATTTTGGTTCTGATTTTGGTTGAGTTGACCAGACCTTCTTCCATTAGACTCAGATTGCCTTTGTCTGGTTGTAGCAAGAACATAAACCTTCTTCTGCTTGTGCATTGCCAACATCCATTGTCCAGGCACCATTGTTGGTGTCTCCTTCTGGTTGCTCAGAACATCTGCAACATAGACAATTTGATCTTTTGGTACCTAGAACTGATTGGGTCCAGGTTTGTTAGTCTTAACAGCTTTCTGATCTTGTTCAGATTATACCATTGGACAAGATAGTTCAGAGTGACATTTCTTAGCTCAAACAATGTATAAAACATCACAATGAACAGATTTACTTTCAGCAATCGTTTATGTAAAACCAAGACCTCTATTTCCACTGTTGCTGTTTCCATAAATCATAGATGCATATTTACTTCTTTCTATTCCATTAGAAATAAAGTTTTGAAAAAATTGCTCATGCATATCCGATTCACAAAAAGTTTTGGAGGTGGAACAAATATTACTTTTGATAGTTTGGTTTTCAAATTTGAGTCTTGCAACTTCAATTTTAAAATCCTTGTTTTCAGTTGCATACTAAAAATTTCGATTCTTTAAAACTTGGACTTCTTTGGGTAGATTTTTCTTATCTTCCCTAAGAGTTTTCAGTTTGAAAGATATCTTATTGTTTGCATTTAAAAAGTCTTTTAAAGCCTCAATTAATTCAGATCTAGTGAGATCAAAACTTGATTACTTTTCCTGTTTTTATACTTTTAAAACAAAACTTGATCTATGAATAAAAACAGAGTTACCAACTGATATAAAGTAAAAATAAAACACAGAATTTTTATACTGGTTCACCGTTAACGAGGCTACGTCCAGTCCCTTCACCTTGAAGGATCTCACTAATTCAAACCTTGAATTACAACAGTTCTACTGACCCTCCAAGTCAGTCTTCTCAATCAGTCTAACAATCCTAGACTCTTGAGGAATACAGCTCCTTTCTTCTCCTGCCAATCTAACAACCCCAGATTGTAGAAGGAATTACAACGCTTTGAATCTAATTGCCAAGTAATCTGCTACCCCTTTTGACTCCCTCAGATTGTAGACTCTACTTCAACAACTTAGATCACACGAGAAAGAAAATAAGAAGAGTGCTTGCTTCTTGAAAGCTGGAACTCACAATTGACCTCACTGAAAACTTGAGTGTTTGCTTTGGAAGTGTATGACTCTTTTTAATTTTCGATGCAAAGTATTCTGCCTTGAGCCTCCTTTTATAGATGCAGATTAGGGCCTCTTCCAAGCTTAATTTCGAGCTGATTCTTGCTGGATTCTCTTACAAAAATAACTTGACCAATTGAGCTTTATTTAAATAAAAAACATATCTTTTATTAAGCTTCAAATTTTCTTTCAAAATAACTGGCCAATCAAGTCTTTAGTTTCTTCCCGCCAACAGCTCCTGAGTTCCACAATACTTCAATTTATTTTTGTAACAAATCTTTTTAATACATTGATCAAAATAAATTAAAATCTCCACCGTTAACCCTTATGATTAAATCTGGACCATTTGATCTTCATGCGCTAGTCCACATCTGGACCATACTAATTGATATACTGTGATCCTCTGATTTCGGCCATCCCTGGACCATACTGCCTAACCTTCTCATCTTCTGATCTCAGCAATCCTGGTCCAGCAAACTGATCTGCTGTGATCCTCTGATCTCGGCCACTGCTAGACCACACTTTCTGTCCTTCTGATTTCGGCCAACACTGGGCCATGGTCTGATCTTCTGATCTCAGTCAACACTGGGCCTAATAATTAAAACTGAACCATTGATACTAAAAATCTCCCCTCTCATCTGGACCAATTCTGGACTTGGTCTGGATTTAACTGAAATTAAATCTGGACAAATAATATTTCAGTCTGGACATTTTACCTTTGATTTTGGATCAGGTCTGGATCAATTCTGGAAATCATTTCTTCTGGTCTAGACTTAGTTTCATACCCTGAACCATGATATCTTCTGGTCTGGGTCAAATCTGGGTTAATTCTCTTGTTCTGGACCCATTAATTCATCCTCTGATTAAGTCTGGAACAAGTCTGGACTGTTTATCATTTCACCGCCAGGCCATCTTCTGGTCAGAATAACTTCTGGAATAAATCTGACATTTGACTCCTACTTGTCTGGATCAAGTCTCCCTCTGTCAGGCTTCATTCTGGTCTGGTCCAGGTTTTTTTCTAACTTTGCTTCCTTCTGATCTGGGCCAGCAAAGATATCTTCTGGTGGTGTTTTGACATCCTGGAGTATCTTCTGGTACCTTCAGGATTCAATCTCTGGAACACTTTGATCTTCTGCTTCTTATTACTTCAGCTTCTTTGATTTAATAATTCAAGGTTCAAATTAAGATTACATGGAGTGCTTTTGTAAACATCAAAATTCTAAGTACTTAGAACCAACTTGGTTCCAACATTAAGTATATGGCCCAGTGTTGGCCGAGATCAGAATATCATATCATGGCCCAGTGTTGGCCGAAATCAGAAGGTCAGAATGTGTAGTCCAGCATTGGCCGAGATCAGAGGATCACAACAGATCAGTTTGTTAGACCAGGTTGGCCGAGATCAGAAGATCAGAAAGTGTGGTCCAGTGTTGGCCAAAATCAGAGGATCACAACAGATCACTTAGTATTGTCCAGACTAAAAATTAAAGATCTACATTTCTGATGAAGACAAAAAGATCCTTGATCAAAAAGGAAAAAGGATTTTAAGCAACTTATCTTTCAAAATTATATTTAGGTAAAAGCATTTGATATTAAATCAAAATACAGTTTAAGTACAATATTATGAGAACCTTCTGATAGCATATGCATTAAAATATTTTATGAAAATATTTAAGAACATAAACATTTGTTTGAAAATAAAGTTTTTACAAAACTGGAAATCTGTATTCGAATACGAAGTATCGTAGTGGAATACAGACTATAAATCAGAAGCTAAAATTGAAGATCTGTATTCGAATACGAAGTGTCGTAGTCGAATACAGATTGCAAGTCGGTAGCTAATTTTAAACATTTGTATTCGACTACAGCTTTGTGTAATCGAATACAACTCAAGTCAGTGGCAAAAATCCTGAACTTGTATTTGACTACAGGCTATTGTATTCAACTACAACATTCAAATTTCAAATACAAACAGAACTTTATAGAAGTGTATTCGAATACATTGACACTGTATTCGAATACAATTTCGAAACAATGCAACTTTTCAGTTTTGAAACATTGCACAAGTTCATCAAAACGTTTGGGAATCATTGCCATTGATCTGAAGTGTTACCTTGGATTATAAATACATCAAAACTTCAGTTTTTAAGTCACAACTTTCGACTGACTTTTTAGAATCAATTTTCTGAAACATCAAACACTTCAAAAACTTAATTTTCATATTTTCAAGTACATGCTTTTCATTTTCATATCATTAAGAAAGGTTCTCAGTTGTACTTGGAAGTGTGATTGATTAAGTATCAAATACTTAGTGTTATAACCTTGTTCTTAGTCAAGAACATCTTTACAAAATTCATTACAAAATCATTGTATCACTTAAAGAATTTAGTGTAGATTCTTCAAGTTTTGTTAACAGAAATAGTGGTGTACTATCTTCTGTTAAGTGTTAAAGAATCTGTAACTTAAGTCTTAGGGTTAGACTTGTAACATATTCGAACAAAGTGGAAAATCTCTTGTGGTGTGCAAGAGGACTGGATGTACCCTTGGTTGTAAGGGGAACCAGGATAAATTTCTGTGTTTTTACCTTCTGCCATTTACAGTTTTCATTTACTAACACACCAAGATTAAACAAACTTTAAACAGTCACTTAAACAATCTCCAAAACTCTAAATACAGAAAAATTGTCCAACACCTAATTCACCCCCCCTCTTAGGTGCAACTCTGTTCTTACAGTTGGCATCAGAGCAGGTTTTTGGTAATTTGCTCCTAGATTCATGGCTTCCGCACAACCTGTTTTTAGAGATGGTGGTAGCAGTAACAAACCACCCTGCTTTGTCGGTGAACATTATGATTTCTGGAAAATACGTATGCAAGCATACCTTGAGGCTCAAGGAGATGACATATGGGAGGCAGTAGAAAACGGTCCATATGCTCAAACAACAGTTACCAACAATAAAGAGGAAATAAAAATAAAAGCCTCATGGACAGATGATGAAAAGAGAAAAGTACTATTTGATAAGAAAGCAAAAAATATGTTACAATCAGCATTGGGTATGGATGAATTCTTTCGCATATCCCACTGCAAAACAGCAAAAGAGATATGGGATACTCTGGAAGTAACCCATGAAGGAACAGTTGAGGTAAAACGTTCAAAACTGAACACTTTATCTCAAGAATACGAAATGTTTAGAATGCAACCAGGAGAAGCAATCCTGGACATGCAGAAACGTTTCTCCCACTTAACAAACCACTTAACAGCACTTGGCAAGAACTTTACTAATGATGAATTGAACCTAAAGGTTCTAAGATCATTTACCAGAGCATGGCAGCCAAAAGTGACAGCAATTTCTGAAAAGAAAAGTTTGTCAAAAATGTCACTCTCAGCACTCTTTGGAAAGTTACAAGAACACGAAATAGAATTAGAAAGACTAGAAAAGAATGAGAATTTACAGAAGAAAACCAAGAATATAGCATTAAGGATAGAATCAAAAGAATTAATAAATGAAGAAGATTCAGATGAAGAGAAAAACATCACCCTCCTTGTCAAAAAATTCGGAAAATTTCTTCAAAACGATAAAACGTTTATAAGAAAGAAAAACTTCAAGAAGAAAGATGCTTGTACTGCAAATCAGAATTTTACTTGCTTTGAGTGTGGGAAACCAGGACATATAAAAGCAGAATGTCCTAACATCATCAAGAAGAGTTCTACTAAAAGAAAAGAATTCAAAAAGGGGTACATAGCATGGGAAGATAATGAAGTAAGTTCTTCTTCAACTTCAGAAAGTGACGATTGTGCTAATGTTGCCTTGATGGCATCTCATCATTCTGACAATGAAGAAGAGGTTAGTAGTAATACTATTTGTTATGATAATAATGATTCTTGTGTTGAAAATAATGATGCACAACAAGCCATTAAAGAACTACTTAATGAATGTAAAAATCTGTACAAAGTAGTGTCAAATCAAAAGAAACAGATTTTATCTCTAAATAAAAAGATTGACACTATGGAACAAAATTCTGAAAAACAAAAAGCGATTTCTACATGCATTAAATGTGATTCACTTTCTTTTAAAATTGTCCAAATGAATAGAGTTATAGAAAGGTACGAAAAGGGACAATTTGGATTGGAAAATATACTTAGCATGCAAAGATATTCAAATGACAAAAGAGAACTTGGTTACTCAAAATTTGATAAACCAAGTATTGGTAAAACTATCTTTGTAAAAGCAAGTAACCAATCTAAAGATAAGAAAGAAATGGCTGTTCAAAAGAATCATCTTTGTTTTAAGAAAAGTATTATTCATAAGAAACCGTACTTTCCTAAAAAGAGTCCAAAGTGTTTCTATTGTGGTCTTAATGGTCACACACCTAATGTCTGTCATGTTAGGAACATCGGTGTTCCACAAGGACATTATGTGTGGGTAAAGAAAGGAACTAACCTTAAAGGACCCAAAGCACTTTGGGTACCTAACAAAATATATATTCTGTTTTGTAGGAAGACACACAAAGTACTTCAAATATGTGGTACTTGGATAATGGATGTTCAAGGCATGTGACCGGTGACAAAACAAAATTTTCAGCACTAACTCTTGAGTCAAAAGGTCACGTGGTCTATGGAGATAATAACAAAGGAAAGATTTTGGGCATTGGAAAAGTTGGCATGGCTCCGTCTCCTTCAATTGAAGATGTACTCTATGTTGAAGGGTTAAAACACAATCTCATAAGCATAAGCCAACTTTGTGACAAAGGTTACAAAATCACTTTCAACAAAAATGATTGCATTATTCAAAATGAGGTAACAAATGAAACTCAGTTTATTGGTAAGCGTTTCAAAAATATTTTTACAATTAATCTTGATGATTTATCCTTAAAAATTAAATGTCTTATGGTAAGTGACAACAATGATGCTTGGCTATGGCATAAAAGATTTGCACATATCCATATGGATCACTTAAATAAGTTAGTCAAGCATGAACTTGTTGTAGGCTTACCAAAAATGAAATTTATTAAGGACTAAACCATGATCTTGACTGAATTTCATACTCTAAACCATGCTATCTTCTGGTCTGGGTCAAATCTGGATTAAATCTCTTGTTCTGGACCCATTAATTTATCCTCTGATTAAGTCTGGACTGTTTATCATTTCACTGCCAGGCTATCTTCTTATCAGAATAACTTCTGGACTAAGTCTGACTTATGATATCTTCTAGTCCTGAACAAGTCTCCCTCTGGCAGGCTTCCTTCTGGTCTTGTCCAGGTCTCCTTCTAGACTTTGCTTCCTTCTGATCTAGGCCAGTAAAGATATCCTCTGGTGGTGTTTTGACATCCTGGTGTATCCTCTGGTAATTTCAGGATGCATTATCTGGTGACTTATGGAGGTGTATCCTCTGATAACTTCATCTTCTGGTGGCATTTTAATATAGTAATTCAAGGTACAAAATTAGATTACATGGAGTGCTTTTGTAAACATCAAAATCCTAAGTACTTAGAACCAACTTGGTTCCAACAATATCATTACTGTCACTATCCTCTGATTCTGGTGCTGCCTTTGCAGCCTTCTTTTGTTTTGACTTCAGGGCCAGATTCTTCTTCTTCTTTGGTTCATCTTCTTTCAGTTCTATTTCATGAGACTTGAGTGAGCTGATAAGATCTTTAAGTCTTAAGTTATTCAGATCTATGGCTTGCTGAACTGTAGTAACCATTGGTCTCCACTTGGTGGTAAGCTTCTTAGAATCTTCTTGACATGATATGCTATTGTGTAGCTTTTCTTCAAGACCTTCAGTCTAGATATCAGAGTCTGGAATCTACAGAACATTCTGTCAATGTCTTCATCATCTTTCATCTTGAACATCTCATACTGTTTGACCAGTATGTTAGCCCTTGCTTCTTGAACTTGTTGGCTTCCTTCATAGGTTAGAACCAGACTGTCAAATATGCTCTTTGTTGTTTCTTTATCTGTGCATCTGTCAAATTCCTTGAATGTGATGGAATTGATCATGATGGTTCTGGACTTGTGATGCAGTTTGTATAATTTGCTCTGGTTTGGCTTCATATCTGCCATGTCCAGTTCTTGAGTTGGATCTCCTATAACAGTAGGTGCAGTGTATCCTTTGACTACCAGCTTCTAAAATTCAGGATCTTGAGATATGAAGAAACTTCTCATTCTGCCCTTCCAATACTCAAACCTGTCTCCATCAAACAATGGTGGTCTCTTGATGTTGCCTCCAAAATCATCTTTGGATTCTGCCATGTTGTTGACCCCTTGGACCTTTCCTCAAACACTAGTTAAGTGCTCAGCCTTGAGACCGAGCTCTGATGCCAATTAAAGGTGCAAACACGAGAAGGGGGGGTTGAATTATGTTTGTACTACTTGAATTCTTTTTCTGTTTCTGATGATTATTTAAAATCTTAAATATAATCAAGTAGAGTTAGCAGCGGATAAAGTAAAACAACACAGATTTCTCCTAAGTCACCATTAACTATGCTACATCCAGTCTCTTCATCTTGAAGGATTTTTCCACTAATTTAAAACCTTTGAATTACAACAACACTATTGACCCTCCAAGTCAGTCTTCCCAAACAGTCTAACAATCCTAGACTTTTGAGGAACACAGCACCATGACTTCACAAGTCAAGTCTTCTCCTACAAATCGTACAATCTTAGAGTGAAGAAGGAATTACAGCACCTTGAATCTAATTGCTAAGTCACGTGCCACCTCTTCTGACTCTTCAGATTGTAGACTCTACTTCAACAATATAGATTGAACACAAGGGAACGAAAAACATGACTACTTGCTTCTAGAAAGTTGAAACTAACAATTAACCTCACTGAAAACTCGAGTGTTTTCTTCTAGAAGTGTGTGACTCTTTTACTGATTTTCGATGTTGAGTCTTCTGCCTTGAGCCTCCTTTTATAGATGAAGATTAGGGTCTCTTCCATTTAAATTTGAGCTGTATCTTGTCTAGATTCTCTTGCAAAAATAACTTGGCCAATCGGGTTTCACTTAAATAAAAAACATATCTTTTAGCTCCAGATATGCATTCGAAAATAACTTGGGCCAATCTGGTTGTTGATTAATTCTGGATCAAATCTTTCTTCCCGCCAATAGCTTCTGAATTCCCACAAGACTTCAATTTATTTTTGTATCAAATCCTTTTAATACTTTGATCAAATTTAATCAAATTTCCACTAATTATCATCATGATTAAATCTGGACCGTTTGATCTTCTCCTCTCGTCCACATCTGGACCATACAAACTGATCTGCTGTGATCCTCTGATCTCGACCAACACTAGCCCACACGTTCTGATCTTGGCCAATCACTAGAAGATATAATCTGATCTGCTGTGATCCTCTGATTTCGGCCAATAGTTGACCACATGTTCTGATCTTCTGATCTCGGCCAACACTGGGCCATGATGCTTAAATCTGGACCATTGATTTGAATATCTTCCCACTGATCTGGACCAATTCTGGACTGGGTCTTGATTGAACTGAAATTAAATCTAGACTTATGATATTTTAGTTTGGACAATTACCTTCTTATCAGGATCAAGTCTGGATTAAATCTGGACAATCATTTCTTCTGGTCTGGACTTAGTTTCATACTCTGAACCATGTTATTTTCTGGTTTGGGCCAAATCAGGATTAAATCTCTTGTTCTGGACCAACTCTTTTATGCTCTCATTATGTATGGATCATGTCTGGACTGATTATCATTTTATGACCAGGCTATCTTCTGGTCAAAATTAATTCTGGACCAAGTCTTACTTATGATACCTTCTGGTCTGGAACAAGTCTCCCTCTGGTAGGCTTCCTTCTGGTCTGGTCCAGGTCTCCTTCTGGACTTTGCTTCTTTCTGATCTGGGCTAGGAAAGATATCCTCTGATGGAGTTTTGACATCCTGGTGTATCCTCTGGTGCCTTCAAGATGCATCCTCTTGTACCTTCTGGATGCATTATCTGCTATCTTTTGGAGGTGTATCCTCTGGTCTGATTTTATCCTCTAGTAATTCATCTTCTGCCTCTAGTGACTTCATCTTCTGCCTCTGGTAACTTCATCTTCTTGTGGCATTTAATATAATAATTCTAAGTACAAAATAAGATTACATGAAGTGCTTTTGTAAACATCAAAATCCTAAGTACTTAGAACCAACTTGGTTCCAACAAATGATGCATGGCTATGGCATAAAAGATTTGCACATATTCATGTGGATCCTTTAAACAAATTAGTCAAGCATGAACTTGTTGTAGGCTTACCAAAGATGAAATTCATTAAGGATAAATTATGTGACACATGTCAAAAGGGTAAGCAAACCAAAGATTCCTTCTAACCCAAGAATATTGTATCAACTTCAAGACCACTTCAATTAATACATATGGACTTGTTTGGTCCATCAAGAACTAAAAGTCTTGGTGGAAATTCATATGAACTAGTAATCGTTGATGATTTCTCAAGGTTCACATGGACCTTATTTTTTGCAAATAAAAATGAAGCTTTTAAAGCATTTAAAAAATCTGCCAAACTAGTCCAAAATGAACAAGCAACCAAAATTGTATCAATAAGAAGTGATCATGGAGGAGAATTTCAAAATGCTTCCTTTGTAGAATTTTGTGAAGAAAATAGAATCTTCCATAATTTTTCTGCAACTAAAACACCTTAACAAAATGGAGTTGTTGAGAGAAAGAATAGATCATTAGTAGAACTTGCAAGAACTATGCTAAGCGATTCAAGTCTACCAAAATACTTTTGGGCAGATGATGTAAGCTTAGCTTGTTACGTATACAACCGAGTAATAATCCTACCAATGCTAAAGAAGACTCCATACGAACTATACAAAGGTAGAAAGCCAAACATCTCTCACTTTCACATATTTGGATGTAAATGCTTTGTGCTGAATAATGGTAAGGAAAATCTCGGCAAATTCGATGAAAAGGCCGATGAAGGTATTTTTATTTGTTATTCCTTATCTAGTAAAACTTTTAGAATTTTTAATAAAAGAACTTTGATAGTTGAAGAATCTATACATGTATCTTTTGATGAATCTAACCCCTCGAAATAGGATAAAATTATTTGTGATGATGATGACTTTATAAGTGATGAGATAAGCAAGGACAATCAAGTTGATCAATCAATTCAAAAGGATGAAATCAATATAGAACATCAAGATCAAGACATTGATCTTCCTCGAGAATGGAGAACCCATCGTGATCACCCCATTGATAACATTATAGGTGATATCAACAAAGGAGTTACTACAAGACTAAATCTCAAAAGACGCTTGTTTGAATATGGCATTCGTCTCTTAGATAGAACCTTCTGAATTAGGTGAAGCCCTTAAAGATGATCAATGGATACTTTCCATGCAAGAAGAACTAAACCAGTTTGAAAGAAACAAGGTTTGGGAACTTGTTCCAAATTCGAGAAATAAACACATCATTGGTATAGAACAACAAGATCAATCAATTCAAAAGGATGAAATCAATATAGAACAGCAAGATCAACACATTGATCTTCCTCGAGAATGGAGAACCCATCGTGATCATCCCATTGATAACATTATAGGTGATATCAACAAAAGAGTTACTACAAGACTAAATCTCAAAAACGCTTGTTTGAATATGGCATTCGTCTCTTAGATAGAACCTTCTAAAATAGGTGAAGCCTTTAAAGATGATCAATGGATACTTTCCATGCAAGAAGAACTAAACTAATTTGGAAGAAACAAGGTTTGGGAACTTGTTTAAAATTCGGGAAATAAACACATCATTGGTACCAAATGGGTGTTTAAGGGCAAACTAGATGAAAATGGAATAGTTGTTCGAAACAAGGCAAGGTTGGTCGCTCAAGGATACAACCAAGAAGAAGGGAGCAATTTTGATGAAACATTTGCTCCGGTAGCAAGGTTAGAAGCAATCCGATTATTACTTGCTTATGCTTGTTCTATGGACTTTGAATTGTTTCAAATGGATGTCAAGAGTGCTTTCCTAAATGGATACATCAATGAGTCATAGTCACTCGACTTTGAAGACATCAAAAATCCTTCACATGTCTTCAAATTAAAGAAGGCTCTTTATGGTTTGAAACAAGATCCAAGAGCTTGGTATGATAGGTTGAGTAAATTTTTATGTGAACATCAATTTGAAAAAGGTAAATTTGATAAGACATTATTCATTAAAAGGACGAATGATCATACTTTACTTGTTCAAGTCTACATGGACGATATCATATTAGGATCAACCAAAAGTGAAATATGTGAAGAATTCTCATTAATGATGCAAGGAGAATTTGAAATGTCCATGATGGGAAAATTAAATTATTTCCTAGGACTTGAAATCAAGCAACTCAAGAATGCTATTTTCATTCATCAAGTTAAGTATTGTAAACAATTGTTGAAAATATTTGAGATGGACAGCAGCAAAGAAAGTGCTACTCCTATGGGATCCAGAACGTATATTGATAAAGATGAATCTGGTAAATCAATTGATATATTAAGGTATCGAGGTATGATTGGGTCTCTTTTATATCTAACGGCCAGTCGGCCAGATATTATGTTTAGTGTTTGCTTATGTGCAAGGTTTCAAGCAGATCCTAAGGAATGACATCTTGTAGCAGTAAAGAGAATAATGAAATATCTAAAGGGAACAAAAAATGTTGGCCTATGGTATCCAAAAGGTAGCATATGCAATCTTATTGTTTATTCTGACTCTAACTATGCAGGATGTAAAACAGATCGAAAAAGCACAATCGGCACTAGTATCATGGTCCTGTAAGAAGCAAGCATGTGTGGCTCTAAGTATTGCTAAAGCAGAATACATAGAAGCAGGCAGTTGCCGTGCTCAGATCCTACGGCTCAAGCAACAGCTATTTGATTATGGACTTGATCTCGGGTGCATCCCTCTGAAATGTGACAATACTAGTGCTATAAATATCACTAAGAATCAAGTCATGCATTCTCGGACCAAACATATCGATATATGTCAATCATTTTTTGAGATATCATGTGCTCAAAGGCAATGTTGAAGTTACTTTTGTTGATACATATAATCAACTAGCAGATAGTTTTACAAAACCCTTGCCTAAAGATTCATTTTACAAGATCCGGAGAGAACTGGGTATCTTAAATGAAAGTGATCTCTAAAGGTATTTATGCATTGTAAGTCATGTCACTTATAATCTCAATATTTTGCATCTTCACTTGCTAAACTGTTGAAATATGATTCTTTGGTGTATATGTATTTTCTTACATGTCAATACATGTTACAAAATATTTCTTTAGTTGAAAATTTAATCTAAAAACAAATTTTTTGTTGTCGTATCCGAATACACACTATCTGTATTCAAATACACGTTTTCAGAAAATCCTGTATTCGAATACATCCAGTATGTAGTCGAATACAGATTCGATTTTTTCAGCATATAAAAACGTTTTTTGATAGATTTTAGGTTTTTTTCACAAATACAACTTTCAGTAGCCGAATAGACTCAAATCCTCTGTTTCCATTTCTTCAAAAATCTCATCCAATCTTACATGCAATCCCACCAAACCTTTACCTCATCATGTATTACATCTAAAGGTGTTACAAAATCAAAATCAAACCCAAAATTTCCCCAAAACCATGAAACTCCATCATCTCCTTTTCTTCAACATGGATGCACGAAAAAGAGGTTCAAGGACGAAGCTTGCTGCAATGGGTCCTTCAAAGAGGATAAGAAATGATAATGTGGCATACCTATCCCAGTTACTTCACTCACTGGAAAAAATCGACAGGTTCTAAACCTACTTCACGGACAAAAAGTTGATTACTCCTAAATTTGGCACTCTTGATTCCTTCTTTGCTTTTAAATTCCCTAGGTTGCTTAAAGCTCAAAACATAGAAGCTTTCATTGGTTATAATGGTCCTATATATCCCGACTTAGTTAGGGTATTTTTCTGCAACCTTGAGAAAAACGGTTCCAAACTGGTGTCTAAGGTTAAGGGTAAAAATATTGAATTAGACATTAAAACCATAGGAGAGATTCTACAAATACCATATGAGGGTCCAAAACATTGTCTAGGAAATTTATGTGAATGGGAAAATATTACCAAGTATGATGTGAAGGTGCAAACACGAGAAGGGGGGTTGAATTGTGTTTGACTAACTTGAATACTTTTTCTGTTTTTGCAGTTTTAAAACAAAACTTGATGTATGAATAAAACAGAGTTAGCAGCGGATATAAAGTAAAAATAAAAACACAGAATTTTATATTGGTTCATCGTTAACAAGGCTACGTGCAGTCCCTTCACCTTGAAGGATTTCACTAATTCAAAACCTTGAATTACAACAGTTCCACTGACCCTCCAAGTCAGTCTTCTCAAACATTTTAACAATCCTAGACTCTTGAGGAATACAGCACCTTGACTTCCTAAGTCAAGTCTTCTCCTACCAATCTGACAACCCCAGATTGTAGAAGGAATTACAACGCCTTGAATCTAATTGCCAAGTAATCTGCTACCCCGTCTTACTCCCTCAAATTGTAGACTCTACTTCAACAACTTAGATCTAACACAAGGGAAAGAAAATAACACGAGTGCTTGCTTCTGGAAAGTTGGAACTCACAATTAACCTCACTGAAAACTTGAGTGTTTGCTTTGAAAGTGTATGACTCTTTTGTGATTTTCGATGCTAAGTATTCTGCCTTGAGCCTTCTTTTATAGATGCGAATTAGGGCCTCTACCAAGCTTAATTTTGAGCTGTATCTTGCTGGATTCTCTTGCAAAAATATCTTGACCAATCGGGCTTCACTTAAATAAAAAACATATCTTTTTTAAACTTCAGATTTGCTTTCAAAAATAACTGGCCAATCATGTCTTTAGTTTCTTCCCGCCAATAGCTTTTGAATTCCACAATACTTCACTTTATTTTTGTAACAAATCCTTTTAATACTTTGATCAAATTTAATTAAATCTCCACCATTAATCCTTATGATTAAATCTGGACCGTTTGATCTTCCCTCTGATCTGGACCAATTCAGGACTTGGTCTGGATTAAACTGACATTAAATCTGGACAAAAAATATTTCAGTCTGGACATTTTACCTTCTATTTTGAATCAGTTCTGGATCAAATCTGGAGATCATTTCTTCTAGTCTAGACTTAGTTTCATACCCTGAACCATGCTATCTTCTGGTTTGGATCAAATCTGGACTGATTCTCTTGTTCTGGACCCATTAACTTATCCTCTGATTAAGTCTGGATCAAGTCTAGGCTGTTTATCATTTCACTGCCAGGCCATCTTCTGGTCAGAATAACTTCTGGACTAAGTCTGACAAATGATTCCTTCAGGTCTGGATCAAGTCTCCCTCTGGCAGGCTTGCTTTTGGTCTAGTCCAGGTCTCTTTCTGACTTTGCATCCTTCTGATTTGGGCCAGGAAAGATATCCTCTGGTAATTTCAGGATGCATCCTCTGGTACCTTCTGAATGCATTTTCTGGTGTCTTTATCTTCTGCCTTTTGAAACTTCATTTTCTGGTGGCATTTAATGTAATAATTCAAGGTTCAAAATAAGATTACATGGAGTGCTTTTGTAAACATCAAAATCCTAAGTACTTAGAACCAACTTGGTTCCAACATGATGCTTATATTTCACTATGTGGATTTGATAAAAACATTATGGAACGACAAAGAGCACAAGCTAGTTTAGAATTTGCTAGGCAGAGATATGGTGTTGCAAACCTAACCATTGACAATAGATTATTGCATTATTTCCTAAGCTATATTCTAGTACCGAAAGCAGACAATTATTCTCAAATATTTGAATTTGAGCTTCAAATAATGGTTTTCATGCTAGAAGGGGCTGATCTCAATTGGGCTTACTTTGTTCGCTCTGTTTTGTTTGCCTCCAAAAATGCTATAGGATTGCCTTATGCAAAGGAAGTTACTAGAATTTTGGACCACTTTAAAGTAGATTTTTTAGGGGAAGTTCTGTATAAACCTACCAAAGATAATCTGTTGGACTTATATGTTCTGCCAAGCATGAAAATAATGTGGAGTGAGCCGCTTCAAACTTATGTCCACAAGAGTGATCTTGGACAATCTTCATCGACAGGTGCTCAGGATGAAGCTACAACAGAAGCAGAGACAGAAGAAATAACATCAGATGATAATACTATTTCAAATCGCATGGTTATGGACAAACTCAACTCTATTCAAACCTTCATCACTGAACAATTTTAGAATATGAATACCTCCTTCAGCAACCAATTTCAAACCATGAGCACATCTATCAACACCAGATTTCAAAGTATTGAGACCACTATTACTCAAAATCATGAATCTCTGTTACAAGATCGACATAACTTGTCTGTCAAGATTAACCACCTTCACCTCCCAACGGATTTTGATATGTAGATTGACTATTGCAGTTTCTGTTATTTTTTTACGCTTTGTTAGACATTTCTTTTAATTTCTTATTGCTTTTTACTAAATGTATTAAATAGACATGGTTATTTCTATTGAAAATACTTTTTTGTTAAAATCTTCCTTATATTTTGTGATGATTGTGTTTATTTTCTTTATATACTGTGAATGCTTGGGTTGCTTTGTGTGGTTTCTTCTTTCTTTTTTATCATGTCAAAAGGGGTAGAAAAGTGGTGTGTCGTTGGTGTTAAATTTTTTACAGATCTCCAAATTTTCCAACACATAATTTCAAAAACAAAGGGGGAGTAAGCATATATCAAGGGGGAGAAATCAAAATCTTTGAAATTTCAACAACAAGGTTTTGTCATAATTAAAAAGGGGGAAAATGAAAATGTATAAGATCTATATTTTTGATGAAGACAAAAGACTACGTATAAAGATCAAGATGCAAGCTCAAAGTGAAATCAACATTCAAGTCATCTATTAGGAAACTTAGATTTTAAGGTACTTGATAAAAATCCAATTACATTTCAAATACAATATTATGAGAACCTTCTATATTTAGCATATGCATAAAAAGTATTTTCTAAGTACATAGACAAATATTTAAAAATTAAGTTTTTGACAAAAATCAATGTTGTATTCGACTACAGCATCTCGTAGCCGAATACAAACACTAATTCAGTAGCAAAACCTCTAGTTCTGTATTCGAATACGACATGTCGTAGCCGAATACAGATAACAAGTTAGTAGCTAAAACTGGACTTTTGTATTCGACTACATCATCTCGTATTCGAATACAACTTAAGTCAGTGGCAAAATTCACATACTTGTACTCGACTACAAGGTATCGTATTCGAATACGAAGTTAAAATTTTGAATAAAAACTGAACGTTATAGAAGTGTATTCGAATACGCTGAGGCTATATTCGAATACAACTGCAAATCAATGCATAAGTTCATCAAAACTTCTAGGAACAATTGCCACTAATATGAAGTGTTGTCTATAGAGTATAAATACCTCATAGCTTCAGTGCTAACCTGATGAATCATACTAAAATTACAATGGTATTAGTATACGCTATCTAACTTAAGGAATGTTATTTTAGAGTTATAAACTCCTACAATAATTTTTTAGGGGTTATATTAAAAGGTTTTGAGATTATTTTTGTATGACTTATAGGATGAGTGAGTCATTCTCAGAATGTTTTCTAATGTCCGTTTCAAAGACGAAACTATTAAATTTATATTAATTGTTTGTGCAAATTTTATTATTTTAACCAAACAACTAGATATATATGGGCTTAATCTTGCCTTATTTTAGCCATGAGTGGATCTTATTATTCTAAGTATTTGATGTTGAAAATGTTTATCTACTTGTGTGGCTTATATGATTTAGTGATGTTATGATTTTACTGCTCTAAGATATGCAACATGCGAAAATAATATAATGATAGTGAAAATAAAATTAGAATTAATTATGAATAAGAATTGTAAAAAGTAAAAGGAGGCTATTAACTTATGAATTATTTTATTCTATGTTGTATAAATATTTATTTTAACTCTGTAGCAAGATAATATATTTTACCTTATAGCTCAGTTGCTAAAAAAATTTGTATCCTTGGTGGAACGACCTAGGTTTATCTCCGATGTGCGGCAGCAACCTACAAGTCATGAGTTAATTATGTGAATATTCACCATCACAAGTTGTTTATTTATTTTGTGACTTTCATTGTTTACTACATCTTTATAGGTATAGTTAATTGAGTATTATTTGTTGTGATTGTATTATTAGAATTAAGCTAGTAGTAACTTAAAGTGTTATGATTTTCTATGTAAAAAGAATATGTAGGTAGAAGATGATGATTTTATAAAGTCTCCGAATTGTTAGTAGAATTAATCAAATAGGTTAATTATGAAAAAATAAATAGATATTTGGCTACATGTTTGAACCTAGTTAGAAATGATTTTCTAAGTGTTAGGAGATTGAAGAATTTTTTATATTATAATTATGGTTGTAAAAATGGTTTTTAGACGCATAAATTTTTATGTATATCAATCGTAGTGCGTGAATCATTTGAATTTATTAATATTGAATTTTAATATGGGACTAACTCTATTGTCTTCCTAAAGGGTTGCCTATCTCCCGTTAAAATTTCAAAAAATTTTAAGTTTTTTGACCCATCATTCGTAGTTATTATAAAATATAACTTTGAACAATTTTGTTATGTGTTTTTCAAACACATGTAATTATGTGCATAAAAAACTGAATTTCTATGAAAGTAAGAACATCAAAATATTCCGATATGTGTTGGTATATTTCATTTTAAAATTCAATGAATTTTGACAAGTTTTGACATGTGATTGAAATAACCTTGCACTAAGAAAGTGTGATTTGTAAAGTTGGAAATATAAATTCTGGTTTGACTTTGTTTAGTATTTTTATGATAACTAAAAGTGTATTTGTCCTTTCTAAATTATTCTTTTTAGAACATAAACTAGGCTCATTTCTGTATATTTTTAACATGGAATTTAAAATATTTTTAAGTAGTGTTGATATGTTAAAATAAGAGACAATCTGACCAAATACAAGTTTTCCCTTTTTCTGAAGCCTTTTTGTAGAAATTGAAACTCATGACTTAATATTTGTTTAATTATTTTTGAAAACTATACATCCTAAGTTTTTATAGAGTGTGTTCATTTGCTAATTTTTGACATCGTTTGCCATATGAATAAAATTGGTGAAGTTTATTTTAACAGAAATTTACTGTTTGAAATATAAACTAGAAATTTTGGTATTAGTGATTTGATTTTAAAATAATTTTGAATTTAGGAAATAGAATGATGTATGATGTATGAGAACTTGAAGATTATTTGAAAATTGTTATTACAAATAATTCAAATGAGTTATTTTAGTGACGTAAACTCTAGGGAATCTCAAAATCTTGAGTAAGATTAGAAGTAGATGAGTTTAATATTAAGTGAATGGTTAATTAATTTGTGAAGGTATAGAGTATACAAAATCAAGGCCACTGCATAAGGATTATAATAACGACGATCTCAAGCAGTAAGGGCATCACTCCATTGGATTTCCTACGTAAAATAAAGGTGTTATATTTTTACTACAATGTAATTTATGCTTTGTTTATGTGACAACTCCTAAACCCCAAAATAATATATAATCTTATACCATATTTTTTTTTTTAAATATTCTAGCGGATAAATATAAACTCTTTCAGAGAAAAAATAAACTTTTACAAGTTATTTAAAATATCACATTTCTCAAAATTCAAAACGAACAATTTAAACTTTCTTTCCTCCTATAAAACAGGGCAATCTCCACAAACTTGATTTAACTAGAATTTCTTAATTTAATTCCAAAAAATTATCCGTACTTATAAGATTTTCATACAAAATGTTGTTTCTAATTAAATAAATAAAATACAACTTATGACTCTTGTAAGACCCTTAAATTTAAAATTAAATTCAGATTTGATTTTAAGGGTATTTTGGGAATATCGGTGTAATATTCAATATATGTATATTTTGTGTAAATATATATATATATAATTAATTGTTTTGGAGGTGGAATTAAAATTATTGGATAATGGATGGATTAATTTAATTTTGAGTAATTAAATTATCGGACCGTTAATTAAGATATTCTCTGCTAATTTCGACGGAAACGGGTTAAGTGCTGGAGGATCAAAAGATATTTTGATATAAGAATTGGTGAGGTGGCGTAGATATTTGTGAAAAAGGAAACAATTCCTCTCTCCTCTGCTGTGTCAGTTGCTTTATGTGGATATTTAAGTAAGAAGCTTTTCCTTCTTTCCTCTACGTGCCAGTTCTGCTTTATCTTCTTCTTCTTCTTCTAATTTTCTGAGTGTTGGTGAAGAAAAACAGTTTACTTAAAAGTCATCGTTCTGGAAAATCTGAGTGTCGAATCAGAAAGTTTCGAGTACGAAAGTCATTCCTCTGATCGTTACGGAGCTAAAGAACTAATTTTTGTAGCGGCGAACGCGAACGGGAGTATCGTCGGCTTTTGTTGCAGAAGCGTACGAGCTAAGGGAACGTAACTAAGGTAAGGGCACCTTCCAACTTTCTAGATTGCATTTAGGGCTATAAATGCATGTGTGATGAATGATATTTGGTTTATGATTGTGAAAAACATTGTATTATGTTTTGAAAATCATTATGTGAGCGTTGAATGATGATTCTGGTTCTGATTTTGTTTTGTTAAAAATCAGTGAGGTTATTCTGGTTTGAGTAAATCTGTGTTTTGCTGTGTTTTGTTAAACAATCTGGTGTTGATGGTTGTTTCAAATGAAAAGGGATTTAAAATGGTGGAAGTATTTTTATGAAAAATCTGTTGTTGGTATTTGATGAAAAATGTTCTGAGTTGAGGTTTTAAAAGAGGGGAATTATGATTCTGGTGTTGGGTTGGATTTTCAAAAGAAAAGGTTTTGAAAATGTGTTGAAGTTTCAGGAAAATTCACTGATTTCGAAGGTGTATTTGAATACGGCATTGAGTGTATTCGAATACAACCTGCAAAGCTTCTGTTTTCCCAAAGTTTTCGAACTTGTATTCGACTACGAGCCCCTGTAGTCGAATACAGATTTTCCAATTTTGCTACTGACTTAGCATCTGTATTCGACTACTACCCTCTGTAGCCGAATACAGATTTGCAATTTTTGCTTCTGTTTTAACCACTGTATTCGACTACAACCCTCTGTAGCCGAATACAAATTTGCAACTTTTGCCACTGACTTCGCATCTGTATTCGACTACGAAGGCCTCGTATTCGAATACCGAATGCTGATTTTTCAGTGTTTTAGCTTCTGTATTCGAATACAAGGTAGCTGTAGTCGAATACAGATTCGTGTTTTTCAGAAATTCAAGTTTTTAACATTGTTTTATAAACCTTAAGTGTTGGGGTACCTTAGGAAGGTTTGTGGTGATTAAAAATGGAAATTTGGTGATAGTTTGAAGTGGTGATGATGAAGTTTTTTTAGAATTTACTGAAGTTGTAGAAATTCTGATTTTTGTACTGTGACAGCCCCTGTATTCGAATACAATGAAGCTGTATTCGAATACAGATTCGTATTTTTTGCCAGAAACCTCAGTTTTAATCACAGTTTTGAATCTTAACAGTTGGGGAAAAACCTTTGTTAATAAAGAGTGGAACTTTGAGGTAATGCAAAGTGTAATGCTTGCTTGAATGGTTAATCTTTGAATGTGTTGAGATGTTTTGAAAAATGAGGAAAATGCATGAATTTTACTAAGGTTGCATACTGTTTTCAATGAAGTGAAACAATGCATATTCATGCATGGCATAGTCAGGTGGTACCCGCGATGGGCCATAGAGTAATGCGCATCCACGTGCTGATCTGTACTGATTGCACGAGTGCTGATCTGTAGTGATTGCACTAGGTACTAATCTGTGATTGTACCTTGGTATATAAGTGTTGGTCAGATAAACGAATACACTGGTACTGGACTGTAGTGTCTGTATCCTGAAATGCGCAGCCACGTGCTGATCTGTAGTGATTGCACGAGTGCTGATCTGTAGTGATTGCACTAGGTACTGATCTGTAGTGATTGTACCTTGGTTTATGTCAAACGTGCTGGTATGTAGTGACTGCACGAGTGCTGGTCTATATGCGACTGCACTGGTGCTGATCTGTATGCGATTGCACCCTGGTCATGAGGGCCGTTAAATTGTGCTGGTCTGTAAGTGACTGCACCTTGGTGATTCCAAGAATTTATGAACATGAACATATACATATTGCATCGGAGTGTTTGACCGGAGGGTCACGTTTGATTTTATGTTGATGGTGGAAAATTGTCGTGTGAGTAAGTATTTTTTTGAAAATCTGTAATTTCGGATGAATTGATGTTTGTGCTTACATCATGATTTTTATACTTACTTGGTTGCTGTTTTGTAAAGTACAAATGACATGTATTTCAAAATTTAGCATCCTTATTTATCATCATGTACTATGAATATGTTTGATATTCTTGATATAACTGCTATGTGGTAATTGTTATTTTCGGTCGGTGACCCTTTACAATTATTGTGGAAATTGGGCGTTGCCCTCAGATGAGATTCAGAACCGTACCCCTGATGGTCATACTAACGACAGGGAACGTCGTTAGTTTCCCTTGATCTTTACTTGTGGGCTATGCAAAGAGATGAGCAGCTGGGTGAAGAAAAGACTTGTGAATATTGTAATGCTACTGTAGCTTAGGGTATGATCAGAGTAGACTTATGTATAGGGTTTTGAACTCAATGGTTGTAAATATTCATTTTGGGAATTATTGTAAAACTGTTCCGCACTCTGATAAATATTTTGATATATCTTTATTTTAGTATATTATAAAGATCAAATTCCCATAAATATCTCATTCGATTCAATTGTGATGTTGCTGTTTTAAAATTCCTTACTATTTTTAATTACGAAGTCGAATGATATTTAATTTGAATTGATTTTAATTTCCTTGGAACGCAATTCTGAAAACTCTTTTATTTATGTATTCGTTTTAAAAAAAAATAAATAAATACACTCGCGCTGTGTTTTAAACTCGGGGTGTTACAACTCTCATTCCCGATATCATCTATAAGAGTGGAGCTTCTCCCAAACTTGAACTTCAAGACTGATTAACCTGTAATAATTGCAATTTCGTAAACGCAGGGGCAAGCCGATCAAACACATATAACGAAAGAAGTGAATTTCGAAATCATGTTGATAGTATAATATAAGTAAGAAGAACACACAATTAATCATAAATAAAATCTATTATTATATAAATATTCTTTAAGGAGAAACATCACATTATAATGTTAAAACCACTCAAGGAAAATTAATACGTTTAACTATAACATCAATTAATCTAAGAGAAATTATTATTGCACACGATACATATCAATCACAACAAAATAACCTCAAGAAAATGCAATGATATGCATGAGCTTAGACTCTACTTCACAATTTGTTGTCATTCTAACTCTGAAGTACTTGGTTAGGAGGCTTGATACTATGTCATCACTCAAGTGAACAGACAATTCAAATTGGCACTACCCTCATAGATACCCTTAACTCAACCCGAGACACATATATGCGACAATTGAGGTAAATGTGTGTTGCATGGTAGCTCCTGAAATTTAGAGTGCTACCTCCAAGTCACCTAGGAATTCCCTACCTGAATACCTCCAAGGTCTAACAATCTTGCCTTAAGGCTCAATACTAGACCGCAACGGTCAAGCTCATTTAGTTGTACTTCCCCGAAATCACTAGGCTTGTCCGGCCCTACCTATATGATGACAAAATAATCTCCACTTCAAAAATTCTCATCGAATTCAAATATTCCTAAAATCAATTTTCTCCACTCGTTAGCCTAGACTACTCCATTAAGAGCATAATCTTTAGTAGAATTTGGAATCATCACTATTTCATCAATTATGGGGTTACTTCAATATTATCATCACAAATTTATAACATCACTATCATCAATAAAACATCATCATCATCACATAAATTCGTCTAATTAAAATATGCACAAAATTTCATTCGACATCCAACACCACAAAAATATCAAATATCAAATACCACACACTTATAAAAAATTAAATCAATCAACACCTTATAAATATTTTTATTCACATTTTAATCTCACAATTATCATATTTTCACATTAATTATTTTATTTCTCAAAGGGCTACTGTCGTACGTAGTGAGCTCCAGATGAATCGTTGGCAAATACAGTTTTCCGGTTCATCTCACAATATATTATACTCATAAATCCAAACACTCTCGCACTCCTTACCTTATTTTGACACTTTCACATGATAATACGAGGTCACAAGCAAACATCCTTTTTTCTTTGACTTCTTTTCCTTCAATCGATCTAACTCGATAGTTTATGGGTGAATGTCAAAATAAAATATAAAAACACACTCTGAAATTTGGACGAAAACGGAGAAAATTTTCAGGAACAGTTATCGATAACTGATGCCAAACGATAATTTTACTTTTCTGTTTCCTCTTCCTAGGCAAATGGTACTTCTCCACCTTCCTTCCTTCTTTATATTTTTTTTTTATTTAATTAGGTTTTACTTGCATATGGGTCTAACCCATAAAACACATTTTACTCATTTCTTTTATTGTTTTAAAAAAAAAACCAACAATTACCAAAACTAATTTTTTTAACACAATTTCATTACTAAAGTATTACAACTATTTCAAAACTAATATTTTATACAAAAGTAATTAAAGTAATTATTCTTTAAAAATACATTAATAACCAAAACTCCCATATTCAAAATAATAACTATAATATTTTGCAAAATAATCACATAAAAATACTATCATCTTTATAAAATAATCAAAATAATAAAATAAATAAATATAACATCAACAATTTATATTGATTACTAAATCATAATAATTACGTATGAAATCATCATTCCATAGCAACTATAAAAATAAAGGAACACAACGTCGATATTACTAATATCTCAAGATAATTATTTATAAAATAAATAACTAATAATAGAATATAATTCGAAATAATTAAAATATAATTAGGTGCACACTTGACATCAGTCAAACGCACATGAAAACATCGCATAAATTACTTACGCACATACACGTAAAATAGCCTAAAATCTTATTATTTGAAATATTACACTAAAATACTATTATTTTTAAAAGAAATGTAAAATAATAAAATATAATATTTGTTATTTATATAACTCGTTTAGTCAAATATGTACAAGAATAACACATCATAGAAAACACACAATGAAAGACAATTAAACAACATATATTCTAAAACACAAAATTATGTTATATATATATATATGCATGCCTATGTGCATTGTGTTGGTTATTTGGAGATGACCCCTATTTTTTGGACAGATGAATGTCAATCTGAATTTCCACTTTGGCGGTGACGCGAGGGAGGTTTATAAGTTGATCTAGTAGTTGAAGATGCGAATAAAACAGTGGAGTGCAGTTGGAGGCTTTTCTATTTTCTTGACACTATTGTTAGCCTTGTTAAGAGAATTCTTCACAAGCATCCATAATCATGACCGGTTAGGTTTTGTTTTGGGTAGAAAAATACAAGAGTTTAGACTTTAGTATTTTGTTATTTTGATTAAACAACCACTTTCTTGTTTGTAATTGTAATGATTCGGTTTATTGAGGAAGTTAATAAAAGAAAAAAATTTATTTTGTTTATTCTTGTTTTTAAAAAAATTAATAACCCATTTTTTTCACATTAAGAATTTTGCCTAAAATCTTATTATTTAAAATATTACACTAAAATACTATTATTTTTAAAAAAATATATAAAATAATAAAATATAATATTTGTTAGTTATATAACCCGTTTAGTCAAATATGTACAAGAATAGCGCATCATAGAAAACACACATATAAAAGAAAATTAATCAACATATATTCTAAAATAATTTTAACACCAAATTAATTATTTAAAATTCTATTTCTTTAATAAACTAATTTATTATAAAATTTGGGGTGTTACGGTTGGCAAGTACATGTCTTGCATGAGTTGTATGTTCTCATTTATTTAAATTTGTACTACGTTTGTCTGGTTGTGTTGATTAACACCAAGAGGTTACCAATTGTATGGCTGTCTCTAAACCAATTGGGTTTAGGACAAGTCGAAAATAAAACTCGGATACTTCTTGTGGGTAGTCCTACTTCGGTTATTAACAAAGGTGAAAGCATTCATGCATACATGGTGGATCTAGATCTAGTCATGAGTACATGACAATAAACTCTTGTAAGAGTTGTGTTATATATATATATATATATATATACAGACACATATGCATGCATGCCTATGTGCATTGTGTTGGTTATTTGGAGATGACCCATTTTTTTGGCAGATGAATGTCAATTTGAATTTCCTCCTTGGCGGTGACGCAAGGGAGGTTTATAAGTTGATCTAGTAGTTGAAGATGCGAGTAAAACAGTGGAGTGCAGTTGGAGGCTTTTGTATTTTCTTGACACTATTGTTAGCCTTGTTAAGACAATTTTTCACAAGCATCGATAATCATGACCGACTAGGTTTTGTTTTGGGTAGAAAAAATACAAGTGTTTTGACTTTAGGATTTTGTTGTTTTGATTACACAACCACTTGCTTGTTTGTAATCATAATGATTTGGTTTATTGAGGAATTTAATAAAAAAAAGTTTTTATTCTGTTTATTCTTATTTTTTTTTAAATTAATAGCCAATTTTTTCACGTTTAGAATTTTGTTAATTATCGCCTAGAAAATGGAGATTTTACATATATAATCTTTTCAATTAACAAATATCAATAATGTTTATTCAATATTTTGTGTCATATATTTATTGTAATTTTACAATTTATGGAAACATTGTAATTTACATTTATATTTTTATTTAATTTTTTTAGCCAAAACACAATTTTTCAATTACCTTATAGATTTGATTGCATTTAAAATATTTACTTTCCTTTTTCAAAAAAGTAATTTACTTTTTCAATCAATAAATATATTCCTCAACTATGAATGTATGAATGCAGACACCTTGTGTAATACTCAACATCATGTATCTAGAAATTGATAATAAAGGCATACATCAGTGTTTCAGAGGAAATCTTATAGGCTCTAATAAGATACAACCATTAAATATCATTGTAACTACACAAAATATAGTTAACAAACCAACATCAGAAGTACCGTTGCACAAATTATAATACATCTACATAACACAACATCATCGTTTATTCACCCCAAGTCGGAGTTCAAGTCTTCTTATCTGCTAAAATATATAAAAACAAGGGAGCGATAATAATCTCAGTAAGGGTATTTTAAAAAAAAATTATGTTTAGATGAAATTTTTAGCATAACATGTTTGATCATATTCTTAAATTTCAATAATTTTTTTATAAATTATGGACAGACTATCCAATAAATATCAACATCGGCAATCAAGATAATTGTAATCATTTTCCTCTATAAGGTAGGTCTTGGCAAGGACCACAATCGACGTCCTAGTTGCTCTTCTCTTACTGATGTTTCACTATTGAGACATCCTCGTATCCCATCATTACATTTTCAATCAAAACAATGCATATCATAACTTTATGTTTAAAAACAATACATAAAAGTTGGTTCCAGATAAGAGGCAAGTTCGCGTCAAAGGGAAGGCTCGGTCAGATGAAAGTTCCACACATAGGGAAGCCCTAGTCAAATGAAAGTTCAAGACAGAGCGTAGTTTTAGTCAAAGGAAGTTCGAGACAGATGTTAGTTCCATAAGAGAAGTTCTAATCGAATGGAAGTTCAAGATAGAGGGAAGTCTCAGTCAAAGGAAGTTTGAGATAGAGAAAAGTATCAATCAAAGAAAGTTCCAGACAAAGGGAAGTTCCAGTTAGAGGAAGTTCTAGACAGAGGAAAATTTTAGTTATAGGAAGTTCAAAACAAAGGTAATTTTCAATCATGGAAAGTTCCATACCAAGGGAAGTTTCAAAAGAGAAGTTACGATCGGAGGGAAGTTTTAAAAGCGAAGTTACAAGGGAAGTTCCCGATAAAGGGAAGTTCTAGTAAGATGAAGTTCCAAATAGTGGGAAGTTTCAGCTAGAGGATGTTACAAACTCATGGAAGTTCTAGTTAGAGGATGTTCTAGACAAAAGACGTTTCTGTATAGGAAGTTCTAGACAGAGGAATGTCTAGCTAGATGAAGTTCACCACAGAGGGAAGTTTCAGTTGAAGGAAGTTTCAAACACAGGGAAGTTCTAACATAATTGAATTATGATGTTTAGAGGGAAATTTCAGGCAAAGTCGAATTAGAATGTTTAGAGACCATATACAAAAGTTAACATCAGACAAATCACAACATTCAACACTCAATTTTTCAATTCAATAGCAAACCAGAATTAACATAACATACATACAGAATGAATGAATTCTTGAAAAATTGAAAGGAAATGCCAACAATAACTACATGCAAAACCTTACAATTTCCTTTCAAAACCCCATTATTTCAAGACCTTAGAAATGAAATCTTCAAAAGAAAAAGATGTTGAAATAAACTCATGAAAGCACATGCAATATGAAAAATCAGTTATACTAGAAAAATAACACACATTATTTAACAAGGAAGAATTTCTCCTAGCTTATATTACTTTTGTCTCTACTTCGATGGATTGAATATGAAATTCTCCAATTTAATCTTCATCTTGTTTTGGTGGTTCTTTGGGATGCAAATGATTCTAAAGATGAAGGAAAAAACATGTGTGAGTTCAGATTAAAGAGAAAGAAACTCTGAAGCTTATTACCATGGAGGGAAGTTTTGTGTGGTAGGGAGAAGGAGATGGAGGTGGATGATGAACAATAATAGAATGAGATAATAAGTATTAGTGTTGAAGGTTTGGTATTTCAGTGTCTTGATCTAGGACATGCATTGGGTTGAAGATGAACGAGCTTTTGGTTCCTCCATTTTTAGGAGAGAAGAAACGAACGCACAAGAAAGAAGGGGAAACATGTGGTAGAAGATAGTGAAAGAGTTGGGATCGTGGTGAAGGAAAAAAGGAAAAGCTGAATGTGTATATGGGTTGTGTGTGAAATGTAAGTTAAAGGCAAAAGAGAAGAGTAGTTTACAAACATCCTTCAACACTTGTCCTTTATAATATTACTGCTCTTCTACCTCAATTCTAGAAAACAATACTATCTTAACAACAAAATTAAACATTACTAGGAATTAATTTTATCACTTAACAAAAAAATTAGGGGTCTAATTACTATCTAACATAGTCATGTAAGTGTTTGAAAGTTTGTTGTCAAAATATGAAGTCGAACATAAAATTTCCACTACGTATCATCCACAAACAAATGGACAAGTGGAACTCTCAAATAGAGGGATCAAGAGAAATATGCAAATCCTTCTAAAAAAGATTGGTCTCTCCATTTTGACGATGCTTTGGGGGCTTAAACAACCGCCTATAACACACCTTTAGGCATGTCTCTTTATAGGCTAATTTTTTAACAAAGCATGTCATTTGCCCATTGAGTTGCAACATAAAGCATTTCGGATTATATAAACGAAAATTAACTTGGATTTACAACAGGCTCGTGTAGCAAGAATGCTGAACACAAAATGTTTAGTTATGAAAATGCTGAGTTGTATAGATCCAAAGTTAAAAAGTGGTATGACCAGATGATTCAAAGAAGAGAACCAAAAATTGAGCTCAAATTTACATTTACATTTAAATTGCGTTTAAATTTACATTTTTTGAAACATTAAAATTTACATTTATATATTTAATTTATTTATCTACACCAAAAATACAAATTTTCAATTATTTTATAGATTTTTTCGCATTTAACTTATTTTCTTTTTCTTTTTTTGAAAATAATTTACTTTTTCAGTCAAATAATATATTTATTTTGACTGATATAAATCAATTATTTATATATTTTTTTGTCTTATATGAATTAAATATTATCTTTATATTTAATATATCAATATAAAATAATTAATATGGTCATTGTGCAATCTTACTATTTGCCTATATAAGCATACGTCTATAGACTAAAATATGTACTATATAGAATACAATATGGACACAAAATGGATTTCTACTCTCACAATGGTATTTTTATTGGCTTTCTTCGTTATTGCATCAGGTACGAAACAAACTATTAAATTAGATAATTTCTTTTTATGTTTTAGGCTATAATTTTTCACTTAAAACTAGTTTTCCTTTTCAATCTCTCACTTATATGTATCAATTATCTTGTGATGTATTGTTTGGATATATAGATATGGGTCAGAAAACAGAAGGAGCAAGTGGATACTATGAGGGTCAACCCTGTCTAACAGATAAACAATGTAACCCCCATTGTCCTACTACTGGACAACCTGGAAAATGTTTGAATGGGAAGTGTACGTGTTTTGACGTACCCACCAAATTCCAATAATTTTCCTAGTGTTTAATACTTGAAATTTCAAATTAAGTATTAAAATATTGTAATGTACTCGTCATTTATGGTGCAAATGATATATCCAAATAAAATGTCAATATGAAAATAAATATCTTATTGAGTAATAAATTTATCTTATAAAAGTTACATACAACTATAAATTGTTTATCTTTCTTTATTAATATATAACGGGGTAAAGACTCGTATTAGTTCTTAAAAAAATGTAATAACCAATTATGTCTTAGAAAACAATAAAATTAATATTTAATCATTATGAAAACAAACCGGAACAATTTAATCTATACGTGAACAATATTTGAAAAATGGACAATTAACTCTCTAACAATGATTAAAAATGACAATTTGACCATTTATAATAATTAAAAAGAAACATGTTGATCACCACAATATTAAAAGGTTTTTAAATAATTTCTTCTTCACTTAGTCGCTTCGTTTTGTATTTTTTTACTTTAACTTTTAGGTAACCACCATCTACATATCATTATAACTATGAATTACATAATGTCTAATTTGATGTATTATTGATATTTAATTGAATAATTCTTTTTATAAGTGACTTTATTTGAATACTAAAAATAATATTATTAAAAAAGAATGATATGTAAATAAAGAATCCGTTAGAGGCTTTTTGTATTGTATGGAGTAAATTGTCTATTTCTAATTATTGTCAATGACCTAGTCATCTACTTTTTCGTTTTAGTGGTTCAAGTAAAGATGAAATTGTCTGAATTTTATTTTCTTTGGGACTTAAAGTTGCTTTAAATTTTCTCAAAGACCAAATTAGGTCACACATTTTTTACGAAGGACTAAAATGGTTTTCAATCCTTGTTTACACATAAAAATAAATAATTTGTTAGTGAAGGAAGACAAATGACTGAATTCCCCATAGCCGAGGGAGGACCAGGCATGCAAGAAACAACCGAATAGGAGTTAGTCGAATATATATCAAGTTTATAGGGGTCCACAAAGGTCCCAAAAGCTTAAGACTGAGTCAACGTTCCAATGTAATATGATAATTTGGCAACTGCGATCATCTTCCACATATTAAGTGAAGGTGCAAACACGAGAAGGGGGTTGAGTTGTGTCTGCCAAAATTGAATACTTTTTGCTTTTAGATGAATGTTGATGTGAATTACTTGATGAATAAATAATCAGACTCAACAGCGGGTAATAACAGCATAAAAACACAAAGATTTATCCTGGTTCACCATTAACTTGGCTACATCCAGTCCCTTCATTCAGAAGGCCTTAATCCACTAATTCAAAACATTGAATTACAACACCTGACCCTCCAAGCCAGTCTTCTCAAACAGCCAGACAACCCCAGATTTTGAGGAATAACAACACCTTGACCCTACAAGCCAAGTCTTCTGGAATTCACACCACTATCGGGTTTGATTACAAGGTTTGGAACTTTGCAATGTTGCTTCTGGAAAGCTGATTGTTGCGCTGATTCTCACTCTCAAAAAAGCACTTAGAAAATATTGCTCATGCACACAAGTGTTTCTCTCTTTTGAACTCTTGGATGACTTTGAATTTGAAGCTTGAGTTCTTGTGTTTTTCGATCTCTTTAAACTCTAAGATGAATCTGGATTTTACGCTTAAGTTCTTCTACTTTTCGATGCTTTCTTCTACGATCTGAAGCCTCCTTTTATAGCTGAAATATGGGCTTTGTCCAAGCTTAATTTCGAGATGTGTCTTGCCAGATTTCCTTTGAAAATTCTTTTGACCGATTCTGTTTCTTTTTAATTTCGAACCAAATCTTCTTTGCTCAGATCTCCTTCGAATTTCCATCAGGTCTTCTTTGATTTTTGAATCAAATCTTCTTAAAACTTTGATCAGATCTCTTTCAAAATTCCAATCAAGTCTTCTTCGAATTTGAATCAAGTCTGCTACGAATTTGAATCACGTTTTAAATCTGGACCGTGCATTCTTCTTATCAGGACCAAGTCTGGACCATGTCTTCTTCTGATCTAGACCATGTTATCTTCTGGACCATGTTTGCTTCTGATCTGGACCATGTTATCTTCTGATTTGGACTATGTTATCTTATGGACCATGTTTGCTTCTGATCTGGACCATGTCTTCTTCTGGACCATGTTCCTTCTGATCTGGACCACGAATGATATCCTCTGATGATGTCATTGATTCTTGCCTATGATGATATCCTTTGATTGATCATATCCTCTGATTTTTGCCTTTGATGACATCCTCTGATTCTTGCTTCTGATGGGATCCTCTGGTGATATCTTCTGGTTATGTCCTCTGGTGATATCTTTTGGTATCCTCTGGTGACATCTTCTGGTATCCTCTAGTGATATCTTCTGGTATCCTCTGGAGGTATCTTCTGGCTTTATCTTCTGGAGGTATCTTCTGGTGGCATTGATATCTTCTAGTGATGTCATCCTCTGATGACATCTTCTGGTGACGTCGATATCTTTTGGTGGTATCTTCTGGTTGTATCTTATGGGGGTATCTTCTGGTTGTATCTTATGGTGACATCATCCTCTTTTGACGTCATCCTTTGGTGGTATCCTCTGGTGACGTTATCCTCTGATTTTTGCATTGTTCTTCGAAGTCAAATATGTTATTTTCATAAAATACTTTTGTTAACATCAAAATTTTAAGTGAAAGAACCAACTTGGTTCCAACAATCTCCCCTTTTTTTATGATGACAATGAAATTTAAAGACTTACATTTTTTATGAAGACAAAAAGATCCTTGATCAAAAAGAAGAAGGATTATTAAGCAACTTATTTTTTTCATTTATATTAAGGTAAAAGTATTTTGATATTAATCAAAACAAAGTTTAAAAGTACAATATTATGAGAACCTTCTGAGCATATGCATTAAAATGTTTTTATGAAAATAATTAATGACTTAAACATGTTGAAAATAAAGTTTTTACAAAACTGGAAACCTGTATTCGAATACGAGGTATCGTAGTCGAATACAGACTCCAAGTCAGAAGCTAAAACTAAATTTATGTATTCGAATACGAAATATCGTAGTCGAATACAGATTGCAAGTTAGTGGCAAAAACTCGAATCTGTATTCGACTACAACCTTGTGTAATCGAATACAACTTAAGTCTGTAGCTATTTTTAAACATCTGTATTCGACTACAACCTTGTGTAATCGAATACAACTCAAGTCAGTGGCAAAAAAATCCCGAATCTGTATTCGACTACACGATCTCGTAGTCGACTACATAGTTCAAATTTCAAATATAATCAGAACGTTTTAGAGGTGTATTTGAATGCACTGAGACTGTATTCGAATACAACTTCGAAACAATGCAACTTTTCAGTTTTGAAACATTGCACATGTTCATTAAAAACGTTTGGGAACCTTTGCCATTGATCTGAAGTGTTACCTATGAAGTATAAATACTTCAAACGTTTCAGATTTCCTTTAACAACTTTCAACTGACTTTTTAGAATCAATTTTCTGAAACATCAAACACTTCAAAACTTAACTTTCATATTTTCAAGTACTTGCTTTTCATTTTCATATCATTAAGAAAGGTTCTCAGTTGTACTTGGAAGTGTGATTGATTAAGTATCAAATACTCAGTATTATAACCTTGTTCTTAGTCAAGAACATCATTACAAAATCATTGTATCACTTGAAGGATTTAGTGTAGATTCTTCAAGTTGTGTTAACAGAAATAGTGGTGTACTATCTTCTGTTAAGTGTTTGTGAATCTGTAACTTAGTCTTAGGGTTAGACTTGTAACATATTCATACAAAGTGGAAAATCTCTTGTGGTGTGCAAGAGGACTGGACGTACCCTTGGTTGTAAGGGGAACCAGGATAAATCTACTGTGTGTTTTTATCTTCTGCCATTTACTGCTTTCATTTACAAACATAACAAATATTTGAAACAAAATTAAAACAGTCCTTTAACAATCTTCTGATCTCTAAAACAGAAAAATTGTCCAACACCTAATTCACCCCCCCTCTTAGGTGCAACTCTGTTCTTACAATTGGTATCAGAGCAGGTTTTTGGTAATTTGCTCCTAGATCGATGGCTTCCGCACAACCTGTTTTTAGAGATGGTGGTAGCAGTAACAAACCACCCTGCTTTGTTGGTGAACATTATGACTTCTGGAAAATACGTATGCAAGCGTACCTTGAGGCTCAAGGAGACGACATATGGGAAGCAGTAGAAAACGGTCCATATGCTCCAACAACAGTTATCAACAATAAAGAGGAGACAAAAATAAAAGCCTCTTGGACAGATGATGAAAAGAGAAAAGTACTGTTTGATAAGAAAGCAAAAAATATGTTACAGTCTGCATTGGGTATGGATGAATTCTTTCGCATATCCCATTGCAAAACAGCAAAAGAGATATGGGATACATTGGAAGTAACCCATGAAGGAACAATTGAGGTAAAACATTCAAAACTGAACACTTTATCTCAAGAATACGAATTGTTTAGAATGCAACCAGGAGAAGCAATCCTGGACATGCAGAAACGTTTTTCCCACTTAACCAACCACTTAACAGCACTAGGAAAGAATTTTACTAATGATGAATTGAACATAAAGGTTCTAAGATCATTAACCAGAGCATGGCAGCCAAAAGTGACAGCAATCTCTGAAAAGAAAAGTTTGTCAAAGATGTCACTTTCAGCACTCTTTGGAAAGTTACAGGAACACGAAATAGAATTAGAAAGACTTGAAAAGAATGAAAATTCTGAGAAGAAGATGAAGAATATAGCATTAAGAATAGAATCAAAGGAATTAGTAAATGAAGAAGACTCAGATGAAGAGAAAAACATCACCCTCCTTGTCAAGAAATTCGGCAAATTTCTTCAAAGCAATAAAACGTTTACAAGAAAGAAAAATTTCAAGAAGAAAGATGCTTCTATTGCAAATCAGAATTTTACTTGCTTTGAGTGTGGAAAACCAGGACATATGAAAGCAGAATGTCCAAATATTATCAAGAAGAGTTCTAGTAAGAGAAAAGAATTCAAAAAGGCGTACATTGCATGGGAAGATAATGAAGTAAGTTCTTCATCAACTTCAGAAAGTGACGAATGCGCAAATGTTGCCTTGATGGCATCTCATCATTCTGATAATGAAGAAGAGGTTAGTAGTAATATTATTTGTTATGATAATGATGATTCTTGTGCTGAAAATAATGATGCACAACAAGCCATTAAAGAACTACTTAATGAATGTAAAAATCTGTACAAACTAGTGTCAAATCAAAAGAAACAGATTTCTTCTCTAAATAAAAAGATTGACACTATGGAACAAAATTTTGAAAAACAAAAACAGATTTCAACATGCATTAAATGTGATTCGCTTTCCTTTAAAATTGTCCAAATGAATAGAGTCATAGAAAGGTATGAAAAAGGACAATTTGGATTGGAGAATATACTTAGCATGCAAAGATACTCAAATGACAAAAGAGGACTTGGTTATTCAAAATTTGATAAACCAAGTATTGATAAAACTATCTTTGTAAAAGCAAGTAACCAATCTAAAGAAGAGAAAGAAATGGCTGTTCAAAAGAATCATCTTTGTTTTAAGAAGAATATTATTCAAAAGAAACCATACTTTCCCAAAAAGAGTCCAAAGTGTTTTTATTGTGGTCTAAATGGTCACACACCAAATTGTTGTCATGTTAGGAACATTGGTGTTCCACAAGGACAGTTTGTGTGGGTAAAGAAAGGAACTAACCTTAAAGGACCCAAAGCACTTTGGGTACCTAACAAAATATAAATTCTGTTTTGTAGGAAGACACACAAAGGACATCAAATATGTGGTACTTGGATAGTGGATGTTCAAGGCATATGACCGGTGACAGAACAAAATTATCAGCACTAACTCTTGAGTCAAAAGGTCATGTGGTCTATGGAGATAATAACAAAGGAAAGATATTGGGCATTGGAAAAGTTGGCATGGCTCCGTCTCCTTCAATTGAAGATGTACTCTATGTTGAAGGGCTAAAACACAATCTCATAAGCATAAGCCAACTTTGTGACAAAGGTTACAAAATCACTTTCAACAAAAATGATTGCATTATCCAAAACGAGATTTTTGTGAAGAAAATGAGATATTCCATAATTTTTATGCACCATGAACACCTCAACAAAATGGAGTTCTTGAGAGAAAGAATATATCATTGGTGGAACTTGCAAGAACAATGCTGAGTGATTCAAGTCTACCAAAATACTTCTGGGCAGATGCTGTAAGTACAGCTTGTTATGTATCCAATAGAGTCATAATCCGACCAATGCTGAAGAAAACTCCATATGAACTCTATAAAGGAAGAAAGCCGAACATCTCTCACTTCCACATATTTGGATGCAAATGCTTTGTGTTAAATAATGGTAAGGACAATCTCGGCAAATTCGATGAGAAAGCCGATGAAGGTATTTTTATTGGGTATTCATTATCTAGTAAAGCTTTTAGAATTTTTAATAAAAGAACATTGATAGTTGAAGAATCTATACATGTATCTTTTGATGAAACTAACCCCTCGAAAGAGGATAAAATTATATATGATAATGATGATGAAACAAGTATAGAAAATCAAGTTGATCAAACAACTCAAACAGACGAAATCAACACAAAACAACTAGATCAACACACTGATCTTCCTTAAGAATGGAAAACCCATCGTGATCACCCGATTGATAACATAATAGGTGATATCAACAAAGGAGTCACTACAAGGCTGAATCTCAAAGATGCTTGTTTAAATATGGCATTTGTTTCTCAAATAGAACCCTCCAAAATTGGTGAAGCACTCAAAGATGATCAATGGATACTTGCCATGAATGAAGAATTAAATCAGTTTGAAAGAAACAAAGTTTGGGAACTTGTTCCAAATCCAGGAAATAAACACATCATTGGTACCAAATGGGTGTTTAAGAACAAATTAGATGAAAATGGAATAGTTATCCGAAACAAGGCAAGATTGGTCGCACAAGGATACAATCAAGAAGAAGGGATTGATTTTGATGAAACATTTGCTCCAGTAGCAAGATTAGAAGCAATCCGATTACTACTTGCTTATGCTTGCTCCATGGGTTTTGAACTTTTTCAAATGGATGTCAAGAGTGCGTTCCTAAACGGCTATATTAATGAGGAAGTCTACGTCAAACAGCCACCTGGGTTTGAAGACTTCAAAAATCCTTCACATGTCTTCAAATTAAAGAAGGCACTTTATGGGTTGAAACAAGCTCCATGAGCATGGTATGATAGATTGAGTAAATTCTTATGTGAACATGGATTTGAAAAAGGTAAAGTTGATAAAACCTTGTTCATTAAAAGAACAATGGATCACACTTTACTTGTTCAAGTCTATGTGGATGATATCATATTTGGATCAACCAACAATGAAATATGTGAAGAATTCTCATTAATGATGCAAGGAGAATTTGAAATGTCCATGATGGGAAAATTAAATTATTTCCTAGGACTTCAAATCAAGCAACTTGAGAATGGCATCTTTATTCATCAGTCAAAATAGTGTAAAAAACTACTAAAAAGATTTGAGATGGACAGCAGCAAAGAAAGTGCAACTCCCATGGGATCTGGTATGTATGTTGATAGAGATGAAAATGGTAAATCAGTTGACATATCCAGGTATAGAGGTATGATTGGGTCTTTATTATATCTAACGGCCAGTAGGCCAGATATTATGTTTAGTGTTTGTTTGTGTGCAAGATTTCAGGCAGATCCAAAGGAATCACATCTGGTAGCAGTAAAGAGGATAATGAAATATCTCAAAGGAACAACCAATGCTGGCCTATGGTATCCAAAAGGTAGCATATGCAATCTCATTGGTTATTCTAACTCTGACTATGCAGGATGTAAGACGGATCGAAAAAGCACAAGTGGCACCTGTCACATTCTGGGAAATGCACTAGTCTCATGGTCTTGTAAGAAACAAGCATGTGTGGCATTAAGTACTGCAGAGGCAGAATACATAGCAGCAGGCAGTTGCTGTGCGCAAATCCTTTGGCTTAAGCAACAACTCTGTGACTATGGACTTGATCTGGGATGTATTCCTCTGAAATGTGACAATACTAGTGCCATCAACATCACAAAGAATCCAGTCATGCACTCTCGAACCAAACATATCGACATACGTCATCATTTTTTGAGGGATCATGTTCTAAATGGAAATGTTGAAGTTACCTTCGTGGACACTCATAATCAACTGGCAGATATATTCACAAAGCCACTGCCCAGAGAATCATTTTACAAGATACGAAGGGAACTAGGCATTCTAAATGAGAGTGATCTCTGAAAAGGTTTGAAAGATCTGTAAGTCATATCATTGTTAATTCTAAATTTTTTCATCATTCTGTTACTTGATATATGTTTCTGTGATACCTATGTATGTCTTTCTACCTGTTTGAAATATTTTTTGTCTGTTTAAATGTTAAAATTTTTATCCAGAATCAAAATCTTTACTGTCGTATTCGAATACAGACAGTTGTAGTCGAATACATGTTCCCTGTAAAATCTGTATTCAACTACACAAGGTCTGTAGTCGACTACACTTTCGAAAATTTTTATATATAAAAGGGATTGTTAACAGTATTAGGTTACGAAGACAAAAAAAAAATCTGGTAGCCGATTACAAATTCAAAATTTCTGATTCTTGATCCTCAAAATCTTCATCTAAACCTTTTCCTAAAAAGCTTCATACTGTCATACCTAAACATTCCCCCTCATCATCCATTGCATCTAAGATTCTGTAAGATCAAAAATCAAAACCCTAAATCCCCAAACCCGTAAACTTCATCTTCTCAAAAAAAAAATGGATGCACGCAAAAGAGGACTAAGAGCAAAGGTAGCTTATGTGGGTCCTTCAAAAAAGCAGAGAAACGACAATATGGCTGATCTATCCAGATTGCTTCATTCCCCAGAAGAACTGGAAAATTCAGAACTCACTTTTCTGATAAAAAGTTGGTAACACCCAAAATTGGTACTCTTGATTCTTTTTCTAAGTTTAAATTTCCTGAATTGCTGAAGGCTCAGAAATTGGAAGAATTTATTGGGTATAATGGTCCCATTTATCCTGACCTAGTTAGGGTTTTTTTCTGTAACTTAGAAAAGGATGGCAATAAATTGGTGTCTAAAGTTAAGGGAAAAGTTATCAAGTTAGACACTAAAATTATTGGGGAAATTCTGCAAATACCTTCTAAAGGTCAGAAGTTGTGCCCTGGACACTTATGTGAATGGGTTAATACAACTAAGTATGATGCTTATCTTTCATTGTGCCGTTTTGACAAAGGAACTATGGAAAGAAAACGGACACAAACTGGTTCTGAGTATGCAAGACAAAGATATGGTGTTGGTAATCTGACTATTGACAACAGATTACTACACTATTTCTTATGTTACATACTGATTCCAAAGGCAGGGAACTATTCTCAGATATCTGAGTTTGAACTCCAAGTCATGACTTTTATGATAGAAGGTGCTGAGTTAGATTGGGCATACTTTGTTCATTCTGTCCTATATGCCTCAAAAGATGTTATAGCCTTACCATATGCACGAGAAGTCACCAGAATAATGGATCATTTTAAGGTTGACTTCTCAGGGGAAGTGCTATACAAGACCACCAAGGACAATCTACTGGATTTAACTGTTCTGCCCAGTATGAAAATTGTTTGGAGTGAATCACTTCAAAGTTATGTTCATAAGGGTGATCTTGGACAAAGTTCATCCACTGCCAATCCAGAAAATGAACCAGAAGCACCAATAGTTGAAGCACCTGTAGCATTACCAGACCCAGAACCAGAAGCAGCAGCAACAGCTGCAGAACCATCACATACTGAAGACATCATCATCAATAGAATGATCATGGACAAACTTAACATCATTCAATCCTTTGTCACAGATCAGTTCCAACAATTGAATGAGTCTTTCAGTAATCGAACTCAGACAATAACTGCTATCTTTGACAAAAAATTCCAAGATCTGGGAAATACCATCCATACACAACATTCATTTTTTCATCAAGAACTGAGTGACCTGTCTGACAAGATTGACCATCTTCATATACCACCCAACTCAGATGATTAAATCTGGCTACTTGCAGTTTTTTTTTGTTATTTGTATTTCTCTACTATTTAACTTTCTTGTATTTGTGTTTGTTAAACTCTTAAGAATTCGTGTAATTGTAAATTATGAACATATTTAATTTAAGCTATTTTCTTCAGATAATCCTGTGATTGTCTCTGTTTATCTATTACATATGTGCATATCTTATTTTGCTATGTGATATCCTCTTCCTTTTTGATAATGTCAAAAGGGGGAGAAAAATGTGTATATATATTGTTGTTGTGTTGTTGTTGCATTTTATGATGAAACAGTTCCTCCAACACTTAAGAAGCAGAAACACATTTATCAAGGGGGAGTAAGCACACATCTAGGGGGAGAAATCAAGACGTTTTGAAATCCAAGCAACAAGATTTTTGTCATCATCAAAAACGGGGAGAATGAAATTTAAAGACTTACATTTTTGATGAAGACAAAAAGATCCTTGATCAAAAAGAAGAAGGATTATTAAGCAACTTATTTTTTCTTTTATATTAAGCTAAAAGTATTTTGATATTAAATCAAAACACAGTTTAAAAGTACAATATTATGAGAACCTTCTGAGCATATGCATTAAAATGTTTTTATGAAAATAATTAATGACTTAAACATGTTGAAAATAAAGATTTTACAAAACTGGAAACCTGTATTCGAATACGAGGTATCATAGTCGAATACAGACTCCAAGTCAGAAACTAAAACTAAATTTATGTATTCGAATACGAAATATCGTAGTCGAATACAGATTGCAAGTTAGTGGCAAAAACTCGAATCTGTATTCGACTACAACCTTGTGTAATCGAATACAACTTAAGTCTGTAGCTATTTTTAAACATCTGTATTCGACTACAACCTTGTGTAATCGAATACAACTCAAGTCAGTGGCAAAAAAATCCCGAATCTGTATTCGACTACACGATCTCGTAGTCGACTACATAGTTCAAATTTCAAATATAATCAGAACGTTTTAGAGGTGTATTCGAATGCACTGAGACTGTATTCGAATAAAACTTCGAAACAATGCAACTTTTCAGTTTTGAAACATTGCACATGTTCATTAAAAACGTTTGGGAACCTTTGCCATTAATCTGAAGTGTTACCTATGAAGTATAAATACTTCAAACGTTTTAGATTTCCTTTAACAACTTTCAACTGACTTTTTAGAATCAATTTTCTGAAACATCAAACACTTCAAAACTTAACTTTCATATTTTCAAGTACTTGCTTTTCATTTTCATATCATTAAGAAAGGTTCTCAGTTGTACTTGGAAGTGTGATTGATTAAGTATCAAATACTCAGTATTATAACCTTGTTCTTAGTCATCTTAGTCAAGAACATCATTACAAAATCATTGTATCACTTGAAGGATTTAGTGTAGATTCTTCAAGTTGTGTTAACAGAAATAGTGGTGTACTATCTTCTGTTAAGTGTTTGTGAATGTGTAACTTAGTCTTAGGGTTAGACTTGTAACATATTCATACAAAGTGGAAAATCTCTTGTGGTGTGCAAGAGGACTGGACGTACCCTTGGTTGTAAGGGGAACCAGGATAAATCTTCTGTGTGTTTTTATCTTCTGCCATTTACTGCTTTCATTTACAAACACAGCAAATATTTGAAACAAAATTAAAATAGTCCTTTAACAATCTTCTGATCTCTAAAACAGAAAAATTGTCCAACACCTAATTCACCCCCCCTCTTAGGTGCAACTCTGTTCTTACAGACAAAACTTGTATTTTTTATAACTATTTTTCTCTTATTTCTTTGACTCCCCCTAAGACTAAGCTCCACTTTTAAATCTTTCTCCCCTAAAGTCTAATGCCCCAGTTTTTCTTTTATCAAATATATTTCTCCCCCTTTTGTCATCAGACAAAAGGAATGAGGGAGATCGTTTTTTTTTACCCTTGTTTTTATTTTATTTTGAATAACATCAATAATATATTACAAGAAAATAAATATAACAAAAAAACTAACTACGCTATTCGGCTGGGATGAAGGTAAGGTTAAGGTTTTTCTTGATGAAGTCAAACCTATCTTCAGGTAGTGGGTTGGTGAATATGTCAGCCCATTGGTGATCAGTGTCTACAAATTGAATATTGAGTACCCCTTTTTGAACGAAGTCTCTGATGAAGTGATGTTTGATCTCTATGTGTTTGGCTCTGGAATGGAGTATAGGGTTTTGGTTAGATTAATGGCTAAAGTATTATCACAGTATAAGGGAATGTTGGTTTCCATGATTTTGTAGTCTTCCAGCTGATGTTTCATCCAAATGAGTTGCGAACTGCATTCGGCTACTAAAATGTATTCAACCTCTGCTGTTGACATGGCAATTGTGCTTTGTCTGTTGCTTGACCAGGATATTACGTTGTCTCCCAAGAATGTGTAGTTTCCACTTGTGCTCTTTCTTTCGAGTTTATCTCTAGCATAGTCAGAGTCATAGTATCCACATAGTTTGTATGTAGGAATTTTCTTGTAGAACAAGGTAAGGTTGGTAGTGCCTTTTAGGTATCTAAGGATTCTCTTAATAGCTGTTAAATGGGACTCCCTAGGGTCAGACTGAAATCTTGCACATACACTAAACATGATGTCAGGTCTAGAAGTAGTGAGGTAAAGGAGAGATCATATCATACCTCTATAGGTTTTTTGATCAACTTTTTGGCCTGAATCATCCTTTTCAAGTGAGCAGGTAGGGTGCATTGGGGTAGACATAGGTTTTCAATCACTCATCTTAAACTTCTTGAGAAGCTCTTTTGTATATTTCGTTTAATGAATGTATATACCTTTTTGACTTTTCTGAATTTGTATCCCTAGGAAGAACTTAAGTTCTCCCATCATGCTCATTTGAAATTCATGCTGCATCAATTTAGAAAATCTTTGGCAAAGAGTGCCGTTAGTAGATCCAAAGATAATATCATCAACATAAACTTGAACAATAAGAATATTATCTTCTATTGACTATCTAAAAAGTGTATTGTCCACTTGTCCTCTTTCAAAGTTATTCTTAAGCAAGAAGTTAATAAGTCTATCATACCATGCCCTAGGTGCTTGTTTTAAAACATTATTTGGAAATTCAGAACTTTCAAAACCTGGGGATTGTTTAACATAGACTTCTACACTGATATAACCATTTAGAAAAGCACTTTTAACATCCATTTGAAATAATGCAATGCTATTATTTGCAGCAAAGGAAAGTAGGATACGAATAGCTTCTAACCTGACCACTGGAGCAAATGTCTCAGTGTAGTCAATACCTTCTTGTTGACTGTAGCCTTGTGCAACAAGTCTTGCCTTGTTTCTGACCACTTCACCTTTTTCAATTAGCTTGTTTCTAAATACCCACTTGGTTCTAATAATGTTCTTTTCTGGTCTTGGTACTAGATCCCAAACATCCTTCATCTCAAATTCATTTAACTCTTTTTGCATTGCAAGAATCCATCCATCTTCTGCCAATGCTTCATCAACAGAGGTAGGCTCAATATATGAGAGTAAGCCAAACAAACTGGTTTCTTTAAGTGATGATCTGGTCCTTAAAGGATCACTTGCACTTCCAATTATTAGTGTTTTAGGATGAGATGAACTGTACTTCCATCCACATCTTCCTTCTGACTTATCTTCAGATTCATCCTTTGAAGATTTGTCGTATTATTCTGTTTTGCTTGTATCTTCTGCTTTTTCAAGTTCTCTTGCCTGCATCAGCTTCCTCTAGTTCTGGTAAAACTGCATTATCATCATCTTGCTTTGACTTTTCAGGGTCAAGCTATTTGTCATCATACATAATAAAATTCATATGATTTAAGAATGAAATCAATACAGCCAGAACATCAATTTTGTTTCTGGTGGTTTCTACCTATTTTTGAGACCACTAGTATGCTATTATTGCTGGAGTATTCAAATTATGTGGATCACCTGGTTCCTCTAAATATTTGAGAACCTGCAAAATACTTATCTAGCTTTGATTTTTAAGATCAGGATTCTTGTTATCACAGTAAACATAATATCAAAACAATATATAAAGAAAGACATAACCTATATCTCAACAGTTTCAGTTTCACTCAGAAAATCTTCTTGTTTATGGTTTTCAAATTCTGAATCTGCATATTCTGTGATTAGAGGGCCTGGATGAAAGGCTTTGAATTCCCATCCAAGTTTGTAGTCTTGATGAATTTCACTGAAGTGTTCAAAGAAGTCTCCTGATTCTGATTGTTAACCTGACACTTCTCTTTCTGTTGATATATCAGGTTCCTCTGATAGTTCTAGAACTGATGATAATTTTGATTCTTCTGGTAGTTCTAGTTTTGTTGATATGTGTGATTTCTCTGTCTGTTTTGATATTTCTTGTACTTCACATGATTTTGATTCTGATAGGTATTATGTTGACCAACTCTTCTTCCACCAGAGTCAATTTGCTTCTGTTTGGTAGATGTTGGAACATAGACCTTTTTCCCTTCATATATTGCAAGCATCCATTCACCAGGAACCATGATTGGTGTTTCAATTTGGTTGCTTAGAACATCTGCATCATAAACAATTTTATCTTTTGGTACCCAAATCAGGTTGGGTCCTGATTTGTTAGTCTTGAAAGGTTTCTTGTCTTTCCTTGTATTTATCATGGGACAAGACAATTTGGAGTGACCTTTCTTAGTGCAAACATAACACAAAACATTAGAGGAAATAGGTTTAGTTTCAGTTGTAGATTCATCAAATCCTATACCTTTTTTACCATTGTTACTAACTCCATAGATCATAGAAGCATATTTGCTTCTTTCCGTACCATTAGCAATAAAATCTTGTAATACTTGTTCATGCATATCAGAATTACATAGAGTATTTTCACTTGATGTTGAACAAATATTACTTTTTAGAGTCAGTTTTTTCATAGTTAAGTTCAACAATATCAATTTTAAGAGTTGCATTTTCTATTTTACCTTCTGCATTTTGATTCTTTAAAACATTGATTTCTTTGGTTAGAATTTTATTTTCTTCCCTAAGTGTTTTCAGTTTTAAAGACAATTATTGACATTTAAAATATCATTCATTGTAGTAATTAAATCAGATCGGGTGAATTTAGAAAATACCTCTTTTTCTTCATCTGATGATTCGCTTAAAGAATTAGAATCTGTGTTGGATCCAAAGGCAGTGTTGGTGTGAGTCATCAAAGCCAATTCTGCTTCCTCATAATATGATTCTCTTCCAAATTCAGAATCTGTGTTGGATCCAGAGACAGTGTTGGTGTGAGCCATCATAGCCAATTTTCTTCTTCATCTTCTGATTCACTTCCAGAGTCAGACTTTGTGTTGAATACAAAGGCAGAGTTGATGTGAGCCATCATAGCCAATTCTGCTTCTTCATCATCAGAAGATTAATCATAATCATCCCATGTAGCCATCAAATTCTTCTTCTTGGGTCTGGAATCTTTCTTCTGGTGTTTTCCTTTCTCCAGGTTTGTACATTTTGACTTGATGTGCCCAGGTTCATTGCATCCATAGCAGATGATACTCTTCATGTCATGTTCATCCTTTCCTCTGTTGTAATGCTTGGAATACCTTTAGGGAAACTTCTTCTTTTTGTTGTGCCACATCTTTAGAACCTTTCTGGTTATGAAAGCAATTTCCTCTTCCTCTAGTTTCTGATCATCAGGATCATTATCTTCTGATTCTGCTTCTGCTTTTAGGACCTTCTTCTGCTTGGATTTCAAGGCTAGGGTTTTGTTCTTCTTCTTGGGCTCATCTTCTTCAAGCTCGATTTAATGTGATTTGAGGGAGCTAATTAATTTTTCCAGCTTTAGGGTATTCAGATCCTTTGCTTCCTGAATGGCAGTGATCTTTGGTCTCCACTTGATTGGCAGGCTTATAAGAATTTTCTTCGCGTGCTCAGCAGTAGTGTAACTCTTCTTGAGTACCTTTAATCCTGAGACCAGAGTTTAGAATCTGGAAAACATTGCTTCAATGTCTTCATCTTCTTCATTCTGAACAGCTCGTACATTTTGAATAGGATGTTGCCCTTTGCTTCTAGAACTTGCTTGCTTCCTTCATAAGTCAGAGTATCATAGATACTCTTTTATTGTCTCTTTGTTGGTGCACTTGTCGAATTCCTGGAAGGTGATTGCATTTATCACGAATGTTGTGGATTTATGGTGCATCTTGTACATCTTCTTCTGGTCAGCATCCATATCCTTTCTGGGAATTTCAACACCATCAGCATCCTCTGGAGCAGTATAACCATCTTCTACCAAGTTCCAAAGTTCAGGATATTGTTAAATAAAGAAACTCCTCAGCCTGTCTTTCCAATACTCGAAATGTTCCCCATCAAACAGAGGTGGTATGTTGATGTTTCCTCTAGCAGCTTCTTCACTGAATCTAGACATGTTGAACCCTTGGATCTTTTCTCAAACACTGTAAAGTGCTCAACCTTGAGACCGAGCTCTGATGGCAATTGAAGGTGCCAACACGAGAAGAGGGGTTGAATTGTGTTTGCCAAAATTAAATTCTTTTTGCATTTAGATGAATCTTGATGTGAATTACTTGACAAATAAATAATCATACTCAGCAACAGATAATAACAGCATAAGAACACAAAGATTTATCCTGGTTCACCATTAACTTGGCTACATCTAGTCCCTTCATTCAGAAGGCTTTAATCCACTAATTCAAAACATTGAATTACAACACCTGACCCTCCAAGCTAGTCTTCCCAAACAGCCTGAAAACCCCAGACTTTTGAGGAATAACAACACCTTGACCCTACAAGACAAGTTTTCTCCTACCAATCTGAAAACCCCAGATTGAAGAAGCAAATTACACCACCTTGACCCTACAAACCAAGTCTTATCCTAACAATATGACAACCCCAGATTGAAGGAGGAATTCACACCACCATCAGGTTTGATTACAAGAGTTTGGAACATTGCAATGTTGCTTCTAGAAAGTTGATTGTTGCACTGATTCTCACTCTCGAAAAATCACTTAGAAAATATTGCTCATGCACACAAGTGTTTCTCTCTTTTGAACTCTCGGATGACTTTGAATTTGAAGCTTGAGTTCTTGTGTTTTTCGTTCTCTTTGAACTCTAAGATGAATCTAGATTTTATGCTTGAGTTCTTCTACTTTTCGATGCTTTCTTCTACGGCATGAAGCCTCTTTTTATAGCTGAAATATGGGCTTTGTTCAAGATTTATTTCGAGATGTATCTTGCTCAGATTTCCATTGAAAATTCTTTTTGTTGGAACCGAGTTGGTTCTAAGTACTTAGGATTTTGATGTTTACAAAAGCACTCCATGTAATCTTATTTTGTACTTAGAATTATTATATAAAATGTCACCAGAAGATGACGTCACCAGAGGCAAAAGATGAGTTACCAGAGGATAAAATGAGATCAGAGGATACACCTCAAGAGGGTACCGAAAGATGCATCTTGAAGGCACCAGAGGATACACCTCTAGAGAAGATCAGAGGATGTCATTAAAGGGTCAAATAACATCATCAGAGGATATCTTTCCTGGCCTAGATCAGAAGAAAGCAGAGTCCAGAAGGAGACCTGGCACAGATCAGAAGGAAGCCTGTTAGAGGGAGACTTGGGTCCAGACCAAAAGGAATCATAAGTCAGACTTGGTCCAGACTTAATCCTGACCAGAAGATAGCCTGGTCGTGAATATCATAATAAGTCTAGACTTAATCCAGAGCAGAAGATAACTAGTCCAGAACAAATTACTTGGTCCAGATTTTATCCAGACCAGAAGATAGCATGTTCGAGTGCATAAAACTGAGTCCAGATCAGAAGAAATGATTGTCTAGATTTAATCCAGACTTGATCCAAATCAGAAGATAAATGTCCAGATTAAAAGATCAATGGTCCAGATTAAAATATCACAAGTCCAGATTTAATTCAGATTCAATCTAGACTCAGTTCAGACTTGGTCCAGATCAGAGGGAAAATATTCAAAACAATGTTGGCCGAGATTAGAAGATTAGATCATATGGCCCAGTATTTGCCAAGATCAGATCATATGGTCCAGTGATTAACAGAGATCAGAAGATCAGATCATATGGTCCAGTGTTGGCCGAGATCAGAGGATCACAAAATTGAGACAGATTAGATTGCATAGTCCAGAGTTGGTCGAGATCAGAAGTGAAGGTGCAAACACGAGAAGAGGGGTTGAATTGTGTTTGATTAACTTGAATACTTTTTCTGTTTTTGCAGTTTTATAACAAAACCTGATGTATGAATCAAACAGAGTTAGCAACGAATATAAAGTAAAATAAAAACACAGAATTTTATACTAGTTCACCGTTAACGAGGCTACGTCCAGTCCCTTCACTTTCAAGGATTTCACTAATTCAAAACCTTAAATTACAAAAATACCACTGACCCTCCAAGTCAGTCTTCTCAAACAGTCTAACAATCGTAGACTTTTGAGGAATACAGCACCTTGACTTCTCAAGTCAAGTCTTCTCCTACCAATCTGGCAACCCCAGATTGTAGAAGGAATTTCATCGCCTTGAATCTAATTGCTAAGTAATCTGCTACCCCTTCTGACTCCCTCAGATTGTAGACTCTACTTCAACAACTTAGATCTAACACAAGGGAAAGAAAAACACGAGTGCTTGCTTTTGGAAAGTTGGAACTAACAATTAACCTCACTAAAAACTCGAGTGTTTGCTTTTGGAAGTGTATGACTCTTTTGTGATTTTTCGAACTAAGTCTTCTGCCTTGAGCCTCCTTTTATAGATGTGAATTAGGGTTTCTTCCAGCTTAAATTCGAGCTGTATCTTGCCAAATACTCTTGCAAAAAAAACTTGGCCAATCGGGTTTCTCTTAAATAAAAAACATATCTTTTTAGCTCCAGATTTGCCTTCAAAAATAACTTTGACCAATCCTATCTTTAATTAATTATGGATCAAATCTTTCTTCCCGCCAATAACTTATGAACTCCCATACGACTTCAACTTATTTTTGTATCAAATCCTTTTAATACTTTGATCAAATTTAATCAAGTCTCCACTGATTATCATCATGATTAAATCTGGACCGTTTGATCTTTTAATCTCGTCCACATCTGGACCATACAATCTGAGTTGTTGTGATCCTCTGATCTCGGCCAACCCTGGACCACACTTTCTGATCTTCTGATCTCGACCACTCTGGACATGCAATATGATCTGCTGTGATCCTCTGATCTTGGCCAATGCTGAACCACACGTTTTGATATTCTTATCTCGGCCTACACTACGCCATGGTCTGATCTTTTGATCTTGACCAACACTGGGCCTTTCAGGATGCATCCTCTGGTACCTTCTTGATGCATTATTTGGTGACTTCTGGAGGTGTATCCTCTGGTCTGATTTTACCTTCTGGTTACTCATCCCCTGTCTCTAGTGACTTCAGCTTTTGCCTCTGATAACTTCATCTTCTGGTGGCATTTAATATATTTATTCAAGGTACAAAATAAGATTACATGGAATGCTTTTATAAACATCAAAATCCTAAGTACTTAGAACCAACTTGGTTCCAACAATCTCCCCCTTTTTGATGATGACTAAACCATAACTTATTTTGCTAGCTTGTAACTCGAAGTACTTGAAATACTCCCCCTCGGACCAATCTCTCCCCCTAAGTCTAATTATAACTTTTTCTTCTCCTTTTCAACTCCTTCTTGAATCATTCTTTCTTTTCTTCTCTTGTCATCTCCTTTTCAACTCCTTCTCTTTTCACTATTTTTGATTTATTTTTCTCTCTCCCTGTTTCTTCTCCTTTTCAGCTCCTTCTCTTTACACTCTTTCTTTTTCTCTCTTTATTTTTCTCTCTCTCCCTGTTTCCTCTCCTTTTCAACCCCTTCTCTTTTCATCTTTTTCTTTTTCGCTCTTCCTTTCTTTTTATCTCTCATTTTCTACTTATTTCTCCTTTTTCTCTCTTTCCCCTTTTTGTCATCAGCAAAAAGAGGTCCTACTATTTTTTTATTTTTGTTTTTCTCTTTACAGATTACAGAAAGTAAAAACAGAAAAATAAAAAATAAAAAACATAAAGTAAAATTACAATAAAATTAAAAACTCCTAAGATGACTACTTGAGCTAGTCAAATATGGAGATTATGTTGAGATGCTTCTTGATGAACTCGAACCTATCTTCAGGTAATGCTTTGGTGAGGATATCAGCCCATTGATGATTAGTGTCCACAAACTGGAAGCTTAAAGTCCCTTTTTGAACATGGTGCCTAATGACATGGTGTTTTATTTCAATGTGTTTGGCTCTAGAGTGTAAGATAGGTTTCTTGGTTAGGTTTATGGCTGAACTGTTATCACAGCACAATGGGATATTGGTTTCGAAGATGTTGTAATCTTCAAGTTGATGTTTCATCCAGATTAACTCTGAGCTGCATCCTGCTGCTGATATATACTCAACTTCAGCTGTTGACATGGCAATGGTGCTTTGTCTTTTGCTTGACCAAGAGATCAAATTATCGCCTAAGAATGTGCAGTTGCCACTTGTACTTTTCCTTTCCAGCTTGTCTCCAGCATAGTCGGAATCACAAAAACCTCTTAGTTTGTAGGTGGGGGTTTTCTTGTATAACAAGGTAAGCTTGGTGGTTCCTTTAAGGTATCTCAAGATTCTTTTGAAAGCAGTTAAATGGGATTCCCTAGGGTCAGCTTGAAAACGGGCACAGACACGAACACTAAACAAAATGTCAAGTCTAGAAGCAGTTAAATAAAGAAGGGATCCAATCATACCTCTGTATGTTTTTTGGTCTACCTTTTGGCTGGTTTCATCTTTCTCAAATGAGCAGGTTGGGTGCATGGGGGTGGCCATAGGCTTACAGTCACTCATTTTGAACTTTTTAAGAAGTTCCTTAGTGTATTTAGATTGGTGAATAAGTATACTTGATTTACCTTAGTGAATCTGAATTCCCAAGAAGAACTTAAGTTCTCCCATCATGCTCATTTGGAACTCTTTCTGCATTAGGTCAGAAAACTCTTTGTACAAAGTGCCATTAGTAGATCCAAAGATGATATCATCAACATAAACTTGAATAATCAAAATATCATTTTTAATGGATTTCCTAAATAGAGTATTATCAATCTGGCCTCTATCAAATTCATTCTTAAGCAGAAAGTTGCTAAGTCTGTCATACCATGCCCTTGGTGCTTGTTTTAAACCATATAAAGATTTTTTAAGTTTAAAAACATGGTTTGGAAAATCAGAATTTTCAAATCCATGGGGCTGTTTGACATAGACTTCCTCACTTATATAGCCATTAAAGAATGCACTTTTACCATCCATTTGATACAGAATTATATCATGATTAGCAGCAAATGATAAAAGAATTCTAATTGCTTCTAACCTGGCCACTGGAGCAAAAGTCTTAGGGTAATCAATACCTTCCTGTTGACTGTATCGTTGAGCTACAAGTCTGGCTTTGTTCCTTACCACTTCACCTTTTTCATTGAGTTTATTCCTGAATACTCACTTGGTTCCAATAATGTTTTTGTTTGGTCTGGATACCAGATCCCAAACATCATTCCTTTGAAATTCATTCAGTACTGCTTGCATTGAAAGTATCCATCCTTCTTCTGCCAAAGCTTCATCAACATTGGTTGTTCTGCATCAACTTCTGGTTCTGGAAGATCTGTAACAGCTTCTGATTCTGATAAGTATCCAGATTTCTCTTCTAACTTATCTTGGCTGTTTCTGACTTGATTAGATTTATCTTTTGAAGATTTGTCATGTGTTGCTGACTTGCTTGTATCCTCTACCTTTCCAGGTACTTATGTTTCTTCTGCTTCTGCTTCCTTTGGTTCTGGTGAACCTGCACTATCTTTATCTTGCTTTGATTTGTCAAGATCAAGCAGTTTGTCAACAGATTTAATGATAATAAAACTCATATAATGAAAGTAAATACAGCTAGTTCGTCAATTATGTTTCTAGTAAAACATCTTTTGGTTCTGGTAAGTCTGGATCAACTTCTGGTTTTAGTGAACCAGCATCTGTTTCTGGTTCTAGTAACCAGCATCTGTTTCTGGTTCTAGTAACCAGCATTGGTTTCCTCTAGTTCTGATAAACTAGCATTGGTTTCCTCCAACATCAATTTCCTTTTGTTCTGGTCAACCATTAATTCTGCATCTGGTGGTTTCTGCTTGAAACCACTGAACTAGTTTTACTGTTTCAGCTCAACTTGTTCAGATTATTTGGATCACCTAGTTCCTGCAAGTACCTAGCTTTGATTTTTAAGATCAAGCTTCTTGTTATCACAGTAAACATAAATATCAAACAATAATACTATTCACATCATCATGTAACCTCTATGTCAGCAACTTCAGTTTTACTCTGAAAATCCTCTTGCTTCTGATTTTCAGATTCCGAATCTGTATGTTCTGTGATTAAGTGATTTGGATTAAGGGTTTTGAATTCCCTTCCAGGTTAGTAGTCTTGATGAAATTTACTGGAGTCTTTGAAGAACTCTCCTGATTCTGATTCTTCTCTTTCTACTTCGGCTGATGTTCCTCTGGTGATTCTGGAACTTATGGTGATTCTGGTAATTCTGCTTCTTCTGGTAATACCGAAGCTGATGTGTGTGATTCTGCTGTTTGTGGCTGAACCTCTGATTCTAATACTTATGCTGGTTCTGGTTCGGGTTCTGGTACTTATTCTGATTCTGGTTCCAGTGTTGGTTCTGGTTCCAGTTCCTGTGCCTGATTTGTGTGATATGTGTGATTTCTTTGATATTTCCTGTTCCTCCTATGATTCTGGTTCTGGTTCTGATAGGTATTGTGTTGACCAGTTCTTCTTCTACCAGAGTCAATTGGCTTCTGTTTGGTAGATGTTGGAACATAAACCTTCTTCTCCTTGTGCATTGCCAACATCCATTGTCCAGGCACCATTGTTGGTGTCTCCTTCTGGTTGCTCAAAATATCTGCAACATAGACAATTTGATTTTTTGGTACCCAGAACTGATTGGGTCCAGGTTTGTTAGTTTTAACAGTTCTCTGATCTTGTTCAGATTTTACCATTGGACAAGATAATTCAGAGTGACCTTTCTTAGCACAAACAATGCATAAAACATCATAATGAACATTTTCAGCAATAGTTTCTGTAAAACCAAGACCTCTCTTTCCAATGTTATTGTTTCCATAAATCATAGATGCATATTTACTTCTTTCCATTCCATTAGAAATAAAGTTTTGAAAAAATTGCTCATGCATATCAGATTCACAAACAGTTTTGGAAGTGGAACAAATATTACTTTTGAGAGTTTGGTTTTCAGTTTTGAGTCTTGCAACTTTAGTTTTAAAATCCTTGTTTTCAGTTGCATACTCAGAATTTTGATTCTTTAAAACTTGAACTTCTTTGGTCAGATTTTTCTTATCTTCCCTAAGAGTTTTCAGTTTTAAAGACATCTTATTGTTTACATTTAAAAAGTCTTTTACAGCATCAATTAATTAAGATTTAGAGAGATCAGAAAATACCACATTGTCTTCATCTTCTTAATCTGTTCCAGAGCCTGAGCTGTATCCAGAACTTGAGTTGGTATGAGTTACATAGCCAGAATTGCTTCCTCTGATGTGCTTCCGGACTTTACTGAATGATTGCTTTGATCGTTCTTCCTTCTGCCTGCTTTCCTCCTGAAATAGTGCATTTACGAAGTCCAGAGGAAGACCTGATGTGTGCCATCATTGCTGTTTCTGCCTCTTCTTCATCAAACGATTCTTCTTCTGATTCTGATGCATCCCAAGCTGCCATCAGACCTTTCTTTATGAATCTGGAACTCTTCTTGTGCTGTTTGCCTTTTTCCAAATTTGGACATTCTTACTGGATATGTCTAGGTTCATTGCATCCATAACAAATGATGCTCTTCTTGTCAGATTCTTCCTTTCCTTTGCTGTTATGTTTCTTCTTGAAGTTTCTCCTCTTTCTGTTTTCCTAGATCTTAACCATCTGTTTGGTTAAGTAAGCCATATCATCACAGTCACTGTCGCTATCATCTGATTCTGGTGCTGCCTTTGCAGCTTTCTTCTGTTTCAACTTCAGGGCCAGATTCTTCTTCTTCTTTGGTTCATCTGCATCCAGTTCTATTTCATGAGACTTGAGTGAGCTAATCAAATATTTAAGTCTTATGTTATTTAGATCTTTGGCTTGGTGAACTGCAGTAACCATTGGTCTCCACTTGGTTGGTAAAATTCTTAGAATCTTCTTGACATGATCTGCTGTTGTGTAGCTTTTATTCAAGACCTTCAGTCCTGATATCAGAGACTGGAATCTACAGAACATTCCATCAATGTCTTTATCATCTTCCATCTTGAACATCTCATATTGTTTGACCAGTATGTTAGCATTTGCTTCTTGAACCTACTGGCTTCCTTCATAGGTCAGAACCAAACTGTCGAATATGCTCTTTGTTGTTTCTTTATCCGTGCATCTGTCAAATTCTTTGAATGTGATGGCACTGATCATGATGGTTTTGGCTTTGTGATGCAGTTTGTATAATTTGCTCTGATCTAGTTTCATATCTTCCATGTCCAGTTCTTTAGTTGGATCTCTTGGAATAGTAGGTGCAGTGTATCCTTTGACTACCAGCTTCGATAGTTCAGGATCTTGAGATATGAACAAACTTCTCATTCTGTCCTTCCAATACTCAAAACTTTCTCCATCAAAAAGTGGTGGTCTGTTGATGTTGCCGCCCAAATCATCTTTGGATTCTGCCATGTTGATCCCTTGGAACTTTCCTCAAACACTCTTAAATGCTTAGCCTTGAGACCGAGCTCTGATGCCAATTGAAGGTGCAAAAACGAGAAGGGGGGTTGAATTGTGTTTGACTAACTTGAATACTTTTTCTCTTTTTGCAGTTTTATAACAAAACCTGATGTATAAATCAAACAGAGTTAGCAGCAGCGGATATAAAGTAAAATAAAAACAGAATTTTATACTGGTTCAATGTTAACGAGACTACGTCCAGTCCCTTCACTTTGAAGGATTTCACTAATTCAAAACCTTGAATTTCAACAATATCACTGATCCTCCAAGTCAGTCTTCTCAAACAGTCTAACAATCGTAGACTTTTGAGGAATACAACACCTTGACTTCTCAAGTCAAGTCTTCTCCTACAAATCTGACAACCCCAGATTGTAGAAGGAATTACAACGCCTTGAATCTAATTGCTAAGTAATCTGCTACCCCTTCTGACTCCCTCATATTGAAGACTCTACTTCAACAACTTAGATCTAACACAAGGGAAAGAAAAACACGAATGCTTGCTTCTGGAAAGCTAGAACTCACAATAAATCTCACTGAAATCTTGACTGTCAAACACGAATGTTTGCTTTTGGAAGTCTTCTGCCTTGAGCCTCCTTTTATAGATGTGAATTAGGGTCTCTTCCAGCTTAATTTCGAGTTGTATCTTTCCAGATACTCTTGCAAAAATAACTTGGCCAATCGGGTTTCTCTTAAATAAAAAACATATCTTTTTAGCTCCAGATTTGCCTTCAAAAATAACTTTGACCAGTCCTATCTTTAATTAATTCTAGATCAAATATTTCTTCCCGCCAATAGCTTTCCGAACTCCCATACGACTTCAACTTATTTTTTTATCAAATCCTTTTAATACTTTGATCAAACTTAATCAAGTCTCCATTGATTATCATCATGATTAAATCTGGACCGTTTGATCTTCTAACTCGTCCACATCGGGACCATACAATCTGATATGCTGTGATCCTCTGATCTCGGCCAACCCTGGACCACACTTTCTGATCTCGACCACTCTGGACTTGCAATCTGATCTGCTGTGATCCTCTGATCTTGGCCAATGCTGAAGCACACGTTTTGATCTTCCGATCTCGGCCAACATTGGGCCATGGTCTGATCTTCTGATCTCGGCCAACACTGAAACATATACTTGAATCTTGACCATTGATATGAACCTTTTCCCTCTGATCTGGACCAATTCTGGACTGGGTCTGAATTGAACTGAAATTAATTCTGGACAAAGGATATTTAATTCTGGACATTTACCTTTTGATCTGGATCAGGTCTGGACTTACTTTAATACTCTGAACCATGCTAGCTTCTGGTCTGGGCCAAATCTGAATTAAATCTCTTGTTCTGGACCAATTAATTTATGCTCTGATCAAGTCTGGACTGAATATCATTTCACTGCCAAGCTATCTTCTGGTCAGAATAACTTCTGGAGAAAATCTAACTTTTGATTCCTTCTGGTCTGGAACAAGCCTCCCTCTGGCAGGCTTCCTACTGGTCTGGTCCAGGTCTTCTTCTGGACTCATCTTCCTTCTGATCTAGGCCAGGAAAGATATCCTTTAATGGTATTTTGACATCCTGGAGTATCCTTTGGTGCTTTCAGAATACATCCTCTGGTACCTTCTTGATGCATTATCTGATGACTTCCCAAGGTGTATCCTCTGGTCTGATTTTACCTTCTAATTACTCATCCCCTTCCTCTGGTGACTTCAGCTTCTGCCTCTGATAACTTCATCTTCTGGTGGCATTTAATATAATAATTCAAGGTACAAAATAAGATTACACGGAGTGCTTTTGTAAACATCAAAATCCTAAGTACTTAGAACCAACATGGTTCCAACAAGAAGATCAAACAGTCCAGGTTTAATCATGATGATAATCAGTGATGACTTGATTGAAATTCGAAGAAGACTTGATTAAATTTTGATAGAAATTGATCAAAGTATTAAGGGGATTTGTTACAAAAATAAATTGTAGTCTTCGAGGGAATTGGAAGGAAGAAAGATATGGTTTGAAATTAAAAGAAACAAGATTAGCCAAAGTTATTTTCAGAACAAATCTAAAGCTAAAAAGATATGTTTTTTATTTAAGTGAAACCTGATTGGCCAAGTTATTTTTGCAAGAGAATCTGAGTAGATACAGCTCAAATTTAAGCATGGAAGGAACCCTAATTATTCATCTATAAAAGGAGGCTCAAGGCAGAAGACTTAGCATCGAAAATCAGTAAAAGAGTCATAAACTTCCAGAAGCAAACACTCAAGTTTTTAGTGAGGTTAATTGTAAGTTTCAGCTTTCCAAAAGCAAGTACTTGTGTTTTTTGTTCCCTTGTGTTAAATCTATCTTGTTGAAGTAGAGTCTACAATCTGAAGAGTCAGAAGAGGTAGCAGGTGCCTTAGCAATTAGATTCAAGGTGTTATAATTCCTTCTACAATCTGGGGTTGTTAGATTGGTAGGAGAAGACTTGACTTGTGAAGTCAAGTTGCTGTGTTCCTCAAAAGTCTAGGATTGTTATACTATTTGGGAAGACCGACTTGGAGGTCAGTAGTACTGTTGTAATTCAAAGGTTTTGAATTAGTGAAAAATCCTTCAAGATGAAGGGACTGGATGTAGCCTACTTAATGGCGAACCAGGATAAATCCTTGTGTTGTTAATTTTACTTTATCCACTGCTAACTCTACTTGATTATATTTTAGATTTCAAATAATCATCAAAAACAGAAAAAGAAATCAAGTATTACAAACACAATTCATCCCCCCTTCTCGTGTTTGCACCTTCACTTTTGACCGATTCTGTTTCTTTTTAATTTCGAACCAAATCTTCTTTGCTTAGATCTCCTTCGAATTTCCATCAGGTTTTCTTTGATTTTTGAATCAAATCTTCTTAAAACTTTGATCAGATTTCTTTCAAAATTCCAATCAAGTCTTCTACGAATCTGAATCACGTTTTAAATCTAGATCGTGCATTCTTCTGATGTGGACCATGTCTTCTTTTGATCTGGACGATGTTATCTTCTGGACCATGTTTGCTTATGATCTGGACCATGTTATCTTCTGATTTGGATCATGTTATCTTCTCGACCATGTTTGCTTCTGATCTGGACCATGTCTTCTTTTGGACCATGTTTCCTTCTGATCTGGACCATGTCTTCTTCTAGACCATGTTTTGTTCTGATCTGGAGCACGAATGATATCCTCTGATGATGTCACTGATCTTTGCCTTTGATGACATCCTCTGATTCTTTCTTCTGATGGGATCCTCTGGTGATATCTTCTGAGTATGTCCTCTGGAGGTATCCTCTGGTGATATCTTCTAGTATCCTTTGGAGGTATCTTCTGGCTTTATCTTCTGGAGGTATCTTCTGGTGACGTTGATATCTTCTGGTGGTATCTTCTGGTTGTATCTTCATTTGAGTTAACATCCAATTTAGAAGAGATTTTATGGTCATTGTTCTATTCTAACACTGCATAATTCCAAGAACCAACACTACATATATGTAGATATTGATGAACCTCGCCTGGATGATTTGTTCTAGCTAAATTAGATAAGTTGAAACCAAATATCTCATGAATTATATTTTAAGAATCATGTGTAGCCTAGACCTTAGATTCCTCAAGCATATGTGGAATGGTTCCTGATTCCCCATTTGAGTTAGAAGCTTCATCAAGTTTTTTATTAGTTTTTTCTTCATAAGAGAGAAAATTTTCTGGAATAACAGTGGTGTCTCCTAGTTCAACGTTGTGGACATAATCAACAAAAGGAGAGTTGACGAAATGATGAATACTATTACCTTGCATATTTTTGTTTATACCTTCAGTTTTGACATTGTCCGAAGCAACATCTTTAGGTACATATTTCTTTGCCACTGCAATGGCTTGAGCAGATTGAACTATCCATGATCATTAGAGTTTTCCTGAAATTTATTAATAGAATGTCCTACAACCTTACAAGATTCACAAAAAATTGGCAGTTTTTCATAGTCAATGTAAACAACAATGCATACGTTTCACGTTGAACAAGGATACAATCTCTCCTATCTTGTTTCATGTGCAAATCAACCAATACTCGAGCAAAACGTTCCAACATTTTTTAGTTGGTTGCATCATTAATAGATAAAGGGGTGTCAATACCTGAAGCGATTGTGAAGATGATCTTTGATCTCCAATATTCCTGAGGAAAATTGTAGATACATATCCCACATTGGGTCTTTGTATTTCTTACTAATTCCGGATTGAAATCTTTCATCCAAGATAAAATGCAAAAAAATACTTGATTTCAAAAACATTGCAAATCGTTGATAGAAGCAAAGGAGAACAACCTTCGATGACCCAATCGATTTTCATACTTTTAAAAGTTTTTCACATAAAACTGACAGTGTAATTGGTGTATCTCCCTTATACATGGTGACTCTACCTAAAGATTATTCTTGCAATTCGCTAAACCTAATTGATATTCATCTTCTATAATTTCGATTGAGAGGATTGACCATTTGATATAGTGTTTTGTTTTTAACTTAAATGAATATTGTATGAATTTTTTAGAGTTAGTGCAAAAGATTTAAACAAATGTTGTTCAGTGGTATTTGACATAACTTGACGCAGTCGGAAATCGCAAAATGTTAGCAAGCGCTAATCTTAAAAAAAAGAATAAGTTCTGGAATCCACCAGAGAAGAGAAAAACTCTTAAAATTAATTATTTTATTAAAAGATACCCTTTTGTTACAGCATAGAAAGTCTTGAAATAGATAATAGAAACCCTAGTACGAGAATTAGGTAAAACAGAAAAGCTCTAACTTAAAGGAAAAACTAAAGCGGCTGTAAACAGAAAAGGCCGAAATTACGGGAAAACTAAAACGACTGTTTTGAGGCCCAAGACGAGCTCAAAACGGTTCTGGAGCCCATACATCATGCAAAGCAATGTGTTGTGTTCGTGGCGCGATTCCCTTTTCGGAAAGGTATAATAATAGGCAATCTGACACCGGACAATCTTTTTCTGCATTTCCCCGCAAAGCCGTTTATTCCTCGATTCTTGCAGCGAACCCTCCTACATCATAACTGCAATGGTTCGAGGAACTATCTTTACAGGCGTTGAATCACAAAGAACAAACCATGAGAGTGGTTTGCAAATTACCGCCATTGGCTATAACCAAGCAATGACGTAATCACGAATCACATATCGTAAAAGGAAGCACTACCCCTACAACCACAACAAATCCAAATCAGACCACTACCTCAACGATGCCAAACAAGGCACGAGGTGACGTCGAGAAGAAACCAAACGTTGCAGCGAGAAATGGAGAGACGTGATAGTGAGAAACAAGCACATTGATAAGACGATGACAACCTCGTGAAGAAGCGGTAAAACCACAAAAGTTTGAATCTGAAAGCTAACCAAAAGGTAAACACAAATAAGAACCAAAAATCCCATTCAAATTTACATTTATGTAAACATACAAATTTACATTTATATATTTAATTTATTTCTCTACACCAAAAATACATTTTTTCAATTATTTTACAGATTTAATTTCATATTAATATATATTTACTTTTTTCTTTTTCAAAAAAATAATTTTCTTTATGATAAAGAAAATATAATTAATATTGACTGATGTAAATCAATTATTTATATATTTATTTGTCTTATTTGAATTAAATATTATCTTTATATTTAATATATCAATATAAAATAATTAATATGGTCATTGTGCAATTTTAATATTTGCCTATATAAGTACACATCTATAGTCTAGAATATGTACAATATACAATACAATATGGACACAAAATGGATTTCTACTCTCACAATGGTATTTTTATTGGCTTTCTTCCTTATTGCATCAGGTACGAAACAAACTATTAAATTAGATAATTATTTTTATGTTTTAGGCTATAATTTTTCACTTAAAACTAGTTTTCCTTTTCAATCTCTAACTTATATATATCAATTATGTTGCAATCACATATATTGTTTGGATACTTAGATATGAGTCAAAAATCAGAAGGAGCAAGTGGATACTATAAAGGTTATGCATGTAAAACAGATAAACAATGTACACCCGATTGTCCTACTGGACAATCTGGAAGATGTGTGATTGGGAAGTGTTGGTGTTTTGACGCACCACCAAATTCCAATAATATTCCTAATCTTTAATATTTGAAATTTCAAATTAAGTATTGAAATATTGTAATGCACTCATCATTTGTGGGTGCAAATTATATATGGAAATAAAAAATCTAACATGGAAATGAATATCTTATTGAGTAATAAATTTATCTTATAAAAAAAGTTACATACAACTATAAATTATTTATCTTTCTTTATTAATATATAAGGGTAAAGAATCATTTTTGTTCCTAAAACATAAGTGAAAACCAATTATGTCTTAGAAAAATATAAAATCGACATTTAATCATTATGAAAATAAACTAAGACAATTTAATCTCTATGTGAACAATATTTGAAAAAAGGACAATTAAGTCTCTTACAATAATTAAAAAGGATAATTTGGTCATTTATAATAATTAAAAAGAGACAATTTAATCACCGCAATATTAAAAAGTTTCTAAATAATTTATTCTTTAATAAGTCGCTTCTTTTTGTATTTTTTTCCTTTAACTTTTACGTAACCACCATCTATATATTATTATAACTATGAATTAAGTAATGTCTAATTTGATTTTAGTACACTACTTATAGCATTTTTTAGTTATTGTTATTTTTTAAATTTTTGAAGTATTATTGATATTTAATTGAATAATTCTCTTAATAGAGTGACTTTATTTGAATACTAAAGAAAAAATATTAACATAAAAGAATGATATGTAGATAATGAATCTATTAGAGGCTTTTTATGTTAGCATGAAGTAAAATGTCTATTTCTAATTATTGTCAAGGACCTAGGTTTCTATTTTTCGTTTAGTGGTTCCAGTAAAGATGAAATTGTTCGAATTTTATTTTCTTTGGGACTTGAAGTTGCTTTCAATTTTCTCAAAGACCAAATTGGGTCACACATTTTTTACGAAGGACTAAAATGGGTCTTAATCCTTGTTTACACCTAAAAATAAATAATTTGTTAATCAAGGACGAAAAATGACCGAATTCTCCTTAGCCTAGGGAGGACCAGACATGCAGGAAACAACTGAATAAGAGTTAGTCGAATCTTTCTCAAGTTTACAAGAGTCCACAAAAGTCGCAAAGGCTTAAGATTGAGTAAAAGTTCAATGTAATATGATAAGTTGGCGGTTGCGCTCATCTTCCACGTATTTAGGGCCACTAACGAATAACAGGGCGATACAATTGAAAGGAAAAAAGCACACACACATATTATTAATGGGACATGCCTATGAAATAGGAAAGACGGTTGTGGGGTGCCCCTAATTTCCCAAATGGGAGTTAGCACGTATTATCTGCAAAATTAGCTGAGTAAGACTACATGTATGTAGGCCACAATTTATAACCATTAGGTTCAGTTTTGCCTATAAATACCAATACTTGTATTGTTTTAGACACCTACTATCATTCAACAAGCTTTTTAAACATTATCTATCTTTTTATCAATTTACTTTATATTATGCATTTGTACTTCATTAGCTTAAACACCATAGCTAAGGTACATAATTCATTCCTCAGCGTAATCGTTTAAAGCAAAAGGAAATCATATGTTTAGAATAGTTAGTCGTTCCTTGGCTAATTCTTAATTCCAACAATAAATTTGGCACACCTAATATGACACTACAGTAGCGACCATTGAAAAATTCACTTCGCAAGATCACAATTACCTTTAACGAATGCACTTTCATTCTAGTAAAAGTCTCAGCAATATGGACGACAAGCATTCGACCCAAGAGTAGAAATGTTTAACTAGTTGCGAAGTATCAGACTTAACAACTATGAGGTTATTACCTAGCTAGATTTGTTAATCCCACACACACCTGCCACGATGAACCTTTAACTAACCTGGTGGGTTCAACTTTACCAAAACCAAATATGAATCATACTGCTGAACAAACATGGATTGCTAATCCACTTTATTGGTATAATACACCAATGGTTCCAAGCCCTCCTGTATGAAACTTTGTGGAACATAACCTAGAGAAGCTATCGGGGGAATCCTCCACCTTAGGTACAGTTTCAAAAAAATTTCTAAAACATGTGAAACAACATGTGGCACTAGCCAATTGTAGTTGAGGCTAACAATTGTTTGATCCCGACCTCATAGTCGATACCATCAATAGGTACTTTGGGATTCAGCTGAAACCCATAGATAGACCTATGTATAAGAAGTACTATCTTGAGTTAGTGGACATATTGGTACAGTGGAAGGTTTACTATGCAATGTGGTGAGGGGGGAACCAGAATGAATTCCCAAAGATACAACTGTTCTCTTTATTGTTGACAATAACAATTTTTATGTGGCATTCCTCTCTCCAACCAAACTCCATTCAGAACAGGGCATACATGCAAGGGTGTTTCCATGACATATTTTATCTGCCTAATCCCAAAGTTACAACAACCAATTTGATAAATTTAAGACAACAAAATGATGAATCAGCTTCTAACTTCGTAGAAAGGTTCAGGAAAAAGTTAGTGTTAGAACCAAGTTGGTTTGAAGAGCTATGACCCTTACTTGTTTTGATGCTAAAAAATGTTGTTTTGTGGGAACAATTTAAAGCACATATGTTTTATTTATGTGTGTAGTTCCCTAATCATGTATTTTTAAATGACTTTATGTTGCCTCTTTCAATGTTTGGACAAGTTAAAGGAATAACAAGACTTTGCTCTAAAAATCGTATTTTAAGTCTACTGAACGCGCACTAAAACGCGCCAAGGTTGTGTTATTCTAGCAATCAAGACAATGACCAAAAACCGTAAAGTTTGTCTATAAAAGGATGTGTTATCTTGATTGAACAAGTCACCAACAACACTACAATAAGCACAATGCAATCGTCTATGCACTCTTGTTTTTAACCCTTTTACTTTTCTAAGGGCTGAAAGATACTTGTACTTTCTAAGAGCGTAGTTTGTAAACAAATTCTTGTGAGAGTTATTTCGAAAAGCTATTGAACACTCTATGTTTATAATCTAGACTAGTAATGATTGCATCCATCAACAACTTGACAATAATATGCTAGAAGTTTGATTAATATGCATTTAGTGGTCGTGTGATTCAGTTGGTGAATTAGTGGAATAAATCCTTTAGTTTGAATGGACTAAACGTAGCTACCGTGTTGATCGTAAACTAGGATAAATTGGCTTGTGTTGTTATGTGTTTTTTGCTTTATCTGGTTTGTTTTATCACTCTATTTTAATCTTCTTTAAAACATTTTTAAAGAAAAACACAATTCAAAACCCCATTTCTTGTGTTTCTCGTTCTACAAACAGGTAAATGTATACTTCCATGGCCATTAGTGGCATGCATCTTCAGCTATAGGAGAAACTAATTAGATAGGCTTGCGATGATCTAAATGAACTAGCTTCTTGGGTATTGTGGATTGACCAATTCTTATAAGAAATGAAAAAAAAAACGTGCTAGCCAAGTTAGAGGCCCACACCTAGTTTTTGTAATTGACACGAAGGAGTCTGATGATAAGTCAATCAATTATGTGACAGACATATTGACAGTTGGAATCTTGAAATGGAAAAGTTATTCCTATTCCACCGTGAGGCCTGCTAGTTGGACGTAATCAGTCAAGTTGGTGGTGGACCAGTATAAAATTCATTGTGTGTTTTTCCTTCTTTCTTTGCTTTTATTTTCCAAATTTCCTTGGAAACCACTAATTTTTTCAGGCAACTACACCTTGACCCTACAAGTCAAGTCTTCTCAACAAAACCTGAAAACCATAGATTTCTTGAGGAACACTAAAGCTACTATATGGTTGGGTTACATAAGTTTGGAACAAATTGTGTTTTGCTTCTACTAAGAAGATTGTTACAATTGATTTCTCACACTAAACACTTAAAATATATTTCTTTGAGCAAGTTTTTTCTAGAACTCAAACCTTTAAACTTTGAATACTTAGGAAATTTGAGTTCTCAAAAGTTTTTCTGAATTGTATGGATTTATGAGTTTATGAGTTCAAGCTTTCTTTTTCATCCTTGAGTATCTATTTATAGAATAGATTAGGGTTTCACTTGTGAACAAATTCTAAATGTATCTTCTAGTGAACAATTTATGAGTGTATCTTTTAGTGAATAATTACGATCTTTCTTCTTGTAAATAATTCTTAGTGTATCTTCTTGTGAAAAAATTATGAGCAATATCTTCTTGTGAGCAAATTCTAAGCATATCTTCTTGTAAACAAATTATGATCATATCTTCTTATCAACAATATTTTGATCATATCTTCTTGTGAACAATATTTTGACCATATCTTCTTGTGAACAATATTTTGGCCATATCTTCTTTTAACCTTGGTTAAAGATTTCCTTCAATTATAATTGTGACTCGTATCTAATTTCAGATTGTAATCAAAAACCTATTCTTGCAAATCATCCTTCGTACTCTTGATTGATTGGAGCGGGAATGAATTTACGCTTGTTCTTGAATATTCAGAAATTCTGATTCAGCTAAGTCTTTTCTTCAGAATGACTTCTTTCAATCAGAGTTTTTGACTTTTCTTAGTGCCAAGGACTTTCTTGTTGGAGTGAGATGTTGTCTTTCTTGGATAATAAAAGTCAGAGGCAGAATTGTGTGACTTAGAATTAGTGGCTTTGGACAAATCACGTTTTTGAATCGTCAAAGTCAATGGAACATTAGAAGCTGCATATCAAAAGCATAATTTTGAGTGTGTTGAAACTTTTGATTAGCGAAATATGAGCTTTGAATGCATGGCTTTAACAATATCTTTAGAGTTAATGAAAGCTTGATATAAACTCTTCAGAGACATGATGAGTTTGTGCACATTATAGGCATACTATGACTTCAAAGACATGCTTCAAATTCAGTCTTCAGAACCAAACTTCAGAGCCAAACATCAAAGACATATATTAAAAGGCAGACACATATGCTTTTGTGTTCCTCTAATCTCATCCTCTGGTGACTTCCTTTGGTCGCTTCCTCTGGTACCTTCTTATGATTTTCTTGTTCTAATTGTTGCACACTGAATGAAGCCATTAGTCAAAACAAATTGTTCTCATAAAATACCTTTGTTATAACATCAAAATCCCAAGAGGAAAACCAATTTGGTTCCAAAAAAATCATTCCACCAAATTTGAATTACCAACAAAGAAAAAGTTTCATTCATAACGCTACAACCTATTTTTTTGATGAACCTTACATGTATATTAAATGGCCAGATTAGTTGTTAAGAATTATACTGCGTGTAAAACGAGAAACACAAGATATGAGTGTTTAAATTGTGTTTTATTTTAAAACCATTTTTAACAAGATTAAAACATAGTAGATGAAGGAGTAAACACAGTCCCTTCAAACTGAAGGACTTCATCCACTAATTCATCAACTGAATTACACTTCCATTGAACACTTACTAGTCGTGTCTTCTCAACCTTGTAGCTTAGCACCATCAAGCAGTTGAGGGATGCAAACAAAAGGTGTTTAAGGTTTCTCTAACTAACTATCACAAGTATGTTTACAAAGCTATGCTCTTAGAAGTATCTCTCAACACTTAAGAAAATATTAGGATTAAGATCAAGAATGTAGAGATGGTTGTATCGTGCTTATTATAGTATTGTTGTTGTGTTCTTCAATGAGGGTTGCACGTCCTTTTATTGAAAAACTTTAGGGTTTCTGACCATTGTCCTGATTGCAAGAAATCAACATGTATCATGAAGTTTCGTATCAAATATTTAGAGATTGATTCACCATGAAAGCCTATCCAAATTTTTCCTAGTAATTGATTATGTGTATCTTGATAGGGAGATAGAAAGAAGCAGAGGATATCATGATTGAAGGATAAACAAGATATCGAGCTGAGGATAAACGAATTTGAGGTAGAGGATCAAAGCATTATCATACTTATTAGAGGTACACGATCATATACTTGTCATAGTGATCAGAGGTAGTATAAACAGAACATTGCTTGCAACACAAGAATCACTAGAGGCGCGTTTCCGAGAACGTTCATAAGACTTAGGATACAATTTAGAGAAAATTCATGGTGTTCCTCTAACTTATCCAAACATTATAGGATGCAGCATAAAGTTATTTAAAAATTATGTGATCAGGGAACTACACACAAATAAAACATTAGTGCTTTAAATTGTTCGTACAAAATAATTTTGTTATCATCAAAACAAGTAAGGGTCATAGTTCTTTCAAACCAACTTGGTTCTAACAATCTATCTCTTTTTTATGATGACAAACATCTATTTTTGTGAATAATTTTTAATTTTAATAGAATAAAACAACATCAAATATCACAACAAGACTCTCCCATAATATATGCACATTTAAGAGTAAGAGTGATGAATTATAATCTAACAAGGTAATTGATAAGCATTAGTAATTGAAATTTTCATTGAAATTGTTCTCAAAACATATTCTCCCCCTTTTGTCATCAGAGAAAAAGTAAAAATACAACACAGTGAACAAGTTTAAAAAGATATAAATAGCGAATTAAAAATACACGTGAACTAAGGATTTTCGTTGGTCAGCCTAGTTAAGATTAAGGTTAGGGTATTTTTAATGTTCTCCTTATTCTTGGTTGTTTGTTTCGTAAACGCCTCCATTTTAGCTTCTATGCGATCAAAATTTCCTTTTTGATGAACTGAGAATGATCAAATACTAGGGCATAGGGAGTGGCAGAGTGACTTTCTAGATCGATTGCTCTGAACTTTTTAAAATGGAAAGGCCCAAAAATATTCGATCTTAGCTATTAATATGAAAGCAGCATAATGCGAATAGGCCAAACACATTACATGCTCCATGTTGTCCTTTATCCAATTGGTGACAAACGAGAGGATTTTGCTCCAGTAATTTGAAACTTCATTAGGGTCCAAACTTTGAGCATTCCTATTGTGAATTAAGGTAATTTTGGCAATGAGAGAAGTAATGAATGAATCTAGGTTTGGGAAGACAAAGGGAATACGAGGTGTGAAAGAAGATAGGTGTAGAGGAATGGTGGTGGCAGCTTTAGGTTAAGGTTTGTTGGGGCAAAGGAGTAATTTGAAGATGTTTTAGAGACCAAGTCAAAAACTACTTGAGCTCATATCTCAGTTGTTTTTTGAATAGGGCTCACAAGCGTAGGGGCGGTAAGGATAGAATCAGGTGAAGAGAAGGTAGGTGTAAATGGAATGGTAGAGTTAGTAGGTGTTTGGGGAGGGTTAGTGTGAGTAGCTGATGGTGTTGAAGGTGCAAAGACGAGAAGGAGGGTTGAATTGCGTTTGACTAAGTTGATAACCTTTTAATTATATGATTAAACTAGTTCAAACTTGATGATTTACTTGACATTGAAGCAATAACAAAACTAAAGAGTGCATGAATAAAGTGACACAAGTAATTCATCCTGGTTCACCAATAACTTGGCTACATCTAGCCCCTTCAGTAAGAAGGAATTAATCCTTTCAAGCTAGTCTTTTCAAACAACATGACAACTCCAGAAATTTGAGGAACAAACACACCTTGACTCTCCAAGCTAGTCTTCTCCACACAATCTAACAACCCCATATTGTTAAAAGCACACTAACACCATTATGGGGTTTGAATACAAAGCTTTAGAAATTTAGTAGTTGACATTGACAACAAATGTAAGTTCAATTGATGATAGTAGACCAAACAAAGTTGTGTCTTTTAGTGATGATCTGGTCTTCAAATGATCATATGCATTTCCAATGATTAGAGTTTTAGTATGAGATGACTTGTACTTCCATTCAGATCTGCGTTTTAACTTATCTTGACTACTTCTGACTTGGTCAGATTCATCCTATTATGATTTGTCATCTTCTTCTGATTTACTTGTATCCTATAATTTTTTAGGTTCTTCTAGTTTGTCTGCATCTGCTTCCTCTAGTTCCAGTAAACATGCACTTATATCAACTTTCTTTGACTTTTTAAGGTCAATTTATTTGTCCTCAAATTTAACATGTATTGACTTTTTCACAATATAAGTGTCTCTATTAAATACTCTTTTGTGATCTTGAATCAAACTTGCCAAGGTTGTCTTTAGTGTTTAAGATTTAATGCCAATTGACGTTGCTAACACGATAAATGGAGGTTGAATTGTGTTTGACTAAGTTCATAAATTTTTCATTATATAATTAAACTTGTTCATACTTGATGATTTACTTGGAGTTGAAGCAATAACAAAACTATGGAGTGCAGGGATAAAGTGACTCAAGTAATTTATCCTGGTTCACCATTAACTTGGTTATATCCTGCCCCTTCACTTAGAAAGATTTAATTCACTAATTCAACAACTTCAATTATAAAGCACCTGACCCTACTAGTCTTCTTAAACTGGCTAACAACCCCAGACATTTGAGGAACACACACACCTTGACCCTACCAGCCAAGTATTCTCCACACAATCTAAAAACCCCCGATTTTTGAAGGCACACTAACACTACTATCGGGTTTGAATACAAAGGTTAGGAACTTGGGTAGTTGCTTCTAACATGTTGATTATAACAATGACTATCACCCTCTAAGAAAACACTTTGAAAATATTTATCATTTGAGCAAGTGTTTCTCTCTTTGAACTCTGAGATGAATTTGGAATTTTGAGCTTGAATTCTTCTACTCTTTTATGGTTTTTCGACACTCCTCTTCTTCAACCTTGTGTATATATTTATAGATAACATTAGGGTATCAATTTAGTTATTGTTTAATTCTGAATTGTGTCTCCATTCCTAACTTGGTCAACAATGATCTTATTCAAAAATAATTTGGAGCAAAATTCCTTTTGAGAATATCTTCTTTAGCCAATTCTTTATTTTTGAATCCAATCTATGTTGTTCTTCTAGATTGATTTTGTTCGTATTTTGTTCATATTGAGTTTGTAAATTCATCAGATTGATATTATTTGTAACTTTGTTAAGATTGAGTTTGTAAATTCTTCAGATTGATTTTGTTCGTATTTTGTTAAGATTGTTTTCACAAATTCATCAAATGAAACTTACTTCCTATTGCTTGCTTTGATCAGGGCGAGAACATAATGTTGGACCGATTCTTGAACTTTCACAAGTAGGAATATGACTAAGGCTAGTTCAGTATTTTGTCATTTGTCAAAATCTGAATCATATCTTTGAAAATAATAAATGTATCTTCTTGTAAATAATTAATATCCTATTGTGATAAATCTTGATCAAATCTTCATGTAAATAATTCATATCTTATTGTTGATAGATTTTGATCATATCTTCTTGAAATCTTGACCATATCTTCTTTTCAACTTGGTCAAAGATTTTCTTCAATTATAAATCTGAATCAAATCTTATTTTCGATTGTCTTCGAAAACATGAATCATATTTCATACTTTGTGAAGTTAAATACATATTATTCTCATAAAATACTTTGATCAACATAAAAAATCTAAGTATAAAACCAACTTGGTACCAACAACCTTTTTTGGATGGTGAACAATTTGAGTATTGCTAGGACAGGCCGAGGAGTTTCTTTATCTCACAAGATCTTGAACTTTGGGACTTAATGGAAGATGGCTACACTGCTCCAACAAATTCAAGGAAAAAGATGTATACGAAGCAGAAGAAGATGTACAATATGCATCACAAGTCCAAAACCTTCATTATCAATGCAATCATGTTCAAGGAATTTGATGAGTCCACCGACAGACAAACAGGAAAAAACATCTATGACAATATGGTTCTAACTTATAAAGGAAGCAAGCAAGTTCAAGCAACAAAGGCCAACCTCCAAGTCAGAAAGTATGAGCTGGTCAAGATTGAAGAAGATGAAGACATTGAAATAATGTTTTCCATATTCTAGACTCTGGTCTCACGATTAAAGGTACTTGAGAATTGTTATACTACGGTTGATCATGTGAAGAAAATTCTTACGTATCTACCAAGCAAGTGGAGACCTAATATTACAACTATTCAAGAAGCTAATGATATCAATACTCTTAAATTGGAAGAATTGATTAGCTTCTTGAGATCACACGAAATTGAGCTTACAAAGGATTGGTCCAAGAAGAAGTGGCCAACTTTGGCCTTGAAATCCAAGTAGAAGAAGGTTATGAAGGAAACATCACAATTAGAGGATAATTATTCAGAGAATCAGAATCTGAACTAAGAGGAGCTAGCACAACAGAAAGAATATGTGGCACAATATATGTGGCACACAAAATTGCGCTTACAAAGGATTGTTCCAAGAAGAAGCGGCTAACTTTGGCCTTGAAATCGAAGTAGAAGAAGGTTATGAAGGAAACAACACTATATTAGAGGATAATTATTCAGATGATCAGAATCTGAACTAAGGAGCTGGCACAACAGAAAGAAGCAATTTCCTAAACGATATTCTAGGCAGTTCAACAGAGGAAGGGTTGCAAAATATGACAAGAAAACATGATATGTTATCGATGCAATGAACCTAGACATTTCAAGTTAGAATGTCCAAATTTGGAAAAAGGGAAACATTAGAGGAAAGATTCCAGATCCAAGAAGAAGATTTTGATGGCTACATGGGATGACTCTGATGAATCCTCTAATGATGAAGAGCAAACAGATTTGGCTCTGATGTCTCATACTAACTATGCCTTTGAATCCAACACAGACACCGATTCAAACTCTAAAAGTGAATAAGTTAATGAAGAATTGAGGTATTTTCTGACTTAACCCGATGTGATTTAATTAATGTCATAAATGATTTCTTAAATAAAAACCACAAGTTGTCTCTAAAACAGGAAGCACTTAGGAAAGTAAACACAGACTTAACTCAAGAAATCAGTGCTTTAAAAACTGAAAGGGTCGAGGTTAAATATGAAAATGACACCATGAAAAATACTCTTGTTTCAAAACCTTTAGAAAATGTCACGTGTAATTCTGATAAATATGAAAAAGCATTCCAAGACTTTCTAGCTAAAAGTATGGAAAGAAACAAGTATGCTTCTATGATTTATGGAGTTAGTAGAAAAGGTAAAAAAGGTCTAGGATTTGAAGAAATAGTAACTAAACCTAAACTTATTTCATATGATATTTTGTGTATTGTTTTCTCTAAGAAAGGTCACTCTAAATTATCTTGTCCCATGTTAAATACAAAAAAAAAAGATAAGAAACTTTTGAAGACTAACAAACCAAGACCCAACCAAATTTGGGCACCTAAGAACAAAATTATCTATGTTACAGATGTCCTCAGCAACCAACTTAAAACACCAATGATAGTACCTGGACAGTGGATGCTCGCGACATATGACAAGAGAAAAGTCTATGTTTGAAGAACTAACATTGAGCAAAGGAGGCACCTCTCTTTCTTTTAAAGATGTTTTGTTTCTTAAAGGTCTTAAACACAATTTATTAAGTATTAGCCATTTAATTTATAATATTGATAATATTATATTTAATAAATAAAACATGCAAGGCAAGTAGTCAAAAGGATGGATTTGTACTCTTTACAGGTTAGAGGCAAAATAACATATACAAAAGAAATATGTTTAGTCTAGAGAAACAAAGATGCTAAGTGTCTAATGTTAGTAAATAAAGAGAAATTAATTTGGCACAAAAGGTCATGTCATGCAAAACTTAGAATAATCTCAAAATTGAATAAACTTCAACTAGTTAGAGGTCCAGCTAAGCTTAGCTACAACACTAAATTATGTGTGAAACTTGTCAAAAGGGAAAACAAACAAAAAACTCATTTACCCCTAAGAACTTAGTCTCTACCTCAAAACCCTTGAGCTCTTGGAAAGAAATATGACTTTTGTTGTAGTAGATGATTACACTAGGTGGACATGGGTAAAATTCTTAAGAAGTAAGGATGAATCCCACATAGTGTTTATTGCAAACAAGTGATCATGGAGGAAAATTTGAAAATAAGTTCGTTGAATGTTTTTGTGATAAGAATGGAATCTCTCACAATTTCTCCTGTCCTAGAACACCACAACAAAATAGAGTTGTAGAAAGAAAGAATAGATCCTTTCAAGAAATGACCAAAACCATGCTCAATGAGATGGATATTGCAAAATATTTTTGGGCAGAGCAATTAACACTGCATGATATATTCAAAAATAGAATCTTAATTAGGTCAATATAGAATAAAACGCCATATGAATTATGGAAAGGTAAAAACATCTACTACTTTAAACAATTTGGTTGTACTTGTTATATGTTAAACACTAAAGACAACCTCGGAATGTTTGATTCAAGATCACAAAAGTGCACCTTCATTGGATACTCTGAAAGATCGAAAACTTTCAAAGTGTTTAATAGGGAACTCATACTGTGGAAGAGTCAATACATGTAAAATTTGATGACAAATAGCTTGATACTGTGGTAGATGATGCATAGATTCTTGCAATGCAAAAAGAGTTAAAAGAATTTAAGAGGAATGGTGTTTGGGATCTAGTACTTAGACTAACGAAGAAAAGTATTAGAACCAAGTGGGTTTTCAAAAACAAGATAAATGAAAAAGGTGAAGTGGTTAGAAACAAGACTAGACATATCGCAGAAGGCTATAGTATGCAAAAGAGCATTGATTACGCTGAGACATTTTCTCCAGTGGCAGGGTTATAAGCTATTTGTATCCTACTTTCTTTTGCTGCAAATAATAAGATTACATTATTTCAAATGGATGTTCAAAGTGCTTTTTTAAATGGTTATATAAGTGAAGAAGTCTAAGTTAAATAAGCCATAGGTTTTGAAAGTTCTGAATTTCCAAATCATTTTTCAAAACATACGAAATCGTTGTATGGTCTAAAACAAGCACCTAAGGCATGGTATGATAGACTTAGTAACTTCTTGCGTAAAAACAATTTGGAAATAGGACAAGTAGACAACACCCTTTTTAGAAAATCAATAGGAGATAACGTTCTTATCATTCAAATTTATGTTGATGACATTTTTTTTTATCTACTAATGGTACTCTTTGACAAGAATTTGCTAAGTTGATGCAGCTTAAATTTTAAATGAGTATGATGGGAGAACTTAAATTCGTTTTAGGGATACAAAGTCAAAAGTCATATACATTCTTCAAATCAAATATACAAAAGAGCTTATCAAGAAGTTTAAAATGAATGATTGAAAACCCATGGTTACACAATGCACCCTACCTGTTCACTTGAAAATGATGAATAAGGCCAGATGGTTGACCAGAAAACATATAGAGGAATGATTGGTTCACTGTTTTACCTTATTGCCTCCATACCTTATATTATGTTTAGTGTGTGTGCCACACAAGATTTCAGGTTGATCCAAGCGAATCTCATTTAACTGTTGTTAAGAGGATCCTTAAATACTTAAAAGGTACTACCAACCTTAGCTTGTTCTACAAGAAATCTACTAAGTACAACTTAAGTGCCTATTGTGATGCTGATTATGTTGAAGACAAACTTAAGAGAAAAAACACAAGTGGAAACTGCACATTTCATGGTTAAAACTTATTCTCATGATCAAGTAAGAAACAAAGCACAATTGCATTGTCAATAGTAAAGGTTAAGAACATTTCAGAAATTGGTTGTAGTTCTCATTTGCTATGGATGAAACATTAACCGGAAAATTACAAGAATCTTTAGAGTAACATTCCCATATTTTGTGACAACAGTTCTGTCATTTGCCTAAACAAGAACCAAATCCTACATTCTAGAGCCAAACACATGGAAATCAAAAATCACTTCATTAGGGACTTTGTTAAAGAAGGAGTACTAAATATCCAGTTTGTAATTGAACACCAATGGGCTGACATATTCACCAAACCACTAACGGAAGATAAATTTGACTTCATTAGGAAAAATCTAAACCTTACCTTTATAACTAATTGATGTTGTGCCAAGGTAGAGTAGTATAGATTCATACTAGGATAATTTTTTATGTTCTATTCATTCTATTAAAAAGAAGTTTCACTCTCAAGTCTTTTTTTCTCTGATGACAAAAAGGGGAGAAAGATATTTGAGAACAATAATGTGGAAAGTTAATGAAAAAATTACTTGGACTTAGGGGGAGTCAAGTAATAAAAGAAAAATTGTTATAAAAAATACAATTTTGTCATCATAAAAAAGAGGGAGATTGTTGGAACCAAGTTGGTTTTCCACTTACAGTTTTGATGTTAACAAAAGTATTTTATAAGAACAATAAATTTGGATTAATGGTTTCTTTACGTCTGCAAAAAATGGATGAAGAAAATCAGAGGAAGGTACTGGAGAATGGAAATCAGAGGGAGGTACCAGAGAAAGTGACCAGAGGATGAGATTAGAGAAACATAAAGTATAAGCGTCTTCCATCTAAACATATGTCTCTAAAAGTAACATGCCTTTGAAGGTTACGAAGAATGCCTCTGATGTATGGGTCTAATGTCCGGGTCTAAAGTCTAGGTTTTAAGACTGCCTCTAAAGAATTGCTCTAAAACTAAGTCTGATGATTACCTCTAAAGACTGTCTAAAGATTGAATTTGAAGCATGCCTCTAAAGCCCTTGCATGCCTCTGATGTGCACAAATTCAGCATGCCTTTGAAGAGTTCATATCAAGGTATAATTAACTCTTGAGATATTGTTCAAATCATAAACTCAAAACCCACAAACCCATAATATGTTGATGAAAATGGGGCAACATACTCCAACAATTGTCTCTGATATGCAGCCTCTAATGTTGCACTGACTCTGAAGTTTCAACAAGGTTATTTGCCCAATTCCACTAATTCTAAGTCATGCAATTTTGCCTCTGACTATCATTATTCAAGAAACACAACATCTCACTCCAACAAGAAAGTCAATGCCTCTGATGGAAAGGCAACAATTGAAATTGAAATAATTAAGTATGAGTATGAAAGAAGATTCGTGTTTTTGAAGACAATCCAAAATAAGATTTGATTCAGATTTATAATAGAAGCAAATCTTTGACCAAGTTAATAAGAAGATATGATCAAGATTTGTTTGGAAGAAAATATGATCAAGATTTTATCAACAAGAAGATATGAATTATTTACTAGAAGATTTGATCAAGATTTATCACAAGAAGATATGAATTATTTACAAGAAGATTTGATCGTGATTTATCTATAAGATATGAATTATTTACAAGAAAATTTGAGCAAGACTTATCACAAGAACATATGAATTATTTACAAAAAGATTTGATCAAGATTTATCTACAAGAAATATGAATTATTTATAAGACGATTTGATCAAGATTTATCACACGAAGATATGAATTATTTACAAGAAGATTTGACCAAGATTTATCTACAAGAAGAGTTTATCAGAATCTACAAGAAGGTATGAATTATTTACAAGAAGAGTTTATCAGAATCTACAAGAAGATATGAATTATTTACATGGAAGATATGATCAAGAATTGTTTACAACAAACACTCACAAGAAGATACATTTATTATTTGCAAAGATATGATTAAGATTTGGAAAGGACAAAGGTGAAACCCTAACCTATGCTATAAATAGATACTCAAGGCTAAAGAAGAAAATAAGAGAACTCACAAGCACAAAATTTCATAAGTCATTAGAGTTCTTAAGGTTAAGGTCTAGAGAAACACTCGCTCAAAGAAATATTATCTATGTGTTTTCTAGTATGAGAGTCATTGTTACAATCATCTTATTAGAATCAAACCAATTTGTTCCAAACTCATGAAACCCAGCCCGATAGTGGCTTTCGTGTTCCTCAAGCGATCTTTAGGTTTTCAGGTTGTCTTGAGAAGACTTGACTTGTAGGGTCAAGGTGTTGTGTGCCTTCAATAATCTGTGGTTTTCATGTTGTGTGGAGAAGACTTGATTTGTAGAGTCAAGGTATTTGTGTTCCTCAAAGAGTCTGTAGGTGTCAGGTTGTTTTGAGAAGACTAGCTTGTTGGGTCAGGTGTTGTATAATTCATGTTTTGAATTAGTGGATTAAATCCTCATGTGTGAGGAGACTGGGCGTAGCTATTAAGTTTAGGGTGAACCAGGATAAACTCTTGTGTCACTTTTTAATTCTCAAATTCTTGTTTTACTTCTACCTTTGTTTTACTAAAATTCTTTACTAAAAATCCTGAGATTTTCTAAATTACTAACACAACAATCTTGCAATGATCAAATAAGCAACATGCATGACATTTTAAAATCAATTGGGGGTAATTTCAATCGCCTATGTGTTAAATCTTCCATGTCTCATGAAACTAAGTTCTTCTAACCCGTAATACCCCTAAAACAATTAATGATAAGAAGTAAAGAATTTCAATGAATAAATTCCCAAAACCCTCATGATAAAAGAAGTCAATGTAACGTAACTCACAGTTTTCTAGGAATGATTCTCTACTTCGATTTGAGTTGATTTGGAGTAGTTTATCTACTTTCCCATCTCTTTACCTCTTTAGTCTTCACATCTTAATCCAATTGTTTTGGATTTTTTTCTTGTTGTTGCTTATCTTCTCTTCAACGATATTTGGTCGATTCATGGTACTTGAGAGGAAGAAAGGGACATGCAAGGGGTTAGGCAGGTGTAGAAGACTTTAGAGAACTTTTGCCTTTGAAGGACTTTGAAAAGAAGAAGAAAATTGATGGGTGGAGGAGACAACAAACACTAACGGTGTTGGTGTTTTTATAATCTTTTGAGCAAAATTGGGATTTGTTGGTGGAAAAAAGAGTGCAGTCAGTGTTGAAACAAAAAGAAATAAAGGTGTCATGTTCTTTCTTTGCCACTTGGACTTACTAATGCTACTAGTTTCCTATTCTACCCTTGATCCTAATTTAATAATACTAAAAACACAACATTAAAAATTACTAAAATTCTTGAAATTCTAACTAATACTAAAAACACAACATCAAAAATTACTAAAATTCTTGAAATTCTAACTAAAACTTAAATCTTATAAATATTTCTAACGTAGTGATATGGCCAGGCTACATATGTTTTGATTTCCCTATTACACCGGGGGATACATAGAAGCAAGGTTTTTTCCATGTCAAACCAAATTAATAAAAATATATTTTTCCTTCTTTTATTAATGTAAATAATTTATTTTCCTTTTTTAATTACTCTTTTTAGGGGGTAAAATAAATAAATAAATAAACAAATAGTTTGTATAGAATTAAATTATAGGGTAACTGTTTTAGCAGGCGATGTAGGAAAATATTAGTTTCCCTACTCGAAATCGACTCTAAAATCCACTTATTTGGTTCAAGATCATTCTTTTAGGTTTTATCAAGTTTTCCCTTTAAAAAACAATATAATTGGTGGCGACTCCATTTTTGTGAATAAAATGGACGCCACACTCCCTCAATTGCTGGCGTCTAAAATAATCATCCTAACAATAGATATCTCACCCTTATTGTTTCTCACTCAAAACTATAAAACACACAAGACTTGAACAACATAATTTTTTAATCTTTCACGTTTACAATTTCTTTAACTTTTAATCTTTCCCGTTTACAATTTCTTTAACTTTTAATCTTTCATGTTTAGAATTTCTTTAATTATCATCGAAAAAAATTAGAATTTCTTTAATTATCAATAATGTTTATTCAATATTTTATGTTATCTTTATTTATTGTAATTTTACAATTTATGGAAATGTTCCAATTTACATTTATGATTTTATTTTTTACACTAGAAACACAATTTTTCAATTACTTAACAGATATGGTTGCATTTAAAATTTTTACTTTTCTTTTTCCAAAAACTAATTTACTTTTCGTTCAAAAAATATATTTCTCAACTATGAAAGCATGAATGCGGACAACTTGTGTAATACTCAATATCATATATCTTGAAAATGATAATAAAGACACATCATAGTGTTTCAGAGGCAATATTATAGGTTCTAATAAGAGACAAGCATTAAATGTCATTGTAACTACACACAACATAGTTTACAAAACATGCTCTGAAGTTGTTACTGTAAAGCTTTCGCTATAGCAGAATCTAGGGAAGTGATGGATCTTTTGTGGCTCTGTTATAGTAAATAGTTTTAATGAAGCATCCATATTGTAAGTTGTAACTACTTAGACAAGAGATGAAAAACGATTTTAGAGCTTATCATTTGGTAATTGTCACATGAGATCAAATATAAGCATAATGTTTTGTCTTTCCACATATACATTGCACAAGTATCTTGATCATTGAACGTGGAATTTTAGTTTTCCGTGACTTAAGAATCTTTGGGATTTCATGATAGTTTGATATTTTCCTTCCCCTTTTTTCTCTTTTGCTTTTCAATGAAGAAGTCATATTGATTACTGGTCATATTGAAGAAGTCATAGAGTTTGTCATGTTATCATGTTGCTCTATTTCTTTTCAAATTTTAACGTATAAACTCAGATCATTTTTGTGCTTGTAGTAGGTAGAGGAATTCTCGATTTCATTAAGCCGGATACACTTATTCATCTATTCAAAGAAGCGATATTTTTTTGTGATTAATTAACATTGATGTCTCTTATTGTGGATGATTTGTGTGAATAAACTTAATGATATTTTCTTTGAATTTTACTTTTGTTTTGGTATTGATATTTTCCTACAGTATAGAGAATAAGTTTTTAGACTTCATGTTTATGCTCATAAATAGCCAGTAAAGACATTGGGGTAAATATTCATACTTTTACCCTTGTATATTTTTTCAGAAGTAGTTATGGATCGCAGTTGGATGAATGCTAATCGTTTGAGTGAAGAGTATGAAAAGCGAGTTGAGGGGTTTATACAATTTGCTTTAAAAAATTTCCTGAAAGTAAAGGAAGATTTTATTTTCCTTGTGTTATTTGTTTGAATAAAAATACATTACATTTTGAGGAAATACAAAGTCATCTTATTTGTTCTGGGATTGACTTGAATTATACCAGATCGATATGGCATGGTGATGCATTAAACAAGTCAAATACCTCATAAAAAGAGGAAGTTAATGTAGATATGAGTGATCAACTAGAGGACATGATACGTGATGTTGGACAAGAGTCTTTTAATCGTGCACATGTATATGATAATTTGTGCAGTGAAAAAGAAGAGACATTGTATCCAGGATATACTAACACCCCACAGTTGTCTGCGGTGTTGAGATTGTTTAACTTGAAGGCGAGAAATGGATGGACAGATAAAAGCTTCACCAAATTACTCGAATTGTTGAAAGAAATTGAATTGTGTTTGTAATACTTGAATTCTTTTTCAGTTTTTGGTGATTATTTAAAATCTGATATATAAGCAAGTAGAATTAGCAACGGATAAAGTAAAATAATCAACACAAAGATTTATCCTGGTTCACCATTAACTAGGCTACATCCTGTCCCTTCACCTTGAAGGATTTTTCCACTAATTCAAAACCTCTTAATTACAACAGCACTACTGACCCTCCAAGTCAGTCTTCCCAAACAGTCTAACAATCCTAGACTTTTGAGGAACACAGCACCTTGACTTCAAGAGTCAAGTCTTCTCCTACCAATCTGACAACCCCAGATTGCAGAAGGGATTTCAACATCTTGAATCTAATTGCTAAGTCACCTGCTACTTCTTCTGACTCTTCAAATTGTAGATTCTACTTCAACAATATAGATCTAACACAAGGGAACGAAAAACAAGAGTACTTGCTTATGGAAAGCTGATACTCACAATTAACCTCACTGAAAACTCAAGTGTATGCCACGGGAAGTTTATGACTCTTTTAATGATTTTCGATTACAAAGACTTCTGCCTTGAGCCTCCTTTTATAGATGAAAATTAGGGTTTCTTCCATGATCAAATTCGAGTTGTATCTGTCCAGATTCTCTTGCAAAAATAACTTCGCCAATCGGGTTTGAGCTTTATGCTTGATCCGAACCTTTTTGCTTCAGATTTGTTCTGAAAATAACTTTGGCCAATCCTGTTCTTGTTTAATTCTGGACCGTATCTTTCTTCCCTCCAATTGCTTCTAAATTCCCTCCAAGACTTCAATTTATTTTTGTATCAAATCCCCTTAATAATTTGATCATATTTCTATCAAAATTTAATCAAGTGTTTTTCGAATTTTAATCAAGTCTTCACTGATTTTCATCATGACTAAAATCTGGACTGTATGATCCTCTGATCTCGACCAACTCTAGACTATGTAATCTTATCTGCGCCAATTTTGTGATCCTCAGATCTCGGCCAACACTGGATCATGATACCTTAATCTGGACCATTAATCTTTTAATCTGAACATTTACCCTCTGATCTGGACCAAGTCTGGACTGAGTCTGGATTGAATCTAAATTAAATCTGGAGTTATGATATTTTAATCTAGACCATTGATCTTTTAATCTGGACATTTATTCTCTAATCTAGATCAAGTCTGGATTAAATCTTATATTCACGACCAAGCTATTTTCTGGTCAGGATTAAGTCTGGACCAAGTTTGACTTATGTTTCCTTCTGGTGTGGACCAAGTCTCCCTCTGACAAGCTTCCTTCTGGTCTGGACCACGTCTCCTTCTTGACTCTGCTTCCTTCTGATCTGGACCAAGAAAGATATCCTCTGATGATGTTATTTGTCCTTTGATGTTTTGCCTTTGATGACATCCTCTGATATCTTCTGGAGGTGTATCCTTTGGTGTCATTCTCTGATTTTATCTTTTGGTGTCCTCATCTTCTGTGTAAAACCCTTAATGTAAGACCCTTAATTTTTAAATTAAAAATTATGGAATTAATATTAAGTGTATTTTGGGGATATTTGTAAAATATTTAATGTATGTATGTTTTGTGTGAATATATATATATATATATAAATATTTATTTTGGAAGATGAATTAAGATTATTGGATGAAGAGTAAATTAATTTAATTACGAGTAATTAAATTATCGGGCAGTTAATTAAGAAATTATCGGCTAATTGCGACGAAACCGGTTAAGTGCTGGAGGGTCCAGCAATATTTTAATATTATTTTTGATGAGGTGGCACCCACATATGCCTATATATAGGAGTGAGAAGGAAAAGCAAAGTCAGAAAACACTTCCTCCTCCATACTGCATGTAACAGTAACCGTATCCCTTCTTCATCCCATTCTGATTTCTGCTTCACGTTAAAAAAAAAAAGTTCCTCAAAAGTGAGATTACTTGGAAATCCAAGCACCAAACCAGAAAATGTCCAGTACAAAAGTTGTTCTCCTCACCATTACGGAGCTAGAGAACCCACTTTTGTAGCGGCGAACGCGAGCGGGAATTTCGTCGACTTTTGTCGCGAAAAACTGAACGAGAGCAGAAACGAAATAGAGGTAAGGGCACCTTCCATCTTCTAGTTTGCATTAGGGCTGTAAATGCATACTGTTATGGTATTAATGTTGTTTCATTACTGTTTTTGAAGAAAAACTATTTTGCATGTCACTTTGAATGATGAAAAATGCATTCTGTTGATATTTTAACAATCTGTGATGTTGCTGTTTTGGTGGTTATCTCAATGCTGTTTTGTCTGTGTGGGAAAGCTGAAAAATGTTTTGCATGTTATTTTGAAGATAATCAAAATGCATGTTCATAAAACTGTTTTGCATGTTGTTATAAAATGCGAGAAATGCATTCTGTTTATGTTTGATGTTATGTGATGTTTGTTGTTTTCGCTGAAATATATCAGTGATGTTCTGTTTGTGTGAGAAAGCTGGAAAATGCTTTGCATGTTGTTTTGAGAAATGATCCAAATGTAAACGTGTAAAAATATCTGTTTTGTGGGGGTTGACATTCTGTTTTTGGTGATTCTGGTGTTGCTGATGTTTTCAAAAGAAAATGATTTAGAATGATGAAAGTGCTTTTTTGGACAATCTGTTCTTGATGAAAATTGCCTGAGTTTTGTGGTTCAAAAGAATGCTAAATCTATTTTGGATTGTGTTGTTTTTTTTCAAAGGAAAAGTTTGGAAATGTGTTGAGGTTTCAGGAAAATTTCACTGAATTCGAAGGTGTATTCGAATACGGCATGAGTGTATTCGAATACAACCTGAAAAGCTTCTGCTTTATTCAAATTTTTGAACTTGTATTCGAATACGAGCTTCTGTATTCGAATACAGATGAAGGATTTTTGCTTCTGACTTAGCATCTGTATTCGACTACGACCCTGTCGTATTCGAATACATAAGTGAAATTTTAACACTGTATTCGCATCTGTATTCGAATACAACACCCTCGTATTCGAATACAGGATGCTGATTTTCACTATTTTTGCTTCTGTATTCGAATACAAGGGAGCTGTAGTCTAATACAGATTCGTGTTTTTTCAGAAAATCAAGTTTCAGACACTGTCATGTGAACTTTAAGTGTTGGGGAACATTGGGAAAGTTCGAAATGATTTAAAATGAAGTTCTTGAAAACCTTTGATGATGTTGGGAAAATGCTGAATATACACTATTTTGTCTTCTATATTCGAATACAAGTATGCTGTATTCGAATACAGAGTGTTGAAATTGCAGTTTCAGCTTCTGTATTCGAATACAAGGGAGCTGTATTCGAATACAGATTTGTGTTTTTCAGAAAACCAATGTTTTAAAGATTGTTTTAGAAACTTTAAGTGTTGGGGAGCATTGGGAAGGTTGGTGACAAATTAAAATGGAGTTTTGTGATAATTTGAAATCGTAATGATGAAACTTTTGAGATCTCTACTAATGTTGTGAAAAATACTGATTTTTGAACTATGACAGCTTCTGTATTTGAATACAAGGAAGCTGTCATAGTAGGTGTAGTGACTCCCAACCCGATGACTGGAGGAGTGGCACATGATACCGAGGTGGAAGGGGAGAATCAAAGACCGACGCTAGTAGCAGATGATGTTCCAGGTCCTTCTAGACATCCGATGACTGATTTGAGATCCCAGCACCACCGAAGCGACCCTGATTGTATACTGATCTGACTTCGGAGGAGACCGATCCTTCCCTATATGATGAGGAGGACGTTACGTCGAGGCGAGCTGCGGAGTCGGACGAGACTTGCATGGACTGCGGAGGGAATCCCTGCTACTGTAGCTTTAGTGCATGATCAGTGTAGACTTTTGTATAGGGTCTTGATTTTTGGTGGGTGTAATTTATTTTGGAAATTAATGTATGACTTTTCCGCTGTTTTCTTCCGCACTCTGATACTGTTTAGTGGGCCACAGGCCGAGTGTCCTATTTTGAGATGATATGACACTGATCTTTTTAAATGTATTAATGTTTATTATTAATTTCCAAAGATAAGTACTTAGTGATATTTATGATGAAATTATTTAATTACATTCATCGATTAAATTACGACGTACTATTTTATGAAATAAATTAATGAAGATTTTACTTTAACTCTTTTTGAATTAATTATGAAAATTCTTTTATTTATTTACTTTCGAAAACAAAAAATACACTCGCGCTGTGTTTTAAACTCGGGGTGTTACATTCTGCTTCTGATTTTATCTTCTGGTGACGTCATCTTCTGCCTCTGGTGACGTCATCTTCTGGTGGCATTTTTCATTAATATTCTAAGTCAAAAATAAGATTACATTAAAGTACTTTTGTAAACGTCAAAATTCTAAGTATAGAACCAACTTGGTTCCAACAGAAATGCTTCCATAAGGTAACACGTTGTCGAATCGTAACTATGAGGTAAAGAAGATATTGTATCCAATGGGCATGGAGTATAAGAAAATACATGCATGCCCTAATGACTGTTTATTGTATAGATATGAGTTTGAAGAGTTGAATAAGTGTCCTAGGTATGGATTATCACACTGCAAAATGAAGAATGGTGATTCCATTTATGAAGAAAGCTCAAATAGGCCTCCTGCGAAGGTGTTATTGTATCTTCCCATAGTTTCAAGGTTCAAACGATTGTTTGCTAATACAAATGATGCAAAGAATGTAAGATGGCATGCCGATGAGAGGAAGTGTGATGGACAACTCCGTCATCTAGTTGACTCTTTGCAATGGAAGAAAATTGGTGATTTGTACTCGAAATTCAGAAATGAGCCAAGGAACCTTAGGCTTGGACATTCTACGGATGTAATGAATCCATATGGAAACTTAAGTAGTAACAATAGTTCATAGCCCGTTCTACTAGTTATCTACAACCTACCTCCGTGGATTTGCATGAAGAATAAATACATTATGTTATCTATGATGATTTCAGGTTCAAAACAACCTGGAAATGACATAGATGTTTATCTAAGTTCATTGATTGAAGATTTGAGAATGCTTTTGGAAGGTGTTGATGGGTATTATCGTGAATATTTTAAGATGTGTGCAATGCTATTTTGCACCATCAATGACTTTCGTACATATGGAAACTTGTGTGGCTATAGTGTTAAGGGACATAAAGCATGTCCTATATGTGAAGAAGACACATGTTACCAGCAATTGCAACATGTAAGAAAAAAACAATTGACGCTGGGCATCGGAAATTTCTCAAGTCTAATCATCCATACCGTAAGTTGAGAAAAGTGTTTAATGAACAGCGAGAGCATGAAATTTCCCACAAAGCCTTAACAGGGGAGCAAGTTTATCAACGGGTTAAGGATATCAATGTTATCTTTGGAAAGAACCAAAAACATACATCTGAGAAAAATATATGGAAGAAGAAGTCTGTGTTCTTTCATCTTCCTTATTGGTCTAGTCTAGATGTAAGACACTGGCTTGATGTGATGCATGTGGAGAAAAATATGTGTGATAGTGTAATTGGAACACTTCTCAACATTTAGGGGAAAACAAAGGATGGCTTAAATTATCGTCTAGATATAGTTCAGATGGGTATACGACAATAGTTAGCTCCACAATCAGCAGGTAAACGAACATATTTGCCTCTTGCTTGTTTTTCCATTGTCAAAAAAGAAGAGGATAAGCTTTTGTGAGTGTTTACAGGGAAAAAAATGCCACATGGCTACTCCTCAATGTCAAGATTCTTATCTCAATGAAAGATTTGAAATTAGTTGGCTTAAAGTCTCACGATTTCCACATATTGATGCAACAACTACTACTAGTGGCTTTACGTGGCATATTGCCAAAAAAAGTAAGAGATGTCTTAACTAGGTTGTGTTTATTCTTCAACGATATTTGTAGCAAAGTTTTTTATCCTCAAAAATTAAATGAGTTGGAAAATGAAGCTGTTATTATCTTGTGCCAACTAGAGATGTATTTTCATCCTTTTTTTGACATCATGGGTCATTTAATTGTTCATTTAGATAGGGAGATTAAATTATGTGGTCCTGTTTATTTGAGGTTGATGTATCCAATTGAGCATTACATGAAGATTTTAAAAGGATATGCGAAGAATCCATATCGTCCCAAAACATCTATTGTTGAAAGGTAATAGGAATTCCTAGATCTCGTCATGAGGGAACATTTGTTGGTAATGGTATATGAGGCTTAAAACTTAAGAGCATGGGACGAGAGTAAGTACTTCAAGCACATTTGTATATATTGAATAACACTGATGAGGTTTAACCAGACCTTTCTACTCATAACAGCATTGTGAAGGAAAAATATCTTAGAATGAATGAAAAACAGTTGTTGAATGGGCACAACAAGACTTTCTTAAAGTGGTTTAAAGAAACCATTTTAACCAACAATACAACTTCTGATACATTAAGATGGCTAGCAAATGGGCCTCATTTTGATGTCATAACTTGGACTGGCTACGATATCAATAATTTTACATTCTACACAAAAAGTCAGGATGACAGTAGTACCATGAAAAATAGTGGGGTTATGGTCGTAGCTGAGTCCATGCATTTCTCTAGTTCAAAAGATAAAAACTCTGTTATGGCATCCATACCTTACTTTCGGACCATTGAAGAGATTTGGGATGTTGATTTCATTAAATTTAAAGTGCTTGTTTTTAAATGTAAATGGATAGACATCAATAGTGGTGTTAAAATTAATGAATGTGGTTTTACACTGGTGGACCTTGAAAAAGTAGCGTATAAGGATGAGCCTTTTATGATGGCATCGCAAGCAAAAAAAGTGTTTTATGTTAGTGATCCTTCTAACAAAAAGTGGTCAGTTGTTCTCCAAGGTAAAAGCTTGCATAGACCAAATGAAAGTCTAGATTCAACACTAGATATTTCTAAGACTTCTTCATTCTCACAACGAATACTTACTTTCATTGAAGAAACTATAGTGGACAATGAGTATGCCACTCCTGATGATCATCAAGAAGGGATACAGGAGAATATTCAAACATAAGACTTGTAAGAAGTAAAACGGTAATAATAATAGTTTATCTTAATAAATTTCATATTATCAATAATATTTACTTCGACTGTTTATAGTTTTCACAATTATATGACATGATTGCTTATAATTATTTTTCTCCATTATTTTGAATTACTATTGACCATTATTATTCTTTTTTAAAAAGGACTGAAAATTCGTCATCTCCTTCGCAAAGTGTGGAGGGTACTCAATCTACACAAAGAAAGCGTAGGCATGGTACACGTATGGCAAAGTTGAAACATAAATGTATGATAGGTGAGAAGTTCTCGATTGATTTAGATCCATTAACTGGATTAACTTCAGGGATAAATAGGAAAAACATTAATGGTCATGTTGCTTCCCTTGCTCGAAGCTTTGTCAGTATTTTGGTGGATAATTGGGATGACGTAGAAAACGACTTGAAAAATAAGATATGGGAAACTATCAAGGTACTTATAGTTTAGGGAATATTTTAGTATATATATGATAGCATAAATATATGTTAATGTCATACACTAACTCCTCCATTTGTTTTGTAATGTAGGCGAAATGGGATGTTCCTGATTCTGAATTTTTGAAAAAGAAATGGATTTCATATGCTGGTGAATGTTGGAGGGCATTTAAAACTATTCTAGCACCTAGATATTTAAATGGTGGGAATTTGAGTCACAAATCTCCTCTTGAGGCATATACTTATCTTGATAAAGACATATGGAAGGCTTTTGTTTAGAAACGACCGGATCTTTTCTTTGTGGTTAGCTCGATTTATAATTTAGTTTCTCTTAATAAATTTATTTCTAGTATTACATTTAATTGGTGTATTATTTATAATAGGAGAAAAGAAATAAGGCACAAATGATTCAGTTGAAGGTGCAAACACGAGAAGGGGGGTTGAATTGTGTTTGACTTAACTTGAATACTTTTCCTGTTTTAATACTTTCAAAACAAAACTTGATGTATAATTAAAACAGAGTTAGCAGCGGATAAAAATAAAAATAAAAACTCACAGATTTTATACTGGTTCACCGTTAACGAGGCTACGTCCAGTCCCTTCGCCTTGAAGGATTTCACTAATTCAACCTTGAATTACAACCTTGCTACTGACCCTCCAAGTCAGTCTTCTCAAATAATCTAACAATCCTAGACTTCTTTGAGGAAAAACAACTCCTGTTCTTCAGCCAATCTGACACCCCAGATTGTAGAAGAATTCACAACACTATGAATCTAATTGCTAAGTACCTTGCTACCTCCTACTGAATCCCTCAGTTTGTCGACTTTACTTCAACAACTTAGATACAACCCTATCTAATTGCCAAGTAACCTGCTACCTCTACTGACTCCCTCAGATTGTAGACTCTACTTCAACAACTTAGATTTGCCACAGTGGAAAGAAAATAACCGAGTACTTGCTTCTTGAAAGCTGAAACTCACAATTGACTTATATGAAAATTTGAGAGTGGTTGCTTTGGAAGTGTATGACTCTTTTGTGATTTTCGATATTGAGCATTCTGCCTTGAGCCTCCTTTTATAGATGAAAATTAGGGTTTCTTCCATGATCAAATTCGAGCTGAATCTTGCTGGATTCTCTTCCAAAAATAACTTGACCAATTGGGCTTCATATAAATAAAAAACATATCTTCAGATTTCCTTTCAAAATAACTGGCCAATTAAATCTGTTGGTTGTTCCTGCCAATGCTCCTGAATTCCATGCTACTCCACTTTATTTTTATTACCAATCTTTTTAACACTTTAATTAAAATAATTTGCAATCTCCATCGTTGATCAATTCTGGACCATCAGAATTTTAAGCGCTAGTCCACATCTGGTCCAAGCTAAATGATATGTTGTGATCCTCTGAATTCGGCCATCCCTGGACCACACTTCTTGACCCTCTGATCTTCCGATTTCGGCCAACCTGGATGTGCGCCTGATATGCTGAATTCTTCTGGACTCGGCCATTTCTGGACTTGCACATTCTGTCCCTCTGATATCGGCCAACACTCGACCATGGTCTGATTTTCTGATATGGACCATCACTGGACTCAAAAAATTATTTCTGAACCATTGATCTGGATATTTTTACTCTGATCTGGAAAGATTCTGGAATTTGGTCTGGAACAAACTGAAATAAACTTGATCAAAAAATATTTCAGTCTGGACATTTTACCTTTGATTTTCGACCAGGTCTGGGTTGATTCTGGAACTCATTTCTTTTGTTTTGGACTTAGTTCCATGCCCTGAATCATGCCATCTTATGGTCTGTGCCAAATCTAGATTGATCCTCTTGTTTTGGATTCATAAACATACCTTCTAGTCAAGTCTGGAACAAGTCTGGGCTGTGTAATTTTTCACTGTCAGGCCATCTTCTGGTCAGAATAACTTCTGGAATAAAATTGATATTTGATTCCTGTTTGTCTAGAACAACTCTCCTTCTGGCAGGCTTTCCAATGGTATGATCCATGTTTCATTCTGATTTTTATTCCTTCTGATCTGGGCCATCAAAGATATCTTCTAGTCATGTTTTTAACATTCCTGGATATCTTCTGGTCAATCCCGAATTCATTTTTCTGGAATCCTTTGATCTCTGCTTCTGTTTCCTTCAGTTTCTGGGGCATTTAACTTAATAATTCAAAGTACAAAATAAGTTTACATTGAGTACATTTGTAAGCATCAAAATCCTAAGTACTTAGAACCAATTTGGTTCCAACATCAGTCTCATAATAAATACCCTCACCTAATGTCTTGTGGGGTATATGAGTTGATTATTGAAAGATTGATGAATGAAAAATTAAAACAAAGACAAGAATCATCTGGAGATGCAATAGTTGCACCTCCATCTCCACCATCACGTCATGAAAAGTGGAAGAGAGCCCAACAAAAGCCATTGGGAGATTATTCATCGGAAGATGCGCGTGTCATTGCAGAAAAAATTGTAAGTAATTGTGTAACATAAATTTGCTATTATAGAAGGACAAAATCATACACGTGACAAATGAAGCTAAAATTGAACTTGCTAGATGCCTAGATCAACACTAATTTGATCAAGTTCAGGTGTTGCAGTTCCTCTGAATCTGTCATATTCTCATGGTTAAAGCATTTTGTAATAAGTCATTATTATTCAATAATTTGAGTCAAATTAATCGGTTTGTTAAGAAATGTAAGGGGAATAGGGACTAGATCAATAATACATCTTAAATGCATCCCATTGCATGATTGCTTCCAAAATCAAATTTGAGTGGAAGTGATAAATGATAAATATAGCTTTTGCATTAGGTTGAAATTTTAGACTGAATTTACTTCAATTCAGATTCAACTCAACAAAAATCAATTTTGCCAAGTTGAGGTCATTGAAAAATCAAATGCTCACCCAAACAAACCCTTAGATTATTTTCCATTTTTTAGATGTTGAAATAAAAGAATGATTTTAAATAATATTGAAAATCATTGGAACTTGCATTTAATGTACCTACTCCCACTAGATCAAACTAGAATAGCAGTTCTTTTGGTTTTATGTGAGAAGGCTAATATTTTAATTGCCAAAGTTTGGGACAGTTGGGTTTTAATTGTGCTTTTATTTTACTTTTTGAACAGTATAGTACTAGAAATTTGCGTTTTTTCTGCGGAAAATATCCGCAGGTAATACCCAAGGATTTTCCTGCGACTCAGATTTAGTTTAACAATATTTTTGCAGTATCAGATTCCGCAGGTAAAACAGCAGGTAAAGTTTTCGTTTGCTGCAAATTTACATGTGGTTAGGTGTCCGCAACAAAATTCACCTTCTTTCCTTATGATTTATCTACGGTAAAATTTCACAGGAAATATCCGCAGCAAATTCTGCAGATAAATACTTTATTTTTATTTAAATAAAGTAGTTTTTATTTTTATATAAATAAAGTAGATTTGTTTTTTTAAACAAATTAAAAAAGTAAGACAAGTTTTATCATTAGAGATGACAATATAATTTGCACCGCAATATCCATCCAAACCGTTTTGATTTGGAGAAAATAATTTGCTTTGATTGAGTGTGGATGTGGGTTTTCCTCGAAATTAAAATTCAGGGACGAAGACTGTCTGAATGTTGATATTCACACTGCGAAGCTAGTAAGATTATTGTAATTTATAAATTTTATAGTATAGTATCTATTAAATTAATTAAATTAAGAATTTTGATAAATTTATTTATTTCATTTTGAACTCGATAATTAAATAAATTATTTTTATAATTAAAATTTTATTTTTAATTAAAATTATTACAAAAAACATTATTTTAAAATAGAATCAACAGATAATATTTAAAAATTTAAGGATATTAAATCTAAAATATAATCAAACCAATTGACATGTTATTTAACTATTGATGATTTAGTTTAATAGTATAAAAACATATTAATTTTTAAATTTAATATAAAAGTCTCTAAAAATACTTAAAAAATTAAAATAGGAAAAACTCATTTTAATTGCAGAGAAAAACAACGAGATTCAATTTAATTTTAGAGAAAAATAAAACTAATTTTTAATTTAAAAAAATAATAAATCGTGATAATTTAATATCTATTTCAACAATTGTTAAAAAAATTAGTTTTACAATAAACCTCATAGTATTGTTATTTCTAGGCCCATCTATCCCATTAAAAATCGTACAAAAATACTCTTTTATCGATCTCTTCCAAATCACTATGCCCTCCCTATACACTTCGTCATTCTTCTTACAAACAGCCACCGCCGCCGTCGATTAATCCCCGCCATAACTCCGCCATCCATCCTTCGTCATTTCCCCGTTCTCTTCAAAACCTATTGAATAGTCTTCCTGTTTCAATTGATAGGACAGTTTATCAAAATTGATTTATAAAAATAATTTTCTTAATATTTTTTGTCTCTCACTTCTTTCATACCTATTTTGCTGCTTGTGTTCCAACAAGAATTGAAGAAGAAGAATCATGGTGTGGGGTCTCTTCCTTGTCGATCCTCCTGTAGGTACTCATTCTTATTTGAGTAATTAAAAGCTTCTTGTTACTTGTTACTATCTTTCAATTATTCTTTTATTGGATTAAAAACTTAATGGTTTAACCATGAACTGTTAATGTCTGCATTTTTGTTATTTGAGCGGTTTGATCATGATTTTTTTTTGTCTAGAGCGGTTTAAAACAATTGGACCATGACCTAGAGGTCTTACTGGTTCGATGTTCACTTTGGTTTTTAAAACATTACTTTAGGCTCGATGTTTGTATAATGCTGGGGACACTCAAACCTTGGGCTGAATTTACAATTTTTTTAGAACAATGAGGGTCATAAAGGTCAAACACATGAAAACTCGTATACAATATCAAAGACCAACCGGTCAACTCGAAAGCTTAAATATTATGTCGAAGCTTGGGAGTCCTATTTATCTTCGGCACTTAATAGTTTGTACCATAAATTATGGCCATGTTTGTCCTTCCCCAAATGCGCTAACAATAACAGAATCATTAGTGAAAGGATTATGCAATTCAAGCTAATTGCTTGAAATAGAAGTTTTTTTTTCTTTTCAAATGTCTGTTCTTGAGGTAGTGGGAGCAGAAAAATAAAGACGCAGCAATTAGATTTAAAGCTTAAACATTTTTGTTCTAATCTTATATGCGACATTAATGGGCATAGCTATCTGATGAATTCAGGTTTAGTGTTAATTTAGCCTCACAATTTAGTGATTCCCTTATTCAAATTTCAAAAACTGCAAACATATGCGGTTTGTCCCAACAAAACTAAGCATAATTCTGATGGGCTTTTCAGAATAGATGGTTATGGCAAGTTTTTGAAGTATTTTCCTCTTATAATTGTTAGCAATTGATTTTATTGTCTTCATGATGGTATTTTATAACATGTTGTTTCTATCTACTTGCAGGCTGCAATGTGATCATCACTAGATATCGTGTGCACTATGTTACAGATTTGTTGATGCTGCATGGTGCTGTTATCAGCCTCTTAAATAAACAAGGTTGCATTTGTTGATGCTGCATGGTACTGTTATCAGCCTCTTAAATGAACTATGTAATGCATTAATATTTAGATATATATTTTTTATTTAATTTCACATTAGTAGCACAAATTTGTTGTAGTTTGTTTAACAAATATTTGAATTAGACATTAACATTTTTGAAACTTTTGGAACAGAGTTACCCAATATTCCATCTATTAATTGTTCATATTTTATTTTTACCTATTCTATGGTGACCTCTGGAGATTCTTTCTTTTTCCTTGCATATTTACAGCTCAGAGCTCCAGAAAAGATCTAAGGATTTGATGCAAAATATGGAAAATGATGACGAGTCTGTGCTTCGAAGGTCTACTTGTGTTCCACCCAGGCAAAACCCTGCCAATGCTTTCCTCAAATATGTTAACAAGGGGAAAGAAGAGTAGCAATGCAAGTTTGGAATTTTTAAAGGAGTTGGTTCATACCCTAGAGAGTAATGTAGTTTTTGGATCCATTTTTGGATGATGGAAAAGCATGTTTATGCATGCTTGTTTCTGAAATTTTGTATAAGACTTGCATCATTCTTCAATAATAGCAGGAACTGTTTCAAATGCTCCCTTTCTTATTGATAAATATGCTTAGGAAGGATAAATCATGTTTGTTCTGAGTTTGAATGTGATATTTGGGATTAAAAAGATAGATATAGGTTTACTGATAGTGTGAGCTACCATTAGAGCTTGTCAATAAAGCCCCAAATTCCAAAGCTTTGATTAAAAACAGCACCATTTGGAATAAATTCGCTGAAATAGTATTGCAGATTTGTTTCGCGTGAAAATGCATAAGAAAATGCCTTAAATTTGTTAAATATTAGTTGCAGATTTTCCTACGGATTAATCCGGTACTTTACCTGCAGTTTTAGAAATCCTTAGGAAATAACTATCCACAAAGGTTTTACGTGGATTTTTAGCTTAAATCCACAGAAAATTCCGCAGGTAAAACCTTAATTTCTAGTAGTGGTATCTAGTCAGTTCTATCTTTGTTTTAGTGACTTAGCATTTTTCCAACTAAATTATTGAATAATTTCACTGTATCTACTTCCTCCAATGGTTGTGTTTATTTCATTGAATAATAATTAACATTTCACCCAATAATAATAACATTTCACTGTGTTTTCTCTGCTGTTTCGCCACTTTTGTTTACTGTCATGTCATTTTTTTCACTATGTCCTAGTAGTAACTTCATTATTTGCATAATCAACGGTTGAAGAAGGCACATGCACTGTTGTAATTTGTTGTTGCTTCACTACCTCTGCTTATATGTGTCATGGTTTCATGCTATAGATGCTAGTTAAAGCTTACATAACTTGGAAGTAGCTTTTTAATGTAGTACTTATATGGAAATTTTTTTGAACTTATTATTTGGAGTTTTCTCCTCCCTAAATTAGCATGTCAAATTCTAATAGTTTGGAGAAAACAATTGATGACTAAGGCACTAAACAAATAATTCTACAATAATTATGTATATTTTTTTAGAATATGATTTATATGCCTTTATTTGGTTATGTTATGTGAGTCCAACCTAATTATTTGAGTCATTTCTAATTTACGTTTATTCCTGTTAATTAGAAATAATTGTAAGTAAATGTTCTTCCATTTGATAGTGATTGTATCTATAAATTATATCTTGTAGGATTCATTGGTTGAACAAACGTCTAAATGAACCTTTGTTCCACATGAACGTAAATATATCTTGACGGAGGCCATTGGGAAACCTGAGCATCCTGGCCGTGTTCGTGCTGTTGGTCGAGGTGTGGGGATTCGATAATACTTTGGATCACGTTCTCATTATGCCTCCACTCCACCAATTTTTAGTAGCCACTAAATAGAGGGGCTTAATAATGTGATTAAAAATAAAGTGTTGCATGAGCTATCACAATAAAACCCAAATTTGTTCATGAAGGACAGTTGTTCTGTTGAACTACCTATACCAGAGGATGAGGACGATGATATCCCAAAACAGTGTAAATTGTATGTTGATAATAATGATTCTGTAGTGGCATATGCTGATGTGTACAAATTGGGGCCCACCTTACACAATCAATTGTTAGATAATGATATGGTTAGAGTGGTGGTTACCAAAGTTTTAGAAGCAAATGCTCAAGTACCTATGCCCACTGATGAGGTAACAATAGTTGGTCATGCTTCAAATACTTTCATTCAATGGCCAAAAAGAATTTTGCGGCTTGTTTCTGATAAGGTATTCATTACATACATCTTTTTCTATTTACACTTGAAATATTTTAAATTACTAAATAATTTATCTTTAATTATTTAAGAGGTTGACATATTTATGAAAGTTGACGTTTCACTCAAAAAGTTTGAATCTCAACTAGATTCTATTCAACAATTGTTGTTAAAGTCGATGAGTATATCATTGTCTATAGAGCTAAAATTGGAACGTGAGACAAGTGAAGTGTTTGTTCTTAGACAAAGCGGTATAGTGGAGTTGTGTATGGGTAATCGAGAAAACTTAATTTGGTTGACGTAAGTACACTTAATTTGTAAAATTAGTCAAGTAATTAATTTCATTTATAACAAAAAATTATTTTAATTCATTTATTTCAATATCTTAGATATATGCGGCGCCTTTGTATTGACTTGGGAAAGAGTGGCGTGTATGGATTCATTGATCCATGTTTCATTCAGAGTGAAAATGATCCTATTGCAGCTCAAAAAATATACAAAACAAGTTACAACAGGATCGAAAAGAGTGTTATCTATTACCTTATCTCAACAAGTAAGTAAACTTTTATTATAATTTATTCATTATAACATGAATGTACTTAACACATTTAACTTTTTGCACAATGTAGTCGTCATTGGCAATTGCTCGTTATTTGTCCTAGGAAGAATACTATAGTCTTCCTATGTTCGTTGGAATGGAAACCAAATAAAAATATCATACACATCGTCGATTTGTAAGTGTTTAATGTATTTCCCGTATACGCATATGTACATTAACTTTTTTATATGTTTTATACTACAAGTTTAATTAATATTTTATTTTTGTAGAGTTTTGGGTGAATATAATAAGTTGCAAATATTAAGAAAGAATAAGCCCACATGGAGCATTCCCACTGTAAGTTGTTTAGATTATATATATATATAGAATTTCAATTATAATTTATATGTCTCTATTTATATAATATTTACTCACTATAATTTTACATATGATATTCAATTTTAGTGCCAAAGACAACCTAAAGGTTATGAGTGTGGCTACTACATTGTGATACATATGTTGAACATTGTATCTAGTGGTCTCGTAGATCCATGGATGCGGGTATGTGATAGATTTTTTCAAAGTTAGTATTAATTAACTACTTATGATTTTTATGGTCAGATGATTCAGATAATCTTGTTATTTTAATGTTTATAATTCAGATATTTGGACTCAAAACCATTTGAAGATGATGAAATGATGAAATGATGAACATCCGACAAATGTTTTGCAAACTTGATTCTTGAACTAATTGAAAATGCTTGAAGCACTTGTATCATTTTAGTATATTTTGACTGTTAATAGAAAATAATGTATTTTTATTAATCAAGTAGTAATGATAATGTAGCTCTGAATTTGATAACTCTGATTTTTGTAAGATTTTAATGACTCATTATCATTTATTTTTAAATGTAAAGTTTCGTATGAAGTTGTGTCTTATGGTTGAATGAGAAATTCTAATTAATAGAGTAATATGTGAAACTCCGATTATGCATATGTGAGGAGTGAAAGTTATGAAAAACAAAAATTTAAAAAATTAATTATTTAAATCAATTGGCTCATCGTTATAATAAATCAATTTTGAATATGACTTGTTATATTGGTTCAAATTTAACCGATGTAATAAATCAATTTTGAATTTGACTTGTTATATTGGTTCAAATTTAACCGATGTAATAAATCAATTTTGAATTTTCACTTGTTACATCTGTTATATTAAGCCGATTTTATAATTAACTATTTATTACCACACTTGATATTAGATCGGACAAGTAGCCGATCTAACATGTACATAAGAATTGATCTAACAAGGTGTAATTGCCGTAGTGCCAAAGATTCAAAGAAGAGAACCTAAAGACACATACAAATATGAACCAAAAATTGAGTTCAAATTTACGTTTACAATTAAATCGCGTTCAAATTTACATTTACATTTTTTGAAACATTCAAATTTACATTTATATATTCAATTTATTTATCTACACCAAAAATACAATTTTTCAACTATTTTATATATTTATTTTGCATTTAACTTATTTACTTTTTCTTTTTAAAAAACTAATTTACTTTTTCGTCAAATAATATATCAAATATTATCTTTATATTTAATATATCCATCTAAAATAGTTAATATGGTCATTGTGAAATCTGACTATTTGCCTTTATAAGCACACGTATATAGTCTATCATATGTACCATAAACAATACAATATGGATACTAAAAGGATTTCTACTCTCACAATGATATTTTTATTGGCTTTCTTTGTTATTGCATCAAGTACCAAACAAATTATTAAATTAGATAAATTTTTAATGTTGTAATTTTTCACTTCAAACTACTTTCCCTTTAAAATCTTTCACTTACATATAACAATAATTTCATGACCACGTGTATTATTTGGGTGTCTAGATATGTGTCAAGAATCAGAAGGAGCAAGTGGATACTATGCAGGCTACGCCTGTAAAACAGATGCAGTATGTATACCCAATTGTCCTAAAGGACAACAAGGAAAATGTTTGAGTGGGAAGTGTTGGTGTATGGACTATCCACCAAATGCCTAAAATATTCCTAGTGTTTAATACTTTGAAATTTCAAATTAAGTATTGAAATATTGTAATGCACTCATAGTTTATGGGATCTAATATGTCCAAATAAAAAGTCAATAAGAAAAAAATATCTTATTGAGTAATAAAATATTATCTTATAAAAGTTACATAAAAACTTTAAATTGTTTATCTTTTTTTATTAATATAGAAGAGTAACGATGCATTTAAGATCCTAAAAAAAAACATGCATGTGAAAATCAATTTAGTCTTTGAAAAAATATAAGTAATACTTATTTATTATGAAAATACATCGGGACAATTCAGTCTATACATGAACAATATTTAAAAATTGGACAATTATGTCCCTAACAATGATTAAAAATAGGCTAAATAGCACATGTGGTCCTTTAACTTAATTTCAGTTAACGTATTAGTCCTTTATCTTTTTCTTCTTTCCAATTTGGTCATTTATTTTAATTTTAAATGACAATTTGATCTTTTATGTTATAAAATGTCAATGTTATCCTTTTTTTACAAAAATTCAAAAAATTCATAAAAATTTTCAACCAAAACCCATAAAATTATATTATTCAATATAATACAAATTTTATCAAATTACGAATTTTATGGGTTTTGGTTGAAAATTTTGATGAATTTTTGTAAAAAAAAAAATAATATTGTTGACATTTTAAAATATAAAAGATCAAATTGTTACTTAAAATTAAAATAAAGGACCAAATCAAAAAAGAAAAGAAAAAAAAGATAAAGGACTAAAACGTTAACTGAAATTAATTTAAGATATCTCGGGTGCTATTTAGCCTTAAAAATAACAATTTAGCCATTTATATAATTAAAAAAAACATTTTGGGTTCTACAATATTCAAAGTTCCCTAAATAATTTATTATTCTACATAGATACATCATTGTTATTATGAACTACCTAATGTGTAATTTGATTTTGGTACACAGCAGATATCAATATTTGGATATGTTATTCATATTTTTTAATTTTGAAGTATTGTTGATATTTAATTGAATAATATTTTTATTGAGTGATCATATTTGAATCCTAAAGAAAAACTAATAATAAAAAAGAATGATTTGTTGAAAAACAACTAGTTTGAGACTTTTTGTGTTGCATGGATAAAATTGTCTATTTTTAATTATTGTCTATGATTTAATCACTTATTTTTTGTGATGGTAGTTCAAGTAGGATTAAGTTACTCACATTTTAATTTCTTAAAGACTTAAAACTGCTTTAAGTTTTCTCAAAGACCTAATTTGGTCACACAATTTTTTCATGTTTTAAAATGGGTTTAAAATCTTACTATTATTGTAACTAATAAGATTTTTTTAGTCAAATCCAATTGATATTAAAATCCTTTTATTAATAGCTTGTATAAATGAAACTCCAACTCATTTAAAGGTAGTCAATAAAGGCTAAGGATTTATTTCACCAATTCAATAAACTATACTAAATCCCTCTGCTTTGTTGGTTGCTAGCCAACTCCAAGTAATAGACTTAATATGGTTTAGCATAGTATATATTTTAGTCCTATAAAGGTGGCGTATAGGCCAATAATGTCTTCAAATGCACCCTATTGTTCTTTATCGCATCTTCATCAATTAAGCGGTGGTGTATATGCGAATATTTTATCTAAATTTTTTAACAACCTTTCTTACCTAAACACTAATAAACCATATTTCTTGAAATACCCTTCAAGAACAAATCTAAATCACTATGTTAAAGATGAAGACAACCTCTCCAATGTTGAAAGATATAAAACTCTAGAATAATTGTCATCCTAAAACCTTGAAAGAAACCCCTTTCAAGACCTTCGACTGAAGTTGATCAATATCAGCTCAATTGCTCATCTCTAAAATAATCATCCCAAGAGTAGATATCTCACTCTTGTGGTTTCTCTCTCAAAACTAAAAAACACACAAGACTTGAACCGACGTAAGTTTTTAATCTTTTTTGTGATGTTGCATGAATGACGATAATGAATAAATGAAACAATTCATCTTAAGAATGACAGAACAAATAACTATTTAACAACACAAGTTAGTTAGTTAAAGTACATTGTATGGTAACCTAAATAAACTGATTTTTAACTATCAAAAACTGAATCTACAATGCATGTCAATAGATTAACAGTCTTGTGAATCGAATCATAAGTATCTTAAACATTCCATGATTTGATGCTATACCAGTGCGAATCAATTCACATGTTAGGAGAGTCGATTTACGTATCATAAATAACTTGAAATGATTTTAGGACATTTGTTAATTGATTTACAAACACATGAGTCAATTAGTGAAGTTAAAAATCACTTAGAAATTTTTTTTAGTCCATTTAATGATGTTCTAATAACTTCATAACAAGCAACTAATGTTATACATGATAAAATGAGGTTTTTCACAAGTGTGTTTCGCTATCAGAGATCGTTTTTAGCTACCAAATGAATTGTTGAGTTGTCGTGAACTAATGTAAGCATTGAGCTTCAACTTATGCATGCATTTATCCACCTAATCTACCATTAATCAAAATTCATTGTCTTCATCATATACTCTAGAAACTTCAAACTGAATGAATCATAAGCTCGTTCATTTAACACAAGCACCTTTTCTTCTTTTTCTTTTTGAAAACTAACTAGTTCATTTAACATAAGAACTCCATCTATAATCTATCTTTCAGGCAAAAAATTAATTTGGCACTTGGAGATCAAACAATCCAGGACATATTTGAGCCTTACAGAACGCATCTTATATAAGATTTTTTATAAAGCCTCAATTAAAAAGATAGGACAAAACTCCAAATGAATTGCGTTATCCCTCTGAGAAATTAAAGAAATACAAGATGATATTAAAACCTTTGATAGTTTTGCATTAACATGATAGCTATCAGTTGAATAGTAAACCTAGAGAAATTTTGTGTTATTTCTTTTTCCCTCTACATACGTTTGTATTCAAAAGTTTTGATTTGTTGTTTTTAAAAGGGGATATGTTTAAAACTAATATTTTTCTTTAAACGAGTTATACTTGAAAAAATGAGGGATTTCAAAAATCATTGTGTTGAATTAAATTACAGCACAATTAAAACATTCATTTCTTGTATTCTTTTGTACAAGAAATGAATGACCCAACGTCAATTCGTATTTCCTTCTTGACGGTGACGCTAGAAAAATATATAAGTTGATCTAATAGTTGAAGAGGCAAGTAGAACAATGGAGTGGAGTTGAAGGATATTCTATTTTCATGACACTATTGTTAGCTTTGTTGAGAAAATTCTTCACAAGCATCCAAAATTAGGACCAGTTAGGTTTTGTCTTGGGTTGAAAAAGTCCAAGAGTCTTGGCTTTAGGATTTCATTCTTTTGGTTACACAACCACTTGCTTGTTTGAAATCATAATAAATTGGTTTATTGAGAAAGTTAAAAAAAGAAAATTTGTTATTTGGTTTAGAGTAAATGAGTATTTTAATTTGTTCTAGTTTTAAAACAATATTAATAACCCATTTTTATCACATTTAGAACATTGTTAATTATCGTCCAAAAAATTGAGATGTTACAGTTCGTATAAGACCGGTTCGATCTAGATGGGACTGCAAAATATACTGGGTAGTTTTGTTAGTCTTGTTCGCGCTGGCCATGTTTTTGTTAGTCTAGTTTTTCTCATAGATACTATTCCAGCTGTTGTTAAGGGTGGTTAAAATTACGATGGGAAGGACCTAACTTAATCTATGAATAAGATATGGTTTGAGTAGTATGATAATTTTTTAGGGGAAAAAGAACGCATCAGTGGAGGAAAGGTCCAAGGAGGAAGGAAAATTGGAGGTTAAATAATATTCTCTAAAAAGATTAAGCAATGAGGATAATTAGAGAAATTATGGAATGATTTAGGTGTACATATATACCTTGCTTGTATTGAGTAGACCTTACGTTGTGATGTGTAAGTGATTGAATTGTCAAAATTTGTTGTGAGGATGAATTGAACGACTAGTGGAGGTAGGTGAAACAAGTATGGAAAAAGGAGCATTCCAGTGGATGTTGTTCGACAAAGATGGTAAATTAACAGTAGTAAGTTAGTATATATAGCAGTTGGGACTGGAACAGACTAATGAAAGTTTTTCCTCTCGTAGATGTTAAGGATGAAAATTTTGGATTAAATAGTTCTTGTGTACAAGTTGTAGCTATAGAGTAAGTGGTACACAATCGTAAACGTAAATCATATGGATTTGATGTTTTAGTTATAAGACAAAGGATAGATTATAACTCTTTGGGGAATAATTAATGTTGAATTTGTTGAAGTTGTTACAAAAGGCATATTGGCGAGATGCTGTTACAAATGCTTGATCCTCAAATGAGTGATTGGAGAAAGAAAAAATTGGAGATCTTGTGGTGTAGGTTTGGATCCATAGGGGACTTGTTGCTTTGTGGGTGGTATTCTTATGTTAGATTATACATTATCTAACTTAACGAATGTGATTTTAGAGTTATAAATTCCTAAAGTAAATTTTTAGGGGTTGTATTCAAAAGTTTTGAGAAGATTTCAGTATGACCGATAGGATGAATGAGTCATTCTCATAATGTTTTCTAATGTCAGCTTCAAGGATGAAACCATTTTTTGGTCAGTAGAATATAAGACTCGATAATTTCCTTAACGAATTATCTATTAAACAATAAATTTATATTAATTGTTTGTGCAAATTTTATTATTTTAACCAAAAAAACTATATATATATGGACCTAATCTTGCCTTATTTAGCCATGATTTGATCTTATTATTCTAAGTATTTGATGTTGAAAAATGTTTATCTACCTGTGTGGCTTATATGATTTATTTAAGTTACGATTTTACCGCTCTAAGATATGCAACATGCAGAAATAATATAATAATAATGAAAATAATATTAAAATTAATTATGAATAAGAAGTATAAAAAGTAAAAGGAGGTTATTAACTTATGAATTATTTTATTCTATGTTGTATTAATATTTATTTTTCCTCTGTAGCAATATAATATATTTTACCTCATAGCTCAATTGCTAAAAAACATTGTATTCTTGGTGGAAGGACCTAGGTTTAACTCCAATGTGCGAGCAATATCTTAGAATACTTTTATTCTAAACACGTCGCATGCTAAGTCAAACGACATAGGGACGCAGCAACATACAAGTCATGAGCTAATTATGTGAATATTCACCATCACAATTAAGAAACTCTTACTACAATCATTGTTTATTTAATTTTTCACATTCGTTGTTTACTACATCTTTATAGGTATAGTTAATTGAGTATTATTTGTTGTGATTGTATTATTAGAATTAAGTTAGTAGTAAATTAAAGTGTTATGATTTTCTATGTCAAAATAATATGTAGGTATGATGATTTTATAAAGTGTCCAAATTGTTAGTAGAATTAATCAAATAGGTAAAATATGCAAAAATAAAAAATAAAAAATATCTGGCTACATGTTTGAACCTGGTTAGAAATGATTTTCAAAGTGTTAGGAGATTGAAGATTTTTTTTTAATTATAATTATGGTTGTAGAAATTGTTTTTAGGCGGCATAAATTTTTATGTAAATCAGTCCTTGGGTGTGAATCATTTTAATTTATTAGTTTTTAATTTTAATATGGCTAACTCTATAAACTTTAAAAAAAATTAAGTGGTGTTTATATGTTTAACTCTATAAACTTGATTTAACTAGAATTTCTTAATTTAATTTCAAAAACTTACCGGTACTTATAAGGTTTTCATACAAAAAGTTGTTGCTAATTAAATAAATAAAAATACAACTTCTGACTCTCATTTCCGGTATCACCTATAAAAGTGGGGCTTCTTCCAAACTTGAACTTCAAGACTCAATAACCTGTAATAACTGTGATTTCATAAACGCAGAGTCAAGCCAGTCAAACACAAACAACAAAGGAGGTGAATTTTGAAATTATGTTGATAGTATAATATAAGTAAGAAGACACGTAATTAATCATCACACTATAATGTTAAAATCACTCAAGGAAAATCAATACATTTAACTATAATATTGAATAATCTAAGAGAAATTATTATTGCAATGATACATATCAATCACAACAAAATAACCACAAGAAAATGTAATGATATGAATGAGCTTAGACTCAACTTTATAATTTGGTACCATTCTAACTCTGAAGTACTTGGTTAGGAGGCTTGATACCATGTCACCACCCGAGTGAACTGACAATTCAAATTGGCTCTGTCTTCATAGATCCCCCAACTCAACACGAGACACATATACACAACAGTCGAGGTAAACATGTGTTACATTGTAGCTCCCAACATTTCGAGTGCTACGTCCATGTCACCTAGGAATTCCTCGCCCGAATACCTTATAGGTCTAACAATCTTGCCTTAAGCTCAATAGTAGAATGCCACGATCAAGCTCATTCAGTGGTACTTCCCCAAAATCACTAGGCTTGTCAGATCCTAACTATATGATGACAAAATAATCTCCACTTTAAAAATTCTCACAAAACTTCAAATATTCCCAAAATCTATTTTCTCCACTCGTTAGCCTAAACTATTCCATTAAGATTTCATCAATTATGGGGTTACTTCAATATTTTCATCACAAATTTATATCATCATTATCATTAATCATACATCGTCATGATCATCATAATAACTCATCACAAATTTATATCACTATCATTATTCAAACATCATCATCATCACATAAATTCGTCTAATCAAACATAAGCACAAATTTCATTCCACATTCAACATCACAATAATATCAAATATCAGTACCGCACAACTATCAAAAATTAAATCAATCAACACCTTATAAACATTTGTATTTCACATTTTAATCTCACAAATATCATATTTTTTACATTAATTAATTTATCTCTCAAAGGGCTAATGTCGTACGTAGCGAGCCCCGAATGAATTGTTGAAAAATACGGTTTTCTGTTCATCTCACAATATGTTATACTCATGAATCCAAACACTCTCGCACCACTTACTTTATTTCGACACTTGCACATGAGAATACGAGGTCACAAGCAAACAACTTTTGTTCTGCGACTTCTTATTCTTCAATCAATCTAACTCGACAAATTATGGGTGAATGTCAAAATAAAATACGAGAACACACTCTAAAATCTAAATTTTGAAATTGGGTCAAGGAAATTTACCATAAATCAGAAAATCAATCAATGGATAATGTAGCCACTTTTCACTCTATAGTTTTGACGTTGGTTTCACTCAAATCGGACTTACGGTGAGGAAGAACGATAAGAAATAATGAATTCTATAAATGGAGAAGTCGGATATTTTATGAAGAAATTAGGATCGTTAAAAATATGGGGAATTGTATTTAATTGACTAACTAAATGAATAAAACAATATACTAAAATTTGGACGAAAACGGATAAAAAATTTCTGAACATTTATCAATCACTAATGCCAAACGATAATCTTACTTTTCTGTTTCCTCTTCGTGATGGAGCATGATACTTCTCCATGTTCCTTCCTTATATTTTTTTTATTTAATTAGGTTTTACTTGCATATGGGCCTAACCCATAAAATTTTTTTTACTCATTTCTTTTATTGTTTTTAAATAAAACCAACAATTACCAAAACTAATATTTTTTAACACAATTTCATTACTAAAGTATTACTAATATTTCAAAACTAATATTTTATTAAAAAGTAATTAAAGTAATTACTCTTTTAAAATACATTAATAACCAAAACTTTCATATTCAAAATAATACCTACAATTATTACTATAATATTTTACAAAATAATCACATAAAAATACTATCATCGTTATAGAATAGTAAAAAAAATAAAATAAATAAATATAACATCAACAACTTATATTGATTACTAAATCACAATAAATACTTCATCCTATAGATATTATAAAAATAAATGAAATCAACGTCACTATTACTAATATCTTAAGATAATTATTTAGAAAATAAATAACTAAAAATATAAAACAGTTCGAAATAATTAAAATATAACTATGTGCACACTTAATATTAGTCAAACGCACATGAAAACATCACATTAATTACTTACGTACATATACAAGTAAAATAGCCTAAAATCTTATTATTTAAAATATTACACTAAAATACTATTATGTTAAAAAATATATAAATTAATAAAATATAATATTTGTTAGTTATATAACCCGTTTAGTCAAATATGTACAAGAATAGCACATCATAGAAAACACACATATAAAGGAAAATTAATCAATATATATTCTAAAATTATTTTAACACCAAATTAATTATTTAAAATCCTATTTCATTAATAAACTAATTTATTATAAAATTTGGGGTGTTACGGTTTGCAAGTACATGTCTTACATGAGTTGTATGTTCTCATTTATTTAAATTTGTACTACGTTTGTCTAGTTGTGTTGATTAATACCAAGAGGTTACCAATTGTATGGCTGTCTCTAAACCAAGTGGGTTTAGGACAAGTCGAAAATAAAACTCGGATACTTCTTGTGGGTAGTCCTACTTCGGTTATTAACAAAGGTGAAAGCATTCATACATACATGGTGGATCTAGATCTAGTCATGAGTACATGACAATAATCTCTTGTAACAGTTGTGTTATATATATATATATGCATGCATGCCTATGTGCATTGTGTTGGTTATTTGGAGATGACCCTTTTTTTTTTGCAGATGAATGTCAATTGGAATTTCCTCCTTGGCGATGACGCAAGGGAGGTTTATAAGTTGATCTAGTAGTTGAAATGCGAGTAAAACAGTGGAGTGCAGTTGGAGGCTTTCCCTTTTTCTCGACACTATTGTTAGCCTTGTTAAGAGAATTCTTCACAAGCATCCATAATCATGACCGGTTAGGTTTTGTTTTGGGTAAAAAAAATACAAGTGTTTAGACTTTAGTATTTTGTTATTTTGATTACACAACCACTTCCTTGTTTATAATCGTAATGATTTGGTTTATTGATGAAGTTAATAAAAGAAAAAAAATTTATCTTTTTTATTCTTGTTTTAAAAAAATTAATAACCCATTTTCTTCATGTTAAGAATTTTGTTAATTATCTTCTAAAAAATCAGGATTTTAATATATGATATTTTAAATTAACAAATACCAATAATGTTTATTCAATATTTTAAGTTATCTATATTTATTGTAATTTTACAATTTATGGAAATATTCTAATTTACATTTTTATTTTATTTTTTTTGCCAAAAACACAATTTTTCAATTATCTTACGGATTTGATAGTATTTAAAATATTTACTTTCCTTTTTCAAAAAGTAATTTACCAATAAAAAAAAATATTTGTCAATTATGAATTTATGAATGCGGAAACCTTGTGTAATACTCAATATCATGTATCTAGAAAATGATAATAAAGACATAAATTAGTGTTTCAGATGCAATCTTATAGGCTCTAATAAGATACACGCATTAAATATCATTGTAACTACACACAACAGAACATCATCATAGGAGTTCAAGTCGGAGTTCAACAATACCATTGCACAAAATATAATACATCTACATAATAGAACATCATCATCTATTCACCCCGAGTTGGAGTTCAAGTCTTCTTATCTGCTATAATACATAAAAATAGGGGAGTGATAGTACTCTGAGTAAGGTCGTTTTAACAAAAATTATGTTCAAATGAAATTTTAGCATAACAGGTTTTATCATATTCTTAAATTTCAATCATTTTCCATAAATTATGGACAAATTATCCCAATTATATCAATGTGGGCAATCAAGATAATTGTGCTCATTTTACTGTGTAAGGTAGGTCTTGGCAATGACCACAATCAGTGTCATAGTTGATCTTCTCTTATTGATGTTTCACTATTAAGACTGTAAGTACAGAGGCGCACCTGAGAAGGGGATGAATTAGTGCTTAGAAATTTTCTGGTTTTTAGAGACTTGGTGGATTATTTTTCTGATTTATGATAAGTGAAGTAGAAAGTGTATAGTAAATGTAAATGCAGAAAAATAAAGAACACAAGTCATTTATCCTGGTTCCCCTTTTAACGGGTACATCCAATCCTCTTGCACACCACAAGAGATTTTCCACTATATTAGAATAAGTACAAGTCTAACCATAAGACTTCTGTTACTAGCTTCTAACTCTCTCCCTAAGATAGCACACCACTATCTTAGTTTACAATACTTGAAGAAAGTACACTAGTTTCTTCAACAATAACTTGAATGATTTTACAAAAATGTCTTTGATTGAACTTAAGTGAATATACAATTTATATGCTTTCTTTGAACAATGATTACAATCCAATATAATTATACTTCAAGTGCAGAGAACCTTTCCAATGATATGATAGTGTAAAATATGCACTTGACAACATGAAAGTTTAACTTTTATTGGATCTTAAGCATTTTCAAAAAGGTTCTAAGGTTCTGAAGTTAAATATGAAACTAAGAAGTATTTATACTCCTTAGACATCACTTCAGATCAGTGGCAATTGTTCCCAGAAGACTTGATGAACAAATGCATTGATCCATATGAGATCTGAACTGAAAAAAATGCATTGATTCAAACTTGTATTTGAATACAGATTATGCGTATTCAAATACACTTCTGTAACGTTCAGTTTTTATTCAAAATTTCAACGTCGTATTCGAATACGAAACCTTGTATTCGAATACGAATCAGTGAATTTTGCCACTGACTTGGTTTGTATTCGAATACGAGATGATGTAGTCGAATACAAAAGTCCAATTTTAGCTACTGACTTGATATCTGGATTCGGATACGACATTCCGTATTCGAATACAAACTTCAGTTTTAGCTACTGACTTGATATCTGTATTCGGCAACGACATGCCGTATTCGAATACAGAACTGAAGATTTTGCTACTGACTTAGTGTTTGTATTCGACTACGAGATGCTGTAGTCGAATACAACATTGATATTTAGAAAATACTTTTGATGCATATGCTAAAATAGGAAGGTTCTCGTGTGCATTTGAAATGTAATGATATTAGATTGCATCATGTACCTTACAATATAAGACTTCTAGCAAATTGTCCATAGTTGACTTGATTGTTGACTTTAATTTTGAGCTTGCAACTTGATCATTTTACGTTGGTCTTTGTCTTCATAAAAAACATGGATCTTATACATTTTCATTCTCCCCCTTTTTGATGATGACAAAACCTTGTTGTTGAAATTTCAAAGAATTTGATTTCTCCCCCTTGATATATGCTTACTCCCCCTTTGTTTTTGAAATTATGTGTTGGAAAATTTGAAGACCTATAAAAATTTAACACCAACATACCACTTTTTCTCCCCCTTTTGACCTGATCAAAAAGGAAGAAGAAACAACAAAAAAATCCAAGCATTCACAGTATATATAGGGAATAAACGCAATCATTACATAATATAAGGAAGATTTCAACAACAAAAAATAGTTTCAAAGTAATAACCATTTCTAATTAATACATTTAGTAAAAGCAGTAAGAAATGAAAAGAAATGTCTAATAAAGTTTAAACAAATAACAAAATTTTCTTAAAATGTGTATTCGAATACCGACAATGTGTATTCGGATACGACAACAAAAATTTTGTTTTTAAATGAATTTTCAATTGAAAAATATTTTTAAAGCTTGATATTTTAAGAAAGCACATATACATCAAAGAATCATATTTCAAAAATTTAGCTAGTGAAGATGCCAAATTTTGAGATTATAAGTGACATGACTTACAAAGCATAAATACCTTTAGAGATCATTTTCATTTAAGATACCCAGTTCTCTTCAGATCTTGTAAAATGAATCTTTAAGCCATGGTTTTGTAAAAATATCCACTAGTTGATTATGTGTATCGAAAAAAGTAACTTCAACATTACCTTTGAGCACATGATCTCTCATAAAATGATGACATATGTCGATATGTTTGGTCCGAGAATGCATGACTAGATTCTTAGTGATATTGATAGCACTAGTATTGTCACATTTCATAGGGATGCACCCGAGATCAAGTCCATAATCATATAGTTGTTGCTTGAGCCATAGGATCTGAGCACATCAATTTCCTGCTACTATGTTTTCTGCTTTAGCAGTACTTAGAGCCACACATGTTTGCTTCTTACAGGACCATGATACTAATGCATTTCCTAAGATGTGTCAAGTGCGGCTTGTGCTTTTTCGATCTATTTTACATCCTACATAGTCAGAGTCAGAATAACCAATAATATTGCATATGCTACCTTTTGGATACCATAGGCCAACATTGGTTGTTCCCTTTAGATATTTCATTATTCTCTTCAATGCTACAAGATGTGATTCCTTAGGATCTGCTTGAAACCTTGCACATAAGCAAACACTAAACATAATATCTGGCCGACTGGCCGTTAGATAAAAAAGAGACCTAATCATACCTCGATACCTTGATATATCAATTGATTTACTAGATTCATCTTTATCAATATACGTTCTGGATCCCATAGGGGTAGTACTTTCTTTGCTGTTGTCCATCTCAAATCTTTTCAACAATTCTTTACAATACTTAGCTTGATGAATGAAAATACCAATCTTGAGTTGCTTGATTTGAAGTCCTAGGAAGTAATTTAATTTTCACATCATGGACATTTCAAATTCTCCTTGCATCATTAATGAGAATTCTTCACATATTTCACTTTTGGTTGATCCAAATATGATATCGTCCATGTAGACTTGAACAAGTAAAGTATGATCATTAGTCCTTTTAATGAATAATGTCTTATCAAATTTACCTTTTTCAAATCCACGTTCACATAAAAATTTACTCAATCTATCATACCAAGCTCTTGGAGCTTGTTTCAAACCATAATGAGCCTTCTTTAATTTGAAGACATGTGAAGGATTTTTGAAGTCTTCAAGCCGGGTGGCTTTTTGACATAGACTTCCTCATTGATGTAGCCATTTAGGAAAGCACTCTTGACTTCCATCTGAAACAATTCAAAGTCCATAGAACAAGCATAAGCAAGTAATAATCGGACTGCTTCTAACCTTGCTACCAGAGCAAATGTTTCATCAAAATTGATCCATTCTTCTTGGTTGTATCCTTGAGCGACCAACCTTGGTCCCATTTGATACCAATGATGTGTTTATTTCCCAGATTTGGAATAAGTTCCCAAAGCTTGTTCTTCCAAACTGATTTAGTTCTTCTTGCATGGCAAGTATCCATTGATCATCTTTAAGGGCTTCACCTATTTTAGAAGGTTCTATCTGAGAGACGAATGTCATATTCAAACAAGTATCTTTGAGATTTAGCCTTGTAGTAACTCCTTTGTTGATATCACCTATAATGTTATCAATTGGGTGATCACGATGGATTCTCCATTCTCGAGGGAGATCAATGTGTTGATCTTGTTGTTCTATATTTATTTCATCCTTTTTAATTGATTGATCAACTTGATTGTCCTTGCTTATCTCATCACTTATAAAGTCATCATCATCACAAATAATTTTATCATATTCATCGAATTTGCCGAGATTTTCCTTACCATTATTTATCACAAAGCATTTACATCCAAATATGTGAATGTGAGAGATGTTTGGCTTTCTACCTTTATATAGTTCGTATAAAGTCTTCTTTAGTGTTGGTCGGATTATTACTCGGTTGGACACGTAACAAGATGTGCTTACAGCATCTCATTTTGGATAATCAATTCATCTTTATTAAAAGTTATTTTGTAACCCTTGTCACAAAGCTGGCTTATGCTTATGAGATTATGCTTTAATCCTTCAACATAGAGGACATCTTCAATTGAAGGAGACGAAGCAATACCAACCTTTCCAATACCCAAAATTTTTCCTTTGTTGTTATCTCCACAGATCACATAGCCTTTTGATTCAAGAGTTAGTGCTGAAAATTTAGTTTTTGTTGGAACCAAGTTGGTTCTAAGTACTTAGGATTTTGATGTTTACAAAAGCACTCCATGTAATCTTATTTTGAACCTTGAATTATTAAATCAAATGTCACCAGAAGTTGAAGCAATAAGAAGCAGAAGATCAAAGTGTTCCAGAGATTGAATCCTGAAGGTACTAGAAGATACTCCAGGATGTCAAAACATCACCAGAAGATATCTTTGCTGGCCCAGATCAGAAGGAAGCAAAGTCAGAAGGAAACTGAACCAGATTAGAATGAAGCCTGCCAGAGGGAGACTTGATCCAGACCAAAAGGAATCAAATGTCAGATTTATTCCAGAAGTTATTCTGACCAGAAGATGGCCTGGCAGTGAAATGATAAACAGTCCAGACTTGTTCCAGACTTAATCAGAGGATGAATTAATGGGTCCAGAACAAGAGAATTAACCTAGATTTGACCTAGACCAGAAGATAGCATGGTTCAGGGTATGAAACTAAGTCCAGACCAGAAGAAATGATTTCCAGAATTGATCTAGACCTGATCCAAAATCAAAGGTAAAATGTCTAGACTGAAATATTATTTGTCCAGATTTAATTTCAGTTTAATCCAGACCAAGTCCAGAATTGGTCTAGATCAGAGGGAAGATTTTCAGATCAATGGTCTAGATTTAATTATTTGGCCTAGTGTTGGCCAAGATTAGAAGATTAGACCATGGCCCAGTGTTGGCCGAAATCAGAAGGTTAGAATGTGTGGTCCAGCAGCGGCCGAGATCAGAGGATCACAACAGATCAATTTGCTAGACCAGGATGGCCGAGATCAGAAGATTAGAAGGTTAGGAAGTGTGGTCCAGGGATGGCCGAAATAAGAGGATATGAACATATCAATTAGTATTGTCCAGATGTGGACTAGCGCAGAAAATCAAATGGTCCATATTTAATCATGAGGATTAACGGTGGAGATTTTAAATTATTTTGATCAAAGTATTAAAAAGATTTGTTACAAAAATAAAGTGAAGTATTGTGGAACTCAGGAGTTGTTGGTGGGAAGGAACTAAAGACTTGATTGGCCAGTTATTTTGAAAGAAAATCTGAAGCTTAATAAAAGATATGTTTTTTATTTAAATAAAGCCCAATTGGTCAAGTTATTTTTGCAAGAGAATCCAGCAAGATTCAGCTCGAAATTAAGCTTGGAAGAGGCCCAAATCTGCATCTATAAAAGGAGGCTCAAGGCAGAATACTTAGTATCGAAAATCACAAAAGAGTCATACACTTCCAAAGCAAACACTTAAGTTTTCTGCGAGGTTAATTGTGAGTTCCAGCTTTCACGAAGCAAGCACTCGTGTTATTTTCTTTCCCTTGTGTTAGATCTATGTTGTTGAAGTAGAGTCTACAATCCGAGGGAGTCAGAAGGGGTCGCAGATTACTTGGCAATTAGATTCAAGGCGTTGTAGTTCCTTCTACAATCTGGGGTTGCCAGATTGGTAGGAGAAGACTTGACTTAGGAAGTCAAGGTGCTGTATTCCTCAAGAGTCTAGGATTGTTAGACTGTTTGAGACTGACTTAGAGGGTTAGTGGAATTGTTGTAATTCAAGGTTTGAATTAGTGAAATCCTTCAAGGTGAAGGGACTGGACGTAGCCTCGTTAACGGTGAACCAGTATAAAAATTATGTGTTTTATTTTTACTTTATATCCGCTGCTAACTCTGTTTTTATTCATACATCAAGTTTTGTTTTAAAAGTGTAAAAACAGGAAAAGTATTCAAGTTAGTCAAACACAATTCAACCCCCCTTCTCGTGTTTGCACCTTCAGTTTTGTCACCAATCATGTGTTTTGAACATCCGTTATCTAAGTACCAGATAATAGAGGTACTTAGTGTGTATTCCTCTTCTTCATCATCGGATTAGAAGTTCTAAACAGATAGAAGTTTCAGTCAGAGGAAGTTCTAGACAGAGAAAGTTTCAATCAGAGAAAGTTCCAAACAGATGGAAGTTCTTGTTAGACGAAGTTCTAGACAAAGGAAAATTTCAGTTATATGAAATTCCAACCAAAGGTAAGTTTCAATCATTGAAATTTCCATATCGAGGAGAGTTTCAGAAGAAAAGTTACAATTGGAGCAAAGTTTTCAAAACAAACTTACAAGGCAAGTTCACGATAAAGGGAAGTTCTAGTAAGATGAAGTTCAAGACAGTGGGATGTTTCAGCCGGAGGATGTTCTAGACAAAGGGAAGTTCTAGTTAGAGAATGTTATAGACAAAGGGATGTTTTTGTATAGGAAGTTCCAGGTAGATGAAGTTCACGACGGAGGGAAGTTCCAACATAATCGAATTATGATGTTTAGAGGGAAATTTGAGGAAAAACCAAATTAGAATGTTCATTGACCAGGCACAAAAGTTAACACCAGACATATCACAACATTCAACACTCAATTTTTCAATTCAATAGCAAACCAGAATTAACATAACCTACATACATATTCAGTGAATTCTTGAAAAATTGAATGGAAATGCCAACAATAACTACATGCAAAACCTTAAAATTTCCTTATTCTCAATTTCAAAACCCCATTATTTCAAGAACTTAGAAATGAAATCTTCAACAGAAAAAGATATTGAAATCAACCCATGAACGCACATGCAACATGAAAAATCAGTTATCCTAGAAAAATAACTCACATCTTTAACATGGAAAAATTTCTCCTAGCTTCTATTACTTCTGCCTCTACTTAGATGGATTAAATCAGAAATTCTCATATTTAATCTTTATCTTCTTTTGGTAGTTCTTTAGGGTGCAAATGATACTAAAGATGAAGGAAAAACATGTGTGAGGTTAGATTAAAGAGAAAGAAACTCCGAAGCTTATTGCTATGGAAGGAAGTTTTGTGAGGTAGAGAGAAGGAGACAGAGGTGGATGATGAACAGTAACATAATGAAAGAATAAGTATTAGTGTTGAAGATTTGGTATTTTAGTGTCTTGATCTAGGACATGCAACAGGTTGAAGATGAAGGAGCTTTTGGTTCCTCCATTTCTAGGAAAGAAGAAAAGAATGCACAAACAAAAAGGGGAAACATGTGGTAGAAGATAGTGAAAGAGTTGGTTTGGTGGTGAAGGAAAAACGGGAAATCTGAATGTGTATATTGTGACACCCTAAATCCCAAATTTATTTAAAATTATTATTTTTTTCAAATTTTAATTTAAAAGTAATAGAATATAAATAAATAAATAAAACTTTTGAATGATTTCTTTAAGGCAAAAGTACCACTTAATCATGGACAATTCATATTAATCCTAAAGTTTCCATCAACTTAACAATTCGATGGTCATAACAAAATCAAATTAAATTCTTTTGAAGCACACGTACATAAGTTACTGATAATTATAAATGTAGTCCCAACCCGATGTCACTATCAGAGCAAAATTTCCCAAAATTACAGATGTTCAAATATGAAATTAACAGAAGGAAGATGATAAAAATCTTCAAGATGAGACGACTTCCTACACCCTGGGAGTAATAATCTTCACCTGCAGCTTGCAGCTCGTCTGCGTCCATCCCAAATGCCAAACACAATAACGATGGGTGACTATCGAAATTATGTAATAGTATAAAGTAAACGAGAAGAACACGTATGTAATCAAATTAACACAAACATGAGAACATTCTAGAACATAATATCAAGGTTAATCTAATTCAATCACAATAAAACAGTCACAGGGAGAAAATGTTATGCATGTCCTATACTTTATACTTCTTCATCACTTGGTACTATTCTACTCTGAAGTACTTGGTTAGGAGGCCTGATACTATGCCACTACAAGAGTGGACGGACAATTCATGAATGGCCAAGTCCTCATAGATCCCCTCAACTCAACTCGAGACACATATACGCGACGGTCGGGGTACTCTTGTTTTGCACGGTAGCTCCCGGCCTTAGGGAATAACCTAATAATCCACTTAGGAATTCCCAACTAGATGTACCCCCAAGGTCTATCAGTCTTACCTTACGGTTTGACTGTAGCCCTCCACGATTAGGCTCATTCAGTTGTACTTTCCCGAATCACTAGGTTTGTCAAACCCTCCCTATATGATGACAAATAATCCTCACTCCAAAACTGCAGCATCTATCTCATACGTACTGGATTATCATAACTCAATAATTTTCAGTTGTACTTCACAATATTCATCATTATATATACATATATATATATATTAGTCAATCACAATAAAACCCCAATATTTGGTCTACACTACTCACAATACACAGTCCAATCACATAATAAGAAATCAAACAGGTGGGACATTCAAGTAATATCAAAATTTCAATCAAGTTACAAGAACACTCAAGTACATATCATTCATACAATAACAATCAGCATAAGGTTCATAAAACTGGACAGTATGAAACCTTGATATACATAAATTCACAACAATTCTATAGGTTGCTAAAATATGTTTTAGTCCTCCCTATTACCATCCATATATTATTAATTAGTTATTATCACTCAATAGGGCTAGACCATACGTAGTAAGCCCCGGATGAATATCTGGGAATTTCAGTATTCCCGTTCATCTCATGTCATTTTATACACATAATATCGAACCTCATCTCACCCCTTACCTTGGCTGATGATTTTTCTCAACGAAGCTGATCCGTTGATGTAATGTATCGCGTCTTCGCCAATCACCGTCTCTAACAGCCTAGTCTTTGAAATCAATGTATGATTTTGATATTAAGAGTTGCGGCTGGATGCAACAGGGCAGTAGTCAATTCAATTTTTTCTTCCTAATAGAACGGGGAAACAGAGTTACGGAATGCACGACAGCCTCCTTTATTCACTTATATACCTATCCATACGTACTAGCAGTATTAGGTATATTATTAGGCTTATTATCAGACCTATACACTTAGCCCATGACCCTTATTATTATTATTATCATTATTATTATTGTTATTATTACTACAATCATAAATTAACTCTACTAATGCTTAAGTTAATGGACTAATGTAGCAACACACACGTTTACTTCTTATTTTCTTTTATATATATATATATGTTTTAAAACAAAATTGAATATTATTAATATTAATAATTTAAATAAATCATTAGGGCGAACACATAGGACAAACACGAAGGAAATTATCACACATGTCAACATACGGATAATAATAGTTGTGCATTATATTTTATAATTAAAATATAATAATAAGAAATTGGGGTGTTACATTTCTCCCCCTGTAAAAAAAATTTCGTCCTCGAAATTTACCTGAGGAAAACAACTCTGGATACGAATCACGCATTTGACTTTCGACTTCCCACGTAGTAGTTTCACCAACAGCACCTCCCCAGACAACCTTAACCAATGAAATTGTCTTACCCCATAATTCTTTGACTTTCTAGTCCTCAATCCGTAGCGGTAAGGTCTCAAAAGTTAGATTCTCTTGTATTTGGACTTTGTCTGACTCTATTATATGTGAAGGATCGAAATGTACTTGCGAAGTTGAGACACGTGAAAGACACTATGAAGATTAGAAAGAGACAGAGGCAACGCGATTTGATATGCTACGTTAGCGACACGTTTAAGAATTTGGTAGGGTCCTATAAACCGAGGAGTAAGCTTTCGCATTTCTAACGGCCGGCCAACCCCAGTTGTTGGAGTAACTCTCAGAAATACATGATCACCTTCTTGAAACTCGATGTCTTTCCTTCTTTTATCATGGTAACTCTTTTGCCTACTCTGAGACGCTCTCATCTTTACTTGAATCATTTTTACTTTTTCAGTAGTCTGTTGGACAATCTCAAGTCCTAACACAAGGTTATCGCCCCTCTCAAACCAGCACAGAGGGGTTCTACACCTCCTTCCTTACAACGCTTCAAAAGGGGCTATTCCAATGCATGAGTGGAAACTATTGTTATAGGTAAACTCTATAAGTGGTAAAAAGCTATCCCCACTTCCACTTTGTTCTAACACACAAGCTCTCAATAAGTCTTCTAGGGATTGATTGGTTCTTTCAGTTTGACCATCTGTTTGTGGGTGATAGGCTGAACTCATCCTAAGGTTCGTACCCAAAGCGCTTTGTAAACCTTGCCAAAATTTAGAGGTAAATCTAGGGTCTCTATCTAACACTATACTCGATGGGATTCCATGCAACTTAACAATTTCATTTATGTATAATTCAGCTAACTTTTCCATAGAATAAGTTATGTTTATTGGAATGAAATGAGCAGATTTGGTTAATCTATCCATAATAACCCAAATACTGTCATACTTTTTTGGAGTTCGAGGTAAGCCTACAACAAAGTCCATAGAGATGTTATCCCACTTCCATTCAGGAATACTCAAAGGTTGCATCAAGCCTGAAGGTTTCTGGTGTTCTACCTTAGACTTTTGACAGGTCAAACAAGCATATACAAACTCAGCAACGTCTTTTTTCATCCTAGGCCACCAAAATATCTTCTTGAGGTCCTTATACATCTTCGTGGCTCCAGGGTGAATACTTAAACAACTCCTATGTCCTTCCTCTAAAATTATCTTTCTTAACTCCTCTACATCGGGTATACATATTCTATCCTTAAATCTCAAAATTCCATCCACACCCACTTTAAAATGAGGTTCTCTCCCCTGGTCAATCAGCTGTAACTTATCCAAAAGGTATAAGTCTAACTTCTGACTCTTTTCAATCTCTTCTAATAGTCCACTAGTCACCTTTAACATTCCCAATTTAATACTTTCTGGTGTCAATTCACAAACTAAGCTAAGGTCGCTAAACTGTTTCAGTAACTCGCTGTGCTTAACCATTAAAGCGGACACATTCAAATTCTTCCTACTCAAGGCATCAGCCACTACATTGGCCTTTCCAGGGTGATAGTTAAGTTCAAAATCAAAATCCTTAAGAAATTCCATCCACCTACGTTGCCTCATATTCAATTCCTTCTGGTCGAAAAGGTACCTAAGGCTCTTATGATCACTAAAAACCTCAAATGTAGATCCGTACAAATAGTGTCTCCACATCTTAAGTACAAAGAAAACTGCTGCTAGTTCTAAGTCGTGGGTAGGGTAGTTCCTCTCATGAATCTTCAGTTGTCTAGAAGCATATGCTACGACTTTTCCATTCTGCATAAGCACTCCACCTAATCCTTAGCCACACGCGTCACAATATACTACAAAGGGTTCGCTCGAGTTAGGTAACACTAAGATCGGTGCAGAGGTCAATCGTTTCTTAAGCTCTAGGAAACTATTCTCACAATGGGTATCCCACACAAACAATTCCCTTTTCCGGGTCAACTTAGTTAAAGGTAAGGCCTGTTGGAACCAAGTTGTTTCTTGCAATTAAAGTTTTGATGTTAACAAATGTATTTTATGAAAATAACATATTTGACTTAGAAGAATAATGAAAAATGTCATCAGAAGATGACGTCACCAGAGGATGACGTCACCAGAAGCAGAAATCAGAAGATGACATCACCAGAGGATATCTCCAGAGGACATCGTCAGATGAATCTGTCAGAGAAAAATGCTCAAAACAGAAGCGGAGCAAAATGCTCAAAACAGATCAGTGAGCAAAAGACTCAAAACAGAATCTGAGCAAACTACTCCAGAATATTCTCAAAACAGATTAATCAAAATATACTCCAGAAGAAAAGCATCAGTGAAGTTCAAAAGTTCAACTATAAATAGAGACTTAATGCTGAAGAATAAAGAATCGGAAAACACAAGAACTCAAGCTTCAATTCAAAGTTATCTGAGAGTTCAAAAGAGAGAAAAACAAATGAGCAAGATCAATATTTTCTAAGTGTTTTCGAGAGAGAAATACAGTGCAACAATCAGCTTTCCAAAAGCAATAAAAGAGTGCAAAAATAAGTGCAGCAAACAGCTTTCCAGAAGCAACGTTGCAAAGTTCCAAACCTTTATTATAGTGGTGTAGATTCCTTCTTCAATCTGGGGTTGTCAGATTGGTAGGAGAAGACTTGGCTGGTTTAGTCAAGGTGTTGTTATTCCTCAAAAGTCTGGGGTTGTCAGGCTGTTTGAGAAGACTTAGCTGGTTTAGTTAAGGAGTTGTTGTTCCTCAAAAGTCTGGGGTTGTCAGGCTATTTGGGAAGACTGACTTGAAGGGTCAGTGATGTTCTAATTCAAAGGAGTTTGAATTAGTGAAAAGGCCTTCTGGAGGAAGGGACTGGACGTAGTCTAGTTAACGGTGAACCAGTATAAATTGATGTGTTATTATGTTATTATTATCTGCTGCTGAATCTGATTAGTTATTTATCGAATAATTCAAATCAACATTTAACAAAACAACAAAAGTAATTAAGTTTGACAAACACAATTCAACCCCCCTTCTCGTGTTTGCACCTTCAATTGGTATCAGAGCTCGGTCTCAAGGCTGAGCACTTTACAGTGTTTGAGGAAAGATCCAAGGGATCAATATGTCCGGATTCAATGAAGAAGCTTCTGGAGGAAACATCAGCAGACCACCTCTGTTTGATGGAGAACGATTTGAATACTGGAAGGACAGGCTGAGAAGTTTTTTTATTTCACAAGATCCTGAACTTTGGGACTTGGTGGAAGATGGTTATACTGCTCCAGAAGATGCGGATTGTATTAAAATTTCCAGAAGAGATATGGATGCTGATCAGAAGAAGATGTTCAAGTTGCATCACAAATCCTGAACGTTCATGATTAATGCAATCACGTTCAAAGAGTTCGACAAATGCACCAACAGAGAAACAGCGAAGAGCATCTATGATAGTCTGATTCTGACTTACGAAGGCAGTAAGCAAGTCCAAGAAGCAAAGGCTAACATTTTAGTCAAGAAGTACGAGTTATTCAAGATGGAAGAAGATGAAACTATGTTTTCCAGATTCCAGACTCTAGTATCATGATTAAGGGTACTAGAAAAGAGCTACACTACTGCTGATCATGTAAAGAAAATACTTAGAAGTCTGACAATCAAGTGGAGACCAAAGATTACTGTTATTTAGGAAGCTAAAGATCTGAATACTCTAAAGCTGAAAGAATTAATCAGCTCTCTCAGATAACAAGAAGAAGAAGATGAACCCAAGAAGAAGAACAAAACTCTAGCCCTGAAATCCAAGCAGAAAAGGGCTCTGAAAGCAACATCAGAAAATAGTGATTCAGACGATCAAAGTCTGAACTCAGAGGAAGAAGAAATTGCTTTCTTATCCAGGAAGTTCAGAAAGATGTGGCATAATAGAAGGAATAAATTTCCCCAGAGATATTCCAATCAGTCCAACAAAGGAAGTGATGATACAAATGACAAGAAAGGTATCATCTGCTACGGATGCAATGAATCTGGACATATCAAGTCAGAATGTCCAAATATGGAGAAAGGAAAGTACCATAGGAAAGATTTCAGAACTAAGAAGAAAAGCATGATGGCTACATGGGATGATTCTGATGAATCTTCTGAAGATGAACATGCATATTTGGCTATGATGGCTCACACCAACTCTGGATCCAACACAGAATCTGATTCTGGAACAGAATCAGAAGATGATGAAACTAAGGTATATTCTGAATTCACTCGATCTGATTTGATTACTGCTCTGAATGATTTTTTAAACAGTAATTACAAATTATCTTTAAAACTGAAAACTCTTAAGAAAGAAAATACAAATCTAACAGAAGAAGTTAATGTTTTAAAGAATCAGATTGCAGAATTTAAAACAGAAAGTGTCATTCTTGAAACTGATATTGCAAAATTGAAACAGAGAATGTATGCTTGAAAAATAGTTTTGCTGAAATTAAAGATGAAAGTTTAAATCTGAAAAATAATCATAATTCAACAGCAATTGAAAATACCACAAGTAATTCTGATATGCATGAACAAGTTCTTCAAGAATTTCTTGATAGTGGTATGGAAAGAAGCAAATATGCTTCTATGATTTATGGAGTCAGTAGGAATGGAAATAGAGGTATAGGATTTGAAGAAACTATAACTGAATCTAAACTTGTGCTTAAACATGTTCCCTCTGATATAGTGTGTACTGTTTGTTACAAGAAAGGTCATTCCAAAGTGTCTTGTCCTATGCTAAATACAAGGGAAAACAAGAAACTTTTCAAGACTAACAAACCTGGACCCAACCAGATTTGGGTACCAAAAGATAAAATTGTCTATGTTGCAGATGTTCTAAGCAACCAAATTGAAACACCAGTCATGGTGCCTGGTCAATGGATGCTGGCAATATATGAAGGGAAAAAGGTCTATGTTCCAACATCTACCAAACAGAAGCCAATTGACTCTGGTAGAAGAAGAACTGGTCAACACAATACCTATCAAAACCAGAACCAGAATCATAGGAGGAACAGGAAATATCAAAGAAATCACACAGATCAGAACAGACAGAGAAATCACTCATATCAACAAACCTGGAACTACCAGAAGAATCAGAATTACTATCAGTTCCAGAACCAGAAGAATCATAATTATCATCAATTTCAGAACTATCAGAGGAACATGATATATCAGCAGAAAGAGAAGTGTCAGTATCTGGAGAGTTCTTCAAACACTCCAATAAAATTCATCAAGACTACAAACAAGGAAGGGAATTCAAATTCCTTCATCCAAACCATCTAATCACAGAACATACAGATTCAGAATCTGAAAATCAGAAACAAGAGGATTTTTAGAGTAAAATTGAAACTGTTGACATAGAGGTTACATTTTGCTGTAAATACTATTATTGTTTGATATTTATGTTTAATGTGATAACAAGAAGCTTGATCTTAAAAATCAAAGCTAGATAAGTATTCTGCAGGTTGTCAAACTGTCAGAGGAACTAAGTGATTCACGTGATGTGAACACTTCAACAGAAACAATATTTCAGTGGTTTCAAAAACAAGCAGAAACCACCAGAAGCAGAATTAATGGTTTGGCTGTATTGAGTTCATTTTTAAATTATTTGATTTGTATTATGTTATATGAAAAATAGCTTGATCTGAAAAGTCAAAGCAAGATGAAGCTGATGCAGGTTAACCAGAACTAGAGGAAACTGATGCTGGTTTACCAGAACCAGAGGAAACTAAAGCTAGTTTACCAGAACTAGAGGAAAACGATGCAGGTTTACTAGAACCAGAAGCTGATATAGATCTACCAGAACCAGAAGCTGATGTAGACAAACCAAGAGAGCTTGAATAGATGGAAGATGAAAGAAGAACCTGACAAGTCTTCAGAGGATAAATCTGAAGATAAGTTAAAAAAAAATAGATCACTCCAAGACATGACCAGAACTATGTTAAATGATTTAAATGTTGCAAAACATTTTTGAGCTGAAGCAATCAACACTGCATGTTACATTCAGAATAAAGTTTTTATAAGGTCTACGTTGTTTAAAACACCATATGAATTATGGAAAGATTTAACAAAATCAGAGGAAGCAAAAACAGACAAACCAGCAGAAGCAGATAAACCAGCAGAATTTGGAGAAGTGAATGATACAAATAAATCAGAAGCATGTGACACATCTTCAAAGGATGAACCTGATCAAATCAGAACCAGTCATGAGAAGTCAGAAGAGAAATCTGGATGGAAATACCAGTCATCTCATCCTAAAAATCTGATCATTGGAAGTGGAAGTGATTCTTTAAGAACCAGATCATCATTAAAAGATATAAGTCTGTTTGGTTTAATCTCATCGATTGAGCCTACATCTGTTAGTGAAGCATTGGCAGATGATGGATGGATTATTGCAATGCAGGAAGAGTTAAATGAATTTAAGAGAAATGATGTTTGGGATCTAGTTCCAAGACCAGAGAACAACATTGTGGGAACCAAGTGGGTCTTTAGAAATAAGCTAAATGAAAAGGGTGAAGTAGTCAGAAACAAGGCAAGGCTTGTGGCACAAGGTTACAGTCAACAAGAGGGTATTGATTACACTGAGACATTTGCTCCAGTTGCTAGAATTTTCTGAATTAATGCAGCATGAATTTCAAATGAGTATGATGGGAGAACTTAAGTTCTTTCGAGGAATACAAATTCAACAAAGTCCAGAAGGTATTTACATTCACCAAACTAAATATACAAAGGAACTTCTCAAGAAGTTTAAGATGAGTGATTGCAAACCTATGGCTACACCAATGCATCTTACTTGTTCACTTGATAAAGATGAATCAAGAACAAAAGTTGACTAGAAAATCTACAGAGGAATGATAGGATCATTACTCTACCTTACTACTTCTAGATCTGATATCATATTTAGTTTGTGTGTATGTGCTCGATTTCAAATATGATCCTAGAGATTCTCATCTAACTGCTGTTAAGAGAATCCTTAGATACCTAAAAGGCACTACCAACCTCACCTTGTTTTACAAGAAAACTCCTACATACAAACTGAGTGGATACTGTGATTCTGACTATGCTGGAGATAAACTTGAAAGAAAAAGCACCAGTGGCTATTGTACCTTTTTAGGAGAGAATTTAATTTCGTGGTCCAGTAAGAGACAACACACCATTGCCATGTCAACAGCAGAGGCTGAATACATTTCAGCAGCTGGCTGCAGCTCTCAACTACTCTGGATGAAGCATCAACTTGAAGACTACAAAATATTAGAATCCAACATACCCATCTATTGTGATAACACCTCTGCAATTTGCCTAACCAAAAACTCTATCCTACATTCTCGAGCCAAACACATAGAGATCAAACACCACTTCATCAGAGATTTTGTTTAGAAAGGAGTACTCAACATTCAGTTTGTAGACACTGAAAATCAATGGGCTGACATATTCACTAAACCACTACCTGAAGATAGGTTTGAATTTATCAAGAAAAACCTTAATCTTATCTTCATCCCTAACCTAATAGCTTAGTTTAATTTTTATGTTATTTTATTTTTCATGTACTTTTATTAAAAAAAAAAGTCGAAAAAAAAAAGAAAGAAAAAAAAAACAGAGGATCTCTTTTCTTCATTTAATCCTTTTTGTCTGATGACAAAGGGGGAGAAGATGTAATATTTGATAAAATATCCGAGGGACAAGATGATTTATTTGAAAGGAGGAGAAGATGATGTATGATGTATTTGATATCTGGGCATAGGAGAAGATGATGTATTTGATATTTGGGCATTAGACTTAGGGGGAGAAAATATAAAATGAAGCTTAGTCTTAGGGGGAGTCAAAGTCAAAAGAAAGAAAAAGTATTATCAAAAATACATTGTTTGTCATCATCAAAAAGGGGGAGATTGTTGGAACCAAGTTGTTTATTGCAATTAAAGTTTTGATGTTAACAAATGTATTTTATGAAAATAACATATTTGACTTAGAAGAAGAATGAAAAATGTCATCAGAAGAATAGATCAGAAGATGATGTCACCAGAGGATCACGTCACCAGAAGCAGAAATCAGAAGATGATGTCACCAGAGGATGATGTCACCAGAAGCAGAAATCAGAAGATGACATCACCAGAGGATATCGTCAGATGAATCTGTCAGAGAAAAATGCTCAAAACAGAATTGGAGAAAAAGGCTCAAAACAGAATCTGAGAAAAATGCTCAAAACAGAAGCGGAGCAAAATGCTCAAAACAGATCAGTGAGCAAAAGACTCAAAACAGAATCTGAGAAAACTACTCCAGAATATTCTCAAAACATATTAATCGAAATATACTCTAGAAGAAAAGCATCAGTGAAGTTCAAAAGTTCAACTATAAATAGAGACTTAATGCTGAAGAATAAAGCATCGGAAAACACAAGAACTCAAGCTTCAATTCAAAGTTATCTAAGAGTTCAAAAGAGAGAAAAACAAATGAGCAAGAGCAATATTTTCTAAGTATTTTCGAGAGAGAAATACAGTGCAACAATCAGCTTTCCAGAAGCAATAAAAGAGTGCAAAAATAAGTGCAGCAAACAGCTTTCCAGAAGCAATGTTGCAAAGTTCCAAACCTTTATTATAGTGGTGTAGATTCCTTCTTCAATCTGGGGTTGTCAGATTGGTAGGAGAAGACTTGGCTGGTTTAGTCAAGGTGTTGTTATTCCTCAAAAGTCCGGGGTTGTCAGGCTGTTTGAGAAGACTTAGCTGGTTTAGTTAAGGTGTTGTTGTTCCTCAAAAGTCTGGGGTTGTCAGGAAATTTGGGAAGACTGACTTGAAGGGTCAGTGATGTTGTAATTCAAAGGAGTTTGAATTAGTGAAAAGGCCTTCTGGAGGAAGGGACTGGACGTAGCCTAGTTAACGGTGAACCAGTATAAATTGATGTGTTATTATGTTATTATTATCCGCTACTGAATCTGATTAGTTATTTATCGAATAATTTAAATCAACATTTAACAAAACAGCAAAAGTAATGAAGTTTGACAAACACAATTCGACCTCCCCTTCTCGTGTTTGCACCTTCAAGGCCAACTTGGAGAATCCTTCTATGAATCTACGATAATAACCTGCTAGTCCTAGGAAACTCCTAATCTCAGTCACTGATTTTGGTGCTTTCCATTCTAAGACACTCTCTACCTTAGCAGGATCAACAGCTATTCCTCCTTTTGAAATTAGATGTTCTAGGAAACTCACTTCCTCTAACCAAAATTCACAGTTAGATAGCTTGGCAAATAATTGTTTTTCCTTAAGGATTTGCAAGACTATCCTTAAGTGTTCACCTTGCTCTTCCTTTGTCTTAGAGTACACTAAGATATCATCTATAAACACAACCACAAATGAGTCTAGGTAAGAATGAAAGATTCGGTTCATGTAATCCATAAACACTGCCGGTGCATTAGTAACACCAAAAGGCATGACCAAGTACTCATAGTGGCCATAACGGGTCGTAAATGCGGTTTTCGAGACATCAGAAGACTTCACCCGAATCTGATGGTAACCTGATCTCAAATCGATCTTACTAAATACGCAGGATCCTCTCAATTGGTCCATAAGATCATCTATCCTAGGTAGTGGGTACTTATTCTTGATTGTCACTTTATTAAGTTAGCGGTAATCCACACACAACCTCATAGATCCATCATTCTTTTTAACCAACAACACAGGTGCACCCCATGGTGACACACTAGGTCTTATAAATTGTTTATCTAAAACCTCCTCCAATTGTTTCTTAAGCTCAGACAATTCTAAGGGAGACATCCTATATGGTGCCATGAATATGGGTCCAGTACCTGGTACAAGGTCAATGTTAAACTCGATATCACGCTCTGGTGCTATACTATTGACATCTTCAGGGAATACTTCAGGGAATTCACGCACAATAGGAACATCTTGTACTACCACTTTTTCTTCAAGTTCCAACGAGGATAGGATCATGTATAACTGGGCATCTTCTTTCAAGAGTGCCTTTACTTGGTTGGCGGATATATTGCTAGGCTTCTCCCTCTCTTCTGGTTCCATGAATTCAATAGTTTTACTAAAAAAATCTATGCGGACTCGATTAGCAGATAACCAATCCATACCGAGGATCACATCAACTAGACGTAAAGGTAAACATACTAAGTCAACTCGGAAGTCCTTTCCACACACATGGATAGAAATATTATGACAAACACTAGAGGTGTCAACAGAGTCACTAGTTGGGGTATTCACAATGAAATCATACTGCAAACGAGACACAGGTAGTCCTAAACGTCTAACACAATCAAGAGACACAAAGGAATGAGTAGCACCACAATCAAATAGCACAAACAAAGGAGTATCACTTATGAGACACATACCTTGGATCAAGTTATCTTTCTCAGTTACTCCTGCACCACTAAGGGCAAAGACTCTTCCATTAGACATAGGTCGGCTGGCTTGGGAACTCTGGTTTCTGGATTGGGGAGTCTTCTTTGGCTAGGGGCATGTGGTGCTGATGTGGCCCTGTTGTTGACAATTAAAACAAGTAACTGCAGCATCTCTGCACTCAAATGCCATATGACCTTGCTTACCACACTTGTGACATCGAATAGGAGTAGCTGGATCACTGTTGTTACTACTGTTGTTGCTCGAGACTTGACTCTAGTTGTTGCTATTCACATAGCTAACTCCTCTTCCATTCGAGTTTCCTCTACCACCCCCATAACTATAATTGTTTTCATTTCCTTTTCCATTACTATTACCATTTCCTCTTCCAGCTGGAGAACCATGTTGGTGATAATTCGAACGACTTTCAAATTTACTAGGAGGGAAAGAGTAAGGTTTTCCCCTATTTTGATGCATAGGCCTCTTGGCCTTCATGGTTCCTGTGTTTCGATAATGTGCCTTTTCAGCACGAGTATCCTCATCATAGATCCTACTCTTATTCACTAGGGTAGGGAAGTCACGGATCTCTTGCATTCCAACCTGCTTCTTGATCTCTGGTATAACTCCCATTTCAAACTTCATGCACTTAGATTTTTCTCCTGCTTCTCCTACATAGAGTGGATAGTACATGGACAACTCCTCAAACTTAGCAGCATATTCTGCCACTAACATATTACCTTGTTCTAACTTGATAAATTCCATTTACTCCCTATTGCGGATGTCTTCAGGAAAATACTTGACTAGGAACTTGTTTCTGAATACTGTCCAAGTAATTACAGTCCCTGCATTATCTAAACGCTGGCGCGCATTATCCCACCAATGTTCAGCTTCTTCTATCAACATAAAAGTTCCCAAATGCACTTTTTGGCCTTCGAGACATGCCACTCCTCTAAAAAATTTCTCAATATCTTGCAACCAATTCTTGGCTCCATCTGGATTATAGTGACCTTCAAATGATGGAGGATTAGCCTTATGGAATCGATCCATTACCATGAACTCATTTATTTGCACATTTCCTTGATCACTAGTGTAACTATTAGCTTAAGCAACAGCTTGAGCAACAACCTGTGCAGCTTGAGCAGCAGCTTGTGCAGAGGCTTGCGCAGTAGCTTGGGATTCAGCCAAAGCCTGTAGAGCCTACACTGTAACTTCTGCCATGGACTCTAGAGCCTCAGCAATTCCAACGTCATTCCTCCCACTAGCCATCACTACCTGCATCAATCAGATAGGCCAATTGAATACAGTGGGGTACTTAGGGAGAAAGGAAACTAACTTAGTTTTACACTACTAACACAATAACAATCATAGTAACAACACACACATAACAGAGCACACAAGGAAACATAGTGAACACATAACACACCTACGGTCTGATTGGATATACCTGCTCTGATACCACTAATGTGACACCCTAAATCCCAAATTTATTTAAAATTATTTTTTTTTTCAAATTTTAATTTAAATGTAATAGAATATAAATAAATAAATAAATAAAACTTTTGAACGATTTCTTTAAGGCAAAAGTATCACTTAATCATGGACAATTCATATTAATCCAAAGTTTCCATCAGCTTAACAACTCGAAGGTCATAACAGAATCAAATTAAATTCTTTTGAAGCACACGTACATAAGTTACTGATAATTATAAATGTAGTTCCAACCAGATGTCACTATCAGAGCAAAATTTCCCAAAATTATAGATGTTCAAATATGAAATTAACAGAAGGAAGATGATAAAAGTCTTCAAGATGAGACGGCTTACTACACCCTGGGAGTATTAATCTTCACCTGCAGCTTGCAGCTCGTCTGCGTCCATCGCAAACGCGAAACACAACAACGAGGGGTGAGTATCGAAATTATGTAATAGTATAAAGTAAACGAGAAGAACACGTAAGTAATCAAATTAACAAAAACATGAGAACATTCCAGAACATAATATCAAGGTTAATCTAATTCAATCACAATAAAACAATCACAGGGAGAAAATGTTATGCATGTCCTATACTTTATACTTCTTCATCACTTGGTACCATTCTACTCTGAAGTACTTGGTTAGGAGACCTGATACTATGCCACTACAAGAGTGGACGGACAATTCATGAATGGCCAAGTCCTCATAGATCCCCTCAACTCGACCCAAGACACATATACGCGACGGTCGGAGTACTCTTTTTTTGCACGGTAGCTCCCGGCCTTAGGGAATAACCCACTAATCCACTTAGGAATTCCTAACTAGATGTACCCCTTAGGTCTATCAGTCTTACCTTACGGTTTGACTGTAGCCCTCCACGATCAGGCTCATTCAGTTGTACTTTCCCGAATCACTAGGTTTGTCAAACCCTCCCTATATGATGACAAAATAATCCTCACTCCAAAACTACAGCATCTATCTCATACGTACTGGATTATCATAACTCAATAATTTTCAGTTGTACTTCACAATATTCATCATTATATATACATATATATATATTAGTCAATCACAATAAAACCCCAATATTTGGTCTACACTACTCACAATACACAGTCCAATCACATAATAAGAAATCAAACAGGTGGGACATTCAAGTAATATCATAATTTCAATCAAGTTACAAGAACACTCAAGTACATATCATTCATACAATAACAATCAGCATAAGGTTCATACAATATGTTTTAGTCCTCCCTATTACCATCCATATATCATTTATTAATTATTATCACTCAATAGGGCTCGACCATACGTAGTAAGCCCCGGATGAATATCTGGGAATTTCAGTATTCCTGTTCATCTCATGTCATTTTATACACATAATATCGAACCTCATCTCACCCCTTACCTTGGCTGATGATTTTTCTCAACGAAGCTGATCCGTTGATGTAACGTATTGCGTCTTCGCCAATCACCGTCTCTAACAGCCTAGTCTTTGAAATCAATGTATGATTTTGATATTAAGAGTTGCGGCTGGATGCAACAGAGCAGTAGTCAATTCAATTTTTTCTTCCTAATAGAACGGGGAAATAGAGATACGGAATGCACGACAGCCTCCTTTATTCACTTATATACCTATCCATACGTACTAGTAGTATTAGGTATATTATTAGGCTTATTATCAGACCTATACACTTAGCCCATGACCCTTACTATTATTAATATTATTATTATTATTTTCATTATTATTATTGTTATTATTACTACATTCATAAACTCACTCTACTAATGCTTAAGTTAATGGACTAACGTAGCAACACACACGTTTACTTCTTATTTTCTTTTATATATATATATATATGTTTTAAAACAAAATTGAATATTATTAATATTAATAATTTAAATAAATCATTAGGGCGAACACATAGGACAAACACGAAGGAAATTATCGCACATGTCAACATACGGATAATAATAGTTGTGCATTATATTTTATAATTAAAATATAATAATAAGAAATTGAGGTGTTACATATATGGGTTGTGTGTGACATGTAAGTGAAAGGGAAAAGAGAAAAGTAGTATACATACATCCTTCAACACTTGTCCTTGATAATACTATAGCTCTTCTACCTCAATTCTAGAAAACAATACTATCTTAACAACAAAATTAAACATTAGTAGTAATTAATTCTTATCACTTTTCCACAAAATTAGTGGTCTAATTACTATCTAATATATGGACAAGTTAGAGAAAGTTGTAAATCCTTCTAAAAAAGATTGGTCTCTCCATTTTGATGATCCTTTGGGGGCTTAGAGGACCGCGTATAACACACCTTTAGGCTTGTTTCCTTATAGGCTAATTTTTCAACAAAGCATGTCATTTGCCCATTGAGTTGCAACATAAAGCATTTTGGGTTATAAAAAAAAATTAACTTGAATTTACAACAGGCTGGTGTAGCAAGAATGTTGAACATAAAATGTTTAGTTATGAAAATGCTGAGTTGTATAAATCCAAAGTTAAAAACTGGCATGACCAAATGATTCAAAGAAGAGAACAAAAAGGTAGACACAAATGTGAACCGAAAATTGAATTCAAATTCATATTTACATTTAAATTACGTTTACATTTACATTAAAATTTACATTTATATATTTAATTTATTTATCTACACCAAAAATACAATTTTTCAATTATTTTATAATTTTTTTTGCATTATACTTTTTTTTTTAAGAAAATAATTTACTTTTTTGGTCAAATAATATATATATTTTGACTGTTATAAAACAATTATTTATGTATTTAATATATTAAATATTATCTTTAGATTTAAATATGTCAATCTAAAATACTTAATATGGTAATTGTGAAATCAGACCATTTGCCTATATAAGCACGGATCTATAGTCTATCATATGTACCATAAACAATACAATACAATATGGATACTAATACTAAAAGGATTTCTACTCTCACAATGATATTTTTATTGGCTTTCTTTGTTATTGCATCAGGTACGAAACAAATTATTAAATTAGATAAATTTTTAATGTTTAATGTTGTAATTTTTCACTTCAAACTACAATTTCCTTTTAAATCTCTCACTTAAATATAACAATAATTTCATGACCATGTGTATTATTTGGGTGTCTAGATATGTGTCAAGAATCAGAAGGAGCAAGTGGCTACTATGCAGGCTACGCCTATAAAACAGATGAAGTATGTATACCCAATTGTCCTAAAGGACAACAAGGAAAATGTTTGAGTGGGAAGTGTTGGTGTATGGACTATCCACCAAATGCCTAAAATATTCCTAGTGTTTAATACTTAAAATTTCAAATTAAGTATTGAAATATTGTAATACACCCATAGTTTATGGGGTCTAATATGTCCAAATAAAAAGTCAATAAGAAATAAATATCTTATTGAGTAATAAAATATTATCTTATAAAAGTTACATAAAAACTTTAAATTGTTTATCTTTTTCTTTATTAACATTGAAGAGTAAGGATGCATTTAAGATCCTAAAAAAACAACATGCATGTGAAAATCAATTTAGTCTTTGAAAAAATATAAGTAATACTTATTTATTATGAAAATACATCGGGACAATTTAGTCTATACATGAACAATATTTAAAAATTGAACAATTATGTCCTTAACAATGATTAAAAATAGGCTAAATAGCACTCGTGATCCCTTAAATTAATTTCAGTTAACGTTTTAGTCTTTTATCTTTTTTTTTTTTTTTCTGATTTGGTCCTTTATTTTAATTTTATCTGAAGATTTGAGTTACGAATTTGATGAAATTTGTATTATATTAAAGAATATAATTAATTTTATGGATTTTGGTTTAAAATTTTGATGAATTTTTGTATAAAAAAAAGGATAATATTGTTGACATTTTAAAACATAAAAGATCAAATTGTCACTTAAAATTAAAATAAAGGATAAAATCAGAAGAAAAAAAATAAAGGACTAAAACGTTAACTGAAATTAAGTTAAGAGGTCACGGGTGCTATTTAACCTTAAAAATATCAATTTAGCCATTTATATAATTAAAAAAAAAATTTGGGTTCTACAACATTAAAAGTTCCCTAAATAATTTATTATTCTACATAGATACATCACTGTTATTATGAACTACATAATGTGTAATTTGATTTTGGTACACAACAGATATCAATTTTTGGATATGTTATTGATACTTTTTAATTTTGAAGTATTGCAGATATTTAATTGAATAATATTTTTTTTTTGAGTGATCATATTTGAATACTAAAGAAAAAATAATAATAAAAAAGAATGATTTGTTGAAAAAAAACTAGTTTGAGACTTTTTGTGTTGCATGGATAAAATTGTCTATTTTTAATTATTGTCTAAGATTTAATCATTTATTTTTTGTGATGGTAGTTCAAGTAGGATTAAGTTTCCAAATTTTATTTTCTTAATATTGTATATTTTTAATTATTGTCTAAGATTTAATCATTTATTTTTTATGATGGTAGTTCTAGTAGGATTAAGTTGCTTACATTTTATTTTCTTAAAGACTTAAAATTGCTTTTTAAGTTTTCACAATGACCTAATTTGGTCACACAATTTTTTCATGTTTTAAAATGGGTTTAAAATCTTACTATTATTGTAACTGATAAGATTTTTTTAGTCAAATCCAATTGATATTAAAATCCTTTTATTAATAGCTTGTATAAATGAAACTCCAACTCATTTAAAGGTAGTCAATAAAGGCTATGATTTATTTCACCAATGCAATAAACTATACTAAATCCCTCTTCTTTGTTGGTTGCTAGCCAACTCCAAGTAATAGACTTCATTTTTGGAATCAAGTTGGTTCTTGCAATTAAAGTTTGATGTTAATAAATATATTTTATGAAAATCGTATTTCGACTTAGAAGGAAAATTCAGAGGATGACACCACCAGAAGATAAAAATGTCACCAGAAGTTTCGGCCAGAGGATACATCCAGAGGATACCAGAGGATGTCACCAGAGGGTACCAAAAGATACCTCTAGAGGATACCAGAAGATACCTCCAGAGGATACCAGAGGATGCCAACAACGGCAAACATCAAAAAATAACATCATTAGAGGATATCTTTCTTGGCCCAAATCAAAAGGAAGAAGAGTCCAAAAGGAGACTTGGTCCAGACCAGAAGGAAGCTTGTCAGAGGGAGACCTGTTCCAGACCAAAAGGAAACATAAGTCTGACTTGGTCTAGACTTAGTACAGACCAGAAGTTAGCATGGTCCAGAACAAAAGACTTGGTCCAGACTTGGTCCAGATCAGAAGATATAATTGTCTTGAACATAAGACTTAGTCCAGATTTATTCCAGACTTAATCCATACTTGGTCCAAATTAAAAGATTAATGATCCAGATTAAAATATCAATGGTCCATTTTAGAAGATCAATGGTCCAGATCAGAGGATCACAGAATGGTACAAATCAGATCACTTGGTCCAGAATTGGTCGAAATCAGAAGATCATAGAATGGTACAGATCAGATCACATGGTCCAGAATTGGTCGAAATCAGAAGATCACAGAATGGTACAAATCATATCACATGGTCCAGAGTTGGTCGAGATCAGAGGATCATACGGTCTAGAATTTAAATTATGATGCAAATCAGTGAAAGACTTGATTAAAATTCGAAGAAGACTTGATTAAATTTTGATAGAAATTTGATCAAAGTATTAAGGGGATTTAATTCAAAAATCACTGAAGACTTGAAGAAATTCGAATGCAATCTGAAGCTTAAAAAGATATGGTTTGAAATTCAAAGAAACAAGATTGGTGAACAGAATTTTGAAGTCCAATCTGAAGCTAAAAAGATACGGTTTTAATTTAAGTGAAACATGATTGACCAACAGAATTTTTGAAGGAAATCTGAGCAAGATTTATTTCGAACTTAAGTTTGGACAAAACCCTATTTGCAGCTATAAAAGGAGGCTTCAGGCAGCAGCATCAAGTATCTAAAAACACAAGAACTCAAGCTTCATATTCAACACAATCTGAGAGTTCAAAAGATATAATCACTTGAGTGCAAAAGCAATATTTTCTAAGTGTTTTCGAGAGAGAAATTAAGTGCAACAATCAGCTTTCCAGAAGCAAATTTGTAGAGTTCCAACCCTTGTAATCAAACCCGATAGTGGTGTAGATTCCTTCTTCAATCTGGGGTTGTCAGATTGGTAGGAGAAGACTTGACTTGTAGAGTCAAAGTGTTGTTTTCGTTCCCCAAAATTTTGGGGTTGTCAGACTGTTTGAGAAGACTGGCTTTGAGGGTCAGGTGCTGTAATTCAAAGATTTGAATTAGTGGATTAAAGCCTTCAGGATGAAGGGACTAGATGTAGCCAAGTTAATGGTGAACCAGGATAAATTGATGTGTTCTTATGCTGTTATTTTCCGCTACTAAGTCTGATTATTTATTCATCAAGTAAATCACATCAACATTCAACAAAACAGCAAAAAGTTTCAAAGTTTGGCAAACACAATTCAACCTCCCCTTCTCGTGTTTGCACCTTCATTAATATCGTTTAGCATAATATATATTTTAGTCCTATAAAGGTGTCGTATAGGCCATTAATTTCTTCATAAACTAAGAGGTGGCATATAGGCTATTAATGTCTTCTAGTGCACCCTATTGTTCTTTCTCACATCTTCATCAATTTTTTCTAGTTTTAAAAAACTATAATAACCCATTTTTATCACATTTAGAACATTGTTAATTATCGTCCAAAAAATTTAGATGTTACAGTTCGTATAAGACCGGTTCGATATAGATTGGACTGCAAAACATATTGGGCAGTTTTGTTAGTCTTGTTAGCGTTGGTCATGTTTTTGTTAGTCTAGTTTTGCTCATAGATATTATTCCAGCTGCGGTTATGGGTGGTTAAAATTACTATGAGAAGGACCTAACTTAGTCTATGAATAAGATATGGTTTGAGTAGTATGATAATGTTTTAGGGGAAAAATAATGCATCAGTGGAGGAAAGGTGTGACACTCTAAATCCCAAATTTATTTCAATTTTTTTCTTCAAATTTTAATTTAAAAATAATAAAATATAAAAAATAATAAATAAATAGAACTTTCGAACGATTTCTTTAAGGCAAAAGTATCACTTAATCATGGACAAGTCATATAATCCAAAGATTCCATCAGCTTAACAATTCGAAAGTCATAACAGTGATCAAATTAAATTCTTTTCGAAGCACACGTACATAAGTTACTGATAATTATAAATGTAGTCCCAACTCGATGTCACTATCAGAGCAAAATTTCCCAAAATAAAAGACGTTCACATATGAAATTAATAGAAGGAAAATGATAAAAGTCTTCAAGATGAGACGGCTTCCTACACTCTGAGAGTAATAATCTTCACCTGCAGCCTGCAGCTCATATGCGTCTATCGCAAACGCCAAATACAAACAACGAGGGGTGAGTATCGAAATTATGTAACAGTATAATGTAAATGAGAAGAACACATAAGTAATCAAATTAACACAAACCTGACAAACATTCCAGAACATAATATCAAAGGTTAATCTAATTCAATCACAATAAAACAGTCCCAGGGAAAAATGTTATACTTTGAAGTACTTGGTCTCATTCTACTATGAAGTACTTGATTAGGAGGCCTGATACTATGCCACTACAATAGTGGACGGACAATTCATGAATGGCCAAGTCCTCGTAGATCCATTAACTCAACCTGAGACACATATACGCGACGGTCGGGGTACTCTTGTTTTGCACAGTAGCTCCCGGCCTTAGGGAATAACGCACTAATCCACTTAGGAATTCCCAACTAGATGTACCCGTAAGGTCTATCAATCATACCTTACAGTTCGATTGTAGCCCTCCACGATCAGGCTCATTCAGTTGTACTTCCCCGAATCACAAGGTCTGTCAAACCCTTTCTATATGATGACAAAATAATCCTCATTCCAAAATTACAACATCTATCTCATACTTACTGGATTATCAAACAAGTGTCACATTCAAGTAATATCATAATTTCAATCAAGTTACAAGAACGCTCAAGTACATATCATTCATACAATAACAATCAGCATAAGGTTCATAAAACTAGACAACATGCAATCTTGATATACATAAATTCACAACAATTCTATAGGTTGCTAAAATATATTTTAGTCCTCACTATTACCATTCATATATTATTAATTAATTATTATCACTCAATAGGGCTTGACCATACGTAGTAAACCCCGAATGAATATATGAGAATTTCAATATTCCTGTTTATCTCATGTCATTTTATACTCATACTATCGAACCTTATCTCACCCCTTACCTTGGCTGAAGATTTTTCTCAACGAAGCTGATCCGTTGATGTAATGTGTTGCGTCTTCGCCAATCACCGTCTCTAAGAGCTTAGTCTTTGAAATCAATGTATGATTTTGGTATTAAGAGTTGCGGCTGGATGCAACAGAGCAGTAGTCAATTCAAATTTTTTTCTTCCTAATAGAACAGGGAAACAAAGACATGGGATGCACGATAGCCTCCTTCATTCACTTATATACTTATTTATACTTACTAGTAGTATTAGGTATATTATTAGGCTTATTATCAGACATATACACTTAGCCCATGACCCTTACTATTATTATTATTATTATTATTATTATTATTTTTATTAATATTATTATTATTATTATTACAATCATAAACCCACTTTACCAGTGCTTAAGTTAATAGACTAATGTAGCAACACACACGTTTATTTTTTATTTTCTTTTTATTTAAATATATGTATATATATATATATATATTTTAAAATAAATTGAATATTATTAATATTAATAATTTAAATAAATCATTAGGGCGAACACGTAGGACAAACACAAAGGAAATTTCGCACATGTCAACATACGGATAATAATAGTTGTGCATTATATTTTATAATTAACATATAATAATAAGAAATTGAGGTGTTACTAATGGTCTCACGAGGAAGGAAAATTGGAGGTTAAATAATATTCTCTAAAAAGATTAAGGAATGAGGATAATTAGAGAAATTATGTAATGGTTTAGGTGTACATATATACCTTGTTTGTATTGAGTAGACCTTACTTTGTGATGTCTAAGTGATTGAATTGTCAAAATTTGTTGTGAGGATGAATTGAACGACTAGTGGAGGTAGGTGAAACAAAAATGGAAAAAGGAGCATTCTAGTGGATGTTGTTCGACAAAGAGGGTGAATTAATAGTAGTAAGTTAATATATATAGCAGTTGGGACTGGACAAGACTGAAGAAATTTTTTCCTCTCGTAGATGTTAAGGATGAAAATTTTGGATTAAGAAATAGTTCTTGTGTACAAGTTGTAGCTATGGAGTAAGTGGTACACAATCATAAAGATGAAAAGATTTACGTAGTAAATCATATGGATTTGATGTTTTAGTGATAAGACAAAGGATAGATTATAACTCTTTGGGGAAGAATTCATGTTGACTTTGTTGAAGTAGATACAAAAGACATATTGACGAGAAGTTGTTAGAAACGCTTGATCCTCAAATGAGTGATTGGAAAAAGAAAAAATTGGATATCTTGTGGTGTAGGTTTGGATCCATAGGGGACTTGTAGCTTTGTGGGAGGTATTCTTATGTTAGAGTATACCTTATCTAACTTAAGGAATGTGATTTTAGAGTTATAAACTCCTAAAGTAAATTTTTAGGGGTTGTATTCAAAAGTTTTGAGAAGATTTCAGTATGACCGATAGGATGAATGAGTCATTCTCATAATGTTTTTTAATGTCAGCTTCAAGGATGAAACCATTTTTTGGTCAGTAGAATATAAGACCCGAGAATTTCCTTAACGAATTATCTATTAAACATTAAATTTATATTAATTGTTTGTGTAAATTTTATTATTTTAACCAAAAAACTATATATATATGGACCTAATCTTGCCTTATTTTAGCCATGATTTGATCTTATTATTCTAAGTATTTGATGTTGAAAAATATTTATCTACCTGTGTGGCTTATATGATTTATTTATGTTATGATTTTACCGCTCTAAGATATGCAACATGCAGAAATAATGTTATAATAATGAAAATAATATTAAAATTAATTATGAATAAGAAGTATAAAAAGTAAAAGGAGGTTATTAACTTATCAATTATTTTATTCTATGTTGTATTAATATTTATTTTTCCTCTGTAGCAATATAATATATTTTACCTCATAGCTCAATTGCTAAAAAACATTGTATCCTTGGTGGAAGTACCTAGGTTTAACTCCAATGTGCGAGCAATATCTTAGAATACTTTTATTCTAAACATGTCGCATGCTAAGTCAAACGACATAGGGACGCAGCAACATACAAGTCATGAGCTGATTATGTGAATATTCACCATCACAATTAAGAAACTCTTACTACAACCATTGTTTATTTAATTTTTCACTGTCGTTGTTTACTACATCTTTATAGGTATAGTTAATTTAGTATTATTTGTTGTGATTGTATTATTAGAATTAAGTTAGTAGTAAATTAAAGTGTTATGATTTTCTATGTCAAAATAATATGTAGGTAGAAGATGATGATTTTATAAAGTGTCCAAATTGTTAGTAGAATTAATCAAATAGGTAAAATATGCAAAAATAAAAAATATCTGGCTACATGTTTGAACCTGGTTAGAAATGATTTTCAAAGTGTTAGGAGATTGAAGAATTTTTTTAATTATAATGATGGTTGTAGAAATGGTTTTTCGGCGGCATAAACTTTTATGTAAATCAATCCTTGGGTGTGAATCATTTTAACTTATTAGTTTTGAATATTAATATAGGCTAACTCTATAAACTTTAAAAAAAATTAAGTAATGTTTATATGTTAAAATAAGAAACAATATGACCAAATAGAAATTTTCTCTTTTTTACTTCTCAAGTCTTTTCGTAGAAATTGAAACTTGTGACTTATAATAATTTATACTATTTTTTTTTTTAAATTTCTAGCGGATAAATATAAACTCTTTCAGCGAAAAAATAAACTTTTATAAGTTATTTAGGATATCACATTTCTCAAAATTCTTTCCTCTTATAAAACAAGGCAATCTTCATAAACTTGATTTAACTAGAATTTCTTAATTTAATTCCATAAACTTATCAGTACTTATAAGGTTTTCATACAAAAAGTTTTTGCTAATTAAATAAATAAAAATACAACTATTGACTCTCATTTCCAGTATCACCTATAAGAGTGGGGCTTCTTCCAAACTTGAACTTCAAGACTCAATAACCTGTAATAACTTTGATTTCGTAAACGCATAGTCAAGCCAGTCAAACACAAACAACAAAGGAGGTGAATTCTGAAATCATGTTGATAGTATAATATAAGTAAGAAGACACGTAATTGATCATCACATTATAATGTCAAAATCACTCAAGGAAAATCAATACATTTTACTATAACATTGAATAATCTAAGAGAAATTATTATTGCAATGATACATATCAATGATATGCATGAGCTTAGACTCAACTTCATAATTTGGTACTATTCTAACTCTGAAGTACTTGGTTAGGAGGCTTGATACTATGCCACCACCCGAGTGAACTGACAATTCAAATTGGCTCTGTCTTCATAGATCCCCTCAACTCAACCCGAGACACATATACGCGACAATCGAGGTAAACATGTGTTACATGTTAGCTCTTGACATTTGGAGTGCTACGTCCAAGTCACCTAGGAATTCCTCACCCGAATACCTACTAGGTCTAACAATCTGGCCTTAAGGCTTAATAGTAGACCGCCACGATCAAGCTCATTCAGTCGTACTTCCCCAAAATCACTAGGCTTGTCAGACCCTAACTATATGATGACAAAATAATCTCCCAAAACTTCAAATATTCCCAAAATTTATTTTCTCCACTCGTTAGCCTAAACTACTCCATTAAGAGCATCATCTTTAGTACAAGTTTGAATCATCACTATTTCATCAATTATGGGGTTACTTCAATATTTTCATCACAAATTTATATTATCATTATCATTATCATTAATCATACATCGTCATGATCATCATATAAACTCATCACAAATTTATAACATCACTATCATCATTCAAACATCATCGTCATCACATAAATTCGTTTAATCAAACATAAGCATAAAATTTCATTCGACATCCAACATCACAATAATATCAAATATCAGTACCAAACAATTATCGAAAATTAAATAAATCAACACCTTATAAACATTTGTATTTCACATTTTAATCTCACAATTATCATATTTTTTACATTAATTAACTTATCTCTCAAAGGGCTAATGTCGTACATAGCGAGCCCCGAATGAATTGTTGAAAAATACGGTTATCCATTCATCTCACAATTTGTTATACTCATGAATCCAAGCACTCTCGCACCCCTTACCTTATTTCGACACTTGCACATGAGAATACGAGGTCACAAGCAAACAACATTTGTTCTTCGATTTCTTATTCTTCAATCAATCTAACTCGACAGTTTATGGGTGAATGTCAAAATAAAATATGAGAACACACTCTAAAATTAAGATTTTGTAATTGGGTCAAGGAAATTTACCATAAATCACAAAACCAATCAATGGATAATGTAGCCACTTTTCACTCGATAGTTTTGGTGTTGGTTTCACCCAAATCGGACTTATGTTGAGGAAAAACATTAAGAAATAACGAATTCTATAAATGGAGAAGTTGGATATTTTATGAAGAAATTGGGATCGTTAAATATCTTGGGAATTGTTTTTAATTGACTAACTAAATGAATGAAACAACATACTGAAATTTGGACGAAAACGGAGAAAATTTTTTTGATCAGTTATCGATCACCGATGCCAAACGATAATCTTACTTTTCTGTTTCCTCTTCGTGACGGAGCATGATACTCCTCCACCTTCCTTCCTTCTATATTTTTATTTAATTAGGTTTTACTTGCATATGAACCTAACCCATAAAACACATTTTACTCATTTCTTTTATTGTTTTTAAATAAAACCAATAATTACCAAAACTAATATTTTTTAATACAATTTCAAAACTAATATTTTATTAAAAAGTAATTAAAGTAATTACTCTTTTAAAATACATTAATAACCAAAACACTCATATTCAAAATAATACCTACAATTATTACTATAATATTTTACAAAATAATCACATAAAAATACTATCATTGTTATAGAATAGTCAAAACAATAAAATATATAAATATAACATCAACAATTTATATTGATTACTAAATCACAATAAATACCTATAAAATCATCATCCTATACATACTATAAAAATAAATGAAATCAACGTCACTATTTCTAATATCTTAAGATAATTATTTATAAAATAAATAACTAAAAATAGAAAACAATTCGAAATAATTAAAATATAACTATGTGGACACTTAATATCAGTCAAACGCACATGAAAACATCATATTAATTACTTACGTGCATATACAAGTAAAATAGCCTAAAATCTTATTATTTAAAATATTACACTAAAATAATATTATTTTAAAAAATATATATAAAATAATAAAATATAATATTTGTTAGTTATATAACCCGTTTATAAAGAATAGCACATCATAGAAAACACGCATATAAAGGAAAATTAGTTAACATATATTCTAAAATAATTTTAACACCAAATTAATTATTTAAAATCCTATTTCATTAATAAACTAATTTATTATAAAATTTGGGGTGTTATGGTTTACAAGTACATGTCTTATATGAGTTGTATGTTCTCATTTATTTAAATTTGTACTAGGTTTGTCTCGTTATGTTGATTAATACCAAGAAGTTACCAATTGTACGGCTGTCTCTAAACCAAGTGGGTTTAGGACAACTGAAAATAAAATTCAGATACTTCTTGTGGGTAGTCCTACTTCGGTTATTAACAAAAGTGAAAGCATTCATACATACATGGTGGATCTAGATCTAGCCATGAGTACATGACAATAAACTCTTGTAACAATTGTGTTATATATATATATATGCATGCATGCCTATGTGCATTGTGTTGGTTATTTGGAGATGACCCTTTTTTTTTGCAGATGAATGTCAATTTGAATTTCCACCTTGGCGATGACGCGAGAGAGGTTTATAAGTTGATCTAGTAGTTGAAAAGCGAGCAAAACAGTGGAGTGCAGTTGGAGGCTTTTCTGTAATTTCTTGACACTGTTGTTAGCCTTGTTAAGAGAATTCTTCACAAGCATCCATAATCATGACCGGTAGGTTTTGTTTTGGGTAGAAAAAATACAAGAGTTTAGACTTTAGTATTTTGTTATTTTGTAATGATTTGGTTTATTGAGGAAGTTAATAAAAGAAAAAAATTTATTTTGTTTATTCTTGTTTTAAAAAAAAATTAATAACTTATTTTTTTCACGTTAAGAATTTTGTTAATTATCTTCCAGAAAATCAGGATTTTAATATATGATATTTTCAATTAACAAATACCAATAATGTTTATTCAATATTTTAAGTTATCTATATTTATTGTAATTTTACAATTTATGGATATATTCTAATTTACATTTATATTTTTATTTTATTTTTTTAGCCAAAAACACAATTTTTCAACTACCTTACAGATTTATTAGCATTTAAAATATTTACTTTCCTTTTTCAAAAAACTAATTTACCAATCAAAAAATATATTTCTTTATTATGAATTTATGAATGCGGAAACCTTGTGTAATTCTCAATATCATGTATCTAGAAAATGATAATAAATACATACATCAATGTTTTAGAGGCAATCTTATAGGCTCTAAAAAGATACACGCATTAAATATCATTGTAACTACAAACAACAGAACATCATCATAGGAATTGAAGTTGGAGTTCAACAATACCATTACACAAAATATAATACATCTACATAACAGAACATCATCATCTATTCACCCCGAGTCGGTGTTCAGGTCTTCTTATCTGGTATAATACAAAAAAATAGGGGAGCGATAATACTCTCAGTTAGGGAATTTCAAAAAAAAAATATGTTCAAATGAAATTTTTAGCATAACATGTTTTATCATATTCTTAAATTTGAATCATTTTCCATAAATTATGGACAAATTATCCCAATTATATCAACGTGGGCAATCAAGATAATTGTGATCATTTTACTCGGTAAGGTAGGTCTTGGCAATGACCACAATCAGCGTCATAGTTGCTCTTCTTTTACTGATGTTTTACTATTGAGACATCCTTGTATCCCATCGTAACATTTTCAATCAAAACTATGCATATCATAACGTTATGTTTAAAAAGAATACATAAAAGTTAGTTCCAAATAAGAGACAAGTTCTCGTCAAAGGGAAGTTTCTGTCAAACGAAAGTTCCACATAGAGGGAAGCCTTAGTCAGAGGAAAGTTCAAGACAGAGCGAAATTTCAGTCAAAGGAAGTTCGAGACAAATGGAAGTTCCATAAGAGAAGTTCCAATCAAACAGAAGTTCAAGATAGAGAGAAGTTTCAGTTAGAGGACGTTCCAGACAGAGAAAGTTTCAATCAGAGAAAGTTGCAAACAGATGGAAGTTCTTGTTAGAGGAAGTTCTAGACAAAGGAAAATTTCAGTTATATGAAATTCCAACCAAAGGTAAGTTTCAATCATTGAAATTTCCATATCGAGGAGAGTTTTTGAAGAGAAGTTACAATTGGAGGGACGTTTCCAAAATGAAGTTACAAGGGAAGTTCACGATAAAGGTAAGTTCTAGTAAGATGAATTTCAAGACAGTGGGAAGTTTTAGCCATAGGATGTTCTAGACAAAGGGAAGTTCTAGTTAGAGGATGTTCTAAATAAAGGGAAGTTTTTGTATAGGAAGTTCCAAGTAGATGAAGTTCACGACAGAGGGAAGTTCCATATAGAGGCAAGTTCCAACATAATCGAATTATGATGTTTAGAGGGAAATTTCAGGAAAAATCAAATTAGAATGTTCAGAGACTAGACACAAAAGTTAACACCAGACAGATCACAACATTCAACACTCAATTTTTTAATTCAATAGCAAACCAGAATTAACATAACATACATACATAATGAGTGAATTCTTGAAAAATTGAATGGAAATGCCAACAATAATTACATGCAAAACCTTAAAATTTCCTTATTCTCAATTTCAAAACCCCATTATTTTAAGAACTTAGAAATGAAATCTTCAACAGAAAAAGATGTTGAAATCAACCCATGGACGCACATGTAACATGAAAAATCAGTTATACTAGAAAAATAACTCACATTCTTTAACATGGAAAAATTTCTCCTAGCTTTTATTACTTTTGCCTCTATTTAGATGGATTGAATCTAAAATTCTCATATTTAATCTTTATCTTCTTTTGGTGGTTCTTTGGGGTGCAAATGATACTAAAGATGAAGGAAAAACATGTGAGGTTAGATTAAAGAGAAAGAAACTTTGAAGCTTATTGCTATGGAAGGAAGTTTTGTGAGGTAGGGAGAACGAGACAGAGGTGAATGATGAACAGTAACAGAATGAGAGAATAAGTATTAGTGTTGAAGGTTTGGTATTTTAGTGTCTTGATCTAGGACATGCAACGGGTTGAAGATGAAGGAGCTTTTGGTTCCTCCATTTCTAGGACAAAAGAAAAGAATGCACAAACAAAAAGGGGAAACATGTTGTAGAAGATAGTGAAAGAGTTGGGTTGGTGGTGAAGGAAAAAGTGGAAATCTGAATGCGTATATGGGTTGTGTGTGACATGTAAGTGAAAAGGAAAAGAGAAAAGTAGTATACATACATCCTTCAACACTTGTCCTTGATAATACTACCGCTCTTCTTCCTCAATTCTAGAAAACAATACTATCTTAACAACAAAATTAAACATTAGTAGTAATTAATTGTCATTACTTTTACACAAAATTAGGGGTCTAATTACTCTCTAACATATGAACAAGTTAGAGAAACTTGTAAATCCTTCTAAAAAAGATTGGTCTCTCCATTTTGATGATTCTTTAAGGGCTTAAACTTAAAGGACCGCCTATAACACACCTTTAGACATGTTTGTTTATAGGCTAATTTTTCAACAAAGCATGTCATTTGTCCATTATGTTGCAACATAAAGCATTTTGGGTTATCAAAAAAAAAAATTAACTTGGATTTACAAGAGGCTGGTGTAGCAAGAATGGTGAACATAAAATGTTTAGTTATGAAAATGCTGAGTGGTATAAATCCATAGTTAAAAAGTGGCATGACCAAAGATTCAAAGAAGACAACCGAAAGACAGACACAAATGTGAACCAAAAATTGAGTTCAAAATTACATTTACAACTAAATCATGTTCATATTTATATTTACATTTTTTGAAACATTCAAATTTACATTTATATATTTAATTTATTGATCTACACCAAAAATACTATTTTTCAACTATTTTATAGATTTTTTTACATTTAACTTATTTACTTTTTCTTTTTCAAAAAAATAATATACTTTTTCAGTCAAATAATATATCAAATATTATCTTTATATTTAATATATCATTCTAAAATAGTTAATATGGTCATTGTGAAATCTGACTATTTGCCTATATAAGCACACATCTATAGTCTATCATATGTACCGTAAACAATACAATACAATATGGATACTAAAAGGATTTCTACTCTCACAATGATATTTTTATTGGCTTTCTTTGTTATTGCATCAGGTACGAAACAAATTATTAAATTAGATAAATTTTTAATCTTGTAATTTTTCACTTCAAACTACAATTTCCTTTTAAATCTCTCACTTAAATATAACAATAATTTCATGACCATGTGTATTATTTGGGTGTCTAGATATGTGTCAAGAATCAGAAGGAGCAAGTGGATACTATGCAGGCTACGCCTGTAAAACAGATGAAGTATGTATACCCAATTGTCCTAAAGGACAACTAGGAAAATGTTTGAGTGGGAAGTGTTGGTGTATGGACTATCCACCAAATGCCTAAAATATTCCTAGTGTTTAATACTTGAAATTTCAAATTAAGTATTGAAATATTGTAATGCACTCATAGTTTATCGATCTAATATGTTCAAATAAAAAGTCAATAAGAAATAAATATCCTATTGAGTAATAAAATATTATTTTAGTAAAGTTACATAAAAACTTTAAGTTTTATCTTTCTTTATTAACATGAAAGAGTAAAGACTCATCTTAATTCTTCAACAACCATGTGATAATCAATTTAGTCTCTAAAAAAATATAAGTAATACTTATTTATTATGAAAATACACCAGGACAATTTAGTCTATACATGAACAATATTAAAAAAATGGGACAATTAAGTCCCTAGCAATGATTAAAAATGACAATTTGGCCATTTATATAATTAAAAAGAACATTTTGAGTTCTACAAAATTAAAAGATCACTAAATAATTTATTATGCAATATTAAAAGGCCCGTAAATAGTTTATTACTCTACATAGATACATCATTGTTATTATGAACTAAATAATGTTTAATTTGATTTTGGTACACTGCAGATATCAATTTTTCGATATGTTATTGATATTTTTTTAATTTTGAAGTTGATATTTAATTGAATAATCATTTTTATTGAGTGATATTGTTTGAATACTAAAGAAAAAATATTAATAGAATATAATGATTTGTTGAAAAAATTAATTTGAGACTTTTTATGTTGCATGGATAAAATTTTCTAGTTTTAATTATTATCCATAACCTAATCATTTATTATTTGTAATGGTAGTTCAAGTAGGATTAAGTTGCTCGTATTTTATTTTCTTAGAGACTTAAAATTGCGTTAAGTTTTCTGAAAGACCTAATTTGATCATACAATTTTTCGTTGTTTTAAAATGCGTTTAAATTCTTACTACAATTTGTAAGTAATAAGATTTTTTTAGTCAAATACAATTGATATTAATATTCTTTTATTATTAGCTTGTATAAATGAAACTCCAACTCATTTAAAGGTAGTCAATACAGGTTATGAATTTATTTCACCAACCCAATAAACTATACTAAATCTCCACTACGCCAAAAATGACCTTTTACAACGCGTATTTTAAAGCGATTAATAACTAAAAGCGCTGTTGTATAATATTTTAAAAATAACGGAGGATACAACAGCGCTTTAATGACAAGCGCTTTAGAAAAAGCGCTGTTGTAGGGTCATATTGATTTCACACAATGTTTACAGCGCTTCGCGTAAAAGCGCGATAAAATATAGCACTCGCATATAATGTTTAGAGCGCGTTTAGAGCGCTATATTTACAATGCTTTTAAGAGAGCTTTGTATAAAAGCATTGTAAACTCTGTAAATGTTTTAAAATTTAATTTTTAAAAGCCGTTTACAGATATAGCGGCCACACACTATATTTACAACGTTTTTAAGAGCGCTTTGTTTAAAAGCGCTGTAAATGTTGTAAATGTTTTGAAATTTAATTTTTAAAAGCCTTTTACAGCGCTTATGGACAAAAGCGCTATAAAATTACAAACAGTTATATATAAATAAATAAAAACATATTTAATACGTTATATCCCTTCAAACCCTATTACGAACTTTCCTCTCCTCTACTTTGCGCCCATTTTTACTAATTGATTGTTGTCTCAGGTATTGTATTTATTAATTTGTTATTGTCTCTAAAACTGATAAATTGTTACCTGATAAATCATATAAAATTTTAGATGATAAATCTGTTCTGTTTTTGAAATTTGTTTGATATGTTCTATTTTGAAATCAGACTTGTATGCATGACCTTGGACCTTGGTTTCCATTTTCCAATATTAGTCTATATATACTATAGATTTGTATGATATTATAGATTGATAAATTTGTGTAACACTACATTCATATATACTGTATTCATAAACTGCATTCATAAATTCTTACATGATAAATCATATAAAATATGTTCGATCTGTTTTGTTATGTTTTGAAATATATATAACTTGTATGCATATATATATAATGTTATAGATTGATAAATTTGTTATAGATTGATTTGTTCTTATTGCATTCATATAGGTCATATAATTAAAATGGACCGGAAATGGATGTCTGCCAATCGATTGTCAAAAGAGTATGAAAATGGAGTGAAGGAGTTTGTTGAATTTGCAATGAAGAATGCAAAAGACCCAAATCGAATCACTTGTCCTTCTTTAAAATTTTGTTTTGGAAAACGCGTTAGAGAAGATGAATTGAAAGGACATTTAGTATGACATGGAATTGATAAAAGTTATACATGTTGGATAAAACATGGTGAGAAAAAAAAAGGGAACACTTATTTTGACAATGATGCGACATATGATTCAAATGATTTCGACACAGATACATATGAGCGAGACCGAGTTGAAGATATTGCAAAAGTAGTTGAAGAAGATCTTCAGGATTGTCCTAAAATGTTTGAGAGTTTGTTGAGTGATGCAGAGAAACCATTATTTAATGGTTGTACTAAATTCACAAGACTTTCGGCGATATTAAAGTTGTACAACTTAAAAGCGAGAAATAGATGGTCTGATAAAAGCTTCACATAATTATTAACACTCCTAAAAGATATGTTGCCAGATGATAATGAACTTCCCAGTCGAACCTACGAGGCTAAACGAATTTTGTGCTCTATTGGCATGAGTTACGAAAGGATTCATGTGTGTCCTAACGATTGCATTTTATTTCTAAACGAAAATGAATTACTAAAGGCGTGTCCGAAATGCAATGTCTCTTGATATAAGAAGAAAGAATCTACTCCAGCAAAAGTCGTGTGGTATTTTCCTATAATACCCAGATTTAGGTGAATCTATCGCAGTGAAGAAGATTCAAAACACTTGACATGACATGCAGATGAAAGAACTAGAGATGGAAATTTACGACACCCTATAGATTCTCCACAATGGGCAAAAATTGATCATGAGAATCCTAATTTCGGTAGAGAGTTAAGAAATCTACGACTTGCACTTTCTACTGATGGAATGAATCCACATGGTCTTCAAAGCATATCACACAACATGTGGCCTGTGATTTTGTTGATTTATAACCTACCTCCATGGTTATGTATGAAGCGTAAGTTTATGATGTTGTCTCTGTTAATTTCTGGACCCAAACAACCGGGGAATGATATCGACGTTTACTTGGCTCCTTTAATTGAAGATTTAAAAAAGTTATGGGAGTCAGGTGTGGAAGTTTATGATGGATATAAGAAAGAATGTTTCAATTTGAGGGCTATGTTGTTCGGCACAACTAATGATTTTCCAGCATATGGTAATTTATCAAGGGATAGCATTAAAGGTTAGTGTGCATGTCCTATATGTGAAGAGAGTACAGATTGCATGCAGTTGAAACATTGTAAGAAGAACGTCTTTCTTGGACATTGTAGATTTTTACCTTTTAGTCATCATTATTGTGGGTGGATAAATGCATTCAATGGAAAATCAGAGGAATGTTCTGCTCTAAAAGCACCGAACGGATACCAAATATTGGAAAAAGTACAAGGTTTGACCAATAAATTTGGTAAACCATTTGCGGGAGAGCTTGTCAAAACTAGGTGGAAGAAAAAGTCAATTTTCTTTGAATTGCCATATTGGAAGTCATTGTATATAAGACATTTTCTCGATGTGATGCATATCGAAAAAAATGTATTTGATAGTTTTATTGGTACGTTACTCAGTGTTCCAGGAAAGTCTAAGGATGGCATCAATGCAAGATTGGATTTGGTCGATATGGGAATAAGAAATGAATTGGGTCCCGTAAAGTAAGGAAATCGCACATATCTACCTCCAGCCGATCATACTCTATCTAGAAAGGAAAAAATTGTTTTATGTAAATTTCTACACAAAGCTAAAGTTCCAGAAGGATACAATTCAAACATAAAAAATTTAGTTTCTATGAAAGACCTCAAGTGAAAAGGTTTGAAGACTCATGATTGTCATGTTCTAATGGAGCATTTGCTACCAATAGGTATACGTTCCATTTTATCTGAAAAAGTTCGACGAGCCATAGCTAAATTATGTTTCTTCTTCATGAAAATTTATAGTAAAGTGATAGATCCTCATAAATTACCGACATTGCAGAGGGAAATTGTTGTTACATTGTGTGAGCTTGAAATGTATTTCCTACTCTCGTTTTTTGATATAATGGTTCACCTTACTGTTCATCTTGTTAAGGAGACGCAACTTTGTGGCCAGCTTACATGAGATGGATGTATCCGATAGAATGATATATAAAAATATTAAAAGGGTACCTAAAAAGTAGAAGTCGAACAGAAGGTTGTATTGTTGAACGGTACATTGTCGAAGAAGCTACTGAATTTTGTACTGAATATCTATTCAATGTCGAATCCATAGGACTTCCTATGTCTCGTCATTTGGGAAGAATAACAGGAGAATGGATAATTGGAAAGAGAGTAATGACTATATCAAGAACAGAATGGGAGCAGGCACAATTGTATGTTCTGCACAATGATGATAAGGTTCAACCGTATGTTACAATACACATGGATCAGTTATCTAGTTTGAACATGAACATGAATAAAAATTGGATAACACGAGAGCACAATCGAAGTTTTATCCCTTGGCTAAAAACTCACATTAGCTCAAAGTTTGATATAGACCCCGCTTCAATTTCAGAGAGATTGAGGTGGCTAGCAAATGGCCTGAGTTTACATGTCTTTTCTTACACCAGTTATGTAATTAACAGCTATACATTTTATACCACAAAACAAGATGAGCAAACCACTATGCAAAATAGCAGAGTCACTCTAGTAGCTGAAGCGATGCATATCTCAAGTGCGAAAGACAAAAACCCAATATATGCAAATCTATCATATTTTGGGGTTATCGAGCACATATGGGAGTTGGATTACACAATGTTTCGTGTTCCCATCTTTGGTTGTAAGTGGGTCGATAATAATAATGGCATTCGGATTGATGAGTCAGGGTTCTTGCTTGTCGATTTTAGTAGGGTGGGATACAAAGATGAGCCTTTTATTTTAGCATTGCAAGCTCAACAAGTGTTTTATGTCACTGATCCTGCTGATGATAAATGGTCTGTTGTCCTATCGACCACTAAAATAAGTGATGATAACAACAACGTTGAAGATGTTGGTAATGATATTTTCTTTGCAACATCACAACCATGTGAAATATATTCAACTGATGAAGGTTTATATCTTAGAGATGATCATGATGAGGGAATTTGGATTAATCCATCGTTTCGTATCGTTAATGGACAAACAAATGTGTTTATGTGTTTTATATAAGTCATGCAATGATCTGTACTCATTGTGCAAAATTTCATGTAACTTGACCTGCCAAAACTGAGTATTTGATTTTATGCTTATATATTGATTTTTTGCTTGAACTTGAACTAATCGTGTAATTTAGCATTGATATATATACAGAGATTGATATGTTGATTTTCTGCCAGAACTTGAACTCATCATATAATTTTTTTAATTATATTATTTAATTATTTTAGATATGACAATTTGATAAAATTTTTAATTATAATCTGAACTCATCATATAAGTTGATATGAACAGTTTGCTATTCATGAGTATGGATATTATATCACAACGCTTTCGCACATAAGCGTTGTAGAAGGATTTAAAAACATTTACAGCGCTTTGCCCATAAGCGCTGTAAATGGTTATAAAAAAATAAATTACCATTACAAGAGACAAAACATTTACAGCGCTTTTGCCCATAAGCGCTGTAAAAGGAATTAAAAAAATAAAGTACAAGAGACAACATTTATAGCGCTTTTGCCCATAAGCGCTGTAAAAGGATTTAAAAAATTAAATTACAAGAGACAAAACATTTACAGCGCTTATGGGCAAAAGCGTTGTAAATTACAAGTACAAGACATTTACAACGCTTATGGGAAAAAGCGCTGTAAAATGCAAAACAAAATACAAGTACAAAACATTTACAGCGCTTTTGGTAAAAAGCGCTGTAAAATGCTCATGTAGCGCTTTTTATATAGTGTGTATATAAGCACTGTAAAATACTATTTAAGGCGCTTTCTATATAGTCTTTTAAACCGCTCTTTGGAAAAGCGCTATAAAAGGGTTTTTTATAATATTATGTAAACTGATAATATAAGAAACCGCTTCTTTATTTTCTTCTTCATTACGTATATTCTCATCCCTACGAACTTGGCAGTGTGAAACCCTTATTCATTACGTACTCTATATACGAACCCTTCTCTCTGTTCATATTCATTACGTACTCTTTGTTTTCATTATTATCCATTTTCACTACGTTCTATCCCTACGACGATAAAGGTTTTTAAGGTGTTTTTTGTTCAGTTTTTTAAAGCGCTCTATTGAACCCTAGTGCTATCTTCTTGTTGCACAAGACATTTCTATTTGTATTTCTGCGACGTCGTAACCCTAAACTACAGGTATTGTTATTCATATCTCGTTGTCACTAAACTTATAGTGCATGTTGTATTTATTCAATCTCTTGTTGTCACTAAATTGCTTGTTGAACTTATACTGCATGTTAAACTTATACTGTATGAAATGTGCAGATAAATGGATTCCAACAACGATTTATGTCGTCAAAACGACGAAGTTAAAAACACTAACATTGTAAACAATGAAGCTGTCAACGCTAAAGGCTATGAAGGCTAAGTGATGCGTGGGGTAACTATAATGCAAAAAGTCATTATAGCAAGAAGTACTGGAATAAAACTTGAGGTATATATACTATACTTTTGTTTAGATTTTATTTTTTTTTCTTTTTTGAAAGCAATCACTTACACTCTAGCTATGAGTTTATTAGGTCGGATGGAATGAAAGTGGCTAGCCGATTGAGCCCAACAGTTCAATGATGGTAAGCTACATCAGTGTTGTTGTCCGCCAAAATATCCCAATAACAATCGATGACTGGAGAGACAAAGCATTGAAGGATGCTAAAGACATATTGTGGAGTGATGTGCAAGTAATTAACTTTTTTACTCCACTTTTTTGTTACTTAATTATAATTTTTTCCATTGAAATACTTTTATTCAAACTCTTTATTTATTTGGTTTTTTGAGCGCTTTTAACATTGAAGATGTGCGTAAAAATTACGTACTTAGAGTTTCCGGTAAAATTCACAGAGGATTTAGATCTCATTTGTCGAATTGTTACCTAAGAGACAAGTGTGAAAATGTGAATGTTGAAGCTCCAAACATTTAGAAACACTACATAACACCTAAAGAGTGGACCTCTTTTGTTGCTAAACGCTCATACCCCGCATTTGTCGTAATATTTATTTTATTAGTATGTTTATTTTATTCATATTCATATCTTATATTTCTTACACGATCGTTATTTTTTTTTATTTATATATAGAATATAAGTACATCATACCGGGAGCGAGGAAAAAACCCAATGCATCCATACAAAAGAACGCGTATGGGGTATGCGCGTTTAGAGCAAAAAGTTGTTAATAAACATCACTTTTATACATTGTGATAGATTATAAACTATAGTTTATAACTAATATTTTGTTTATGTCTTAACGAAAAGCTGCAAGAGGTGAAATCCGATCAACCATTGGGTCGTCATATCTTGTGGAAGGAGGCTCGTGTAAATAAAGATGGAATAGTGGATAACGAAAATGTTCAACAAGTTGTTCAAGAATGTGTAAGTATATGATCACTTTAATGTTTTTTAATATTGCCTTTTAAAAATGATATTGAACTTATCTTTTTAATACTACATGTATTTTAGGAAAATTTGGAACAATGTCTTGAAAATCAAGATGGAAATAAAGAAGTTAGCTGTAGGGACATTCTTAGCAAGGTATTCAATGTTCCTGAATATTATGGCCGTGTGAGGGGTAAGTGATTTGGCGTGACTCCCAAAAGTTATTTTTCACATGAAAAGCGCACAAATCCCTCAAATGATCAAGTATTAGAAACACTGAAAACTCTATCAGAGCAAGTTGCATACTTGGTTAAAAAAGATAAGGAAAAGCAACTTCAACGTGAAATGCAAATAGAAAGTGAATATGGAAGTTGCAACGTTGGTCATAAAAGTCCACCGAAGGTAATTAATTACTTAAAGAAATAAGAAATTCATTCAACCTAATTGTTTCACATACTTATGTATTAACCGTTGATTTAATTTAGGGTGTTTCATGTTGCTGCCTATACTTGTCTTCCCCTATCCGCATGGTTGGGAAAGGAACATTGTACAATACTTTGGGAGAAGTATTGCACAACAATGATGTCCCTGCCGGCCATGTTAAAGTGTCACCTGTGGTAGCTTTAGAACCACTTGCACCGTTGCTTATCCCCGACAACGACGGAGATATGAAACTTTTGGAAGAAGAAATAGGTAGTTGTGTGGCATGGCCGAAACGTCTTGTTGGCACTGATCAGGAGGTATGTTTTAATTGCTATGTATGCTTAGTTGTATGATTATGATTGATTATATGTAATTGCTGATTTTTCCACTTTTATATTTCACATTTATTTAGATTTTTGAAAAGGCATTGTAAATCTAATATCAGAAGCGTGCTATATATGAGACCAATTACAGCGCTTTTTTGAAAAAGTGTTGTAAATCTAATATAAGAAGTGCGCTATATATGAGACCTATTACAACGCTTTTTTGAAAAAGTGTTGCAAATATATTATAAGAAGCGCGCTATATGAGGGACCTATTACAGCGCTTTTTTAAAAAAGCGTTGTAAATCAAATATAACAAGCGTGCTATATATGGGACCTATTACAACACTTTTTTGGAAAAGCGTTGTAAATTTAATATAAGAAACGCGCTATATATGGGACCTATTACAACGCTTTTTTGTATTTTCAATAGCGCTATTGTATCCTTTTACAACACTAGATACTAGAGCACTTAAAAGCGCTGTAAAGGGCTTAAAAAAAGCGCTGTAAAAGGAAATTTTTGGCGTAATGCCCTCTGCTTTGCGGGTTGCTAGCCAACTCTAAGAAATAGATTTAATATGGTTTAGCATAGTATTTTAGTCTTATAAGGGGTGGTGTATATGCCAATATTTTCTTTAAATTTTTCAACAACCTTTCTTTCCTAAACACTAAAAAACCATATTTCATGAAATAACCTTCAAGAACAAATCTAAACCACTATCTTAAAGATGAAGACAAATCATAAAAGATATAAAACTCTGAAATAATTGGCACCCTAAAACGTAGAAAGAAACCCTTTCAAGACCTTCGACGTGAAGTTGATCAATACCTCTTCAATTGCTCATGTCTAAAATAATCATCCCAACAATAGATATCTCAGCCTTGTTGTTTCTCACTCAAAACTAAAAAACACACAAAACTTGAACTAACATAAGTTTTTAATATTTTCGTGATCTTGCCTGAATGAACGATAAGGAATAAATGAAACAATTCTTCTTAAGAATGATGGAACAAATCACTATTTAAAGAACACGAGTTAGTTTGTTAAAGTACAATGCATGGTAACCAAAATAATTTATTTGTAACTATAAAAAAATTGATCCTACAATGCATGTCAATAGATTAATAGTCTTGTGCGTCGAATCATAAGTATCTTAAAATTTCCTTAATTTGATTATATAGCAGTGTGAATCGATTCACATGTTAGGAGAATCGATTCACCTATCATAAACAACTTGAAATGGTTTTAGGACATTCGTTAAACGATTACAAACACATGAGTCGATTAATGAAGTTAAATATCACTTAGAAAAAGTTTTTAGTTCATTTAATGATGTTCTAATAACTTCATAACATGCAACTAATGTAATACATAATAAACTGAGGTTTTTCACAAGTGCGCTTCCCTATCAGAGATCTTTTTTAGCTACAAAATCAATTGTTTGGTTGTCATTAACTAATATAAACATTGAGCTTCAACTTATGCATGCATTTATCCATCTAATATTCTATTAATTCAAATTCATTGTCTTCATCATATACTCCAGATACATCCAACTTAATGAATCATAAGCTTGTTTATAACATCCCACTTTTAGGGACATTATCTCGAAATACTACATTTAAAATACTGTCAATTTTTTCATGAAAAGATTTCAAATCTCGTGCAAGAAAAATACATAATCACACATGTAAACTCAACAAACAACTCTTAATTAATTAAAATCATCAATATCTCGGTCAGATAATTGAATACTCAAGTTTTAGGGTTCAAAAACATCGTACCAAAATAGAAAAAAATAATAAATAGTATAAACTCGAGTGTGACAGAAATAAGGTCCCTAAAGCTAACCACAACTACCCATCTTAGAAATTAAAAGAAACGCTCCATCTATTCTTATGAAAATTCCTTTGGGTGCGAAAGCAAATTAGGGATGTCATCTGTCCAAAAGTAACGGTCATCTCCATATAACAAACATAGAGAAAATAGGCATGCATATATATATATATATATATATATATATATATATATATATATATATATATATATATTTTCAAATATATAAATAAATTGTATACTCCATTTAACAATTATAATCATAAGTACCAAAAATAAAAATCAACCAACATGCACAAGCCCTATTTGTTAAATTGTATGTCAATGGATTAATTCCAGGATATCACCACCCTGTAGAGCAAATAGTCCCCCCACTGGATAATGTCCCACCGTTGGAAGAATACTCTTCAGAGTTTCATGTTAAGTACCCCATCATTGAGTATTTTTCTGAATCACATTGCCCTTGCGAGAAACTGTGGTCATGTGCTCGCGACTAAGTCTAGGCCACACATGCTTGAATGTCATCACCTTAGTTCGTAACAAAATAGATCACTCAACCAGATCGTCCAAAATCATTCAACCTTGTCCTAAACCAACCTAATTTAGAGATAAAGTCATCACCTCGAGTAACCACCCATTATCAATCCAAAATACAAAAATTGTTTAATCTCATATTACCACTCGTAAACATGTAATTCAGATAACACACATATTTTGAAGGATAAAACACCAACAGAACCATTACATAACATCACAGTGCATTTATATCACATGTAATTCTAGTAGAAAAGAAAATGGAGTGATGCTCTTACTTTTTCGAGCGTTGTTCTTAAAATTACTAAGTATCATCTTTTCTACGACAAGGTTCTACACCTTCACAAAATAGTCACTCACTTTGTGTCAAAACTCGTTTATTCTTAATCCAACTTAAGAATTTGAGGTGACTAAAGGTTCACATTGTAAGACTCTGAATTTTCTAAACTCTAATTTCTGCAATTTTGTTGTATTTTGTGTTGAATTGCTTAGGCTATTAGCCCAATTTTTTGTTTTATGAAATTAAGTATCAAAAATATATTTTTGTTAGAGTTAGTAATACGTTTAATATATATATATATATATATATATATATATATATATTTGGAGACCCGATTAAAATTATTTATCGGAGAATAATTTAATCAAGTTACGAATAATTTATTATCGACAAATGTTTTAAGATGTCACATGTTACTAATAAATTCATCTATCAGTTGCGTTGCAACGAGAGTAAATATTTTTACTAGAGTAGATTTTGCAAAGTGAGTGATAGACATAAAATGAGTTAGATATTTTACTATTCTAGATGTTATGTTAAAAATGTAGTAGAATATTTTAGAGTTAAATCAGTCATTAAGATTAAACTATATTATTTATATTAGAGAACCTTGGGGACCAAGTAGCCCAGTTTATTGAAAAATATAAAGCAAATTTCCTCTCCCATTTTTTCCATTTTCACGCCAGCATCATCATCTCTTCCCTTTGGTTTTTTTTTTCCAATGTTAGTAGTAGAAAAGCACACACAAATCATCTATTTGAAAACCAAGAATAATTTCAAGTAGAGTTGTGAATCAAAGTTGTTCCTTGTTGCTTGGTGGTGCTATTAATATAGTTTTTGAGGTGAGAAACTTTTCTTTTTCTTTCCTTCTCTTCATGGACGAAATTACCCTTGTCTTTGTGGAAAGTGTTTTCACTTTTTTTCCTTGTAAAATTTAAGAGTCATCTTGTATGAAACTTGTTTAATGTATGAATTTGAAAACGAATTGAAAAGCTCCTTCCTTTCTCCTTGTTTCAGCAATAAAATGGTGTGATGAAGGATGTTTGCTTTCCAAATTTCTAGGTCTTAAAGTTGTTAGTAATGTATATTGTTATTGGTGTTGTGGAAAAAAAATTAATCCTTATTGTTGATGTTGTTAATAATGGTTAGGGAAAAAAAAAAAAAAAAGAAACCCCCAAATTTTTGTTGAAGTTGGCAGAACTTTTTTTTTATGTATTTGAGTTATGTAATGAGTTGTTTTCAAATAAATTAGTTTGAACTGAAGTTGAAACTTTACAAAAAATTTAGAGTGGTTAAAGTTGTTAAAAAGTTCAAATTTTAACTAAGTTAATGAGTTTGAGCAAAGAGTTAGACTATGAAATTAATATGTTTGGAGTTAAAAATATCACTCTCTTTAATTACTCTTGGATTGAGCTTAAAGAAGAAGTTTGGAGTGTTCTATTAACTCAATTTGTGTGCTCTAATTATTGAGTGATAGAACTTGGAAGTTAAACATATTTTATTCCAAAAAGATTTGAATTGTCGAGTGTGTATGTGTGGATTGGAAAACATTTGTTTTTATTTATTTTATATAAATTATATAGATCAATTGATTTTAAAAAATTTGTGTGTGAAAAAGATTTAATTTGGGATTATGATGTGGTTGAATAAATTTTGGTGGTGCACAAATTTTTATAAATCTTTATATTTATTTAGTTAACTCCTTGAGTCTCGAAAAGGAATTCAATCCGTTGACATCGAGTTAGCGGTGAGGAGAACTCTGGAATATTAATATTGTTGTGGTGAATAAAGAAAAAATGATTTTCTTAGTTTATGCCTTTCTGAAGATAGTTGTCATGGTTGATGGTCAAGAATGTATACATTTTGTTAACGAATCTTTGAACTCGTGTTTAATAGAAATTAGTGAATTGTGAGTTCAAGTTTTATATGTATACTTTCAATATTTAAAAAATTTTGCATAATTTGGATTGAAGTTTCAAGTTTAGTAAGTAAAGGTTCAAGTCTGGAGTTAGAATTTCAAAAATTTTAAAGATCACAGGTTTCATGAATTAAAATACAAGCTTTCTTGATAAAAAAAAAATATATATATATTTTGAAAGGAATGAAACTATTTCAAAGAGTTAGAACTTTGAAACAGGAAAAATATTTATTGATTTTTTTTGTTTGTTATGTTGTCATGAGGTAAATACTTTGATTGAACACTTAGTTGTTAAAAATGTAGTAGATCAAACTTGTAGTTATTTTTAAAAATAAAAACAAAAACAAATGAGTTATGGCAAATTTGAGAAAATTTGTAGTTATGCGAAAGTTTTTTTTTTTGAGAAAAGATAATTTAAGACGTTTGAATATTAGTGAATTCTATGAAAAGTTTGAAGGATATTGAATTCTAAAAATATATTTTTATATGTTGAAAGTATGTATTGTGAATAATAATAATATTAGTCCATACTTTCAAAATCTTTTAGTAAAATATACTCTAAGGGGGATTAAGAGTGGAAAAGAGTTTGCAAGGTAGTTAAAGTCTCAAGGATTAATTTAACTAAGTCAAACACTATTTGATTAAAGGTGTTGGCACAAGTGAGATATTTGTTGTGTTTGATTGTGGTAGCGATAATTGTTGAGAAAGCTATAATTGAGGTAAGGGCTCATTCCAAATTTTTAGTTTAAACATAGAGACCTTATATATGATGGTTAATATTGATGTGATTATGCATTCATGATTGATAATATGGGTTGCAACAGGTATTGAATTTTATTGATGAGTATGTCTTGTGTATGTTATCTGAAAAAGTATTAAAAATTATTAGCGTTTAATGAGTATTAAAAGGAGAGTTTTTTAATAGTTGCATTTACATAATAATTTTTGAGAAAGAGTAAGAGTATGCTCATGCATTTCATAGTTAGTGGTGACCATGATGGGCCACGGGATGGTTCCATAAATTAATTGATTAATCTTATTCTTACGAGGACTTTTTAGTTGTATAGGTATGTGATAGACTGCACTCTGATAAATCGTGCTAATCTATGATAGTTGGCACCTCGGTAATTAGTACTGGTCTATGAGAGACAGTACATTTATGATTTATGCCCCTCAATGAGGGTTTGGAAATTTTCGAATCATGTGCCCTTTCATATAAGCATTGCATTAGAGTGCTTGGCATGTCAGTCATTTTTGTTACGATATGATATATGTATATACATGTTATGTTATTATCTATTATCATGACATAACTGCTAAGTGTTTATTGTCTGTCATCATGACAATTGTTAACAGATTTAGAAACTTTTCAAATTTATAAACTTTCGAAACTTTGAAATTTTCCAAATTTAGAAACTTTCAAAATTATCCAGATTTGGAAACTTTCGAAACTTTCCAAATTTTCAAAATGTAATCCTTATTTCGAAAATTTGAAACTTCCGAAAGTTTCGAAAGTTCCTCGTGTAAAACTCTCCCAACAAGTCTAATCCCAGTACAAATCTCGAAGCCTCCAACTAAACAGTACCATGTTTCCTCACATATATAATATAAACAAATTGTACATGTATCAAGTAACGACATATATATATATATATATATATATATATATATATATATATATATATATATAACTGCATGATAAATATCATATATAGTATAAACAAATTGTATATGTATCAAGTAACGACATATATATATATATATATATATATATACCACGTATTTTTCAACACTAATCTTCAACCTAAATGTCATGCCTATATGTCAGTGCAAATGATTTAGGAATATCATCTATCCTATAAGGACATTGTGGGACGCACCACTCAATTATGAATGTATGAATGTGGACACCTTGTTAACTAATCACCGACACTATTAGAGATTAAATTATTAAGAACCAAATATTTGCATTTTCAAAAATCGCCACAACTTGTAACACACAATAGTTATAACAACGAGAACAATAAATCATTCACAAATGACATGTTAACAAAGCATGTATTTCGACAAAAATAAATAAACATTTCAGCATTTTATACACATAATAATACACGTATAAAAATACAACACATAGCCATGCAAAAAAATTAATGAAAAGGTGCCCTTACCGTTTCAAGCATTGTTCTTAAAATTTTAAGTATTATCTTTTCTCCTACAAAGTTCTACACCTTCACAAAATAATCACTCACTTAGTATCAAAACTCATCTATTCATAACTCATTAAATAATTTCCAAAAGGTAAAAAAATTATATAATTTAATCCTTCAAGTAAAAAAAATACAATAAAAAAATAAATTTTCATTATTTAGACCCAAAAAAAAGATTCACTCATGTTATAAAATAAAAGAGTGGTGAAAATCATTGCTTTTGTCGTATAAATTAACAACAAATTTAGAAATGATTTTAATTTTATTTTTCATCAACTAAAATTAAATTTCTCTTTAATAATAAAAAAACATAATTAAATTCAATAAGAACCTGCTGCGATCTTTTTTCCAGTAAATTATCATATTTTGAATTTTCGCCAACATTAAGATTTTGATAATTTATTTGCTTGTAGTATCCTTAAATTTTCAACAAATGATCTAACTTAACTAACATCAAAATTGAATTATAACCACCAATAATATCATGAATAACATAGGTGATCCATCAAAACTTAAATTCCAAATTTTAGAAAAACTTGGTTTTTCAATACTTTTAAATGAGTTTCATATAACAGAATTATTCTTAAAAGTTTCAATCATCCCAAAAATATTTTCTAATTTCTTTCGGTCTAAAATCAACCTCTTTAACAAAACAAACAACAGAATTTCATTTTATTTCAAACGCAACCAAAAATAAAATCTTAGAATTGAAACTTTCAAAACTAACGCCTAAAAGAAATAATGATAACAACAACTTTCAACACATTTATTATTTCTCGAAAATTATTTTTAACATCAATAAGATTTCTAAAAATTTCTTCAACAATTAAATCATGACAACATAAAATTTTAACCAAATACAATTTGAGTTTGTCGCCAATAATAATAGCTATTGATTAAAACACAATCTAGTCTTTATAACGACTTCTACGAATGAAAATTGATTTTTGATATAGATAAACATTTTCTCTAATTAAAATAGCTTTGTATATCAATAATATAAGAAAATCAAGAAAGCTCTTAAGAAAATAAATTGTATGTCATAATTTCCACATAGAACGAAAATACCATGAAACTATTACTAAGAACCGATTAATCATTAAAACATGAAACTTGAACCGATTAAGGCCATGAATCAAAACTTTTCGAATAATATGATTTTAATTAGGATCACTTTATGTTATATAGTTCCAAAAAAATTTAGAAAATAAGGGAATTCAGTTTTAAACATAATCAATATTTCAAAAAAAAAAATAACAAGTAAAGTAGTAACTCCAACAACAACACAACAAGCTATACAATTTTCTTTGGAGGAAATAAAATGTTTCTCTTTTACTTTCTTTGTTTATAGGCCTAGAACAAAAAAAAAACATTAAAGAAGCCAAGTCTTCAAATAAACCATAATTCCATGAGGAAACAAAGTGATCGTCTTCAAAATTATCTATCATCGTAAAGTCATTTACTAAAAATTGGTTTTCAATTAGTAACAACATTACCATAACAATCAATATTTTAATTTACAAACATAAATTTTGTATAAAAAATTATCATTTCAAAATCAAAGATTTTATCAAATTGAGTGAGAGAGAAAGTAAAAATATTAATAGATTATATTATTAAGTCAAATTCAAAGGTAGAGATAATATACTAAAATTGAATGAAATCGGAGCAAATTTGCTGCACAACCATCGACCACCGAAACCAATTTTTCTATTTTCTCCTACTGCAACTGTCTCTATTTTCTTTCTCTTTCTCACGTTGGTTATTGTGTGGCACACCCTTTTCCTTTTTTTTTTTTAATTTACGACTAATTAGGTTTATAGCTATTAGCTAATTATTATTAAGGATTTATGTGTTGGAACCAAGTTAGTTTTCCACTTAGAGTTTTGATGTTAATAAAAATATTTTATGTGAACAATAAATTGGAATTAATGGCTTCATTAAGTGTGCAAAAATTGGAATAAGAAAATAAGAGGAAGGGACTAGAGGATACCTACTAGAGAATACCAATAGAGGATACCACCAGATGATATCATCAGAGGATATCTGTAACACCCCGAGTTTAAAACACAGCGCGAGTGTATTTTTTTTTAAACCGAAACAAATAAATACAAGAATTTTTCAAATTAATTCAAGATAATTAAAATAAAATTTTCATTAAATCATTTCATAAATTAATACGTCGTAATTCAAATGACGAACGTAATTAAATAATTATCTCATAATTATAACTAAGTAATTAAAATTTTGAGAATTAATACTGATAATATAATAAAAGATAATACATCATAAAAGTTGGTGTCATAACATCTCAAAAATATCCGGCCTGCTAAACAGTATCAGAGTGCGGAAAAGATCAGCGGAAAAGATATACAATAATTCCCAAAATAAATAATTACATCCACCGGACTCAAGACCCTATACAACACGTCTAGACTGATCATGCACTAAAGCTACAGTAGCAAGGATTCCCTCCGCATCCCATACAAGTCTCGTCTGAGTCCGCAGCTCGCCTCGATGTGACGTCCTCCTCCTCATCATATAGGAAAGGATCAGTCTCCTCCGAAGTCAGATCTATCCACGATCTGGGCCTCTTCGGCGGTGCCGGAATCTCAAAACAATCATTTGATGTCCTGGATGGACCTGAGATATCAACTGCTGCTATTGTCTGTCTTTTATTCTTCTCTTCCGCATCGGGTTCACGCACAGCCCCTCCAGCCACCGGGTTAGGAGTCGCCACACCTACCGTGGCCTCCATCTCAACCCCTCTAGTCGGCTCCTTCGCGTCCTCAAAAACTCCATATGCCTCCAATACCAGTTTGGAAGGTACCGGAAAATCAATCCTCGCGTGAGTGTGCTCTACGTAATCCACTATCCCGTCGGTCCTCCAAGTCCTCGCCAACCTCCTCGTGTAAGTCGCCCTGCTTGAGACGGGGTCATATACCCAAGCAGTAGGCAAATAACGGTCAAAGAAATTTAGCGACGTTTCCGTCGTCTGGGTACCCACCGGTGGTACAGGTTTGGGGTCCATCTGAGGGCAAAGCCCAATTTTTCCACAATAATAGTAAAGGGTCACCGACCGAAATTAACAAAATACCACATAGCATTTATATCAACTATAACAAGTATCTTCATGGCATATTATACAACAACGATGATAAATAAGGACGCTCATTTTTTAAAATACATGACATTTGTACCTTTGCAAAAACAACAACCAAATTAATATAAAAATCATGTTGCAAGTACAAATATCAATTCAACAATCACAACAATTCATTAGAAATTTAGATCTCATAAGGTACTTACACACATCGATTTCCACTCATCAACTCAGATTAAAATATGACTCACAATCAACCACCCCATGCAATATGTATATGCCAATATTCATAATTTCTTGGAATAACCAAGGTGCAGTCGCTCACAGACCAGCACACGTGCAGTCTCTCACGAACCAGCACGATTTATATATGTTAGACTTTAACGGCCATCATGACCATGGTGCAATCTCTCACGGATCAGCACCAGTGCAGTCGCTCACAGACCAGCACACGTGCAGTCGCTCACAGACCAACACGTTTTACGTATACCAAGGTGCAGTCGCTCACAGACCAGCACCGGTGCAGTCTCTCACAGACCAGCACACGTGCAGTCACTCTCAGACCAACACGTTTCACGTATGTTAGCCTCTCACAGGCCAGAACATACAGAAGTTAAATCCTCGCACGGATAGAATGGACCACCACGAACACGCGGCCATTCCGTAGCCCATCACGGTGGTTACTACTTAACTTCGCGGACCATCACGGTTACCGCATTAACTCTGGGGCCCATCGCAGTCACCACCTGACTATGCAATGCATGGACATGCAATGTTTTCTCTTTACTGAAAACAGTATGCTAATACTAGCTAAAGTTCAGCCACATCAACGATTTCATCTCAACAATTTCATTATCACTACATCAACGAAAGAATTCAAGAACCTCATCATTACCACCTCAAATCATCTCAAAAATTCCTTTTTAATTCATCACAAACCTTCCCAATATTTCCCCAACTCTTTAAGTTCATAAACCAATGTTTAAAACTGGAATTTCTGAGAAAAAAAACAATTTGTATTCAAATATAGCATTCCTTGTATTCGAATACAGAAGCTAAAACAGTGAAAAATCAGCATTTATCACCACATCAACAAAAATTCAAGAATCTCATCATCACCACCTCAAACTATCTCAAAAACTCCATTTTAATTCACCACAAGCCTTCCCAATGTTTCCCTAACTCTTAAAGTTCACAAAAAAATGTTTAAAACTGGAATTTTTGAAAAAAACTAATTTGTATTCGAATACAGCTCCCTTGTATTCGAATACAGAAGTTAAAACAGTGAAAAATCAGCATTTTGTATTCGAATACGAGGTGTCGTAGTCGAATACAGATGCTAATACAGTGGCAAAAATTGCAATCCTGTATTCGAATACGACAGGGTCGTAGCCGAATACAGATGCTAAGTCAGAAGCAAAAACCACTCATCTGTATTCGAATATAGAGGGTCGTATTCGAATACAAGTTCAAAATTTTGAATAAAACAGAGACTTGCATGCATGTATTCGAATACACCATTGCTGTATTCGAATACACCTTCGAATGCAGTGATATTTTCCAGAAACTTCAACACGTTTTCAAATTATTTTCTTTAAAAAAACAACACAACACCAAACATAATCCCCATTTCTTTGAAACCACAAACCCAGAACATTGTTTTTCATCAATAACAGATTTTCCAGAAGACACTTCCACCCATTTCAAAATCCTTTTCTTTTGAAAATCATCATCAACACCAGATTGTTATAAAAACACAACAAAAACAGAATCACCAACACTAGAATAACCTCACCCTAAAAATAACCACCAAACAGAACAGCCATTTTCAAACACTTGCATTTTGATCATCCCCAAAACAACATGCAAAGCATTTTCTAGTGTTCCCACACAAACAAAACAACATTGATGTATCAGTCAAAAACGCAAACATCACAGATCATCAAAAACACCAACAGCATGCATTTTAATCAGTTTTACCGACATGCAAAACATTTTCACTTTAAAACAACAACGAAAACATCATCAATGCCACAACAACATGCATTTAAAGCCCTAAATGCAATCTAGAACGTGGAAGGTGCCCCTTACCTTTGTTACGTTTCCTGCGCTCATTTATGCTACCACGACAAAATCGGCGAAACTCCCATTCGCGTTCGCCGCTACAAAAGTTAGTTCTCTAGCTTCGTAACGAGGAGAGGAACAAATTTTGTTCTTGACACTTTCTGGTTCGGCGCTTGGATTTTCAAGTAATTTGGCTTTTGAGGATGCTTTTTTTTTCTACCAACAGAAAAACAGAAACGAGCAGAGAAAGAGAAACGGTTGCATGCAGTGAGGAAGGAGGGAAAATGTTTTCTGCTTTCCTTTTCTGGCTTCTCACTCATATATATAGACATATATGTGCCACCTCACCCAACACATTAATATTATAATATTGGTTGACCCTCCAGTACTTAACCAGTCTCGCCGCAATTAGCAGATAACATCTTAATTAACTGCCCGGTAATTTAATTACTCGTAATTAAATTAATTTATCCTTCATCCAATAATTTTAATTCAACCTCCAAAATAAATATTTATATATATATATATATATTTACATAAAATATACATATATTACATATTTTACAAATATTCCCAAAATACACTTAATATTAAATCTATAATTTAATTTTAAATTTAAGGGTCTTACAATATCACTAGTGGAAGTGACTAGAGGAAGTCACCAGAGGAAGTCAAAAGGTCAAAGGAACCGAAATCAAATTAGTCAATGAAATCCTCAAATTAAAAAAATGCACAATCTATAAAAGAATGTGATTCTACTTCTGATGTTTGCCTATGAAGTTTGGGTCTGAAGACTGGTTCTTAAGACTACCTTTGAAGAATTATGGGCCTCTGATGAACAGTATTTATGCATGCTCTAATGAACAGTATATCAACATGCCTATGATGAATAATAATATTGAAGGTGCAAACACGAGAAGGGGGGTTGAATTGTGTTTGTCAAACTTAATTTCTTTTGTTGTTTTATTAAATATTGATTTGAATTATTCGATAAATAATTAATCAGATTCAGCAGCGGATAATAATAACATAATAACACAGCAATTTATACTGGTTCACCATTAACTAGGCTACGTCCAGTCCCTTCCTCCAGAAGGCCTTTTACTAATTCAAACTCATTTGAATTACAACACCACTGACCCTTCAAGTCAGTCTTCCCAAACATCCTGACAACCCCAGACTTTTGAGGAAAAACAACACCTTGACTATACCTGCCAAGTCTTCTCAAACAGCCTGACAACCCAGACTTTTGAGGAACAACAACACCTTAACTAAACCAGCTAAGTCTTCTCCTACCAATCTGACAACCCCAGATTGAAGAAGGAATCTACACCACTATAATAAAGGTTTAGAACTTTGCAACGTTGCTTCTGGAAAGCTGTTTGTTGCACTGTATTTCTCTCTCGAAAACACTTAGAAAATATTGCTCTTGTTCATTTGTGTTTCTCTCTTTTGAACTCTCAGATATCTTTGAATTGAAGCTTGAGTTCTTGTGTTTTTCTATTATTTATTCTTCAGCATTAAGTCTCTATTTATAGTTGAACTTTAGAACTTCACTGATGCTTTACTTCTGCAGTATATTTAGATTAATCTGTTTTTTGAGAATATTCTGGAGTAATTTGCTCAGATTCTGTTTTAAGCCTTTTGCTCAGATTCTGTTTTGAGCCTTTTTCTCCAATTCTGTTTTGAACGTTTTTCTCATATTCTTTAATCCTCATGATCAAATCTACACCCTTGGATCTTCATGTGATATTCCACAACTGGACCAGCCGAATTGAAATGTTGTAATCCTCTGATTTCGGCCTTTGCTGGACTGCACAGTCTGTGCCTCTGATTTCGGCCACCACTGGGCCATGGTCTGATTTTCTGATCTGGACCATCACTGGACCAAATAATTATTTCTGAACCATTGATCTGGAAGTTTTTACTCTGATCTGGACAGATTCTGGACTTTGGTCTGGAACAAACTGAAATTAACTTGAACAAAAAATATTTCAGTCTTGACATTTTACCTTTAATTTTGGACCAGGTCTGGATTGATTCTGGAACTCATTTCTTTTGGTCTGGACTTAGTTTCATGTCCTGAATCATGGTATCTTATGGTCTTGGCCAAATCTGGATTGATCCTCTTGTTCTGGACTCATAAACATACCTTCTGGTCAAGTCTGGAACAAGTCTGGACTGTGTAATTTTTCACTGCCAGGCCATCTTCTGGTCAGAATAACTTCTGGAATAAAATTGATATTCGACTTCTGTTTGTCTGGAACAACTCTCCTTCTGGCAGGCTTTCCAATGGTATGATCCATGTTTCATTATGATTTTTATTCCTTCTGTTCTGGGCCACCAAACATATCCTCTGGTGATGTTTTGACATCCCGGAACATCTTCTGGAAATTCCAGAATTCATTTTCCTTTGATCTCTGATTCTGTTTCCTTCAGTTTCTGGGGCATTTAACTTAACAATTCAAAGTACAAAATAAGTTTACATTGAGTACATTTGTAAGCATCAAAATCCTAAGTACTTAGAACCAACTTGGTTCCAAAAATCTCCCCCTTTTTTATGATGACAAAACCTTAACTTATTTTGCTAACTTATGACTCGAAAACTTTGAATTACTCCCCCTCAGACCAATCTCTCCCCCTAAGTCTGATACTCTCCTTTTCAACTCCTTCTTTGTTGTCTCTTTCTTTTCTTCTCTTCTCCTCTCCTTTTCAACTCCTTGTTTTTGCTCTCTTTCTTTTTCTCTCTTCAAATTTCCTCTCCTTTTCAACTGCTTCTGTTTTCACTCTTTCTTTTTCTTTCTTTGTTTTTCTCTCTCCCTATTTCCTCTCCTTTTCAACTCCTTCTATTTTCTCTCTTTCTTTTTCTCTCCTTCTTTCTTTTTATCTCTCCTTTTCTACTTATTTCTCCTTTCTTTCTCTCTCTCTCTTTCTCCCCCTTTTTGTCATCAGCCAAAAAGTGGTCCTACTATTTTTGATTTTTTTTTTACAAAGTACATAACATAAATTAAAAGACAGAAAATAAAATAACAGGAAATTTTAAGAACTCCTAAGATGACTACTTGAGCTAGTCAGGTATGGAGGTAATGCTTAGATGCTTCTTAATGAACTCGAACCTATCTTCTGGTAAAGCTTTGGTGAAGATATCAGCCCATTGATGATCAGTGTCCACAAACTGAATGTTGAGTACTCCTTTCTGAACATAATCTCTGATGAAGTGGTGTTTGATTTCTATGTGTTTGGCTCTAGAATGTAGGATAGGATTTTTGGTTAGGCAAATTGCAGAGGTGTTATCACAATAGATGGGTATGTTGGATTCTAATATTTTGTAGTCTTCAAGTTGATGCTTCATCCAGAGTAGTTGAGAGCTGCAGCCAGCTGCTGAAATGTATTCAGCCTCTGCTGTTGACATGGCAATAGTGTGTTGCCTCTTACTGGACCACGAAATTAAATTGTCTCCTAAAAAGGTACAATAGCCACTGGTGCTTTTTCTTTCAAGTTTATCTCCAGTATAGTCAGAATCACAGTATCCACTCAGTTTGTATGTAGGAGTTTTCTTGTAAAACAAGGTGAGGTTGGTAGTGCCTTTTAGGTATCTAAGGATTCTTTTAACAGCAGTTAGATGAGATTCTCTAGGATCAGATTGAAATCGAGCACATACACACACACTAAATATGATATCAGGTCTAGAAGCAGTAAGGTAGAGTAATGATCCTATCATTCCTCTGTAGATTTTCTGGTCAACTTTTGTTCGTGATTCATCTTTATCAAGTGAACAAGTAGGATGCATTGGTGTAGCCATAGGTTTGCAATCACTCATCTTAAACTTCTTGAGAAGTTCCTTTGTATATTTAGTTTGGTGAATGTAAATACCTTCTGAACTTTGTTGAATTTGTATTCCTAGAAAGAACTTAAGTTCTCCCATCATACTCATTTGAAATTCATGCTGCATTAATTCAGAAAATTCTGGCCACTGGAGCAAATGTCTCAGTGTAATCAATGCCCTCTTGTTGGATGTAACCTTGTGCCACAAGCCTTGCCTTGTTTCTGACTACTCCACCCTTTTCATTTAGCTTATTTCTGAAGACCCACTTGGTTCCCACAATGTTTTCTTTGGTCTTGGAACTAGATCCCACACATCATTCCTCTTAAATTCATTTAGCTCTTCCTATATAGCAGGTATCCAACCTTCCTCTGCCAAAACTTCATCAACATTGCTTGGTTCGCATCAGCTTCTGGTTTTGTAACAGCTTCTGATTCTGATAAATCAGCTTCTGGTTCTTTCCAGATACTTCTGTTTCTTGTGCTTCTACTCCCTTTGGTTCTGGTGAACCTGCACATTAATTCTGCTTCTGGTGGTTTCTGCTTGTTTTTGAAACCACTGAAATACTGTTTCTGTTGAAGTGTTCACATCACGTGAATCACTTGGTTCCTCTGACAGTTTGACAACCTGCAGAATACTTATCTAGCTTTGATTTTTAAGATCAAGCTTCTTGTTATCACACTAAACATAAATATCAAATAAAAGTATTTACAGCAAGATGTAGCCTCAGTTTTACTCTAAAAATCCTCTTGCTTCTGATTTTCAGATTCCTAATCTATATGTTCTGAGATTACATGGTTTGGATGAGGGAATTTGAATTCCCTTCCAGGTTGGTAGTCTTGATGAATCTCACTAGAGTGTTTGAAGAACTCTCTTGATTCTGATTCTTTAATTTCTATTTTGGCTCATACACCATATTCCTCTGGTGATTCTGGAACTTATGGTGATTCTGATAATCATACTTATTTTGATAATTAAAGTAGTTCTGATGATCATACTTCAACCTTTGATATTGATACCTGTTCAGGTTCTGGTTCTGGTATTGATTCTGATTCTGATTCTGGTTCCAGTTCTTGTTCTGATACGAGTTATATCCATGATATTTCCTATTCCTCATATAATTCTGGTTCTGGTTCTGATAGGTATTGTGTTGACCAGTTCTTCTTCTACCAGAGTTACTTTGCTTCTGCTTGGTATATGCTGGAACATAAACCTTTTTCCCTCCATATATTGCAAGCATCCATTGACCAGGCACCATGACTGGTGTTTCAATTTGGTTGCTTAGAACATCTGCAACATAGACAATTTTATCTTTTGGTACCCAAATCTGGTTGGGTCCAGGTTTGTTAGTCTTGAAAAGTTTCTTGTTTTCTCTTGTATTTAGCATACGACAAGACACTTTGGAATGACCTTTCTTGTAACAAACAGTACACACTATATCAGAGGGAACAGGTTTAAACATAGGTTTAGGTTTAATTATTGTTTCTTCAAATCCTATACCTCTATTTCCGTTCCTACTGACTCCATAAATCATAGAAGCATATTTGCTTCTTTCCATACCACTATCAAGAAATTCTTGAAGAACTTGTTCATGCATATCAGAATTACTTGTGGTATTTTCAATTGCTGTTGAATTATGATTATTTTTCAGATTTAAACTTTCATCTTTAAGTTCAGCAAAACTGTTTTTCAAGCATACATTCTCTGTTTTCAATTCTGCAATATCAGTTTCAAGAATGACACTTTCTGTTTTAAATTCTGCAATCTGATTTTTTAAAACATTAACTTCTTCTGTTAGATTTGTATTTTCTTTCTTAAGAGTTTTCAGTTTTAAAGATAATTTGTAATTACAGTTTAAAAAATCATTCAGAACAGTAATCAAATCAGATCGAGTGAATTCAGAATATACCTCAGTTTCATCATCTTCTGATTCTCTTCCAGAATCAGATTCTGTGTTGGATCCAGAGTTGGTGTGAGCCATCATAGCCAAATCTGCTTGTTCATCTTCAGAAGATTCATCAGAATCATCCCATGTAGCCATCATGCTTTTCTTCTTAGTTCTGAAATCTTTCCTCTGGTACTTCCCTTTCTCCATATTTGGACATTCTGACTTGATATGTCCAGATTCATTGCATCCGTAGCAGATGATACCTTTCTTGTCATGTGTATCATCACTTCTTTTGTTAGACTGATTGGAATATCTCTGGGGAAATTTATTCCTTCTATTATGCCACATCTTTCTGAACTTCCTGGATAAGAAAGCAATTTCTTCTTCCTCTGAGTTCAGACTTTGATCGTCTGAATCACTAGTTTCTGATGTTGCTTTCAAAGCCTTCTTCTGCTTGGATTTCAGGGCTAGATTTTTGTTCTTCTTCTTGGGTTCATCTTCTTCCAATTCAATTTCATGTGATCTGAGGGAGCTGATTAATTCTTCCAACTTTAGAGTATTCAGATCTTTAGCTTCCTGAATAGCAGTAATCTTTGGTCTCCACTTGATTGTCAGACTTCTAAGTATTTTCCTTACATGATCAGCAGTAGTGTAGCTCTTTTCTAGTACCCTTAATCCTGATACTAGAGTCTGGAATCTGGAAAACATAGTTTCAATGTCTTCATCTTCTTCCATCTTGAATAACTCGTACTTCTTGACTAGAATGTTAGCCTTTGCTTCTTGGACTTGCTTACTGCCGTCGTAAGTCAGAATCAGACTATCATATATGCTCTTTGCTGTTTCTCTGTTAGTGCATTTGTCGAACTCTTTGAACGTGATTGCACTGATCATGAACGTTCTAGATTTGTGATGCAACTTGAACATCTTCTTCTTATCAGCATCCATATCTCTTCTGGAAATTTTAATACCATCAGCATTTTCTGGAGCAGTATAACCATCTTCCACCAAGTCCCAAAGTTCAGGATCTTGTGAAATAAAAAAACTTCTCAGCCTGTCCTTCCAGTATTCAAATCGTTCTCCATCAAATAGAGGTGGTCTGTTGATGTTTCCTCCAGTAGCTTCTTCATTGAATCCGGACATGTTGATCCCTTGGATCTTTCCTCAAACATTGTAAAGTGCTTAGCCTTGAGACCGAGCTCTGATACCAATTGAAGGTGCAAACACGAGAAGGGGGGGTTGAATTGTGTTTGTCAAACTTAATTTCTTTTGCTGTTTTATTAAATATTGATTTGAATTATTCGATAAATAATTAATCAGATTCAGCAGCGGATAATAATAACATAATAACACAGCAATTTATATTGGTTCACCGTTAACTAGGCTACGTCCAGTCCCTTCCTCCAGAAGACCTTTTACTAATTCAAACTCCTTTGAATTACAACACCACTGACCCTTCAAGTCAGTCTTCCCAAACAGCCTGACAACCCCAGACTTTTGAGGAAAAACAACACCTTGACTATACCTGCCAAGTCTTCTCAAACAGCCTGACAACCCAGACTTTTGAGGAACAACAACACCTTAACTAAACCAGCTAAGTCTTCTCCTACCAATCTGACAACCCCAGATTGAAGAAGGAATCTACACCACTATAATAAAGGTTTAGAACTTTGCAACGTTGCTTCTGGAAAGCTGTTTGTTGCACTGTATTTCTCTCTCGAAAACACTAAGAAAATATTGCTCTTGTTCATTTGTGTTTCTCTCTTTTGAACTCTCAGATATCTTTGAATTGAAGCTTGAGTTCTTGTGTTTTTCTATTATTTATTCTTCAGCATTAAGTCTCTATTTATAGTTGAACTTTAGAACTTCACTGATGCTTTACTTCTGCAGTATATTTATATTAATCTGTTTTTTGAGAATATTCTGGAGTAATTTGCTCAGATTCTGTTTTAAGCCTTTTGCTCAGATTCTGTTTTGAGCCTTTTTCTCCAATTCTGTTTTGAACGTTTTTCTCATATTCTTTAATCCTCATGATCAAATCTGCACCCTTGGATCTTCATGTGATATTCCACAACTGGACCATCCGAATTGAAATGCTATAATCCTCTGATTTCGGCCTTTGCTGGACTGCACAGTCTGTGCCTCTGATTTCGGCCACCACTGGGCCATGGTCTGATTTTCTGATCTAGACCATCACTGGACCAAATAATTATTTCTGAACCATTGATCTGGAAGTTTTTACTTTGATCTGGACAGATTCTGGACTTTGGTCTGGAACAAACTGAAATTAACTTGAACAAAAAATATTTCAGTCTTGACATTTTACCTTTAATTTTGGACCAGGTCTGGATTGATTCTGGAACTCATTTCTTTTGGTCTGGACTTAGTTTCATGTCCTGAATCATGGTATCTTATGGTCTTGGCCAAATCTGGATTGATCCTCTTGTTCTGGACTCATAAACATACCTTCTGGTCAAGTCTGGAACAAGTCTGGACTGTGTAATTTTTCACTGCCAGGCCATCTTCTGGTCAGAATAACTTCTGGAATAAAATTGATATTCGACTTCTGTTTGTCTGGAACAACTCTCCTTCTGGCAGGCTTTCCAATGGTATGATCCATGTTTCATTATGATTTTTATTCCTTCTGTTCTGGGCCACCAAACATATCCTCTGGTGATGTTTTGACATCCCGGAACATCTTCTGGAAATTCCCGAATTCATTTTCCTTTGATCTCTGCTTCTGTTTCCTTCAGTTTCTGGGGCATTTAACTTAACAATTCAAAGTACAAAATAAGTTTACATTGAGTACATTTGTAAGCATCAAAATCCTAATTACTTAGAACCAACTTGGTTCCAACAAATATCACCATGCCTTTGAATCTCATATCCCGCTGACTCCATTTATCCCATTTAATGATCCAAGAAATGGATCTGATAGAGAGATTTAGAGACCTTAATACAAAGATGACTTCTTCAAGAGGGAATTATTTTAAACCAATTAGAAGTGACTAGTGGTCTTAAGAGCTAGATGGGGAGTTACATGCTAAGAAGGATCAAGAGAGTTTATCGAGGGAAAAAAATGGGACAATCCTATTTCAAAACAGAATCTGTATACTTAGAGACCAGGAACTAAAGAGAATAGTATTAGAAGAAGCCCACAAGAGCCACTTGACCATTCATCCTAGAGCCACCAAGATGTATCAGGATCTTAAGAAGGGTTATTGGTTTCCAAGTATGAAGAATAATGTAGCAACCTTTGTTGCCAAGTGCTTGACTTGTCAAAAGGTAAAAATAGAACATCAGAGGGCAGTAGGTCTGCTGCAACCTCTGGATATACCTGAATGGAAATGGGATTTCGTAGTGGGACTACCTCGCACCCAGTTAGGGTATGATTCGATTTGGATAATTGTAGACAGATTGACCATGTCATCCCATTTCTTACTGGTCAAGACTACTTACAATGCATATAAGCTAGCTAAGTTATTTATAAAAGAGATAGTAAGTTTACATGGGGTACCTCACATCATAATATCATATACGAACCCCAAATTTACCTCCATATTTTAGAAAGCCTTTCAGAAGTCTCTAGGAGCTAGGTTACACGTTAGTACTACCTATCGCCCCCAAACTAACGGTCAAATTAAGAGGAGCATTTAGACTTTGGAGGATATGTTAAGGGCTTGTGCTCTAGAAGATGGTGGGGGCTGGGATACACACTTGCCTTTGGAGGAGTTTTTCTATAATAACATTTACCATGCCAATATAGGTATGACACCTTATGAGGCCTTGTATGGAAGGAGATGTAGAACATCTCTATGTTGGACAGAGGTAGGAGACAAGGGGATTTTAGGACCTGAGGTTATCCAAGAAACCAATGATAAAATTAAAGTCATTAGGAACAAGTTGAGGATAGCCCAAAGTAGGTAGAAAAACTATGTTGACCATAGGAGGAGACCCTTAGAGTTTAAGGAAAGTGATCATGTATTTTTAAGGGTTACCCCAACTTCTGGCATTGGAAAAGTGCTGAAAGTTAAAAAGCTTAACTCACGTTTTATTGGACCCTTTAAAATTATATAAAGGATAAGTCACTCTGCCTACAAATTAGCATTCACACCATCCTTGTTGTGACTCGATGATGTCTATCATGTTTCCCAACTAAAGATATATTTCTAAATCCTCACCAAATTTTAAGCCATGAGTCTATCCAACTAAAACCCAACCTCACATACATTCCAGTGCTAGTTTAGATTGTGGATACAAGCATCAAGGAACTAGAATCTTCTTCTTCTTTAGCGTTGTTCATGTGAGTTCTCTTACATTAACTTATTTTTCGCATGAGGGTTATGAGAATTTATTCATTGAAATCCTTTATTTCTTGTTAGAAATTATTTTGGGGATTTTATGGATTAACATAACTTAGATGTGTTAGAGAGATGAAATTTTTAGCATATAGGTGTTTTAAATCTGCATCCCCCATAATTTGAATTGACATACATGTGGTTTGTTTGTTTGTTGCTTGATTTATGTGTTAGCTATTTAAGAAATCCTAGAGTTCTGGGATATGAATTCTCGTGAAGGGTGCGAATCATACCCTAAAGTTAAATATATGTGTTTTGATGTTTTCCACCGTTGCCAATGTGTTTTGTCTCGGATGGTTGCATCCATTCCCACCTCTAATTGCTCATTATTAAATTCTAATTTATTTTGGTTTGTAGGCAACATAGTTCGTCCAATAAGTTCATAAGTCTCAACGGATTACGAATTTATATCATTTTGGTGTTTGCAAAGTTGATTCTAGTACATTTTGATTCTTACTCAATGTAGTTCGTCTCATAAGTTCATTAGTTTCAATGGATTCATATTATTGATCACTTTATTCTTTAATAAGTTTATTCTAATCCATTTTGGTTCTTAGGCAGGGTAGTTCGTCCAATAAGTTCATAAGTCTAGATGGATTAAGATTTTAAGTCATTTTGGTCTTTAATAGGTTTATTCTAAGCCATTTTGGTTCCTAGGCAACATAGTTCATCCAACAAGTGCATAAGTCTCAATGGATTAAGGTTTTAGGTCATTTTGGTTTCTACTATGTTTATTCTAGTCCATTTTGGTTCTTAGTCAATATAGTTTGTCTAATAAGTGCATTAGTTACAATGGATTAAGATTTTAGGTAATTTTTGTCTTTAATAGGTTTGTTTTAAATCATTTTGGTTCTTAGGAAATTTAGTTCCTCCAAGTGCATAAGTCTAAATGGATTAAGATTTTAGGTCAATTTGGTCTTTTATGGGCTTATTCTAATCCATTTTAGTTCGTAGGCAACATCCATTAAAAGTAATACACTTATTAGACGAACTACATTGACTAAGAACCAAAATGGATTAGAATAAACTTAGTAAAGAACAAAATGACCTAAAATCTTAATACATTGAGACTTATGAACTTATTGGACAAACTACGTTGCCTTGGAACCAAAACGAATTAGAATAAACCTATTAAAGACCAAAATGACCAATAACCTTAATCCATTTACACTGATGAACTTATTGGACGAACTACCTTGCCTGTGAACCAAAATGGATTAAAATAAACTTATTAAAGACCAAAATGACCTAAAATCTTAATCCATTGAAACTACTGCACTTATTAGACGAACTACATTGACTAAGAACCAAAATGGACTAGAATAAACATAGTAAAGACCAAAATGACCTAAAATCTTAATACATTGAGACTTATGAACTTATTGGATGAACTATGTTGCCTAGCAACTAAAATGGATTAGAATAAAAATATTAAAGACCAAAATGACCTAAAATCTTAATCCATTGAGACTTATGCACTTATTGGATGAACTACACCGACTAAGAACCGTAATTGACTAGAATAAACGTAGTAAAGTCCAAAATGACCTAAAATCTTAATCCATTGAGACTTATGAACTTATTGGATGAATTATGTTGCCTACGAACCACAATGGATTAGAATAAGCATTTGAAATACCAACATGACCTAAAATCTGAATCCATTTTGACTGATGCATTTATTGGATGAACTACATTTCTTAAGAACCAAAATGGATTAGAATAAACCTATTATAGACTAAAATGACCAAAAATCTTAATCCATTGAAACTAATGCACTTATTAGATTAACTACATTGAGTAAGAACCAAAATGGACTAGAATAAACCTAGTAAAGGCCAAAATGATTTAAAATCTTAATCCATTTAGACTCATGCACTTATTGGACTAACTACATTTACTAAGAACCAAAATGGACTAGAATAAATCTAGTAAAGACCAATATGACCTAAAAGCATAATCTATTGAGACTTGTGAACTTACTAGACGAATTATCTTGCCTATGAACCAAAATGGATTAGAATAAGCCTACAAAATGTCAAAATGACCTAAAATCTTAATCCATTTGGACTTATGCACTTATTGGACAAACTTCATTTCATAAGAACAAAAATGGATTAGAATAAACCTATTAAAGACTAAAATGGCCTAAAATCTTAATCCATTGAAACTAACGCACTTATTAGGCAAACTACATTGACTAAGAACCAAAAAATGTTGATTTGGGCCAAAGTGTGGAACCTTTTGAAAAATGAATTTGAGAATTTAAATGTTTTATTCAAAATGTTTGAACTTATGGCTATTTAGTTTAATATATAATATATTTATTAGGTTGAATTGAAATAAAAATAAAACCCTAAGAGTGGGTTAGGTGGTGAGACCGAATGGGTACCTTATATAAGAATACTTAGGATTTAGTTTTAATTGAGGTTTTGGTATTGATTTAAGGTTGAGAGGTGGGATTGAGTGTTCCAGCGAATCGAGGAGAATAGTTGTGCTTGATAAAGGAGTGCTAGCTGAGGTAAGAGCAACTTCCGTTTTTTAGTATAACATGCTAGATTATATTTGTTGTTGGTGTTTTTCTACTTGATAATTGATTTTGTGTATTTACTACTTGGTTCTTGTTTTCTTGGTGTGTTAATTATGATAATTTGAATTTTTGGTGTTATGTGAAAATTGTAAACAAGCTTAGTGAATTCGTATGATGCCATACGAACTGGTGTGTTGAATTAATGCATGAAGTATGGTGAAATATTTTCATACATACATTAGTGATGTGAACCGTCAAGTGGACGTTCACAAATTCCTGAGGGAATTATTGTGACATGTTGTCTCGTGGATTTCACAATTTCCTTGAAGAAATCCTTTGCATGGAGGTAATATTCTAGAATGATATGCATTGGTGCTTTGATACATGTATTTAACTAGTATCATGCTTAATTGATTGTTACTTCTATTTCATAACTGTTAAATGATACATGTTAATTTTGGTTAGTGATCCTTCTGCTTTTTGTGGATCTGACTAAATGCCTTAGATTATTAGAATCTGTTTATTTAGCATTCAAAATGACAATGAATGTGTAGTGGAGTCATGACTTCATGACTTCGACCACCAGTCCAACGTGGGTAGATGGATAGTGTCCCAATGGTACCCAATACTTTTCATTTCATTTAAGTGTGTTATAATTAGATAATGGGTAATCGGTTAACCAATGTCGATAACTCTTGTTGTTATGTTATTTATTCTTAATGTTATTTACATTTTAAAAAAAGAGGTTTGATTTTTGGAAATTTATTTATTTTAAAGGATTGTTGAAAAGTTTTTTATTTAGAAAAATAAAATAAAAAACAAGAAGAAATTTTTACTGCTAAAATTCAGACTGTTACATCTGCCATAGAAAATCCTGGAGAAAAACCTTAACGGAACTCTAGTTTAATTTCACGTGTATTGTCAAATAATAAGAAAATGATCTTTTCCAATTAAAAAATATCAACAATATTTATTCAATAAATATATTTATTTTCATTGATATAAATCAATTATTTATCTATTTATTTGTCTTATATGAAATAAATATTATCTTTACATTTAATATATCAATCTAAAATAGTTAATATGGTCTCCGTGAAAGAAAAAAAAAATTAAGTAATATGGTCATTATGCAATCTTACTATTTATTTGCCTATATAACACACATTTATGGTATAGCATATGTACTATATACAATATGAAGACTACAAGGATTTCTATTCTCACAGTGGTATTTTTATTAGCTTTCTTCGACATTGCATCAAGTAAATCAGGTACAAAACAATTTATTGAATTGGGTAAATTTTTATGTTTAGTGTTGCGATATTTTACTTCAAAATAGTTTAGTTTTTAAATGTCTTTCTTACATATAACAATAATTTTGTGAGCATACATGTATTGTTTGAGTATCTAGATATAAATCAAGAATCAAAAGGAGGAGGAGGAGTACTCAAAGCAAAATTTTCCTGTAAAACAAATGCACAATGTCAACCCAAATGCCCCGTTGGAGAAGTTGGAATATGTATGACCGGGAGGTGTTGGTGTTACTACATACCGCCACATGCCGACAATCTTTAATACTCGAAATTGCAAACTAAAAAGTATTGATATATTGTAATGCAATCATCTCGTATTGGTGAGAATATGTCTAAAATAAAAAAAAAGTTGTTAAAGGAAATGTGATATCTTTTTCTTATTTAGTAATAAATTATTATCTTGTAAAAATAATATAAAATTTTTAATCGTTCATGTCTTTATTAATATACTAGAGTAAAGACTCTTTTTAATTCTTAAAAAAAAACATTATGGTTTCTTAAAAAAAAAAGTAATATTTGATCTTTGAAAAAATATATCGAAAAAATTTAGCCTAAACATGAACCATCTTTATGAAAAACGCAAATAAGTCCTGACAATAATTAAGAAGGAAAAAATGTGGTCATCATGATCTTTAATTAACTATTAATTAATGTATATAAAGGAAGGTGGTTAGGGGGAATTTAATAACTATAATTTTCCGCCTAGTAACATTATAATATTGAATATTAAGAATATTTATTTCTTTTATATATATATATATATATATATATATATATATATATATAATATTTTATATTTAATTTGTGTAATAATTGATATGGGAAATTGCGGTCTTTATTGTACTTTATAAATTATTTTCTCATATTTTTTTAGTTTAATAAATAGATTAGTGTTGTAATTTTCTATGCAAGTGATAAGTAAAAACAGAAGTTTATCAAGAGATTATTAGTTTTTGTGTATGATATATAAGAAAAGTGAGTGGCTATAACAATTTTTGTTAGTATGTAAAAAAATAAAGTTTTGTTGAGTCAAATGTAAATCAATTTTTTTATTAAAAAATAAGATATTTATTCATTTAAATTGATTAAATATATTCATAAAGAAAAAATTTCAAAGTTTTTAAAAATAAAAATGATAAATTTATTAACAAACTTGACAAAATTAAAGTGAACGAAATATTAATATCTTTATATTTATAATGTTGACGTCGTTAAAGTAATTGATTGAATTTATAAATTAATTGAGGTTAATGTCAAATGGAATTTAACGAGCACCACACTATTTGATATTTAATTTAATTTTTGTAATAATTGACATAGGAAATTGCAGTCTTTGTTATACGTCATATTTATTTCTAATATTTTTTAATATTACTTAAGAGATTCAAAAGTTGTAATTTACAAGGCAAGTGAGAAGTAGAAGGAGAATTTTATCAATAAATCATCAGTTTTTGTCTACGATATAAATGAAAAGTGAGTGATTTTTGTTAGTATGTAAAAATCCACATTATTTTTGTTTAGCAAAATTTTAGAATTTCAAAAGCTTTCACCTTTGAAAAAAATACAATATTTATACATTCAAATTAATAAAATACATCGATCAAGAAAAAAATTCAATGTTGTTAAAAATAAAAAAAGATTAATCTAAAAACAAACTCAATGCATCCAAGTTATAGTATCAAATGCAAAAATCCATATAAATTTGACAAAATTAAATTGCTCAAAATATCCATACCTTTAGAGCCATAACGTTGATAAAGATCATTAGTTTTTGTGTATGATATACAAGAAAGTCCACGGATATGGAATCTCATTTCGATTTAGGTATTTCTAATGGTTGTAACAGGTCTACTGACCTCTGGTGCTCTATTTTGACTTTTTGGCAAATCAAACACTGGGACCAAAGGTGGCTACATTATTTTTCATGTCTAGCCACCAATTGTTTCTCCTATGGTCCTGGTACATTTTTATTCAGGGTGAATGGATAAGTGACTCTTCTGGGCTTCCTTTAATACTATCCTCTTTATGTTCTGATTGTTAGGAATCCAAATCATGTCTTCGAAGAGGATAGTTCCATCTGCTGCCCTTGAGAAATATGGTTGGTCTTTGCTTGCTTACAACTCTCCATCTAACTCTTGGGATTGTCTGATATTGTTTCTAAAATCACAAAAAATTTCCATCTGATTCAGAAGGACTCCACCTTGAAAAAGAGTTATATTCATGTGAAGATCCCTGAAGCTTTCTATTAGATCTAATTCTCGAATCATTAAGTGAGATATATGGAGGGACTTACTACTTCAGGCATTTCCTACCACATTGGCCTTACCGGGATGATATCTTAATTCAAAGTCTTAATCTTGTTGAGGTAAAAAACCTTTTGATATATGTTTTAATGACAACAAACGAACATCATTCTGGTTTATTAAAAATAGAAGTTTGAAAAATGAAGATCATTCTGGTTTATTAAAAGAAGAATTTTTGAAAAATGAAAATCATTCTGGTTTATTAAAATCAGAAATCTGGAAAAACGAAGATCATTCTGGTCTATTATCAAGATCACTCTAGATATTTCATTTATGGGCAGAAGTAAAATGAATCATTTTCCATAGTCTAAACCTTAAGATAAACACATGTCAAGACAACTCAAACACAATTATCAAAGCCCAGAAGTCTAACTAAAGGTCCAAAGAACATCATGCTTTTGAGACAAAGGATTTACATTAGACAGCTACTAAATCTTTCTGCCACATTTTTTTCATACAACACAAATCCAAGACCATTCTAGTTAGCGAAAGAACAAAGTTTTCTTTTAATCAAGATTGTTTTGGGTTGTGGAAAAACTGTCAATCTTCATCACAAATTACCAGCCTTCATTATGAAAGTAACATAATTATATACACAAGATCATTTTGGATAGATTTGTTCAAAGAGGATCAACAAAGGCACAACAAAACATCAAGAACAAACAGCAAGATCAATCTCCAGATTGATGATTAAAAAGTACATCAAAGACAGAAATACCAACATTGCATCTCTGCAAAAAGCAATACACGTACAGAGCAAAAAAGTATGACACACAATAGTTGTCAAAATCTAGAACTCATACAAAACAGAAACGAAGGACGTCCTGGTTTTGCAAAAGAACATTCTAGTTATTCTCTTTTAAAGGCAAAATTAAAATAGATTATTTTCCACAGTCTAAATCATAATTTAAAGAGTATCAAGACAACTCAAATCAGTGGTGAAACCCAAAATTCGAGCTTAATGCCCAAAGAAGGAAAACACCCTCTAGATTGATGATAAGATTGAAATAGTATTGTACGTACATTATTGTGTAGAAAGCTCTGCATAATTCTGATTTGAAACAGTACCAGCATACATTTTACAGCTCATTCACCCACTCATTCACATTTTCCATCAGACTCAAAAGCAAGAATGTTCTTCATTTGTGAAGAACATTCTGGACAACAATATAAACACATGTTTAATTGTTTTAAATCATATATGAAAACTTGGGAAGTGTGTCCAACGACTATATTCAATTTAAACTAGATATTTGAAGCCTTTTATCATTTATAAATTGAAGATCAATTGGAAGATGAAGGCAAGAGTTCAATTTACAAATCTACCAACACTAGTTCAAGTAAGAACAAGTCAAAAACTCTTCAAGCAAACTCCAGCTCTCTTCACTATATTTGTGGTTCATCATTTACTGAGTTTATCTTTATTTATCTCAAACAAGTGTTGAGAAGTTTTAAGATCCCAAACACTTGTATCATACATATCATTTGTAACTCAAGTATATCTTTTATGTTAGATTGAGCGTGTTTGTAAAAATCTTTTCAAGTTTGAAAGGTGACTGTAAAAATATTTTCTAGGTTGAAAGGTGAAGATTATAATTGATCAAAGTGTGATCAAAAGAAAAGGTGTGAATGAGAACATTCTGGTTTTGAAGCACATAGTGAAAATCTCACAGTTGTGAGGACTGGACTAACCCGAGTTGGGTGAACTAGTATACTTTTGGTGTGTGATCTTTCTATCCCTTAACTTTAATTATTTGCACTCACAAATCACGCTTCATTATAAACTAATCTATTTTATTTATTTCTAACATATCCAGAACATTCTGGACATTCTGTTTCAACAAAGATTGATCTTGATTTAATTTAAATTAAGCACAGTAATCAAAATTTTAAAAGGATCACAATTCAAACTCCCATTTCTTGTGATTGGCATTGCTGCTTCAAATCCTTGAGGAACTCTACCCTCCTACGTTGTTTCATACTAAGTTCCCTCTTATCAAAGAGGCACTTTAAACTCTTATGATCACTGAAGACATCAAAATGTACTCCATATAGGTAATGTCTCTAGAGTTTAAGGGCAAAAACTATTGCAACAAGCTCTAAGTCATTGGTAGGATAATTTCCTTCATGTGGTTTCAGCTGACATGAGGCATAAGCAACTACTTGTTTATTTTGCATCAATACACAACCTAAACCTTTCAGTAATGCATCACAAAAGACTTCAAACCTAAGGATGGGTCTGGAATGGCCAATAGAGGGTCTGTGGTCAATCTTGTCTTTAGTTTTCGAAAAATCTTCTCACATTCATGGTCCCATACAAAAGGATGATTCTTATGTGTCAACTTTATAGAGGCAAGGTTATTTGAGACAATTTCCTAATAAACCAACGATAATATCCTGCTAAGCCTAGGAAGCTCTTAACTTCAATTACTATTTTAGGTTTTCCCATTCCAACACTGCATCTACTTTGGAGGGATCTACTGGTACCCCTCATTTGGAAATTACATGACCTAGAAAATTTACCTCTGACATCCAAAACTAACATTTACTAGGTTTAGAAAACAATCTTTTATATCTCAATATTTGCAGCACAATTTTAAGGTGTTCTACATGTTCTATTGAGGTCTTGGAATAAATCAAGATATCATTAATAAACACTAAACAAATTTATCGAGATATGGTTTGAAGATCCTATTCATATAATCCATGAACACAACTAGAGCATTTGTCACACCAAAAGGCACAACCAAAAACTCATTGTGTCCATACCTTGTTCTAAACGTTGTTTTTGGTATGTCTTCAAACTTAATCCTAATCTGATGGTATCCAGACCTAAGGTCAATTTTTGAAAATATGGTAGCTCCCCCTAGTTGATCTAAAAGTCATCTATTCTTGGTAATGGGTATTTATTCTTAATGGTTCCCTTATTCAATTTTCTGTAGTCTATGCAGAGCCTCATCCCACCATCCTTCTTCTATACCAATAGTACATGAGCTCCCCATGGTGACACACTAGGTCTAATGTACTGCTTGTTTATAAGATCCTCTAATTGGTTTTATAGTTCGCTCAACTCTAGAGGTGATATCCTATAAGGAGCAATGGATATTGGTCCTGTTCCAAGGTTGGACCACAGGTAGCCTGACTAGAGGAAGACTTGGACCAAAGGCAGCTTGGTCAGAGGAAAACTTGGACCAGAGGCTTCTTGAATAAAGAAAAATCAGAGACAACCAGAATAAAGAAGAATTAGAGACAACCAAAATAAGAAGAATCAGAGGCAGCCAGAGTAAAGCATAATTAGATGCATAATAATATTCAGAGAGGGTGTAGGAAACACATTAACTCAATAATTAGTCTATTCCATTTAACCCTCATTCCCTTAATTCTTCATAGTACAATCAGCCACACAACAAATGCAGATTGAATGATTTTCAAAGAATTAAATGTTGATTTTCAAACATTTCCTACATGCTAAACCTCACAGTTTTTCCTTACTCTTAGTTTTTAGAATCCCATCATTTCAAACCTAGAAAATAATTTCTAATAGTAATTGAAATTAAAATCGAGCCCAAAAAACCCACATGAAAAAGTGAAATTTGTTCAAGGAAACGAACTCACTATTTGCCAAGAAGAAATCCTTTTAATTCGAGCTGGGCTGTAGAAGTTGTCTGCCTACTCAACTCTCAGTTCTTTTGCTTTTTATGCACTGGTTCGAATTTGGAGATTCCCCAAGTCTGCTCCCTATCTTCCTTTAGTGCTGTTTTGGGTTATTAATGGATTTTTTAGAGGAGGAAATGGACATGCAAGGGGTCAGAGTGGAGGTAGATGACTTTAGAGGGCTGTTGCCTTTGAAGGCATTTGGGAGGAAAGGAAAAAGTGAGAACTGATGAAGATGATGAACAGTAACCAAATGGTTGTGTGTTGGAGGGTTTTGAGAGAAAATGAGAAAGAATTTTAGCTAGTGATAGAAGAAAAGAAGGTCATGCTTAAGTGGTGTACCCGTGAGAGGTGAGAGAGAGAGAGGTGACATGTTTCCTCTTTTGAAACTTGGAATTATTAAAACTACCACTTTCCTATTCCCACTTGGAACATAAGTTAACTATTACTAAAAATAAGGTATTAATGTTTCATAACGTTCTAAAAATCTATTTATTTTTTACATTCTAAAAATATTTTTAAAATAGTGAGATAGCTGTTACAATTGTATAAATTAATTAAGAGAATATATGAATAATTGAATCAAATAATTAATATTATCAAATATTAACAATATATGATTTATTCCATTTAACAAATATAAAGAATATTTATTTAATATTATAATTTTTTTATATTTATTGTAATTTAAAATTTACAAAAGCATTCAAATTTATGTTTACATATTTAATTTATTTGTCTACATAAAAAAACATAATTTTTCAATGTTTTTTTTATAGATTTGATTACATCTAAATATATTTTTTCAGTCAAAAAGTAAATTTATTTTGATTTATTTAAATCAACATTAATGTATTGCCTTTTCTTATATAAAACAAATACTACATTTATATTTAATATCAATCTAAAACAGTATTTTTTTTCTTACTATTTGCCTATATAAACAAGCATATAGGCTAGCATGTGTACTATATTCAATACAATATGGACACCAAAAGGATTTCTACTCTTACAATGGTATTTTTACTGGCTTTCTTCATTATTGCATCAGGTATGAAACAAATGTTTGAATTAGTTATATAAATTTTTAACTAATAATCTTAAAAATAACCTTTCATATTTCAATAATCTTTCACTTCAAACAGTTTGACCCTTTAAATCTCTCATATTACATTAACAATAATCTTATTATCATATTTATTGTTTGTATATGTGTCACAGATGAGGGAATCAATGTGCAATCAGCTTGCAGTAAAAATGCAGATTGTAAATTTTACTGTTTTCAAAACACTCCAAAATGTATTAACGGGAGATGTTGGTGTTATAAGATACCGCCACCAGCTGATAATATTCCTAGTCTTTAATATTCGAAATTGCAAACAAGTATTGAAATATTGTAATGCAATCATCGTTTATCGGTGAGAATAATATGTCAAAATTAAATAAAAATTTATAAGGAAATATGATATCTTATTTAGCAATAAAATACTATCTTAAAAAATTTATAAAAAATCTTTAAATTGTTTATTTTTCTTTATCAATATCATAATTTATTGCCTCAGCGTTGCCCGATTAGACACATAACACATTATTTATTTCATGATACCATGAAATGAAAAAAAGAATTTTGATACTCAAATCAGAACATGCAATTCATTGAATGTACTATAAAAATATTTGTATTAAAGAAAAAATAAATATGTGTTAGAATGAATAATTGAATAAAAAAATTAAGTGAATATGTAAATAATTGAATCAAATAATTAATTAATAAATTAATTTTATAGAAATGAATCATATTGCCACATAAACATTAATCTAGTGTAATAATTTAATTACGATTTATTGAGAATTGGTAATTGATGAACATACCTATAAAAATAATTTTTCTTAAATTTTAATTTTCAAAAAATAATTAAATTATCAGTTTAAATAAATTATCATGGAGAGAAAATTATGCAAGTGTAAAATTCATATTTGAGAATAAATTTAAAAAAGACTTTTTACTATTGAGAGAGTAGTATATCAAGAAAAAATAAAACGTAAAAATAAAATCAATATGACATAAAAGACTTTTCATTATTTTTTTATGGTTTCAAAAAAATTCTATTTATTTTGGAAAAAGCTACATTTAATAAAACTTTAACATTATAATTTTATAAAGAAAACATTGATATGTAAATAACCAAACACTTTTTATTCAAAAAAAGTAAAGGGGAATTATTTGGTATTCTTAAGAAAACAAATTGATATTATTATTACAAAGGAAAACCAATAAAAATATTCATATTAATTAAAAAATTATTAAAATCGCGTGACTTCAAATGAATTGTTGCAGATACTACACCGCATCAAATATCATGAATGTGTTAAATTAATTATTTAATTAATCAAATATGGATCGACAATAATTAATTATTAAAAATTATTATTAATTCAATTATAGTTAATTAGTATCTAAGTACGAAATTATGTGTCGGATTTTTGTTGTTGAAAGAAGCATAATAGATTGGACCGTTTAGTTTAAGTCTAATGATCAGAGGTTACTCTACTCATCCGTTTAGTTATATAATCGATATTTTACCAAAAACTTGAACACTCTAAACCCATAAATGGAGACGAGGGTAGCTCACTGTTCATTCTTTCTTTATCTCTATTCCGGCAAATTAAGTACACCAAGTTCGTGTTCATCTCCTTATATATAAATATGCTATAATTTATGTCTGTGATTATTCTGAATTTCTAACGATTGGTATGAGAGCCATATAAATACATATTATAGCTATCGTAATATAATTTTTCTATTATTTGAATGATAAAATTCATATTCTATATTTAGATCAAATTTTGAATGAATTGGATATTTCGGAATTTGATTTAGGGTTTAAATTTTTTCATCATTTGCCCTGTGAAACAATAGCTATTGTACCAATTTTCAACTATTTATGGTGGTTTTGAATCGTTCTCTCGAATGCTATGCTATGATTATCATTCAGTCTTGTTATAATCTTAACTTTCTTTGCAATAAAAGCCATTTTTCATTGTGAGTTTTAGTGATTAGATCAATTTTGATATGAAATTTCTCTCAATTGGCTTCATTAATATCCTCAATAATTTTAAAGGGCTTCTCTTAAACAATAAATTGCGATCAAAATGCCTTTAAAATAGTTGCCTTGCATTAGGAAATAAGAGATAATTGGCTTCATTATCCTCAAAATAATTAATATGAAATGAAATAGTAATTTTAATATTATAATCTCATAACTATTGTTGGAATGTTCTCTGAAAATTCTTTATTGCTCTTGTGACACTTTAAAACATCTCACTCTCCTTATTAATGTGTCATTACAGAATTTATAAAATCCATAAATATTTGTTGATTAATTAGTTCGGGAATTTTAAAATATGTTTGAATAATATATTCTCAAGACTTGAGCCTAAAATATTATATGTTAAAAAGTGTTTTATTGTAATAACACCAATTAAAATTATTCTTCAATTAAAAGGTGTTATGATCGCAAAATTCTTTTAGGCTCAATTTTGTTGATTATGAAACCAAATTTTGTATACATTCCTTGTTGTCTCATTTGTTATTAAATATTATTTTCTTGTTAAGAAAAAAAAGTGGTGAGAACCATTGGAGGGAATTTATTACATCATCCTTGTAACTTTATATAAAGGATATTGATTTATTATTAGAGTCTTATATCTATTTTAACATAACAGTTCACTCTTGATTTAAAATCGTTTGAGATGACACCGTAAAATATTTCATAGATCTTAAAGTCATCAAAGTTTAATAACTCTACACAAAGATGAATGTTGCACTCGGAAGTTAATCGTAATTTAATTATTTTTCCTTTGGTGGCTTATTATGCCTTTATATATACACAGAATTTTGTGTTATTTTATTCTCCTTTAATATTATAAAATATATGCAATTATGTGTATAAATGAACTTCTTTTCGTAATATTAAAAAAAAAAATGAACTCGACAATATTTCATTAATTATCGTATGTGATACTTTTTTTTTTCTAATTTATGATGAAAGTGTTCCAAATCTAATAATTTTCAGAGTTCTATTATGGATAAATATAAAATTATTTTATACATTGTAAATAATTGTAAATCTCACCTATCGTGGGTATAATTGGACAAATTTTTTGTTAAAATTTAATTGATAATAATTATATTGTGTTATTGTTAATATAATTTGCTGTTAATTGAATTTTTATATAAGTTAAATAATTAAAATTATATTGATAATAATCGTACCCTATGGTATACCCTATTAGTATGTTATTATTAATAAAATTTATTGATGATTGTTCAATGTAATTAAAAATTATATAATTATGTCAATCATAATTCGAGTATCATATTGGTATTAGATTTTTTGGTGACATAATTCATGTACGTTGTTGTTATATCTCGTAGGTGAGACGTCAATAAGTAAGAAATTATTTTTAAATACATGTAATAATTTATTTTTATTTGATGCAATTTGATATTTATTTTTAAAATCTTTTGTTATAATAGATTGCAAATTTCCCTATATATTATGCAAGTGATAGAAATTACTCTATCAGTATGATGCTACTTGACATGATTACACTTTGACAGAGAAAATAGTTGAAAAGTTGTTTAAATATTTTTAGAAAAAAACAAATACACTTATACTGGGAAAATTTTACATGTCAATTATCGTAAACTAACAGACAAATATTATTTTTAACTATATTATTTTATTTGTTATGAAGACTTATATTGAGGATAGTAAAGTATTAAGTTATTTATAAATAAAAAGGCTAAATAGCACCCGTGGTCCTTAACTTAATTTCAGTTAATGTTTTAGTTCTTTATCTTTTTTTTTTCGATTTGGTCTTTTATTTTAAGTTTAAGTGACAATTTGATCTTTTATGTTTTAAAATGTCAACAATGTTATCTTTTTTTTACAAAAATTCAAAAAATCCATCAAAACTTTCAACCAAAACCCATAAAAGTAATTATATTCTTCAATATAATACAAATTTCATCAAATTCGAAACTCAAATCTTCAAATAAACTCATATTTCCATCTCTAACAACATCAAATAAAGAACGAAAGTATGAGTTTATTTGAAGATTTGAGTTTTGAATTTGATGAAATTTGTATTATATTAAAGAATATAATTAATTTTATGGGTTTTGGTTGAAAATTTTGATAAATTTTTGTAAAAAAATGATAATATTGTTGACATTTTAAAACATGAAAGATCAAATTATCACTTAAAATTAAAATAAATGACCAAATCGGGAAAAAAAAAGATAAAGGATTAAAACATTACTGAAATTAAGTTAAAGGACCACAGATGCTATTTAACCAATAAAAAAATTATAATAAAGACAAGTATAATATCATACTTCTAGCGAGTATGATATTGTGTTGTTGAAATACTTATTAAATGTACAGTCATAAAGTTTGGGACTATTTCTCCACCAGGGACCCTTGAACATCTCACGGGCATCAACTTCATCAACAAATTAGAGGAAGGATGATTTTTTGGAAGTTTACGACAAGGTGTCTAGGATGGTTGTAGCTTGGAAGGGGTAGGATCCTGAATAAGTCCGGTTGAGTTACTTTGGCGAATGGTGTTCTCATGCCTATACCATCCTATAAAATGCAAAATCAACGGTTCTCCCAATCAAGACCGACCCAACATATTTAGAGGCCTAAAGCGAATTTTCTAAATTTTAATACAATATTAAAAAATTAATATAACTGATGTCATGTAATATTTCTTTTTCAAAAGATTTATATATTTTAATTTAAAAAATATTAAAATCTAAGGCCTTTTTATTTAGTAAATTTTTTTTAGGCCTTTCGATAAAGAAAAATCGTATTTTTCATGAAGACCTTAAGCAATTGCTTTAGTGGCCTTATCCACGGGTCGGCCCTGCCCCCAATATGCTTGTGCGAAGCAAGATAAAACAGTGAAATTTTATTTGGAATGGTTTCAATGATAAAGCCATGTATATGGTGATTTGGAAGAAAGTCACTCGTCCTAAAAAGATGGGAGGCTTGGGGATTTGCACATCAAGTTATCAAAATGTGGCTTTGTTGGGTAAGCTTGTGTGGAGCCTTCTACAAGGGGAGAATAACCTTTGGACATGAAATAGTTATTGTTGATGACTCTTCTAGATGGACAAGCGCAAAGTTCCTCAGACACAAGGATGAGTGACATAAAATTTTCACTACCTTTTGAAAACATGTGCAAAATGAAAAATGATTTCGTATTACAACTATTCACAGTGATCATGGTAGCGAGTTTGAAAATAAACCTTTTAAAAACTTCTATGAAGAGAATGATATTATGCACAATTTTTCTTTTCCAAGAACACCTTAGCAAAATGGTGTTGTAGAAAGGAAAAATAGGTCTCTTCAGGACACGCACCATGATATTAGAGGAATTAATCAATATCAAATTCGATGACAAACAACTCGACCTAAAAAAGTCAAAGCTTGATGAATAATTTCCAGATTTACAAATACCAAAGGAACCAGATGTATAAGAGGAAGCAATAAAATCACCATTTGAAGAATCAGAAGATGTACTTGATAATACAAGAATAAGTAATGAGGCACCATCCATAAGTCAAAGTCACGAGGAACTTAAACCGATATGGAAATAAAAATCTTCACATCCAGATTCATTGATTAATGGAAATTTAAGTTATGCTATGGAGACCAAGTTTGCTCACAAGGAAACATCTTTATTTGAACTTCTGTTTGAAATTGAGCCAACAACAATGGACGAAGCTTTATTGGATGATGGTAGGATTGTGGCGATGTAAGACGAACTAAATCAATTCAAAAGAAATGAAGTATGAGATCTAGTATCTAATCCCAAAGATAAAACACCAATTGGAACAAAATGAGTTTTCAAAAACAAGTTGAATATGAAAAGTGAAGTAGTAATAAATAATGCTAGATTAGTTGTTTAAGGCTATAGTCAGTAAGAAGGTATAGATTACACTAAAAAAATTTCTCATATGGCAAGGTTAGAAGCTATTAGAATTTTACTTTCATTTGAAATTTTTAATAAAATTATTCTATATCAAATGGGCGTGAAAGTGTATTCATAAATAAATGATTTAGAGAGAAACCAGGTTGACACCACTAAACACTAATTATGAGAGAAGACAGGTTAATACTACTTTATTTAGAAAATCATCTAAGAATGATCTTTTTATTATCCAAGTATATGCTGATGATATTATTTTTTATTTTACTAATGGAAAGCTCAATCAAGAGTTTTCTAAGTTAAATCATAGTGAATTTGAGATGAGCATGATGAGAGAACTAAAATTCTTCCTTGGAATCCAAATTCATCAAATCACAGATGAAGTATTCATTCGTCAAATGAAACACACTAAGGAACTTTTTAAGAAATTTAAGATGGATTAATGGAATCCCATGCTTACACCTATGCATCCCACATGTTCTCTTGATAAGGATGAATTAGGTAGAAAGGTGGACCAAAAGATATAAAAAATGATGATTGGCTCTCTTCTTTACTTAACAACTTCAAGATCTGATATGCGGTTTAGTGTGTGTGTGGGTCCAAGATTTCAGTCTAACCCTAAAGAATCTAATTTAACTGTTGTTAAAAGGATATTTTGAAATCTGAAAGGAACTACTAATTACGGTATATGTTATAAGTCATCCTGTGAGTAGAAGTTAGTAGGTTTCGGTCATGCTGACTATGTTGGACATACACTAGAAAGAAAAAGCACCAGTGGTAGTTGTACATTCCTTGGTGAAAATCAGATCTCATGGTCAACCAAAAGGCAAGGAACAATTGCTCTATCTACAACTGAGGCAGAATATACATCAGAAGTAGGTTGCAACACCCAACTGTTGTGGATGAAACATAACTAGAAGACTTCCAAGATTATGAGAGTAACATTTGTATCTTTTGTGATAATACCTCTGCTATATCTTTAACCAAAAGTCTCATTTTACAGTCAAGAGAAAAGAATATAGAGATTAAATATCCTTTCATAAGAAGCTATGTCCAGAGAGGTATTTTAGACATTAAATTCATCGACACTGATCATCAGTGGGCATACATTTTTACAAAACCACTTGCTGAAATCAAATTTAATTTTATGAAACAAAATTTAATCATTCAATTTATAAAGGAGTGATGTTGATATCCCTTTGTGCCTCTACCTTTGATAAAAAAGTATTTTGGTGAAATACATATTCCTCCCTTTTTATAAATTGATTTTTTTTTGCCTTTGTCTCTAGTCACTTAAAATTCACTTTATCTCAGTTATGATTACTTTCCTTGAAAATTGTGCGACTTCCATGTTTCTTCTGACACATGTTTATTTTTTGTTTTAACATGTGTATGACAGTTATTGCTATTTGATTTTAGTAACTCAAACGTCTTATAAAAAACACAAACACTCAAAGCACTCACTACTCCTACATACTTTCGTTTTCTTTCAAACCTTAGTGTTTCTCTTAATTTTCTCTTGGATTCTCTTATGGATTCGAGTCCCGCTTATTCTTTTGCACCTACCATTGGAACATTGATCAACTAGATACTCTAAATAAACTGAAAATCAACTTTGCAAATCTCGCTAAAAACAATTTTGACATCATTGAAGACTTTGCTTTTGGTTAAGTAATTCTGGAGGTTTATTGATGTGAACACATATGTTGAAATCTCAAGCGTGGTTTTAGAGCTTCCTGTCAAGGTTACTCAACAAAACATTGTTGCTATCACGAAATACCCGATAAAGGCATGATAATTGAAAAAGAATATGAGTTATGAATTGGGTCTTCCAAAATCATCAAGGAATTGTTTGTGGATCCCAAGGTTAATTGCAAATCAGCGCACTTAAAGCCCAAATACATGGTGATGTCAAGGTTACTCAACAAAACATTGTTGCTATCACGAAATACCCGATAAAGGCATGATTATTGAAAAAGGATATGAGTTATGAATTGGGTCTTCCAAAATCATCAAGGAATTGTTTGACGATCCCAAGGTTAATTGAAAATTAGCGCACTTAAAGCCCAAATACAGAGTGATGTTCAAGATTCTAATTGGCTAGTGATAAAAGATCGCTATGTTAATCACATCAGAAAACACCACAAGGGTTTGATCTGGAATATCTCCCAGAAAATTAAGACAAACTTGCCACATCTGGTACTTTAGTACATGAGGTCTTACGTTTTCAAATCCAAGTCTGAAAAAATCAAGACTATCCCTTATTCCATACTGATCACAACTATGCTTAAGAGAACCCTCTCATTGCGGTTCTAGTGGAAGTAGGAGGAATTATTCAGGAAAAACACTTGGTATCCTCTTCTGCTCCAAATGTTCAACATTCATAGTGTCATCATAATGAGACCCATTGCTGCAAAGATATGCATAAAACCAGACAAAGAAGTTCAACCGCTATTAGGTCAGTCTAGTGGATCTGAAGACACTCTTGTTTTGGATAGAAATTCGTTCACTCCTATCTTTGAGGAAGAGAACAAAGGTAATTCAAGAATATCTAAGAATGTACACCTCTAGTCAAACGATGCATCCAATCTTCTTTCCTTTGCCAAAGGCATCTCATGAGTTTGAAAAGAAAAGGGCAATAAGGGTCACTACAAGAAGTATCGATATTTCCTAGGGTAAAAAGCCCTAAGAAATTTATAAAAAAAACCTAGGAAACCATGCATTTATGAGGGCCAAAAAGCCTAGGTAAAACAATCGTCGGACAACAACACTAAAGGCTAAAGCCCTCACAAAGTTTTTGTTACAATTAGGTAAAACGTCACATTTCCTAGGGACATAGCCCTGAGAAACGTCTTAGGTCTGATGCCCTCATAAATTACCTAGGGCTGAAACAACCGTCGAAAATGCCATGACATTTAATGATTCTTAGGGCTTAGGCATTCGCAAACAACAAAGAATGACACGTTCCTAGGTTTTTGGCCCTCTCAAATAGGACGTGTCCTGACATACCTAGAGCTTAAGCTCACTAATGTCAATTATGACACCATTTCCCAGGGCTTTATCACTTGCTAAGTATTCCAAATTTTTTTTAACAATTAATGTTTTTATATTTTAAATTCATATTAAAATAATTATATACTTTTATTTTATTTATTAAAAATAATAATTAAAATTCATTTAAATTTAATTTATATACATTTATTTCGGTATAAATGTAATTATATATATAATTAAATATTATATTTATTATTTAGTTATAAATTTAATTATATTTAATATTATTTTTATTAATTAATTATTTTCATTATTATTATATTAATAATATCTTCATTTTCATTAAAAAGTTAAAAAAATTAATTATTTAAATTATTTCCAATGTTATTTATATTTAAATATAAATTAAATTATTTATAATTGTTAATAAGATATAAATAAATTTGAAAAAAATAGCTACAAGACGTTCATCCATTAATATCCAAATAAAAAATAATGTAGTAAAAAAATTTTTAATTATCCCCAAAGTAGTCTGATCCATACCCTCCATCATTCTAATTGTTGGGAAAATTTAACATATCATTAAATGTTAAATTTTCCTAATCAAGATTCATGAGGTTGATACCACCAATAGGAAAAATAGATGATTCATATAACTGGATAGAAAGATGACTAGAAGACTGAGGTGGAGCAGATGATGATTGTGCTGGAAAATACTGATGCAGAGAAGGATGATTTAAATTAGGTCACTTATTACCATACGACCAGGTTGGCACATCTAACTGATAGTAACCTCCCTGGTTATATTGAGAAGATGTCAACGAACAAGTATGAAGTGGAGCCATTTGCTGTTGATAATTATATTGTGGTGGTGATGGCATTTTGCTTCTGCCGATAATTGTATTGAGATGAATAGGAAGATTGATTTTGTATTTGTTGAGAATTACTAAGTTCCTCCCTTATTTGTCTCTCAAATTGTTGTAACTTCTCCTCCTCCATCTTCATAACTATCTCAATAGCTCTCTGCATCGATTCTCCATGTTCTTGATGCAACAATTGTTGACTCTCTAGATGTTTCTCCTCCAGCTCTCGTTGAATCCTTTCAACTTCAGTCCGTATGGTATACTCAGTCTGTGCTATTTAGTTGAAAGAAGTGTACTCGATGTATAATCATGATGGTCTTTTTTTCAATATACTTGATAGGACACCAATACTGTACACCCGACCTCTATTCTTCCCCCTAGTTGTCTCAATCCACTTGATGCGCTTAATATTTCTCATCTCCTCTCCTCTACAGTAGGTCGACTCTTGGGGGAAGAGTTGCATGGTTCTCACAAACTTCATCCATAACTTGATTATAAGATTCTTGGGTAAAAAAAAAAAATTCAAATTTAAAAGTAAATTTACCTATACATATGATAAAGATATTGTAATAACAAATAATACATACATGGAGGTTCTTGGCACAATTGGAAACAAAAAGTTGCATCCCTTTTTTTTGTGTGGATTACCACGAACACCTCATATTCTTGGATTAGTCTTTGAAGCTCCTTCTCCTAAAATAAGACCACACAAAATGAAAATAAATAATTTATTAATTTAACCAACAAAATAAGTAATGAATATATTAATTAAATTATTAATAAATTAAATTTTTATATCAATTCTTATAGTCTCTAAAAAAGAGCAGCTCCCTCATGTATGTGTACTTTTCCCGCTCTCTAATGCCCTATTTTTCTTGGTTTTTTCAGAGATTTTTTTAAAATAATCTTATTTCCAATATTCACACATTGCTTTTTAAATTGACTCTCCAACTCATTTGGGACATTTCCCAACATTGCGCATATCCCTTGCAAATAAGACAAACGGGCCGTTTACCTTTTATTAAAAACATCCATTACAATAAGCTCATGCTTGGCATTTCACGTACACATATTCTATTGAAAAAAAATGACATTTCATTAAAATAATATTTAAAATACACAAATAAGTAAAATTAAAAACTAAATATTTTATTAATATATTACTTTTTAAAAGTTTCAAAAAATTGTAGCCAATCACCCTCTGTACGCTTTCTAACTTCTCCTCATGTTTTAAAAGGTTTTCGATACCTTTGTTTAAGTGTAGTGGTTATAGTTGTGGCATAATTAGTAGAAGGAATAAACATGTAAGATTTATGTATTACTAATAAATTAATTAAATAACAACAAAATATACGGAAAAAAAATCATATTTAAAAATTAACAAAAATAATTAATTAAATATTTATCCATTACCAATAGGTGTGACGATAATCCGATCACTGCGATCAACATATACCACATCAGGACCAGTAAAATCTATCATGTCAGCCTCTCTGGATCATTTGAAATATCCTATTTTCCTCTTTCTTCACCATTATCTTCATAAACTTCTTCCTCGATGTTGGGTAAATCATTCCATAATCAACTCAGTGGCACAACTTCTATCACTTCATGTACACTATTGGACATTTCATCTTCTTCCTCGATGTTGGGATCATTTGATTCAATTCAACATGTTGATTTTGTTTTTATTGCGACACACCAACCCCGTTTGTCCGGTCGTGTTCACGGATATGGGACAAAATACACTTGTCTAATATTTTGGGTCATCACAAAATGGTCAAACAGTTGATACCTTTTGTTCATTTGAATATCCACAGTGTTAGTTTTGGAGTTAACCTTTGTACATCTATTCGATGGATCAAACAAATGACTTTAAAATAACACTACTTTTTTAGGATAATCTAAAGTAGGGTATCAAATTTCATAAATGTGTTGAATGACACCATAGAAGTCACTTTCACCATTTTCAGTGACGTCAGTCATGCACACTCTGTTGGAACCAAGTTGGTTTTATACTTAGAGTTTTGATGATAACTAAAGTATTCTATGAGAACAATATATTTGACTTCACAGAGTATGAAAGAAGATTCGTGTTTTCGAAGAAAATCTAAAATAAGATTTGATTCAGATTTATAATTGAAAAAAATCATTGACCAAGTTGAAAAGAAAATATGGTCAAGATTTGATCAAGATTTTTCTACAGCAAAATATGAACAATATCAATATGAAGAATTTACAAACTCAATCTAAACAAAATACAAACAAAATCAATTTGAAAAATTTACAAACTTAATATGAAGAATTTACAAACTCAATATGAACAAAATACGAAAATAATTAATCTAAAGAATTTACAAACTCAATATGAACAAACTACAAACATAATCAATCTAGAAGAACTTCTCAGGTTGGATTCAGAAATAAAGAATTGGCTAAAGAACATATTATCAAAAAGCATATTCTTCAAAATTATTTTTAAATAAGATCATTGTTGACCAAGCTAGGAATGAAGATATAATTCAGAATTAAACAAGGACTAAATTGAAGCGCTAATTTTATCTATAAATAGATGCTCAGGGCTGAAGAAGAAGATCATCGAAAATCAGAAAAAAAGGAGAATAACTCAAAGCTAAAAATTCCAAAGTTACTTTTTAGAGTTCATAGAGAGAAACACTTGTTCACTTCAAAAATATTTTCTAGGTGTTTTTTCTTAGAGTGTGAAAGTTATTATTATTATTATTAGCTTTGTTAGAAGCAAACACATAAAGTTCCAATCTTTTGTATCCAACCCGACAGTGGTTTAGTTCCTTCTCCATACTCGTGTTGTCATGTTGTTAGGAAAAGACTTGGCTTGCAGGGTCAAGTTGGTTTGTTCATCAAAAGTCTAGGGTTGGAAGGCTATTTGGAAAGACTGACTTGAAGGATCAAGTGCTTTGTATTTCAAGGTATTTGAATTAGTGGATTAAAGCCTTCTGAATGAGGGGACAAGATGTTGCCAAGTAAGTGGTGAACCAAGATAAATCTATGTGTCCAATTATTTATGCTTTCATTGTTTGCTGCCTCTGAACCCGATTTCTTTTTATCTAAGTAATTCATAAAAACCAACCAGCCTTCACCAAATTAGCAAAAAGTTATCAACTTAGTCAAACACAATTAACCCCCCTTCTCGCAGTTGTACCTTCACACTCCACTATTTATTGTTTCTCTCCCTTTAGTCCAAGATTGAGAATGAAATTTATACCCATTGACATAGTAAGTGTGCCATGAATTGAATGATAAATTAGGGAGATTGGATAAGTTCATCAATTGTACGTTGAAAGAAGTTGGAGGCATGAGAAAAACTCGTTTAAAACATTGTTGAAAATTAGAATATATCTGAGCAGAAGCTTGTTGTTCATTGATTTGCTCAAATGTAAAACATTCCCCTATTAGAATAAAACAAGTGTTTATTTAATAATAAATAAAGTATATATATATATATATATATATTTAATTTATAAAAATAATTCAATAAATTAAATATCCTCTAAGTATGGTTTAACTTAAGTGCGATCGATCAACACATCAACAAGTGCTGAATTGAATTATTTTGCATTTGGCCAATAAGTGGACACTTTTCCAGCATGACAACAAGTTAGAAAAAATACTAAGGCTAATGGGTGTCTTATAGATACTGATTGGATTTCATTTCTACTAATACTTAGTGACATGTTGTCACTAAAATAATATGAACAAAAATGACTTGCTTCGTGGTGTAAGTAAGATTGACATATTAGTCCTTCAACTCTTGCCTTATTTTTCACTGAACGTTTTGAATAACTCGTTGCCCTATAATAATCGCAAAAATAAAGATTACATGCATGACTATATCAAAATGTATTTATTAAATCTATTTGTATGCATACAAAGGTTACCTTTCAAATAGATATATCCATCATCATTGAACAGGTCCTCCAAGTCTGGCTTTGTATGCAAGTTTTAGAACCAAAATGGTTTGAAGAACAATTCCTTATCTTATTTAGATGATAACAAAAGGTATTTTGTAGGAACACTTTAATGCATTAATTTTCTAATTGAGTGTGAAGAAATTAGAACAAATAGGTAGACTCCAAATCCAGACACTGATGAGAGGAAACAAAATTATAAGAGGAAACAAAATTATCAAAGGAAAAGAAATTATCAGAGGAAATGAAATTATTAGAGGAAACAAAGAAGAAAAAATAGGCATTTTCTTGTGCGTGCCCTCCGCTGACATTGAAGCATTCACCCTAAAGAAAAGTCAACATTGAAGGTGCAAACACGAGAAGGGGGGGTTGAATTGTGTTTGTCAAACTTAATTTCTTTTGCTGTTTTATTAAATATTGATTTGAATTATTCGATAAATAATTAATCAGATTCAGCAGCGGATAATAATAACATAATAACACAACAATTTATACTGGTTCACCGTTAACTAGGCTACGTCCAGTCCCTTCCTCCAGAAGGCCTTTTACTAATTCAAACTCCTTTGAATTACAACACCACTGACCCTTCAAGTCAGTCTTCCCAAACAGCCTGACAACACCAGACTTTTGAGGAACAACAACACCTTGACTATACCTGCCAAGTCTTCTCAAACAGCCTGACAACCCCAGACTTTTGAGGAATAACAACACCTTAACTAAATCAGCTAGGTCTTCTCCTACCAATCTGACAACCCCAGATTGAAGAAGGAATCTACACCACTATAATAAAGGTTTAGAACTTTGCAACGTTGCTTATGGAAAGCTGTTTGTTGCACTGTATTTCTCTCTTGAATACACTTAGAAAATATTGCTCTTGTTCATTTGTGTTTCTCTCTTTTGAACTCTCAGATATCTTTGAATTGAAGCTTGAGTTCTTGTGTTTTTCAATTATTTATTCTTCAGCATTAAGTCTCTATTTATAGTTGAACTTTAGAACTTCACTGATGCTTTACTTCTGCATATTATTTAGATTAATCTATTTTTTGAGAATATTCTGGAGTAATTTGCTCAGATTCTGTTTTGAGCCTTTTTCTCCAATTCTGTTTTGAACGTTTTTCTCAGATTCTTTAATCCTCATGATCAAATCTGCACCCTTGGATCTTCATTTGATATTCCACAACTGGACCAGCCGAATTGAAATGCTGTAATCCTCTAATTTCGGCCTTTGCTGGACTGCACAGTCTGTCCCTCTAATTTCGGCCACCACTGGGCCATGGTCTGATTTTCTGATCTGGACCATCACTGGACCAAATAATTATTTCTGAACCATTGATCTGGAAGTTTTTACTCTGATCTGGACAGATTCTGGACTTTGGTCTGGAACAAACTGAAATTAACTTGAACAAAAAATATTTCAGTCTGGACATTTTACCTTTAATTTTGGACCAGGTCTGGATTGATTCTGGAACTCATTTCTTTTGGTCTGGACTTAGTTTCATGTCCTGAATCATGGTATCTTATGGTCTTGGCCAAATCTGGATTGATCCTCTTGTTCTGGACTCATAAACATACCTTCTGGTCAAGTCTGGAACAAGTCTGGACTGTGTAATTTTTCACTGCCAGGCCATCTTCTGGTCAGAATAACTTCTGGAATAAAATTGATATTCGACTTCTGTTTGTCTGGAACAACTCTCCTTCTGACAGGCTTTCCAATGGTATGATCCATGTTTCATTATGATTTTTATTCCTTCTGTTTTGGGCCACCAAACATATCCTCTGGTGATGTTTTGACATCCTAGAACATCTTCTGGAAATTCCAGAATTCATTTTCCTTTGATCTCTGCTTCTGTTTCCTTCAGTTTCTGGGGCATTTAACTTAACAATTCAAAGTACAAAATAAGTTTACATTGAGTACATTTGTAAGCATCAAAATCCTAAGTTCTTAGAACCAACTTGGTTCCAACAAACATGTTATGATAAGCTACCTCTGAAACAGTAGCGAGTTGCATCTAACTCTGATATGTAACATGATAAATTTGCCTCTATCACTAACTCAATACAAGCAGATGATTGCGTTTTTCTCTAATATCTACACTATATCATATAACTTTGATAATCAAGCTCTTGGCAATGACTTTGATAAAAGTCAATGATTCTGAAAAAGTCGATGAATCTGCAAAAGTCAATGACTCTAGAAAAAGTCAACGACTCTTGAAAATGCCAATGCTGCGAAGATTTTCCCTCTAGTGAAAACCTGGAAGACTCAAACGTTTCTAGTCAGTTACTTTTCACTCAAGCACCAAATTGAAAAATAATTAAATTTGGTAGAAATGGTTTCGGTCTTAAAGTCTCATAAACCATCTAGAAATAATTGATTTTGCCGACAACGGATTTGGGAATTTCAAAGCCAACTTGAAACGATGCAACAGTTCAAAAAGGAAGAACGTTGAAATAAAGCAACAATTCAAACTGAAGAATGTTGGACAAAATAACATTTCAAACTGAAGAATGACAACATAAAGGTTCAAATTGGCATCTATAAAAGGGATTCTCACCATCAAAGAACGAAACAAACAACATACGCCAAACACATAACTTCATGAAAAACACTGAAAAACATTGAACAACAATAACACATTGAATAACACTAAGAAATTCGCAAAAAGTTATTTATTAGATTCAAGCACTTTTGTTATTTTTATTTTGTCTTAAGTGCTACATTTGAGGTTCATATACATATCCTCTCTTGAGAGTTACACAGAAACCAAACCAAACCAAACCATTTTGTAATCAAGACCAAAAGTGGCTGATTTTCTTAACGGTTTGTTGGTGCAAACTGGAAGTTAAGTAGACTTAACTTGTTGAAGTTAAGTGTTGTAATTCAGGTTTTAGTGCAAAAAATGCTTCTAGGTGAAGGGATTGGATGTAGCCTACCGATTTGGTGGTCAACCAATATAAAATCTTTGTGTGTTTCCTTTTTCCCTATGCTTATTTATTATGTTCTTTTATGACCAAGTTTAATCACAATAATTTTTAAAATAGTTAAACATAATTCAAACCCCTTTTCTTGGGTTTTCTACGTTGAATTGGCATTAGAGCTCATTCTAAGGCTTAAGAAACTTATAGTGTTTGAGTAAAGATCCAATATTCTATTATGTCTAACCTTTGTGATAAAGCAGTAGGAGGAAACATCAATAAACCCCTTCTTTTTTATGGAGAGGGTTTTGAGTACTCGAAAGACAGACTCATAAGATTTTTCATTTCTCAATATCCTGAACTTTGAATTTGGTTGAATATGATACACTGCTCCTACAAACAATGATGGCACTAAAGTATCTAAGAAAAACATCAATACTAATCAGAAAAAGCAATCCAAGATGCATCATAATGCCAAGACTTTTATAATGAATGCGACCACATTCAAGGAATTTGACAAGTACAATAACAAAGAGACGACCAAGAGCATATTCGATGCTCCACTTTTAACTATGAAGGAAGTAAGCAACTGCAAGAAGCCAAATTTAATCTTGAGGTCAGAAAGTACGAGTTACTTCAAATAGAGGAAGATGCAGACATCAAGACAATGATTTTAAAATTTCATACTCTAGTTTCAAGCTTCAGGGTGCTTCAGATGATCTATACAATTTTAGATTATGTAAAGAAAATTCTCTAGAGTCTTGCAAGCAAATGGAGACCCAAGATCACTGCAATCCAAGAAGCAAAGGATTTGACAAGTCTTCGTTGGGAAGAACTTATTAGTTCACTATGTTCTCACGAGATTGAACTAGTAGAGGATGCGCCCAAGAATAAGCATAAGTTCTTGGCTTTCAGGTCCAAAGACAAGAAGGCTCTACAAGCGGGAGAAGAATTAGAGGATGATGATTCAGAGGATAAATGTGAAGATTCAGAGCCTGAGGAGTTATCCTTCATCTCAATGAAGATTCAGTGCATGTGGCACAAGAAGAAATCCTTCCCCCTAAGATATTTAATGAAGTACCAAAAGAAAAAAGGAGGTACTAACAAAATGAAACTTAGATGCTTCGAGTGCAAGGAACCTAGACACTTCATGGCAGACTGTCCAAAACTTGAGAGATGAAGTTAGAAGAAATAATCCAAGACCAAGAAGAAAGGTCTGATTACTTAGGATGATTCTAATGAATCCTCTAATGATGAAGAGTTTTCGAACATGGCCCTAATGGTTGATATACATTATAAATCTAATTCAGACTGTGATGAAGAAATCGAGGTATCATTTGATCTATCTCGTAGTGAGCTTTATAACTGCATTAAAAGAGTTTGCAAATAAAATCATTATGTGTCTTCAAAACTAAAAATTCTAAGAAAAGTTCATAATGATTTGACTGAAAAATATAATTCTCTTGAAAAAGATATTGAAAAACTTAAGAGAGAGAATAATTGAAGGTCATAAATGAAAACATTTCAAAACTCTTAGAGGATAAGATCTATAACTCGGTCATATACAAAATAGGCTTTCAAAATTTTCTTGCAGACGACATAGATAGAAGTAAGCAAACTTCAATGATCTATGGTGTTAGTTGATATGGACAAAGAGGAATAGGGTTTGAAGAACCAGTAGAAAATATTATGTCTCATGAGGCTTTTGTGTGGTATATTCAAAGAAAGGACATAGCAAAGTATCTTGTTCTATGCTAAAGACATGGAATAAGGAAATGAATTTAAAATTTAACAAATATGGACCCAACCAAATTTGGGTACCTAAAGATGAAATATTCCTCTAGCAGATGTCCTTATCAACATAGTTAAAACACCAATCATGGTACTTATATGGTGGCTACTCATGACACATGATGGGAGAAAGCTCTATGTTTCAAATCGTGACCTTGAAGGACATAGGAACATTTGGTTTCAGAGGAAACCAGAAGGGAAGAATAATCGTCATGGTACAATTGGTAACAGTTCCTTATTTTCAATTAAAAATGTATTGTTTGTTAAACGACTTAAACATAACATGATGAGCATAAGTCAACTAACTGACAATGGTTATGATATTGTCTTTAATAAAAAAATTTGTAAGGCATTAAGTCAAACTAATTGATCTATACTTTTTACTAGTAAGAGGAAATATAATATTTACAAAATAAATCTTTTTAACTTAGAAAAACAAGAGGTTAGATGTTGTTTCAGTTAAAGAGAGGAACAATTGATTTGGCCCAAGAGATCAGGCCTTGCCAATTTGAGGTTAATCTTAAATTTAAACAAACTCCAACTTGATGGAGGCTTGCTCAATCTCAAACACAAATCAAAGGTTCTTTGTGAGGCTTACCAAAAAGGGAAACCAACTAAAAACTCTTTTTCTTCTAAATACATTGTTTCCACAACCAACCTTCTTGAATTTTTACATACAGATCTTTTTGGTCTAGTAAAAACTACCTCTGTAGTGGTAAGAACTATGGACTTGTCAATGTTAACGATTACACTAGATGAACATGGGATAAATTCCTTAGACACAAGGATGAGTCACATAATGTCTTCACTACCTTTTGTAAACAAGTGTAAAATGAAAAATGTCTTTCAATCACAACAATTCGTAGCGATCGCAACTGTCAATTTGAAAACCAATTTTTTGAAAACTTCTGTGAAGAGAACAAAATTTTACACAACTTTTCCTCTTCTATAACACCTCAATGAAATGGTGTTGTAAAAGTAAAAACCAATCTTTTCACACTACACCAAAATATAAATTTTAATGCACATCTTTAACAGCACTTGTTAAGTAAAAACGTTGTTGTATTATATCTTAAGAATACATGGAGTCTTTGACAATGCTTTTTTGAAAAGCGTTGTCATAGGTACTAATAGTTATATGTTATAACAAAGCCTTTGAAAACGCTGTCATAGGGTCATAAAGCGATGTCATATGGTCTCAGTAAATTAGGGTCTTTTAAAGTGCTTCTCAAAAAAGCGCTGTCATATGGTCTCAGAAAATTTCTAATTTTTATTGGCCTATGCATTGAAAGTGTTTTAAAATTTTACTTTTGTTAATAATAATAATAGTAAATAATGAACAAAACAAAAGGGAAAAGAAAAGATCGAGATCATCCTCTTCGTACACGGCGCCGCCAGCATAACCCGTTTCCTCTCCATCTTCTCCCTTCAACCATGACCATTATAATAGGAGTCGTGCAAAACCGAGACCACATTTGTGATCATTGTGATCTTCTCTTTCATTCCCAACTTGGATTGCAAATTGAAACACTCTATCCCTCTTTGTAAAAAATCACACCTTCATCTTTTGATCAAGATTCTGGCCACCACGACTATCACTAACGAAAACCGATACCATATTTGGACTCCATGAAACACCCTATTCCATTACTGATGCTTGAAATCACCAACCGTTACACTTCAAAAAACAGGTTTCCACCATTATCGCGGCTGTTTTGTTGAATCTCAATAAGCACATTCATTGTGTTGAAAAACTGATATCTTTTTTGGATTCCTCTCGTTGAAACCTTAAAGAAGCACTACTCATTTGCATGTTTCGGTGAAGTTGTCGTCAGACCTTGTTGGTGCTCTAGCGCGTTGGTGAGTCTTTTCCTAATAACTTGTTTAACTTCATTTTGATTATTTTTCTTCTCCTAACATTTTTAATAATTATGTAACACTCATTTTTATGCTCCACGAAAATTATCAACCATGTTTCATTGACTTTGCAAATTCGTCGATGCTTTTGGAATCGTTCGTTGCACATTGTCGACATGTCATGGATGCTGAAAATTGTTATGATACTTATATCGTACGAAAGTGTTAAACTGAGGTATGGGGTGAGAGCGAGTTCGAATTCATGAGTGTAAATTAAGTGAGATGAACGGGAAAACCATATTTCCCGTAATTCATTCGGGGCTCGCTACGAACGGCTAAAGCCCTTTGAGTAATAATTGACTAATGAGAAAACTTGAATTTGGTGAGGTTAAAATATGAGTTATAAACTTTTATAGAGTGTTGTTTGAATTGATTTCGAAGATCGTGTGGTAGTTGAATTATTGTAGAATTGTGTATTTGACGTATTATGTGCTTTGTTTATATCCACCCTTGATATAGTTATATGATATAAAATGTGAGGTAAGTTAGATGCAAGAAATAAAAGGCTGAACTAACAACATCTAGCTAATATAAGATAATTATGGTTGAACTAATAACCACATTATATTTCAGCTGTTTAAACAAAAGTATTGAGGTTAAGATTTTGGAAGCAATAAATTGGTATGCTAGGCAGTAAGCATTATTCAAAACCAACATTTCAATGGGTCTATTATATATTTTGAATTTCCTATTCATCCTTCTCTATTTCAAAATTTGAGAGCTTTGTGAATATTGTTTATTGAAGGAATGATTGCTTGAAGCAATCTTGCTTGGTGTATCCTACAGTGAAAATTTCGTTTATTTGGATGAATGATACCCGAGCCCTTTGTTTGTATGCTAGGAAGTTGGTATTATTACATCGGAAATAAAACCAAAGTTTCATCCTTCTCAATCTTCAGCTCCCCATCAAAGCACAATTGTTTGGCAATAGTACAAATTTGGCTCAACTTAACAGATGCTTAACGTAGTCTATTAACGTAGTCTGCTTTATCTTTTTGTTCTGTTTTTTCATTTTCATGCTTTGATGATATTGGTTCTCTTTGTCGCTAATGCGTTTGATGGTGAACCAGATGAATTTAAATCTTTACCTGCATTTTATGGTTCAACTTGTGGTGGATCTTACATTTATATTACTTTGTATGAGATACTTTTGATCCCTTTAAATATTCAAAATATTAGATGGGGTTTTCATATCCTTCTTTCTCAAAATTAGGTGGCATAGTTGAACAAATTAGTTGATGATGTTATAAGTGTATAAATATGAATTTGAAATATTTTGTGAAAATGAACTAAATGGTAAACAATTTCAAAGCCAAAGCAAGAAGGTCTATATCTTGAAATTGCTACTATTTTGAGAGTTTTGGGGTACATAATCAAGTTGGAACTTAATAAATACAAGGCAATATTTTCTAAAAATTAAGTTGTTGTTGTTGTTGATATTATTATTATTGGGACCCTTTTTATTGTTATTGTTATTATTATTATTATTATTATTATTATTATTATTATTATTAACAGCTTTCCTTAAAAAAGCGCTACAAAAGCTCTATGAAATACCTATTACAGCGCTTTTTAAAAAAGCGCTATTAAATATCTTTGACAATGCTTTTTTTAGAAAAAAGCACGATTAAATACCTACAACAGCGCTTTTTAGAAGGAAAAAACGTTTTAAGATACCACCTACGACATCACTTTTTTAGGAAAGCGTTGTCAAATGAGACACTTATAACATCGTTTTTATCCAAAAAGTGCTATAAATTTCTACTTACAACAACACTTTTAAAAAAAAGCGCTATTCAAAAATATCTAAGACAACGGTTTCTACATTTTAAAAAGCACTGTCGTATCTTTTAATAGCATTACATACTATACCGCTTAAAAGTTTTGTTAAATGAATAAAAAAACGATGTTAAAGCCTAATTTTGGTGTAGTGTCAAGAAATGGCACACACTATAATCAATGAGAGGAATGTTGAAGTAGTGAACACTACATGTTATATTCAGAAAAAATTCTTGATCAGACCTATTATAAATAAGACTCCCTATTAATTATGGAAAAGTAACAAGCCCAACATTTCTTCCCTTTGCCAGTTTGGCTGTGTTTGCTATATTTTAAATACTAAGGAAAGACTTGGAAAGTTTGATTCATGATCACAAAAGTGCATCCTTTTGGGATACACTAAAAGGTCTAAAGCATATAAAGTATACAACAAGGACACTCTCTTTTGTTGAAGAGTCAATCCATGTTAAGTTTGATGACAAACAACTTGACTATAGAAAGTCAGTTCTAGATGATGATTCTACATGTCCACAAAACCTAGAGGAAACAAGCAACCCAGAGGAAACTCGAAAAGCAGGGGAACCGAAAAAATTGAAGAACCAAGAAAACCTAAAGAAACATGAATATCAGCGGAACTAAACACATTGCAGGAAATGAACAAAATAGCATAGGATAAGACTGATAGTTAGAACAAGTCAAAATCCACCTTAATCTAGAATGAATGGATGTACAAATCATCTCATCCAGACTCCTTGATTATAGAGAACACAAATGACCCTCTAAAGACTAGATCTACTCTGAAAGGTAAATATTTGTTTGGTCTGCTCTCTCAAATTAAATCAACCTCTATAGATGAAGCCCTATTAAACGATGGAGGGATTCTAGCAATGCAAGAAGAGCTCAACGAATTCAAGAGAAATGATGTTTAGGATCTTGTACCTAGACTAGAGGAAAAGAAGCCTATTGGAACAAGCTGGGTATTTAGAAATTAGTTGAACGAGAAAGGAGAAGTTATAAGGCACAAAAATGGTCTAGTAGCTCAAGGTTACACTCACGAGGAAGGTATATATTTTACCGAGATGTTCGCTCTAGTGGCAAGGTTAGAGGCAGTTAATATTTTATTATCTTTTGCAGCATACAATAATATCATCTTAAATCAAATGGATGTGAAAAGTGTATTTTTAAATGGTTATATAAATGTGGAAGTCTATATTAAACGACCTCTTGGTTTGGAAAATGCTGACGTTCCATACCATGTTTTTAAACTAAAAAAATCCTTGTATGGTATGAAACAAGAACAAAGAGCTTGTTACGATAGATTAGACAACTTTTTACTTAAAAATGATTTTGAAAGAGGACAGATTGATACTAATCTATTTAGAAAATCATCTTAAAATAACCTTCTTATAGTTCAAATTTATGTAGAAGATATTATCTTTGGTTCAACTAATGGCAACCTTTGCCAAGATTTTACTAAAATGATGCAACCAAAATATCAAATGAGTATGATGGGAGAATTGAAGTTCTTCTTAGGGATTTAGACCCAACAAAATCAAAATGGTGTGTTGATTCATCAGACCAAGTACACTAAAGCATTTCTCAAGAAGTTCAAGATGGATGAATATGAACCCATGAGTACCGCGATGCATCCAACCTGTTCTCTTGACAAAGATGACTCAGGTAATCGGGTTGACTAGAAAGCTTACAAACAAATTGATCGGGTCACTTATTTACTTAACTGTTACAAGACCTAATATATATTTAGTGTCTGTGTCTTCCAGGTTTCAGTCCGATCCAAAAGAGTCTCACTTAACATATGTTAAGAGGTTCATTACATACCTTAAGGGAACTACTAACTTTGGCATGTTTTACAAGCAATCATCTAACTACAGGTTAGTGGATTCTATGATGTTGACTATGTAGAAGATAAACTTGAAAGAAAAAGCACCAACGGAAATTGCACGTTTCTTGGTGAAAATATGATATCATGGTCAAGCAAGAGACAAGGCACGATTGCTCTGTCCATAGTAGAAGCATAATACATTTTTATAGCCGGATGTAGCACTCGAGTAAAATCCCTATTTTTTTGTGATAACACTTATGCAATATGTTTAACTAAAAATCATATTTTACATTCTAGAGCAAAACATCTAGAATGCAAAAAGGGAATTTTAAAGATTTTGTCCGAAAGGGAATTTTAGATATAAATTTTTTTGACACTGATCATTAGTGAGTCGATATTTTTACAAAACCCCTTGCTAAGGATAGGTTCAACTTTTATTAAAGAAAATCTAAACATTGTTTCCATAAATGAGTGATGTTTTGATCTATATATGTCTTGCCTATGATAGAATAGAGTTTGCAAAGTTAATTATATATGCTCTGCTCTAGTAAATTGATATACTTTGCAGTTTGTGCGAGTGTGTTTTTCTTATAGTTTGACAAACAATTATTCACTCTTTTTGTTTGATGACAAGTGGGGGGAGCATAGATTTTAAGAACAATTTTAACAAAAGTTTTATATAAAAAAAAAAACCCTTGAATACTTTGATTTGAGACTTCCAAAAAAAGGGAGAATGTCTTTTTAAAAAGTCTGAATATTACTCTACACTATTACATTTAAATATGCTTAGACTTAGGTGGAGCTTTGTGAATTATGCTTTATTTTTTATTATTAAATTGTTCACAAAAATAGATGTTTTGTCATCATCAAAAACAGGAAGATTGTCAGAACCAAGACGGTTTGAAGAACATTTCCTTATCTTGTTTTGATGATACCAAAATGTATTTTGTGGAAACAATTTAATGCACTAATGTTCTGATTCAGTGTGCAGAAATTAGAACAAACAGGTAGACTCCGAACTCAGACTCTGATTAGTTGAAACAAAATGATTAGGGGAAACGAAATTATTAGAGGAAACAAATAGGAAAACACACCTGCTCTATTATGCGCGCCCTTCACTGACTTTGAAGCACTCACTCTGAAGAGAATTCAACGCGTTTTGATAAGCTACCTCGAACAAAGCAGCGAGTTACATCTACCTCTAAAATTGTCTCTTCCACTAATTCAAGACAAGTAGATGATTACATCTACCTCTGACATCCGCACCATATCTTCTGACTCTAATCATCAAGCTCTGGTCATTGACTTTGATAAAAGTCAACGACTCTAAAAAAGTCAACGACTCACAAAAGTTAAAGACCCTAGAAAAAGCCATTGACTTTGACAAAAGTCAACAACTTTGAAAAAAGTCAATTACTCTGGAAAATGACAATGCTCCAAAAATGTTCCCTCTAGTCAAAACTTGTAAGATACGAACGTTTCTAGTCGGTTACTTTTCAGTCTGGCATCAAATTGAAAAATAATTAAATATGGAAGAAATGGTTTTGGTCGTAATGTCTTAGTCAACAATGGATTTAGGAAATTCAAAGCCAAGTTGAAACAAAGCAAAGTTTCAAACTAAATAATCACAATGTAAATTTGGAAATTGGCATCTATAAAACGGAGTTTCACCATCGAAGAACGAAACATATAACATACGTCAAGATGCATATACATTAATTCAAGCACTTGTATTATTTTGATTTTATCTTTAAGTGCTAAGTTTGTGAGATGCATATACATGATTTTGTCTTTTGAAATTAAATGTTGTAATTCGGGTTGTATTGCTGGAAAAAAATCTTTATAGGTGAAGAGACTGAAAGTAGCTTGCCGATTTGGCGGTTAATTAGTATAAATCTTTGTGTGTTTTTTTTCTTCCCTCTGCTTATTGATTCTAGTCTGTTATTACCATTATTCAAGAACATTTTTAAATCAGTAAAACACAATTCATACCTCCCATTTTCTTGTGTTTTCTACCATCAGCAAGATCCACTAGGAGATGTTCCATATATTCAAAAAACCTAGGGGGGAAGTATTCTTTCTAACTTGCACCATATCAACGACATGTCATTTTCCTTTTTGATCAAATCATGATCTTTCGATGTTGAAGAACACAAATTTTTTAAAAAATTGGCTCATTTCAACAAGTGGATTTAATATCTGTTTCCTTAGAGAACCAAATGGAATAGAACGTAAACATTCCATAAATATGGGACAATCATAACTTTTCATTCCATTCATCCTTCCATTTACCATATCAACACATTATACCAAATTATAAGAATAATCATCTGACATCTTTAGTTCCTTTATCCACTTATAGATACTTTTTGCTTCATCAGGAGTTAAAGTGTAATTTGCTCGTGGTTTTAAGGTTTTACCATTGGACTGTTTCACTAACAGCAAAACATTTATGTAAGAACCAATACCAGTTATCTAGAACTTGATAATTGAATCCATTCACCTTAATAAAACAGAGGAAAATATAATGAAATAATAATTAGAATCATAAAACACAAGTGAAAACTAGATTCAAAATATAGTTTACAAATTGTTTTGGTAAATTCATAAATTCATATTACAACTTGAACTAATTTAAGTCTTTAACAAATATTCAATACATCATAATTATAAAACTAATAACTATGGACCAATCATCTAGTGCTCAACGCGTATTATGGTTTCCTCCAGTTGCTAATATAAAAATAAAGGGGTGAGATAAAATCTCAGTGAGTTTTGAAAATAAAGAGAGGGGTACTTTAAAAATATTTCTTTCATAAATATGCATAAAAACATAAAATTATTATGCATCTCATGATGAAGCTCTTAACTTCAATTTTTCATAAAAGCTTAACTGATATCATTCTTTCATTATGATTCTGAAAACTATGTAAAACCTCAAATGTTTTCCTTGAAACAACGAAAAGTCGCCCAATATCTTGATACGGGTCACCAAGATAATTGAGTCTGAATTGGTAAAGGTGGTCTGGCCAAACCCCAACCAGTGCCCGGATTTTTCTCCTCTACATGTTGTTCCATGCCTGGAAGAAACTTGAAAGTCCCACCGTGAATAAGGTCATGCATGATATGATTAATGAGAAGGTAATGCACATGACATGTTATGTATGCAATGCCTTGATAATAAAAGTATTTTATGAGAATAATTGACTTCGAAGAAGTATACCACCAGAGGATGCCACCAGAGGATGTCACCAGATGATGCCACCAGAGGATGTCTCCAGAGGATACCTCCAGAGGATGCCACTAGAGGATGTCACCAGAGGATGTCACCAGAGGATCATAGAGGATATCACCAAAGGCAAAAGTCAGAGGATATCACGAAAGGCAAAAATCAGAGGATATCATCAGTGGCAAAAATCAGAGGATATCATCAGTGGCAAAAATCAGATGATATCATCAGAGACAAAAATCAGAGGATATCATCAGAGGCAAAAATCAGAGGATACCTTTAGAGGCAGGACTCAGAGAATATGATCAGATGATACCATATGAGGCAAACATCAGAGTATGAAAGAAGACATGGTCAAGATTCATAGAAGATTTGATTCAAATTCGAAGAAGATTTGATTGAAATTTGAAGAAGATCTGATCAAAATTTGAAGACGACTTAATTTAAATCAGAAGAAGATTTGGTTCAAATTTAAAAGGAACAAAATCAAGTTGAAGAATTTACAAAAGAAATCTGAACAAAATACAATTCAAAATTAAACTTGGACCAAGTAGAAGCCCAGATCTCAACTATAAATAGATACTCTAGGCTGAAGAAGAAATCATCGAAAAACATAAGAGAGTAGAAGAACTCAAGCTTATAATCCAAACTCATCTTATAGTTCAAAGAGAAAAACACTTGTGCGAAAGAGAAATATTTTCTAAGTGTTCTTTTCTTAGAGTGTGAGAGTCATTGTTATAATCCGCTATCCAGAAGCAACTACTCAAGTTTCAAACCTTTGTATCCAACCCAATAGTGGTGTAAGTTCCTTCTTCAATCTGGGGTTATCATATTGTTAGGAGAAAACTTGGATTGTAGGGTCAAGGTGGTGTAAGTTCCTTTTTCAATCTTGGGTTGTCGGATTGGTAGGAGAAGACTTTGCGTGTAAGGTCAAGGTGTTGTTGTTCCTCAAAAGTCTGGGGCTGTCAGGCTGATTGGGAAGACTAGCTTGGAGGGTCAGGTGTTGTGTAATTCAATTAGTTTGAATTAGTGGATTAAAGCCTTCTGAATGGGGGGACTGGATGTAGCCAAGTTAATGGTGAACTAGGATAATTCTATGTGTCCAAATACTTATGCTTTTATTATTCGCTGCTGCTGAATCTGATTTCTTTTTCTCCAAGTAATTTATATCAGCTTTCATCAAATCAGCAAAAAGTATTCATCTTTGGCAAACACTATTCAGCCCCCTTTCTCGTGTTTGCACCTTCAATTGGCATGAGAGCTCAGTCTCAAGGCTGAGCACTTTAGAGTGTTTGAGAAAAGTTCCAAGGATTCAATATGTGTAGATTCAGTGAAGAAGCTGCTGGAGGAAACATCAACAAACCACCTCTGTTTGATGGAGAACGTTTTGAGTATTGGAAAGACAGACTGAGAAGTTTCTATATTTCACAAGACCCTGAACTTTGGGACCTGGTGGAAGATGGTTATATTGCTCCAGAGGATACTGATGGTATTGGAATTCCAAGAAATGATATGAATGCTAATCAAAAGAAGATGTACAAGATGCATCATAAATCCAGAACATTCATGATAAATGCATTCACCTTCAAGGAATTTGACAAGTGCACCAACAAAGAGACAACAAAAAGTATTTATGATAGTCTAACTCTAACCTATGAAGGAAGCAAGAAAGTTTAAGAAGCAAAGGCCAACCTCCTAGTCAAAAAGTATGAGTTGTTCAAGATGAAAGAAGATGAAGACATTGAAACAATTTTTCCAAATTCCAGACTCTGGTCTCAGGATTAAAGGTACTTGAGAAGAGTTATACTACTGCTGATCATGTGAAGAAAATCCGTTGGAGCCTGCCAACCAAGTGGAGACCAAATATCACTTCCATTCAGGAAGCAAATGATCTGAATACTTTAAAGCTGGAAGAATTAATCAGCTCCCTTAGATCACATGAAATTGAGCTTAAAGAAGATAATCCCAAGAAGAAGAACAAAACCTGAGCCTTGAAATCCAAGCAAAAGAAGGTTCTAAAAGCAACATCAGAATCAGAAGATAATGATTCAGATGATCAGAATCTGAACCCAAAGGAAGAGGAGATTGCTTTCATAACTAAAAAGGTTCTAAAGATGTGGCACAATTGAAAGAAGAAATTTCCCTAAAGGTATTCCAAGCAGAAGAAGAACAAAACCCTAGCCTTGAAATCCAAGCAAAAGAAGGTTCTAAAAGCAACATTAGAATCATAGGATAGTGATTCAGATGATCAGAATCTGAACCAAGAGGAAAAGGAGATTGCTTTCATAACCAAAAAGGTTCTAAAGATATGGCACAACAGAAAGAAGAAATTTACCGAAAGGTATTCCAACAGAGGAACGAATGAATATGATAAGAAAAGTATCATTTGCTATGGATGCAATGAACCTGGACATATCAAGTCAGAATGGAAAAACATGGAGAAAGGGAAACACCAGAAGAAATATTCCAGACCCAAGAAGAAGAACCTGATGGCTACATGGGATGATTATGATGAATCCTCTTATGATGAAGAAGCAGATTTGGCTATGTTGGCTCACATCAACTCTACCTCTGGATCCGACACATATTTTGACTCTGGAAGTGAATCAGCAAATGAAGAAAAAGATATGTCCTCAGCAATCAAGTTACAACACCAATCATGGTACCTGGACAATGGATGCTCGAGACATATGACAGGAGAAAAGTCTATGTTCCAAGAACTAACCTTGAGCAAAGGAGGCGCAGTGACTTTTGGAGGAAAGCAAAAGGCCAGATCATTGGTCAAGGCATAATGTGTAATGGTACTTCCCCTTCTATTAAAGATGTCTTGTTTGTTAAAGGTCTTAAGAATAACTTATGAAGTATTAGTCAGTTAACTGATAATAATTATGATATTATATTAAATCAAAAAACATGCAAGGCAATTAGTCAGAAGTATGGATCTGTACTCTTTACAGGTCAGAGGCAAAACAAAAGGTTAAGTGTCTTATGTCAGTAAACGAAGAGAAACTAATTTGGCACAAAAGATTAGGTCATGCAAACCATAGATTAGTTTCAAAAATGAATAAACTTCAAATGGTGAGAGGTCTACCTAAGCTTAATTACAAAACTAAAATTATGTGTGAAGCTTGTCAAAAGGGAAAGCAAACAAAAAAACTCCTTTAACTCTAAAAACCTAGTCTCTACCTCAAAGCCCCTTGAGATCTTACATATAGATCTATTTGGGCGAGTGAAAACAACCTCTCTAAGTGGAAAGAAATATGGCTTTGTTATAGTAGATGATTACATTAGGTGGACGTGGGTAAAATTTGTAAGAAGTAAGGATGAATCCCACAAAGTGTTTATCACATTTTGCAAACAAATCATGAATGAAAATAGTCTTAAGTTTATAACAATTAGAAGTGATCATGGAGGAGAATTTGAGAACAAGTTCTTTGAAAGTTTTTGTGATGAGAATGGAATCTCTCACAACTTTTCTTCTCTTAGAATACCCCAACAAAATGGAGTTGTAGAAAGAAAGAATATATCACTCCAAGAAATGGCCAGAACCATGCTAAATGATATGAATGTTGCAAAACACCTTTGGGCTGAAGCAATTAATACTGCATGTTACATTCAAGATAGAGTCTATATCAGATCCATATTGAAGAAAACACCATATGAATTGTGGAAAGGTAAAAAGCCTAACATCTCCTATTTTAAAAAATTTGGTAGTACTTGTTATATGTTGAACACCAAAGTTTGTTGGAACCAAGTTGGTTCTTTCAATTAAGGTTTTGATGTTAACAAAAGTATTTTATGAAAATCATATTTTGACTTAGAAGAAGAATGAAAAATCAGAGGATGACGTCACCAGAGGATGACGTCACCAGATGATGTGATCAGAGGATGACATCAGTAGAAGATATCACCAGAGGATGACGTCAGCAGAAGATACATCCTGAAGATACAAATCAGAAGCAGAAGATGTGATCAGAGGATGACGTCACCAGAAGATACGGCCAGAAGATATCACCAGATGATACATCTAGAGGATGCATCGAGAGGATACCTCCAGAGGATACTAGAAGATACCTCCAGAGGATACTAGAAGATACCTCTAGAGGATATCACCAGGGAATCCCATCATAAGCAAGAATTAGAGGATGTCATCAAAGGCAAACATCAGAGGATATCATTAATTAGAGGATATCATCATAGGGAAGAAACAATGACATTATTAGAGGATATTATTCATGGCCCATATAAGAAGGAAACATAGTCCAAAAGGAGACTTGGTCCAGACCAGAAGGAAACATTGTCCAGAAGAAGACTTGGTAAGACCAGAAGGTAATCTTATCTAGAAGGAGACTTGGTCAGACCAAAAGGAAACAAAGTTTAGAAGAAAACTCAGTCCAGAACAGAAGACATGTTCCAGACTTGGTCCACAACAAAAGACATGTTCTAAACTTGGTCCAGAACAGAAGATAGCATGGTCCAGAACAGATCACATGATTCAGATCAGAAGATCACAAGTCCATATCAGAATATCACATAGTCCAGATTAGAAGGTTACACTGTCCAGATCAGGAAACAGAATGGTACACATCAGATCACATGGTCCAAACTTGGTCCAGATCAGCAGATCCTAAGGTCCATATTTAAATCATTATGCAGATCAGTGAAGACTTAATTAAAATTCGAAGAAGACTTGATTAATTTTTGATAGAAATCTGATCAATGTATTAAGGAGATTTTATTCAAAAATCACTGAAGACTTGAAGGAAATTCGAATGAAATCTGAGCAAAGAAGATATGGTTCAAAATTAAAAAGAAACAGGATTGGCCAACAAAATTTTAGACAAAGCCCATCCTTCAGTTATAAAACGAAGCTTCAGGCAACAGTAATATGCACTGAAAAATACAAGAACTCAAGCTTTCAATTCAAAGTTATCCGAGAGTTCAAAAGAGAGAAATACTTGTGCGAAAAAGAAATATGCTCTAAGTGTTTTCAACAAAACAACAAAAGAATTCAAGTTTGACAAACACAATTCAACCCCCCATTCTCGTGTTTGCACCTTCAAAGATAACCTTGGAAAATTTGATTATCGATCTCAAAAGTGTACCTTCCATTGTTACACTGAAAGATCCAAGGCTTATAGAGTGTTTAATAGGGAAACTAATATTGTGGAAGAATCCATACATATCAAATTTGACAACAAACAACTTGACCTTGAAAAGTCAAAGCAAGATGACGATAGTGCAGGTTTACCAAAACCAAAGGAAGCTGATGCAGACAAACTAGAAGAACTTGAAAAAGTAGAGGATACAAGCAATTCAGAAGAATATGACAAATTTTCAAATGATGAATCTGAAGATAAGTCAGAAGAAAGATGTGGATGGAAGTGCAAGTCATCTCATCCTGAAAACTCTAATCATTGGAAGTGCAAGTAATCTTTTAAGAACCAGATCATCACTTAAAGACACCAGTTTGTTTGGCTTACTCTCATCAATTGAGCCTACCTCTATTGATGAAGCATTGGCAGATAATGGATGGATTCTTGCAATGCAAGAAAAGTTAAATGAATTTGAGAGGAATGATGTTTGGGATCTAGTACCAAGACCAGAAAAGAACATTATTGGAACCAAGTGGGTTTTCATAAACAAGCTAAATGAAAAAGGTGAAGTGGTCAGAAATAAGGCAAGACTTGATGCACAAGGCTACAGTCATCCAGAAGGCATTGGTTACACGGACACATTTGCACCATTGGCCAGGTTATAAGCTATTTGTATCCTACTCTCTTTTGCTGCAAATAATAACATTACATTATTTCAAATGGATGTTAAAAATGCTTTTCTAAATGGTTATATAAGTGAAGAAGTATGTGTTAAACAACCCCCAGGTTTTGAAAGTTCTGAATTTCCAAATCATGTTTTTAAACTTAGAAAATCTCTGTATGGTCTAAAATAAGCACCTAGGGCATGGTATGATCGACTTAGTAACTTCTTGCTTAAAAATAACTTTGAAAGAGGACAAATAGACAATACACTTTTGAGAAAATCAATAGAAGATGACATTCTTATTATTCAAGTTTATGTTGATGAAATTATTTTTGGATCTACTAATGGCACTCTTTGCCAAGAATTTTCTCAATTAATGTAGCATGAATTTCAAATGAGTATGATGGGAGACCTTAAGTTCTTCATAGGGATACAAATTTTGCAAAGTCAAAAAGGTATATACATTCATCAAACGAAATATACAAAAGAGTTTCTTAAGAAGTTTAAGATTTGTGATTGCAAACCTATGCCTACACCAATGCACCCTACTTGCTCACTTGAAAAAGATGATTCAGGCCAAAAAGTTAAAAAAAACCTATAGAGGAATGATAGGATCTATACTTTAGCTTACATTCTAGACTTGACATAATGTTTAGTGTGTGTGTATGTGCAAGATTTCAATCTGACCCTAGGGAATCACATTTAACTGCTGTTAAGAGAATCCTTAGATACCTAAAAGGCACTACCAACCTTACCTTGTTCTACAAGAAATCTCCTAAGTACAAACTTAGTGGATACTGTGACTCTGACTATGCACGAGATAATCTTGATAGAAAGAGCACAAGTGGAAACTGCACCTTTTTAGGTGACAACTTAATATCCTGGTCAAGTAAGAGACAAAACACTATTGCAATGTCAACAGCAGAGGCTGAATACATTTCAGCAGTTGGATGCAGTTCTCAACTCATTTGGATGAAACATCAGCTGGAGGACTACAAAATCCTATAAACCAATATTCCCATCTATTGTGACAACACTTCTGCCATCAATCTAACCAAAAACCCTATACTTCATTCCAAAGCCAAACACATAGAGATCAAACATCACTTCATTAGAGACTTTGTTCAAAAAGGGGTACTCAACATTCAGTTTATAGACACTGAACACCAATGGGCTGACATATTCACAAAACCACTACCTGAAGATAGGTTTGACTTCATCAAGAAAAACCTAAACCTTACATTCATCTCTGACTGATAGTGTAATCGCTTCAAAATAGTTTAGTTTTAAATTAGTTTTTATATTTTTCTTGTAATATTCATGTTATTCAAAAAATAATAATAATGTGTATACAGTGTTGTAAACATGTATGCAAAATAAAAGGGGGAGAAAGATCACTTTCATGCTTTTTTGTATAATGACAAAAGGGGGAGAAGATAGTTGATAAAGAAAAGATAAAGTGGGGCTTAGACTTAGGGGGAGAATGATATAAAATGGGGAGAAACTGATGCTTAGGCTTAGGGGGAGTCAAAGAAATAGAAAGAAAAGTGGTTATAAAAAATACAAGTTTTGTCATCATCAAAAAGTGGGAGATTGTTGGAACCAAGTTGGTTTTACACTTAAAGTTTTTGTTGGAACCAAGTTGGTTCTAAGTACTTAGGATTTTGATGTTTACAAAAGCACTCCATGTAATCTTATGTTGAACCTTGAATTATTACATTAAATGCCACCAGAAAATGAAGTTTCCAGAGGCAGAAGATGAAGACACCAGAAAATGCATCCAGAAGGTACCAGAGGATGCATCTTGGAATTACCAGAGGATATCTTTGTTGGCCCAGATTAGAAGGAAGCAAAGTTAGAAGGAGACCTGGACCACACCAGAAGGAAGCCTGCCAGAGGGAGACTTGATCTAGACCAGAAGGAATCATAAGTCAGACTTAGTCCATAAGTTATTCTGACCAAAAGATGGCCTGACAGTGAAACGATAAACAACCCAGACTTGATCAAGACTTAATCAGAGGATAAGTTAATGGGTCCAGAACAATAGAATCAATCCAGATTTGACCCAGACCAAAAGATAGCATGGTTCAGGGTATGAAACTAAGTCCAGACCAGAAGAAATTATCTCCAGATTTGATCCAGAACTAATCCAAAACAGAAGGTAAAATGTCCAGACTAAAATATTATTTGTCCATAGTTAATTTCAGTTCAATCCAGACCAAGTCCAGAATTGGTCCAGATCAGAGGGAAGATATTCAAATCAATGGTTCAGATTTAAGTGTTTGGCCCAGTGTTGGCCGAGATCAGAAGATCAGACCATGGCCCAGTGTTGGCCGAAATCAGAAGGTCAGAATGTGTGGTCCAGCATTGGCCGAGATTAGAGGATCACAGCAGATCAGACCATAGCCCAGTGTTGGCTGAGATCAGAAGATCAGAAAGTGTAGTCTAGGGTTGGCCGAAATCAGAGGATCACAGCAGATCACTTAGTATGGTCCAGATGTGGATAAGAGTAGAAGATCAAACGGTCCAGATTTAATCATGAGGATTAACAGTGAAGATTTAATTAAATTTGATCAAAGTATTAAATGGATTTGTTAAAAAAATAAAGTGAAATCGTATAGGAGTTCAGAAGCTCTTGGCGGGAAAAGAAAGATTTGTTCCAGAATTAATTAAAGACAGGATTGGCCAATTATTTTTGAAAGCAAATCTGAAGCTTAAAAAGATATTGTTTTTATTTAAGTGAAGCCCGATTGGTCAGAGTATTTTTGCAAGAGAATCCAGCAAGATACAGCTCGAATTTCAGCTTGGAAGAGACCCTAATCTGCATCTATAAAAGGAGGCTTAAGGCAGAATACTTAGTATCGAAAATCACAAAAGAGTCATACACTTCCAAAGCAAACACTCAAGTTTTCAGTGAGGTTAATTGTGAGTTCCAGCTTTCCAGAAGTAAGCACTCGTGTTATTTTCTTTCCCTTGTGTTAGATCTAAGTTGTTGAAGTACAGTCTACACTCTGAGGGAGTCAGAAAGGGTAGCAGATTACTTGGCAATTAGATTCAAGGCGTTGTAATTCCTTCTACAATCTGGGGTTGTTAGATTGGTAGGAGAAAACTTGACTTAGGGAAGTCAAGGTGTTGTATTCCTCAAGAGTCTAGGATTGTTAGACTGTTTGAGAAGACTGACATGGAGCGTTAGTGGAACTGTTGTAATTCAAGGTTTGAATTAGTGAAATCTTCAAGGTGAAGGCACTGGACGTAGCCTCGTTAACGGTGAACCAATATAAAATTATGTGTTTTTATTTTTACTTTATATCCGCTACTAACTCTGTTTTATTCATACATCAAGTTTTATTTTAAAACTGCAAAAACAGAAAAAGTATGCAAGTTAGTCAGAGGATATCACCAAAGGAAAAAATCGGAGGATATCATCAGTGGCAAAAATCAAATGATATCATTAGAGGCGAAAATCAGAGGATATCATTAGAGGTTAAAATCAGAGGATATCATCAGAGGAAAAAATTAGAGGATATCATCAGAGGCAAAAATCAGAGGATATCATCAGAGGCAAAAATTCGAGGATACCTTTAAAGGCAAGAATCAGAGGACATGATCAGATGATACCATCTGAGGCAAACATCAGAGTATGAAAGAAGACATGGTCAAGATTCGTAGAAGATTTGATTCAAATTCGAAGAACACTTGATTGAAATTTGAAGAAGATCTAATCAAAATTTAAAGAAGATTTAATTTAAATCAGAAGAAAATTTGGTTTAAATTTAAAAAGGAACAAAATCAAGTTGAAGAATTTACAAAAGAAATCTGAACAAAATACAATTCAAAATTAAACTTGGACCAAGTAGAAGCCCAAATCTCAACTATAAATAGATACTCCAGGCTGAAGAAGAAATCATCGAAAAACAGAAGAGAGTAGAAGAACTCAAGCTTTAAATCCAAAATCATCTTAGAGTTCAAAGAGCGAAACACTTGTGCGAAAAAGAAATATTTTCCAAGTGTTCTTTTCTTAGAGTGTGAGAGTCATTGTTATAATCCGCTTTCCAGAAGCAACTACTCAAGTTCTAAACCTTTGTATCCAACTCGATAGTGGTGTAAGTTCCTTCTTCAATCTAGGGTTATCATATTGTTAGGAGAAAACTTGGCTTGTAGGGTCAAGGTGGTGTAAGTTCCTTCTTCAATCTGGGGTTGTCAGATTGGTAGGAGAAGACTTGGCTTGTAGGGTCAAGGTGTTGCTGTTCCTCAATAGTTTGGAGCTGTCAGGCTATTTGGGAAGACTAGCTTGGAGGGTCAGGTGTTGTGTAATTCAAAGGGTTTGATTTAGTGGATTAAAGCCTTCTAAATGAGGGGAGTGGATGTAGCCAAGTTAATGGTGAACCAAGATAAATCTATGTGTCCAAATACTTATGCTTTTATTATACGTTGCTGCTGAATCTGATTGCTTCTTCTCCATGTAATTTATATCAACTTTCATCAAATCAGCAAAAAGTATTCAACTTTAGCAAACACAATTCAACCCCCCTTCTCGTGTTTGCACCTTCAATCATTACTTCATAACACTTATAATAACTTAACAATATATTGAACATCAAGTGGAAATTAAATCCTAAGTCTCTGATCAGAGCTGAAACCAGAGGCAAACTTAGCCAGAGGTAGAACTCCTTGCAAGAGTTTGTGCATTTTGGAGTAACAGATCAGAGGCAGCATGACCAAAAACATATAGGTCAGAGGCAGCATAATCAGAGTAAGAAGATATGTGATCAAAGACAGAGTCAGAGAATACATATCGAGACACAAAATCAGAGGATACCTATCTAGAGGCAGAATCAAAGGATACGTGTCCAGAGGTAGAATTAAAGGATACGTGTCTAGAAGCAGAATCGTAGGATACGTGTCCAGAGGCATAATCAAAGGATACGTGTCGAGAGGCACAATCCAAGGATACATGTCGAGAGGCAGAATGAGAGGATACATGTCCAGAGGCATAATCAAATGATATGTGTGCATAGGATGAATTAGAGAATACGTGTTCAAAGGCAGAATCAGAGGATATGTGTCCAGAGGCAGCTTGATTAGAGGGATTTGGATCATAGGCAACTTGATCAGAGGGACTTGGATCGATGGCATCTTGATCGGAGGAAAGACCAAAGGAAAACAACAGAGGCAAAATTGAAGGAGAAAATCGGAAGCAAGATAGAAGAATAAAAATCAAAAGAAAAATAGAGCATTTTACTAGAGGCAAAAATATAAGTAGTTTGCCAATGGAAAAATACAAGAAACCATAATACAACTAATAGAGGCAAAAAAAAACAGAAGAAGAATCAGAGGCATAAATACTCATAGTTGAGAAATAGCATCAGAAACGTCAGTTAATCATCAGAGGTAGAATGCCCAAAATTATAATTCTTGACTCGAAATCTAGAGAGTTCCTAAATTTCCTACACAACAAACATGCAATAATCAAACAAACAACACGCACATCATTTGGGTGCAGTTTCAAATTTTAGTACGTTGTTTAATTTATTTAGTTATTCAATTAAACAAACTTTCTCATATTTTTTAACCATCCCAATTTCTCTCTAAAAGACCCGACTTCTTCTTTTATAGAATTCGTTACTTTTCACCATTCTTCTTCACTGCAAGTCTAGTTTGAGTGAAATCAACGCCAAAAAGACCGTGTGAACAACGGCTATATAGTGTGTTCTCATAATTTATTTTTGACGTTCATCCATAAACTGTCGAGTTAGATCGATTGAAGTATAAGGTGTTAAAAAACAAAGATTTTTTCTTATGGACTTGTATTCACGTGTGAAAGCGTCAAAATGAGGTAAATGGTGAGAAAGCGTTTGAATTCATGAATATAATATATTGTGACATGAACGGGAAAATCGTATTTTCAATGGATTCATCCGGGACTCACAACATACGGCTATAACCCTTAGAGGGATAAATTAGTTAATGTGGAAATATGGAAATTGTAATATTAAAATGTGGAATAGAAATATTTATAAGGTGTTGATTGATTTAATTTTGTTATATGTGCAGTATTTCAAATTATTGTTAAATTGAGTGTCGAATATATTTTGTGCATATGTTTGATTAGACGAGTTTATGTGATGTGATAATAAAATATGGATGCACAAAAGCTTCAAAACAGAAGCTTCAGATGCAACACGTAAAAGGAATTTCAATGGTATGCTTAGAAGAGGCATGCTTCAGACTTCAAAGGCAGTCTTCGCATAAGCTTCATGAGCACACTGAGTAGAAGCTTCAAAGAAAATACTTCAGAGGCAAAGGCACGCACTCCATAGCACATGCAACGAGTTGAGTTTAATAGATGCGTTGACTTCCTTTGATTTCACTTGGCTCCGTCTGACATATTTGTTTCCTCTTATATCTTCGTTTCCTCTAATATATTTGTTTCCTCTAATATATTTGTTTCCTCTAATATCTTTGTTTCTTCTAATATCTTCAATTCATCTGATGTCTTTGTTTCCTTTGATATCGTGGTTTCCTCTGATATCTTCGTTTTCTCTATATTGTTTCCTCTTATTCATGTTCTATTTACTGCACACTTAATTAAAACATTAGTGCAATAAATTGTTCCCACAAAATACCTTTGCTATCATCATAATAAGATAAGGAATTGTTCTTCAAATCATCTTGATAAGTAATCCTTTAAGTTTGGCCTTATTTTTCCCTTAATATTTTGAATAACCCATGAACCTATAATAATCTCAAAAATAGAGATTACAAGAATGACTATATCAAAATGTATTTATAAATTCTATTTGTACGAATACAAAGTTTACCTTTCAAATAGATACATCCATTGATATTGAACAGGTCCTCCAAGTCCAGCTTCGTATGCAAGATGCACTGGGAGTTGTTCCATAGACTAAAAAAATCCAAAAGGAAGTATTCTCTCTAACTTACACAGTATTAACGGCATGTCATTTTCCATTTTCATCAAATCTTCCTCTTTTAATGTTAAAGAACACAAATTTTTAAAAATTGACTCACTTCAAAAAGTGGATTTGATATAGGTTTAGGTAAAGAACCAATTGCAATAGGAAGTAAACATTCCATAAATATGTGACAATCATGACTTTTGATTCCATTCATCCTTCCATTTACCACATCAGCACATCTTGCCAAATTAGAAGAATAACCATTTGGCCTCTTTAGTTCCTTTAGCCACCTAAAGACAGTTTTTGCTTCATCAAGAGTTAAAGTTTAATTTACTCGTGGTTTTAAGGTTTTACCATTAGACTATTCCACTAACAACAAATCATTTCATTTGCAATAAAGAGCTATGTGTTCATGAGCTTTATCATTGCCTTTAGTTTTTCCTTTTACATTCGTCATAATGTTAAATATATTGTCAAAAAAGTTTTTTTCAATATGCATATAAAGTTATCTTTCCAATAACGAAGATCCCAAAAAATACATCATTTTGTCCAATTATGCAATAGAGCATAACCACGAGGTTTTGAAACAAAACCAGATATAACTTCAACCTTCGGTATACCTTTAACTCGATCCCAAACTTGTTCAAATGTTAATTGAATGGGAGGTCCATGACTTTTAGCAACACCCTTAACAAATGTATTTTTATTTCCCGTAAATGGATGATCATAAGGTAAAAACCTACGATGTGAGTCAAACCAAGATGCCTTCCCTATGAATTTCAATGTTAATTATTTACTATCTTCAATACAAATAGGACACATCTTAATTTACCATGTGTTCCTCATTCGAACAATATCCCGTAGGCAGGAAATCATTAATGGTACACATCAAAGTAGCTCTCATAAAAAAAAAATTGTTTTTGAGCAATATCACATGTTTAAACACCATGCCACAATCTCTTTAAATCATCAACCAATGGTTGTAAATAAATATCAATACTTGATGCGGATTTGGTGGTCCTGGTATTATAGCGGCTAAAAACATATAGGGTTTAAACATTCACATAACTGGGGGAAGATTGTAAGGGTGACAATAACATGCCAACAAGAATAAAGTGTAGATGAAGCTCGAATATTTCGGGTGAATCCATTAGAGCATAATCCTAATCGCACATTACATGGATCTAACACAAAAGTAGGGTGTATTGGATAGAAGTGCTTCCATGCTAGACTATCTAGCGGATGTCGCATTTTCTTCATTTGAACTTCTTTTATTTTCATAATGCCTAGTCATTTTGCAGCAATTTTCATAGATGCAAACATTCTCTACAATCTTGATACAATAGAAAAATAAAACATTGCTTTTCTTGGAATAATATTTTCTCTATTTTTCTTTGCATGGTATCTTGGTTGTTGGCTAAAGTTACATTCAAATAGGTCAGCATCTTTTGTACCAAAATTTTATCGTAAAACAACATACATCCATTAACACGACAATCTATTATCTTGTTATGTAATCCCAACTTTGACACTACCTTTTTAGCATCATAATAGCCTGTTGGCAAAGTATCCTTTCGAATTGTTGTTGCATCAAACATCATCTTGGTCATAAAATCTAAGCACAAGTGATAAAATAGAAATTAGCTTTTGGAGAGATGGCTGAGTGGTTGATAGCTCCGGTCTTGAAAACCGGTATAGTTCGAAACAAAGAACTATCGAGGGTTCGAATTCTAACATGAAATTGAGATTTTAGCCCTAAAATTCTAACACACATGGATAATTTGGAGTTACGAGATCCACCAAACAAAGGTTTATTTTTCTCTATCAAAAGACTATAAAATATTTGGGCTTCTTCATTAGGGAGTTCATTTGCGTCAACATCATATTGTTGTTCAGCAAAACTCGTATTTACCCCCTTAAGCATCAGAAATTATATTTTGTCGTTAATCAAAGTACTCTTGATGAAGTTCAACCAATAGACCAATACTAGATGAAGCAGTTGATGGAACGATACAACAAGACGAAGCAACGAATGGACAAATACTACAAGATGAAGCAACTGATGGATTAGTTTGAACAATATTAACAGTTTATGGATGTGGCGCTTCACCATGATTAGTCCAAATGGAATTAATTTGGCATAAATCCATCACTACACAAATGATCCCTTACTAAATTTTCAATTTCAATATCTGTACAATAACATTTCTTACATGGACATCTAATACCACCATTCCTTTGAACAATAGTTTGATGTCTCACGATTTCTAAACATTCTTCAACCCCAATTGTAAATGATTGCTTGATAACCCTTCTTTCGGGATAGTTTCTATCATAAACACAAGTGCGATTCATTTTTTGGTAACAATATAAAATATTAATTAGACATGGTCAAAAAACTAACTTCACATTTTTTGTAAGCTTCTATCCCATTCAAGAATAAAAACAGTAAATAACCTATTAATAATTATTTATTATTTTCTCGTTATATATATTTTTGACAAAATTTCAACAACATTTTGCTTTGGTCTCTAAGAACCAAAATGATAGCTATATATATATCACAATTAAATATGCACCTAGAGAACAAAGTAAAATGCATGTAACCAAAATTTTATCAAAAATATATAATAATGAGAGTTTAATAACTGATCATTATTCTAATTTTTTTTTTATTCACATATTGTCTAACTTGGACCATTGAATATATAATAAATATTAAGGACTTTTTATTTTAATATCCTCTTTTTTTTTCCCAATATGCCCCAGTTTGAAAAAAAAAATGTCCAGAATGCCCTACTTTTTGGGCCCAGTTGCTCGTTGCAACCTAGGCTTGCGACGACCTGAAGGGGTTTTTTTTTCAGGAAGTTGCTCATCGCACCCCTCCCCCCTTTTTTTTAATTGAATAATTAAAAATAATTATAATAAATTATAAATATTTAAAATAATTAATAAACCCTAAACCCTAAAATGAAATAAAAAAAATAAAAAACTTTCATAAACAATAATAATAATATTAATAATTTTAATAATATTAATAATTACATATTAAATAATAATAATAATAATAAATAAATAAATAATAAAATTATAATAATAATAAACATAATAAAAAAATTAAAATAAATTAATATTTAGTTAGGATAAAAAAATTTGTAATAATAATAAACATAAGAACAAAATAAAATTATAAACATAATTAATTATTTCCATCTAAATTATAATAATAAATTTAAAAAAAATATAATAATTTGAAATGAAAAAAATACATCAAATTGAAAGAAAAAACTACATCAATTTGCAATTAGTTATTTCCATCTAAATGTCCTCCGGTTCCACATCTACGCGGTCGTCGAACTCGTCTTGCCCTTTGTACAAGTTCAGGTTGTTGTGGTTGATCCTCATTTTGATCATTATCTTCGTTATAAGTTGTATGTGGATTAGAACCATTACCACCTGCCTCCGTATAATTTTGAGTTTCGATGTTATACATCGAATCAAAAACAGCATAAGCCGACTCAGGTGTTGTGCAATGAGTACCAAACAAATTATAGAAAATTCCGCTATCTATCGGATGAACGGGTGTTGGCAATGTTGGCACTGAAGGAACGTAGTCCTGAGTTGGTATATATGTAGATTCGTGTAGATGTGTTGGTGATGATAAAGATGGTATTTGGTGCATGGTATGTTGTTGTGGCATTGATTGAGGGGTTGAGTGAACATCAGAATACATTGAAGGTTGCAAACGTGGATCACACAAATATCTTTCCACAGATATATATAATTTGGTGTGATTTATGAACCAATTCATATATTCGTTACTGTGGCATAAAAAACCTTCTATAAATTGACCGTGTAGTACGTAATTATGACGTTCATTCCAATGTTGAATCTCATATTTCCAAACCACCCTCCAATTTTCATCAATGCCACGCCTCATGTCGACTTCATGGTACATTTTCATGTCCTCTGGTGGTTGCGAAATTGGTTGATGGAAGCCGAACTGAAGTGCGACTCTATCTACATGATGTTTTTCGACAATATGATAACAATGTAGATAGGTACATGCCATCCAAGTGTTCATCTCTTGTTCGGGTACCTCGTGTTGGAACCCGAGATACGGCCTCCACAGAAACTGATATGTTAAAAATATGCTAAGTAAATATTAAGATATATAAAAATATATAATTAAAAAAGTTCAACTAAATGTGAATGAATATTAATATTACTTCCTGAACCACCATGTGATCGATTGTATTCTGGTAGCCTTCTATTTCGTTATGAGGAACACTACTAAATTTTAGACCACCGGAATTAAATCTGTCGAATATATCAAACATAAAACAAATAAATAATATTAGTAATATGGTAAGTGGTTAGGTTTAAAAAAAGAAAAATATATAAAAATTAATTTCAATAGTTACCTTTGTGCAAGTGGAAATATCCATGCATTGTGTTATTCTGGAATGACACAAGACAAACGATACCATGCCCAATTTTGTAACAACAGAGCACATCCTCCAATAGACTTGACGTCGGGTTTCGTAGCAACGCATAATTCTCTATACAGCGTAGCTAAAACTGCCAAACCCCAACTATATTGGGATGCTTAATTTAAATCTCCTACTAGGGAAAGATATTTTAAATGTACACGGTTGCTGGATTTGTCCGGCATCAACAATCCACCAATCATACGTAGAATATGCCCGACACGATGCTTGTTTTCGTACTTCGGATGCATCTTCACCAACACTGTCAAATGTATCTTTAAGCCATTTTAATTTAATAAAATTACCTGTGGTTGCCCCCTCAGGTGGGATAACTCCTAAATATTCTTCACAGACACTTCTAACATTCACAAAATTTTAACCAGAAACTGGAATAACAGAAACATTTAATCCTAAAAGGTAATACACGTCTTCTAAAGTTATCGTGCACTCACCTATTAGGAGATGAAATGTTTGAGTTTCTGGTCTCCATCATTCAACCATCGCGATAATTAGGCCGACATCTATTTTATAGTTTCCAAGTTTGATGACTTCACCAAATCCCGCCTGTTGCAAATATGGTAATATCGCTGCATTTGGTTTTTTGTTCACGTGACCATGACATTTCAACTTGTCCGTGGATGGTATCTGTAAATAAAAAATATGAAAATAATATTATGAATATAATAAAAATAATATTATGAAGTTAATGAAAATAATATTAATAATATATTATTATAATATCATAAGAAATTAATATTAATAATAAATAAACTTACAAATGCATTATTGTATCGAAATTCAGCCCGATGATTAGTAGATAATTCCATGTATGAAAATTTTGATTGATAATGTTAAAAAAATTTGAGATTGAGATTGAGAAGATTGAAGGTGTGTGTACCATTATATAATCACATCCCCACCGTACGATTGCCTTTGATCGTCGCATCTCCAGGATGCGCTAGCCTGCTCCTTTTGATTGATCATCGCATCCCCAAGATGCACTGGCCTGCGTGGCCTTTTGATCATCGCATCCCCAAGATGCACTGGCCTGTGTGCCCTTCTGATCATCGCATCCCCAGGATGCGCTGGCCTGTGTGGCCTTCTAATCATCGCATCCTCACAATGCGCACCCTCCTGATCTTCTGCGCTGGATGGCAGCTTTAATCTGTTTTAATCTCGGCCTTCCATCTGATACTATCAACGGCTATGAATGATGGATCCAAATTATTTGATTTGGACCAATCAAATTGGTCCAAGTTGTATTAAATCTGGGCCTTCCAATTTTTTTTATCAACGACTATGGATGATGGATCCAAGTTATTTGATTTGGACCAATCAAATTGGTCCAAGTTGTATTAAATTTTGGCCTTCCAATTTTTTTATCAACGGTTGTGATGATGGATCCAAGTTATTGGATTTGGACCAATCAAATTGGTCTAATTCGTATTTAATCTTGGCTTTACAATTTTTTTATCAACGGTTGTGGATGATCTGGATGAAAAATATCAATCCTATTTAATCTTGGCCTTTCAATTATTTTTATCAACGGTCGTGGATGATCTAGATGAAAAATAAATCTCAATACATTCTATAAATAGAACATTAAATCTCACTATCTTACCACACCTTCTATCTCAACAAGTAATTTGTATTGTTTATTACAATGGTACAATAGTCGACGGAGTTGAAGGTAAAACATTTGTAAGTGATTACAAAAAGGCGTTCAAAATACATTCTGGAAGCAATCTTGCTCGTCTAAAGAATGTTATTAAAAAAAGTTACAACTCGATGACAAAGTGACGATAACTGATATAGTTTATCGACACCTTGTTTTCTTTGGTGAAAATACAACAAGGTTTGAACTTCTGAAGGTTTGCGAAGACGAAGATGTTCAGCTCATGTTTGATGTTTATGCACAGTGGTCACAACTTGGCACCATTGAGTTATATGTTAACTTTGAAGATGGTCCTCAAACATACTCAAACATTGATCAACCATCGTCCTCAAACATACCCAATCCCGACTACATCCCATCTTTTGATCAAACCAACCCTTATCAACCCAACTTATATTCTTCATCACAACACTATGAGCCATAACAATATGAACCATCACAACACTATGAACCATTCTCTAGCCAACTAGAACAAACTCATCCAGAAAGTTTTCAACTCCATTAGGAATCTCTTCCAGTAAGTCCACAATGTGATCTTCCCCTTAGTGTCTTATATGATATTAACAAGGAAGAATTGAGTGATTATAGTGAAGAAGATGAAAAATACTTTGATGAATCATCTGATGATTCTGACGATGACAATGTTATTGACGAAGATATGGAAGCAGAATTCAATCCACCCTCAAACATGAAGAATATCAATTTAGATAATGGAGAGCAATCAAGTGAATTTGATGTCATGTTCGTTAACGAAGACCCATCATAAGATGGAACTCTTGCTGTTGGAATGAAGTTTCAAAACAAGAATGAATGCGTACATGCAATCAAACGGTACCATTTAAAACAATCGTTGAATTTTGTGGTACAGAAATCAGATTTAGAAAGGTACGTTATTTGTTTTCATCTCCAAATTGTTTGTTTAGATGTAGAGCTTCAAAACGCAAAAATAGTGATTTGTGGGTGATTGGTAAATTGAATTTGCCTCATACATGCACAAATTCGGCATTGTCACAAGATCATACGAAGCTCGATTCTAATATGATATGTGCAAGCGTAATGCAAGTTTTGAAAGTGGATCCTTCAATCAAAGTGAAGGTCATTATTGCTCATATTCAAGCCTTACACAACTACACAATTAGTTATAAAAAGGCTTGGATGGGAAAAAATAAAGCCATCGAAAAAATTTATGGCAATTGGGAAGAGTCTTACATTCAACTCCCACAATGGTTATTGGTTATGCAAACGTTTGCTCCAGGAACCAAAATTGAAATGGAAACGATCCAAGCTTATCATGAGAATAGTTTGATAAGTGGGATAAGGATATTTCGTAGACTATTTTGGGCTTACCTTCCGTGCATATCTGTGTTCAAATTTTGCAAACCAATTGTACAAGTTGATGGGACTTGGTTGTACGGCAAGTACAAGGGAACTCTATTAGTAGCAGTTGCCCAAGATGGGAACGACCATGTAATTCGTATTGCCTATGCTCTTATGGAAGGTGAGACAAAAGAGGGTTGGAGTTTCTTTCTGAGAAATTTCAGAAAACATGTCACTCCATAACCCAACATTTGTTTGATTTCGGATAGACACGAATCCATTAAGAGTGCTTACAACAATCCAAATAATGGATGGCAAGATCCTCCGTCAAAGCATGTGTTCTGCGTCCGACATATTGCACAAAATTTCGCAAGGGAATTTAAGGATAATGCTTTGAAGAAAAAAGTTATTTGCATGGGTAATAATTTCAATCTTATTTCTTATAATTAGTGTAATTTTTAATAATTTAATTGTTAATTTTTATAATTAGTTAAAAATGAATTGTCTACTATATCAATACAGATTACTCAATTAATGAACCTACATATCGACACTACCGCAGAGAAATTGGCATATTAAACCCGGAGGCTTTGAAATGGTTAGATAACATACCGCGATATGATTGTATTCAAGCATTTGATGAAGGTAGCCGTTGGGGTCAGCTGACCACCAACCTTGTGGAGTCAATCAACGGAGTATTAAAAGCACCGCGGAACCTTCCTATCACTGCTTTGGTCCAATCAACATATTATAAAACGGGGACACTATTTCCATCCATGGGAAAACTATACGCATCAATTTTAGCTTCTGGTCAGGTATTCACAGAAACATGCTTCAATTTTATGAAATCTGAAATAACTAAATCTAATAGTCATAGAATTGATAGTTTTGATCGAAGCAACCATACTTTCATGGTCCACGAGACAGTAAATCCAATAGAAGGACGACCAATTGGTCTTTACAGTGTAAACCTTTCTAACAATTGGTGCGATTGTGGGAAATATCTAGCTAAACACATGCCTTGTTCACATGTGATAGCAGCATGTTCTAGTATCAAATATGATTATTGGAGGCTTATACCTGATGTGTACAAGGTGGAAACGTTACTAAAAGTGTACGACGAAACGTTCAGACCTATACCAAACAAAAGATAATGGCCAAAATATCAAGGTGTTAAGGTATGTCACAATCCTCTCATGCGGAGAGTTAAGAAAGGTCGCCCAAAAAGCAAACGCATTATAACAGAAATGGACACTAGAGAAAGAGTGTCAAGAAAGTGCGGATTATGTCAGGCCTCTGGTCATACTAGAAAACATTGTCCAAACGCTGCGAGCACATCTTCTCAAATTTGATGTATTTATTTCGTTTCAAATTAATATATTTTTTTTAAATTTATTAATATAATTTATTATTATTATTATTGTTATTATTATGTTTATAATTTTATTTTTTTGTTATGTTTATTATTATTACAACTTTTTTCTTATCCTAAATATTAATTTATTTTAATTTTTTTATTATGTTTATTATTATTATAATTTTCTTTTATTTATTTATTATTATTATTATTATTTAATCTATAATTATTAATATTATTATTATTTATGAAAGTTTTTTATTTTTTTATTTCATTTTAGGGTTTAGGGTTTTTTAATTATTTTAAATATTTATAATTTATTATAATTATTTTTAATTATTAAATTAAAAAAAATTAGGGTTTAGGGTTTAGGGTTTATTAATTATTTTAAATACTTATAATTTATTATAATTATTTTTAATTATTAAATTAAAAAAAATTAGGGTTTAAGGTTTAGGGTTTATGGGTTTAGGTTTTAGAGTTTATTAATTATTTTAAATATTTATAATTTAATATAATTATTTTTAATTATTAAATTAAAAAAAATTAGGGTTTATGGGTTAGGGTTTAGGATTTATGGTTTATTAATTATTTTAAATATTTGTAATTTATTATAATTATTTTTAATTATTAAATTAAAAAAAAAAAGTGGGGGTGTACATCATCGCACCCAAAGGGTGCAATGAGTAAAAAAAACGGGGGTACAGGGTGCGATGAGCAACTTCCTGAAGAAAAAAACCCCCTTCAGGTCGTCGCAGGCCCAAGTTGCGACGAACAACTGGGCTCAAAAAGTAGGACATTATGGGCATTTTTCTTTCAAACTGGGGTATATTGGGAAAAAAAAAAGAGGATATTAGTATACAATATCCTAAATATTAACTAGCACAATTAAAAAAAAGAATTTATTTACCCAATATTATTTATTAAACCTTAAACGGAAAACTAAAGCTTCACTCATGATAATTGATTGCAATTTTTTTAAATTTTTTTTTCCTATTTAATGGATTCTCCTGTTAAATTAAGACACTATATTAAGTATAACAATATTAAATATTGTGATAATTAATTAATTACCTAAATATTATATGATTAGAAATTGATATATTCGTTCAACAAATAAAAATTCACATTAACATATATTCAAATAATGTAGTATATTAAGTAAAAATAAAAAATGAAATTTAAAAATTTTCAAATCTACAAAGTAACATATTTTCAATAAATAAACTAACTTGTTTTCCAATTAAAAAACTTTCACAATAAATACAAAAAAATAGTAACTAGTTCAACAAAAAAATGTTTTATGTTTAGAAAAATGCACAATAAATACAATATACATTTTTAATACAAAGTTAAATAAGAATTTACATCTAAAATTTTTAATTTTCATATTTTCATATCAAATGCATGTTGAAATATAAAAAATAACATACAAATCACATTTTTTATAAATCATTAAATCTAACCACTAGTGAAGAGTCGGGTCTGACTTGTCGCTTTCTCCTTCTCATCCAAATGTTTCTATAGATATATTTACTCACAAACTACATAAATAAAAACATATAAATATATATATATATAATAGAATACAAAAAAAATCAATAAACATAATTTGCAAACCAAGACAATGTTCAACAAAGAAGACTAGAGATATTAAGAAAAATGGGATGGAAAGAGAGGAGAAAGGTAGAAGAAGAAGAAGAAGAAGAAGAAAAATAATGAAAATGAAGAAGAAAGGAAGAAGGGAAGAGATGAGGAATCTGTTATTGAATTAGGGCTAGGGATTTGGACCTTGACAAATGCAATAGTATACCCAGCGAGTGTTTAAGCCGTTGAAAACATTATGTCAGTGCCAACGAGGGTTTAGGCCCACAAAAATTGTTTATTCACATGAATAATTAAAGCAGGCTTTGCCTCTCGATCAATAAATGTTGTGATATCGAGGGCTTAGGCTCTAGGTGATGGGGAATTTAAAAATTTTATTCTCATTTCCTTGTTTCTATTCGACAACTTTGGCCCTAGAAACATTTTCTTTTGCAATTTTTAGGGTTACAACTCTTGCAAAGTCAAAAAACCATTATTTTTTGTAGGGCTTTGGCTCTAGAAAAATAATTGCTAAGGATTTGACCCTCAAAAAGTCCACATGTTTATTAGTGAAGACTAAATGGCTCTAGCAAATTTCATAGGTCTTTTAGCCCGAGGAATGGCTATTTCCCTAAATTTTTGTAGTGGGTATCTTCGGTGGTGGAAGAAAAAGACAATGAAAACACCAATGAGAATGAAGTTAACCTCAACTTGAGGAAGAGACATAAGGTAAATTCATCTGTTAAGCTTATTCATTCTCCTAGTAATATTGTAGTAATAGTGATAATGAAACACTTGTACCCAAAACTACTGCAACACCATATGATCCCCTCCCGCTACACTAAACTCATACTCTTATCTCTTCTAAACTCACAACCAAATCAACCCTTCAAACCATTTTTATGTTTTTTATCTTTGGTTCAGATACATACACATTAGATGAGATGTTTGAGGTAACCCTAGTTGAAAATCTTGCAACTCTTAGATATAGATCTCAACCCTAAATTTCCTACCTCCACACCGCCAACTTCCAATTCCTATCCTTCATAATCACCTATCCAAACAACAAGTCCAACCTCATCTATACCTCCCACACTTACCTCTGACCCTCACTCAGCTATAACTATAGATCCTATCCACAAAGTCATTGAGATTGCAACTCAAACTGTAACAAATTTAATCTCTCAAACATCTTCAAATGACCCATCTACTTAAGACTCCACCCAACTTCAACCTGAACCTCATACTCCCATCCCTCTAGACCAAGCACCTTTTATTCTCTTCATTCCATATGGCTTCGCAAACCTTGATTCATTCATTACCTCTCTCACTACTAAGATTCGAAAGAGTAGGAACTTAAATGCTCAAATATTGGATCCGATAAAGTCTATAGTCAATGGAACAAATCCATTCTTTTGTCACAACTTGGATTACCGATAAATAGAGCATGGAATGCATCTCAACGCTTAGTGTTTCAGTGATATTAGACAATTTTATGAGATCCTCTACCTATCGGTCTTACATTTTTAGAAAGCTCATGGAAATAAAAAAAGAAACTAAATAACTACTACTTCATAAGGTAAATCCAATACGTACAACTTTCTAATGGGCTATGTTCATTTGGATTCACCAGTGGCTGTTCCCTTGGAACCATTGCACTTTCCTCTAATCATTCCACGTGTTGAGTTCCCTTCCTTGGATGTTCTTGCTACTGTTGGATCAGAAGTTGTTGTGTCTGCCTCTAAAGGTCCTTTTATCACTCCCTCTACACCGGCTTTTGACCCATCTTAGTTTGTTAAGAAGAAGGACTATGTTCACTTAGAAGTTAAAACTAAGGCGTTCATGGAACAAACAACCAAGAATCAGGAATCTATTCAGAATACCTTAGGACTAATATTAGCTAGTTTAACCAGTCCTCACCCTTAATTTATTTATTTATTTATTTTTTCACGATTCTATGTACTATCCACTTTCTAATGAAATTTCATTTAAGCTTTCACTATAATTTTTTTGTATGTCTGTTTTTTGTGTATCATGCTTTTTTGGTCTGATGACAAAAGGGAGAGTATGATTTGTACGAACAATTTCGGGTCAATATGCCGTACTCCACTTTCTTTTTAAAACCTAATTGTTTCGTGTTAGTATGTCGTACTCAACTGTTTTTAGAACCTCTATTTTTTTAAAAAAAATTGATCATATTAAGGGGGAGCATTGTTTCTATTACTACTTTAATCTGTTTTTATCACTTTATTATTAAGAACAATGACTCTTAATTGTTTTGATGATAACATAACTTAATTTATGGGAACAATTTATTGTGCTAATAATTTTTTTAACTGTGCAGACTCTTGTCACAAGAATTCAACATTTTTACGATGCATCCTCTGATGAATAGACAAGCTAAACAAAGTCTTAGAACCGAGTTGGTTGGAAGAACTATGCCCCTTACTTGTTTTGATGATAAAATTAATTTGGGGGAACAATTTAAAGCACCAATGTTGTGTTTAAATGTGAAGTTCCTAGATCAGGTTTATTTTATATCACTTTATGATGCACCCTCTAACGTTTGGACTAAGTTAAAGGAACTCTAAGACTCCGTTGTGAAATTTTTATTATGAGTCTGCTGAACGCGCTCTGATATGCACCTCTGATGATTCTACTAATGCAAACAATGCTCTAATTAGTTTGACTTTGGTGACTATAACAAGAAAGTGAGAGGCTTGGACAATCTAAATCTAAAAAGTCAATGCTATGAAGATTTGATACAAAAGTCAACACTATGAAAAGACATACGTTATGATGGAAGTCAACACTATGGAAAGTCAACACTCTGAAATGAAAATTTATGCATCCTCTGCTTAACAGCCTAAATATGTCATTTCTCTAAGGTCTATGTCACATGCTCTGATCATGATATCCTCTGTTCTTTCTGTCTTCGTATTAGGACAATCTAAATATGTCATTTCTCTAAGTTATGAGAAATATGTCAGAGCGTACAGCATGGTAAACACCCTTTTGTGAAACTTGTTCAAAAAACCATTAAACCTATTCTATTTGTAAACTAGCCAAGTAGTGGTTGTATCCCTCAAAAATTTCGATGTACTAAGCTAGAAGGTTGAGAATACTTCAACACAAACAGATTGACTAGTAGGTGTTCAACGGAAGTGTGATTCAGCTGGTGAATTAGTGTTCTCTTTTATAGTTTAATCTGGTCGGTTTTCATCACTTTATTTTAATCTTGTTAAAACGGTTTTATATTAAAACACAATTAAACCCCAATTTCTTGTGTTTCTCATTCTACACAAAGCAATTACATCAATAATTTTGTTACTGTGTTGAAGTATAATTGATTCTGAAAAGCTCGCTGTCAACGCACCTCTATTGAATCTTCTGATACAAGTTCATTATGGTGATTCTTTGTCTAAAAATCTTGGCATCCAGTTTGACCTGTGATTAAAGTCAACATGTTGATAAAGTCAACGCTTTGAAGAGTAGTCTACGCTCCAATAAGCTCTGCTCAATATAGAAGAATTATCCCCTAACTTAAGAAGCACGTAACATCCTCTAACAATGTCATCCTGCCTTTTGTGTGAAGATACGTTGAATCAATCATGAAAAAGCTTTGGGTAAATGTACAATTTTGATTAATAATCTCTAAAGATTTGATACAAGCTATTAATTCACATGATGATTTCGTGCAATCACAACAACGGTTAGAAACCCTAATCGACTAATTGATACAATATTTAAGGATTGGTGTGTTGAGGTAAAAACCTTTTTTATATATGTTTTAATGACAACAAACCATATGAAATAAATAATTAAGTTTTACAAGCTCGAATGGAATATTTGTTGACAAAGCTGGAATCAAAATACGATTCAGAATTCACAAGGACTAAACTAAATCCCTAATTTTAACTATAAATATATACTCATGACTAAATAAGAATTAACGAACTCAACAAACTCAGAAATCCTAAAAACCAAAGTTATTCTGAAAAACAAGAGCTCAACCTTTCTAAGTATTCATAGTTTAAGATTTTAAGTTCTAACAAAACACTTGTTTAAAGTAAAATATTCTAAGTGTTGTAGTGTGGGGAAATCATTGCATCAAATTTGCTTAGTAGAACCAAAACCAAACCAGTTTTCAACTCATTGTAACCCATACTGATAGTGGCTTTAGGGTTCCTTAAACAATATGTGGATCTCAGGTTGTGTTGAGAAGACTTGACTTGTATGTTCAAGTGGGTAGTTTGCCTCTAACAATCTGTGGGTTTTAGGTTGTGTAGAGAAGACTTGACTTGTAGGGTCAAGGTGTGGCTTGCCTTAAAAAGTTTGTAGGTTCATGTTGTTTTGAGAAGATAGGCTTGTAGGATCAGGTGTTGTGTAATTCGAAGTTTTGACATCTGCACTATCTATTTTAATGTTGCCTCTAATTAGTAAAATTGTTTAAGTCACCAAATCAAGATTAGAATCACGAAAATATGTTTAATTTAGAAAAACACAATTCAACCCCCTTCTTGTGTTTGCCCACCTTCAAATTTGATGTCTTAAAATTCACTCCAACAAACAATAGCTTGAATTGTAGGGTTTTTTTCTCTAAACCAACATGAATTGTGTGGTTTATGTACAAAATAAAGGAACAACAAGAAAAAGATATCTTGTATGTGGTGTACAAAACTAGATCAAAGAGACATAAGATAGAAAGAAAAAAACTAAAGAGAAAGTGAATCTCGCTAAACCCTAAACCCTAAACCGAGTTAACTCGCTATATTAAAAATACAATTTTCTCCTAGTGATTTAAAACATAGTCAGATGATCAGATACTTGATGCTATTATTAGAGGTAGACAATCACTTTCTTATCAAGGTTATCAGAGGCAGACGAATCAAAATATATCTTGTATTTCCAGAATTACCAGAGGCACGTTTACCAAACTTAAAATATGGAATAGAAGCAAAGTCTTAGTGTTCCTTTATCATAGTCCAATCATAAGACGATACGACATAAGATCCAACAAAATCCATTTGATATGGGAACTACACAATTAATTAGAACATTAGTGCTTTAAATTGTTCTCACAAAATTATTTTGTTATCATCAAAACAAATAAAGATCATAATTCTTCAAACCAACTTAGTTCTAACAATTAAGTCTCTCCATCACAATGATTGATTAATACTGGTATTTTTATAACCTCTACACATGGTCGTTTCACTTAAATTTCAATTCCACTAGTTTTCACGTTGCAACTTTTCTATGGTTTCCCCACTAGGTATATCCAAAAATTTAAATGGCAGATAGCATATATTAAAACATAGAAAATCAGCAGTTGCACCAGATATAGCTTTTTAACCCAATAAATTACCTAGTGAATCTATTAGTCGAGATGGACTTGAGATTTTTAGAGATTACCTAGTGAAAATCAAAATTCTAACTTTTTAGAGATTTTTAAAACACACGAAAGTTTAATAAAAATAGGTTAAATAGCACCCGTAATCCCTTAACTTAATTTCAGTTAACGATTTAGTCATTTATCTTCTTTTTTTCCCGCTTTGATCATTTATTTTAATTTTAAGTGACAATTTGATCTTCTATGTTTTAAAATGTCAACAATATTATCCTTTTTTTTTACAAAAATTCAAAAAATTCATCAAAATTTTCAATCAACACCCATAAAATTAATTATATTCTTTAATATAATACAAATTTCATCAAATTCGTAACTCAAATATTCAAATAAACTCATATTTTTATTCTTTATTTGATGTTGTTAGAGATGGAAATATGAGTTTATTTAAAAATTTGAGTTTTGAATTTGATGAAATTTGTATTATATGGAAGAATATAATTAATTTTATGGGTTTTGGTTGAAAATTTTGATGAATTTTTTAAAATTTTGTAAAAAAAAAAAAAAAAAA